>CM070548.1:6654543-7854543 GCA_036346405.1 Phyllostachys edulis
CCTACGACACCTCAAGCTCTTGCCACCTCCATCGACAGCACCACTCTATGGCACCGTCATCTTGGCCATCCTGGTCATCAGGCCCTCCACAATCTTGCCATCGCCTCCATTATTTCATGTCCTTCCAAAATAAACGACATCAATTTGTGCCATGCTTGCCAATTAGGCCGTAATATTCTATTTCCCTTTTCAAATTCTATGAGTCGCACAACTCGACCTTTTGAATTAATTCATTGTGATCTTTAGACATCTCTAGTGGCGATTGTTTCTGGTTATAAGTATTTTCTTGTGATATTGGATGATTTCACGCATTACTTGTGGACCTTCTCACTTCATTTCAAATCCAAAACATTTTTGATTTTATCCAATTTTCACTCTTACATTGCTACTCAATTCTCCACCACTCTTCGCGCCATCCAATGCGATAACGGTGGTGAATTTGACAACAATTCTCTTCACCAGTTCACTACGTCACATGGCATCCTCCTTCGGTTTTCTTGTCTACACTCTTCCCAACATAACAAGTCTGAACACATCATCCGCACAATGAACGACATTGTTCGCTCGCTTCTTTTTCAAGCACGCATGCCACCATGCTTTTGGGTTGAATCCCTCCATGCGGCTACTTATCTCCTGAACCGACTACCCACCAAAACTCTCAATTTCTCCACTACGTTTCAGACTTTGTTTCAGATTTCGTCGTCCTACTCTCATCTCCGTATTTTTTGTTGTCTTTGCTACTCAAACTAGCTCTGTGGTCGATCCCATGTGTCTATGAGACCCCAAAATCGACCCCGTTTCAAGTCAAGTGATTGCGCCGAAGACGCAACTCTTAACAAGAATCGAAATTGATTTTGAGTACCCAGATATGCGCCTCATGTTAGCTCCCAGGATCAGCTGCTGACATGCATATATCCAAACAACATTATATCACTTGCATACACGATTTGAATATAAAGAATAAAAATCAGTAGTAGAAGACATTAAATAAACAAGAATAGAAGGTCAAGTAAATTAAAACAATCTTCCCAATGGTGAGCCACAACCCGAAGGGCAACCGACTGAGATTAAAGCCGTTGCGTCTGCTGTTCTCACCTGGACAATTTGGATAATGCGACTGAGTACAAAGTTGTACTCGCAAGACTTACAAGCAAAAGAAATATAGTAGATGCATTTAAGTCTCAAAGGAAGGCCAAAAGATTTTATTTTCAGCATAAAGCAAGGTTATTTGACAAAGTAACTAGTATAGATTTAAATTGCCATTTGACAAACATTTAGAAATTTAATACAGTAGTAGGTACTCCAATTCATGATCAATATTTCCAAGATTTTACCATCAAGAAATCATACTCAAAGTGGCTACCCCACCCGGGTAAACTAACATCAACACACGAACTTCACGTTCATGAAGACAATTCGTTTCCAACCATACCCTGATCCTATTCCCAACATCTAACTGTGCATGGTTCTCACAAGTGATGTCCATGACCGGGGACATGGCTATTCGAATAGATTTATGACTCTACAAAGTTTGTACAGCTTTACCCATATGATATGGATATCTCTCAATGTCGGCCAATGCACTCTTCCGTAGGAATGTGACTGAGATATCATAATGAGGCCGTTACAATGTCATGTGTTAACTAGCAAACCACCCAAGGCCAATTATCCCATGGCAGGCTATCGTTCACCTGAACCACGGTTGAACCTTATTGTTGTGAGAACCCGCGTTTTTAGACGTAATCGCGTAGCATTAATCGGTAATTAGCGGTAGTTAATCTTGTTTTAGCAGTAAGCTAGCGATAGTGTTAAGATTGTTTTTAAGCAGCTAGTTTGTCGTCAGCTCGTTGGTTTAGTTGGGTTTCATTTCGCGAGCATTACATTAGTAGTCAGTAGAACCATCATTGCGTCATTCAGTCAATCTCATCATTCAAGCACAAGATTTCATTTGCATTCAACAGTGCAACAGCAGCATCAAGTCATAATTAAATTTGCATTTCCATTCTCATTAGATAAGTAAATCAACAATTGCATCATTTACAATAGAGTATTACATCAACCTTTTTGAGCATTGTAGCATTCAAAGTTGGCAGCATTGCACAGCAGCCTAGAGTACTCATTCATCCCCCCCTTGCATTTCTTCCTTCTCTTTTCTTCTTGTCAAAACAGCAACCCCAAGGACCATTCCCCCTGGAGCCTTTCCTTGCTTCCTTCACATCTCAAAATCCACATCGCCTTCCTCAGGCTTCACAGCAGTAGCAGCACTCAGTGCACGAGTTCAACCCCCCTCCCCCCCAGCATTCACAAGCCAAACAGAACACCAAGAGCCTCTAGAATCTGCATAAGTTGCTCCATTTCTCAACTCCCAGTCCATCCCCCATCTCCCATATTTCTCAGTGCATCCCCCCTTTTTGCGCAGGCAGCTGCATTCATCTCCTCAGCCACCGTTCATCCCTCCAGTTGCCCAACCAGCCACATTCACCTCCCCAGGCCCAGCATCCACCCCCCCCCAAACCCCATTCACAGCTCACATTCACCCATCCCATTTCCCAGTTCATCAACACCTTACCTCCTCCAGAGCCTCTCTTCCAGCCTAGTCAAGGAGAAGGAGACCTAGGGAGCCAAGCAAGGATCCAGGGAGTCAGGAGCACGGCGATGCCAAGGCGGCAGAAGGACGATCGGCAGCACCAGCACCATCCTGAACCACTGTCATCACCAACTCGATCATCGTCGACCATCCTCGCAAAACATTAACCCAACACCATCTCAAACTCCACTCATCAGGTAAAGAATCTTCATATTAAGCTCTAGGTGAGTTTGTACTTGGGAAGCAGCCTCCTTTAGTAGCCTCCGCCACCTCAGATCCACCACCGAGCCCTGCATTCATGCATCTAGCAATCATCAGCTTTTGAGCCTTCTGTGCATATCTAGTTAAGCATCTTAGCTAGACCTTGGAGTAGTGGGTAGGGGGAGGGCGCTGTGACATGGCGCCGTGAAGAGGCCGAGCCGGCCAAAGCCGAGCCCACTAGGCCAGAGACCTAGGAGGCCGGCCACTCAAGCCGAGGGGAGGTGCCGAGGAGTCGAGCCAGGCGAGTGGCGCGCCTGGCCTGCCGCCACGAGGAAGCGGCAAGGAGGCGGGAAGCGTCGTTGGAGCCGGGGCGAGAACGGATCTCGAGCCACACCATGTCGGCGTAGCAGAGAAGCGAGCGGCGGCGGCTAAGCCGATGGTGGCGAGCCTCCCGGCCATGTTGGCGGAGGAGCCGGATCGGCCAATGGCGCCTTGGAACCGTGAGAAGCAGGCTAACGCGGGAAAACACGGCCGTGGCGGCTAGGAACCCAGAGGCGACGGGCTCACTGAAGGGTGGCAGGACGGCGGCCATGGGACCATGGGACCCCAGGAGTCGGCTTGAGATGAGGGAGGAAGTGAAGGATTGGTTGGGGGAGAGAGAGAGAGGGAGATTTTGGGGAAGAAGGAGTTGTGTGTGAGCTGTGTGCGTGTGTGTGGGGTGGGTCGGCCGAAAGTAAGAGGAGAGAGAGGGAGATTAGGGAAGATTAGAGATAAGGTTAGGGATTAGATTTAGGACTTTGGGTTTAGAGAAACATTAGGAAACGAGTAGATTCTAATTGCTTGTTGCGATTGATGTCTATTTCAGTAAGCAGTTGTTAATTAAATTATTGTTAGCTGTTTATTCTTGCAATTAAATGATTTAACTTGGATCTTGTCGAATTAACCAACTTAAAATCAATTTGGGAGTTAATTGCTAAAATAAGTTGAGTAGCCGTTAATTCTGTTGTTAGTAGGCTAACTTGCATGTGTAGCAATCTTGCGCGTCGCTGGTATTTAGTTGGGCTTTGCGAGCGGTTTAATCTTGTTAATTTAATTAGTTAAGTGTGAACCTCGGGTTTTGACCTTAGTGCGCATAGACAGTAGAACGACTATTTTGGGGAGTGCTAACTTAGTAGAGATCTCAAAAAGTTTTATTTAAATTAAATTGTGCTAACAATTAGAAGTCACTAACTTAGGTATCTATTATATCACTCAAAATTAACTACGTATTTACTTATATTATTATTCGTGGTTGTAGATACTCTGAAGACAATCCAAAGATCGACGGAGCAAATGATCGAGTTTCACAAGACCGATCTTTCCTACATATACGAAGGCAAGTGATTCTCTTGAACATAAACATAGTTATCTTAAATGTAAACCGTATTTTGCTGTATTATATGTTTATTGCATCAAAATTGTTTTTTCAAAACTTAAATCAATGATTGAGATGAAAATGATTAAGATGAATATGAAAGAAATGAGAATGAGTAGAGGAAAGAAATGAGAATAGTATGGTTGGTAAAAGGGGGGCCCGGGCAGGGGGATGCGATGACGAAGATGATGATGAGGTAAGAGGTGGGCTCCTTTTTACATATGGTTATAATATAAGGACAAACAAAACTCTTACTCGATGCAAGTCAGAATTCAAGACCAACCATTTTCCTATTTCAAGCGCGTAAAATGCTACTTTGTTACGTAATTATGATCTCCACAATGGGTCACATTGGAGTGTTGGGCACGGAAGAGAGCCGCCCCAAGGTGGAGTGTTGGGCATGGACGAGAGCCGCCCCAACCAATATTACTGGAACTCGGTGTATGACGAGGTCAGCAACGTGATTAAATCAGCACCGACGGAAAGTAATGGGTGGAGACTTGATCACGTAACCTAGAAAACGTTCTATATTCTGAACTCGAACCCGCATCAAAGGAAATGTAGGGAACCCGGTTCATTTAGAGCTCAGAATTACTATGGGTAAAGTGGTACAAGCCTACGCAGTGCTATACAAAATCATGAATTCATGCCAGTCTCCTGGATTGAAGTCTACGGGAACCGCTGGGGGTCTTTTTTCTCTTCGAGTGACAAGTAGTGTTTTCAGTATTAAAATTTGCCACCTAATGTTTTAATAAATTATTTTCAGAAAAAAGATGATATAGAAAATGTGATAACAAACAGAGATAGCCATCTAGTGCATTTTTTTTTGCTATTAATGCTTGCTGAGTACACTCGTGTACTCAACCTTGTTAGTATTATCCTTTGTAGATCCTAGTCCGGCCGGGAACTATCCCCAGCGGGACGACGGACATGCAGGTACTGGAGCAATCGCTGGAGGAAATGGCACTGACTACGAGGACCAGGGCAAGATGGACGCCATATTTGACACGTGGGACGAATATGAGGCGGAGACTTCAAGGCTGACGAGAGAGGCGGAGAAGTTCCTTTTGTAGCTGTGTAATACTTGTACTAAGAACCATAGCCTTGCGTGGCTATTACTGAAATAAAGTTGTACAGTTTCTATATTATTGTTCTGCTGCGTAACCCTGATAAAGACTTACTATTCATTGGAGCAGTGTTTTATTGAGCAAACGAATAGTAATATGTATGCCTAAGTGTGATTATCCTTGGGGTAATGACACGGGGTGTCACAATTGTGTAAGTAAATCCTTGCGCAGCTTTCTACAAACGCAAGCGATCCTTAAGGGCAAGTAAGACAGAACTGAATATGCCCCCCCACTAGATTGACAATACAATAATAACAACAATTGTCAATCTAGTTGTGGTTTGATAGTAAACACACTACAAATTAATAAGCTAAGCCTTTGCCATTAACCCAACATATTGTTGCATGTGTGACTTGGTTCAATACCACACAGACCGGTCCTTAATCACTTAGACGGGGCTACATGAATTCAGAACAACATCCCATCATTACCCTATCACCTGTCCGAGTCAAAAGCATAAAACCCATGCTCAACATGTCCACAATAACCAAATCCAAGATCTGAACATAACTCAATTCCAACATAATTCAATTCAATCTCGACCGATGAACTAGCTCCATCAACCAATTTTGACTACGTCTATTAGCATGACTAAGCATCGTTCTACAAATTACCAAACACCCCCATATAGTATATAACCTTAAGAATCAATGGTAATCTGGTAATCGACTTTCAAATGAAGGGAATTTCAGCAAAGAGGATATAACTAAATCTACCCATTTGACATACAAGTATTTGAATTTAAAGCAACGTATAGAATACTTAAAATCAGCATAATTGTTATATGAAACTAGTAGGAGCAATATGATAAAAAGGGGGATTGCTTGCCTTTGCTGTACCACTTGTTCAACCTCAGGTTACACTCATGAATACGTTGATATCGTCGAGAAACCCAACAAAAACTGATATTGCGATAAACGCCAAATAACGCTAAAAATTCAAAACATTCAAAATTACATTAAAATCACACAGTAGGTAGAGTAAGATTTTAGGTGAATTTAGGTGAAATTTTTAGTTCAATTGGAGCTCCAATGAATTTTCTATATATTTTACAAAGTTAAAGTCATTAATGTACAATTAAAACAATTATCAAAATTTTCTGTAATAGAAACATGTCTCAAATTTATTCCAAGTTAAAGTACAGTAATAATGAAAGCTAAAAAGTTAATTTCACTCAATTTGGAGTTATATTGAAATATTTATGAATTTTTGAAGTTAATTCAATTTATAGTGCAAAAACAATTCCTTTTAGACATTAATTTGACTTCCAAATATTTTGGGACAGAAACATACTTAAAACCTAGTCCATTTAAAAGTACATGAAAAATTAAAACCAACAAAATTGGTTTCATTCAATTTGGAGTCAAATTGAATTAGTTACGAAGTTTCTAAGTTATTTGAATTTTTAGTGGAAAAGTAATTCATTTCAGAAATTCCAAAAGAATTAAATATTTTTTATACGCGTGTGCGCCTAGCCCACGGTCACTGACCAATGGGACCTCGGTCAGTGTTGACCTAGTCAACGTCAACCCGGTCAAATGGTCGTGCGGGACCCACGTGTCAATGGCTCTTTGTTTAAATTGAAGATCAATCAGATCTTTTAA
The DNA here is from genome assembly GCA_036346405.1 of Phyllostachys edulis. Classification (NCBI taxonomy): domain Eukaryota; kingdom Viridiplantae; phylum Streptophyta; class Magnoliopsida; order Poales; family Poaceae; genus Phyllostachys; species Phyllostachys edulis. The sequence continues at coordinate 6,661,477 of CM070548.1, forward strand.
ATGAGGTAGGGTCCATATGTCAGACACTAACTCTGCTTAACTTCTGCTAACTACAACATTAACCATAACTTAAGTGTTTCTGTTAGCACTAAGGGCATGTACAGTGGTATAGACAGCTGCTGTCTATACTACTATTCCATGTCATCTATAGATAGCACAAAAAAATACCTTCTACAATGGGTTGTCTATTTATTTGTCTATATAGAGCCCCACAATTGCATGAAACATGAAAAATTATTGATCAACACTAAATTATATCTTTGTGGTCTATCTTGTTGCTTTTTGCTACAACCTAAACACACTTGCATGAACAATATTATGGACATACTGTGCAAGAATAATATTATTATATATGAAGGGATTAGTTCTCACACATTGGGCAAAGAGCGAATTGCATGTACCACCCCTATTTTATGTGTTGTCTATATAGAATAATACATGTTCCAGAAGATTTATTATGAGTGAAATATATAAAATATGATAAATACAATCGCACGAAATTGAATTTGTAGGAACAAGTACATATCGAAATTGTGTACTAATAAAAGAAAAATATTACATAATAAAATTATCAAAACTAGACATAATGATTTTACTTGTTCCCAAAGTTGTTCCAAATATGCTGAACTAAATCACTCTTGAGTTGTGTATGTGTTGGTCGAGCGAATAGACAAATTCCTTCAGAGCACGTCATGAAGCAAATGTTAGGGCCATTGTTGACTTCCGGTGGTAGAATGAAAGATGTCCCTGGAGTCTCGTTTAAGTCCAAAGGAACGTTAACCATTTCTCGTTCGTCTTCAACAATCATATTATGAAGAATGATGCAAGCTTCCATGATTTTCCCGACAGCGACCCGTCTCCACAACCGTGCTGGACACCGCAAGATATTAAAACGAGATTGCAATACCCCAAATGCCCTCTCAACATCTTTCCTTACTCCTTCTTGATGTCGTGCAAACAATTTGTCCTTCTCTGTTTGAGGAAGGGGTATAGTCTTCACAAAGACGGCCCATTCTGGGTAAATCCCATCGGCTAGGTAGTAACCCTTGTCATATCAGGTCCCATTGACAAAGGAACTCGCACTTGTGGAGCTTCCCCTTTCAACTCTTCAATGAACAACGGTGACTGATTAAGCACGTTGATGTCATTATTTGACCTAGCGACACCAAAAAAAGCATGCTATATTCGAAGGTCATGCGAAGCAACCGCTTCAAGGATCATAGTAGGGACACCATGATCACCCCGTGAATTGGCCCTCCATGCAATCGACATTTCTCCCATCGCCAATGCATACAATCAATGCTCCCTAGCATGCCGTGGAAACCACGAGACTCACCAATTTGAAGCAAACGCCCACTTCGTCACTTGTGGGTGTCGCAAGTACTTCCACCAAACATGTCAATGACCCTCACATGAACTTGCCCAAACACTCCAATGCAAGCTAGGGCCGATCATTAGTACCTCATCAAGTTGGTCGGCAGGGGTGCCATACGCTAACATACGGATTGCAGCTGTACACTTCTGCAGTGGCGAGAGTCCCGGTCTATTAGTGGCATCTATCCTATAAGTGAAATAGGGATCCCACTCTTCAAGGGCACTCACAATTCGTTGGAATAGGGGTCTTCTCATTCGAAACCTTCGACGGAACATTTCATCGGTGTATAGAGGATGCTTAGAGAAATAGTTGACCACAAGCTCCTTATGGGCGGCTTCATGATCCCTCGGTATATACCTCCTGGGACCACTTCGGCGTCGTGATGATTCAACACTTTGTTCCTCTAATTTTGCCATCAACTCTCCACCAATCCGCTCGCCGATTCGGTCCAAGATTTCTTGCTTGGTGATGAAGTCTTCCAACGTGTAAACTTCGGTTGGGTCAAAAGTGGCGGTGCCGTCGTCATCATCAAAACAGAAAGAGCCTGATTCATACAACATGTTTTGTTGATGATGTCCTACATGATTGCAATGAGAGCGTTAGTAAGCTAGGAATTTTCATGTACATTTTCCATAAAAACCATTACCATCTAAATTGGACATACATCTAATACTGTTAACTACTTGAACCGAGTACTTATACATGAAGAATGGGTAGGACAGAAATGTTGTATTAAATCTGCTCAGTAACATGACGAGTTGATGACCATAGATGCAAATCTAGACACCTCATGCCATACTGGTGTCCAACACAATGGCATGATGTCACAGCCATACTAACTGAAACATATGGAGACAAAAGGATAAGAAGTAGACCTGTTTAGCAAGGTTGCAAGCACGGTCAGGTGAGTTGAGTGCAAGCCCAAGGCTTAGGTGAGTCAGAGCCAAACCTGCAAGAGCAATGTCCTACAAGCTAAGCACAAAACTCAAACCACAAGATCTACTCATATATCTATATCGGCTTGCAGATCTGGACCGAGTATCACATTACAAAACGAGAGCATTAGTATCACTACACCACTGATCTGGGCATTAGCTCATGACTGGATTACTGAACCGAGTCTTTCTCCATACATACATGCAGATGTGGACCGAGTGAAATTCTCCATACATGCAGATGTGACCGAGTGAAATTCTCCATACATGCAGATGTGGACCGAGTGAAATGAAATACATGCAGATCTGGACCGAACTTTACTCCATGCAGCATTACAGAACTACCGAGTATACATACTCCATGTAGATATGGACTCCATGCAGATCTGGACCAATTATCACTTCACCACTAAGCATTACAGATCATTACTCCATTGCAGCATTACAAAACTGGACCAAGTGAAACTACTCCATGCAGATCTGGACCAATTATCACTTCACCACTAAGCATTACAGATCATTACTCAATTGCAGCATTACAAAACTGGACCGAGTGAAACTACCCCATGCAGATCTGGACCAAGTATCACTTCAAGAAGATGACAACAGCAATACCAATCACATACATACATGTCTCAGTGACTCCAGTAGCAACAACTACATACATACATGATGCTCAAAATGATTGGCAACCTGATTTCACTACCAATCACTGTAGTATTATAGCATTCCAGCGACAATGATGCTCAAAGCATTCCAGTAGCAAAAACTGATCCAACTGCTAACACATTAACAGTACATAGTAAGGGCAATGCAAAGGACCCAAAGCAACTATCGCATTAGCTCATGATGATATTGACTCCATGCGTAACAAGGACATTAAAGCAAATAACGAGACTCCATTGCAAAGATCAGAGTATTACAAAGATTCCAAATGACAATGATGCTCAAAGCATTCCAGTAGCAAAAACTGATCCAACTGCTAACACATTAACAGTACATAGTAAGGGCAATGCAGTGACCCAAAGCAACTATCGCATTAGCTCATGACAAATATTGACTCCATGCAGAACAAGGGGCAGTAAAGCAAATAACAGACTCCATTGCAGCAAATAACAGACTCCATTAAAGCAAATAAAGACTAGGGACAACAAAACATGAACACAAGGGACTCCAGAGCAGCATCAGACCATGAACACTTCTCCATTCGTTTATCCAAGACAAAGAATCACATTATCCTCTCAGGTAATCGAAGTTATGAGATGTCAAGAGCATCAGATTAGCAAAAGCAGGACGTAAGTAAAAAGAGCAATCAGATTATCATGTGTGCAATCATATTATCACAATATCACATTATGTAAAGAGCAAACTTTTAGACTGCATTTCATTAACTTGACGAGGAAACATAAAGACGAGAAATAGATCTTACTGTTCGTTGCCAAATAATCTCTCTCTCATAGTCTTAAGTGCCTTCACATGCTCATTCTTCATTTCATCCGTCATCCCAATTGTATCTTGCATAATCATCGCTCTATACGTTTTCATCATTTCAGACTCTCTCTCAAGTTTTTTGGCCTCCTTGTTGTCCTGTGCTGCAAGCGCTGAGAGCTTTGCTAATTCAAGCTTACTTCCGACATCTTTCTCTTCTTCTCTCTCTCGAGGCACTCGTTGTATGTCACCCACTTGGGCTAGTCTCGGACAGCCTTCCAACAATTAATGTGACGAAACTATCCAATTTTATAGTCTGCCTCATAGAATGCATGGGCCTTGTCCATCAACTGGTCATCGGACTGCCCACTAGCATAAATATTGGAGGCCTTGGTCCAAGAGCATTGAAACTGGTAGACTAGCTTGTTAAGACTATGCCAACGGTCCTTGGCTTGCTTCGCTACTCTTCTTCGATTTTTTGGAGTGGTACTATTGTAGACACGAGTAACATCTCCCCAATATCGGTCATTCTTCTTGTTATTCCCATTGATTGGGTCATTCGAGTTATTTAACCAAGAGCTCATCTACATTGTGAAGATCTCAAAAAGTTACTCGGAGATTCACGCATATTTCCATTTAACACATATAAGTACATAAGGAACTTACCAATCTTAGGTCCTCCTCTTTTGTCTATGCAATACGCTTGTCGGTCCTAATTTCTCCATCGTCGTCGCCACTATCAACATTGATAGGTGGCTGGGATTGCAAACCGGACGGTGATGGCCGTGTTGCCATGAATGGAGCATAGTGTGAAGGACCGCCAATGAAATTGAAATTTTGTGACATGAGCGACTGATTAGGGACCTGATGTGGAAGGGAAGGGGTAAGCTCGATGGATTTTGGAAATAGCTTAGGAAACCACCTGGCGGACGAGGATCCTCCTCCCTAAAAAAGAATGAAAAAAAAACCATACATACATCTTGTGATAAATGGATAAGTTGATAGTTGGCATAGACAGGATGTATGCAAGATGCAATTCTATTATTAGAAACCATACAATAGCACAGTTCAGCAAATGGATGTCTCATTTCAAATTATAAATTGTATGAATTGTGCTTACTTTCTAGTATGAATTGTGATATTGCCTTCACTTATATGAAAGAAAAATGAGATCCTTTGGTGCCATGTTCAAGTGAAAAGGATCAACTAATCAATTCAACATGTGAGAAAATTAATATATGCAATGCCAACCATAATGCCATACATCTGCGGCCTAAGTTCGACACCGAATTCTTCTCTATTTTGTAACTACCAAGAGTTAGTAGTAACCAGCTGGTGTACACAAAAATGATGTGAAAAATGAATAGAGCGAGATAATTAAGGATAGATGCAAATCAATCAAACATATGTTCAAGCAGGATTAGTATGCTGTTGCATCAATCACACACAAACCATGGGGTTCTTTGATCGTGACACACCACAGGCACAGCTAACCCTCTTATTTCAAGCAAATAGATGGTACGCTAGTCTCATGAGTAGATTATATCAGAAACACACACACACTGTCTTGAGTCTTCTGCAATTAACACACTCACACCATGGGGTTCTCTTCAGTGACTAATAGACACAACACATTCTATAGACACAGGTGACCCTCTTATTTCAAGCACACACACAACCACAATCCAAACTGAATTTGTGAACAACCAATCTCTTTGTAATGTACAAATCAGGATATGGGGAAGAACAAACATTACCAGTGTTGTGGATCCGAGGTTGGGGATGAGAACTCAGCCATAGATGCGCTTACTTCAGCTCCCCGTGGCGGCGGTGGCGGCGCACCCACCCGTGTCGATCGGCGAGGCATCTTTCGGTTCAGCAAATGTGACCACCAGCTGCGGCCTGCGGGAGGTGATGGGAACGCCTGGGATTGGACGAGGCACGGGTTGTTGAGAAGAAGGGCGTGGAGAAGAAGTCGATCCCCTTACCTTTCGCGCGCGGGGGGAAGGGCGTGGAGGAGAAATCGCGCGCGCCGGGAGGAGGCATGGAGAAGAAATCGCGAGCAGGCAAGGGTGAATAAATTGCGCATGAGGAGGTCAAACAACAGGAAATTATGCATGAGAGGCAGACGGCGGGAAATTATGCAAGACGAGGGGCAAGCGGCGGGGAAAACTCGACGAGAGGGCAAAGGCGGGGAAAACTCAGCGTGGAGGGGCAAAGCGGGAATGTGCGACGCGAGGGGCAAGCGGCGGGGAAAACTCACATGAGGGGCAGGAGGCGGGAAAACATGCGCTGGCGGAGGGCAGCAAGGGGAATGCACACAAGTGAGAGTTGGAGCACCGGATCGACCGGGGGAGGAGGAAAACTAGCACAATGGAGAATACGCCGCCGAGAGCAACCGAATTAATCGGAACGAAGCCGTCGAGAATATAATAGACAACCTTTTTCTCTCTCTATTTTCTCTTTCCGCCATGTCACCAAAAATCCTAGGTGGCACCTCTTATAGACAGCTGATGATGGACTACTGTTCATACCCTAACAAGGGTGCTACAGTGCCTTCTTCTACCTCTAGCTACCGAAACAAAGAAAATTGGGATAAGCCCGGTGCCGGCGATGGAGACCTCAGCTTTGCCCCAGAATGGACAAAATAAAATCCCGTGGTCACAGCGCATCTACCAACAGCGACGGTGCAGGCCGAGATGAACCAAAGCAGTGGTGCGGCTACGTAGAGCGGCGGTGGCGCTCGAGCCCATGGGGCGTTTACATGCCAGTGACGCTCGAGCTCAATTAATGCGCGCATAAGCATCCATGGGGGTAGAGGAACCTACCGGAGCACTTGATGGTGGTGGGGAGAGTCCGAGGAGAGCTGGTGGCAGGAGCCAGTGGCGGCGCAACTTGGGTGTCGTGGGGGCGGTAGTCGGATGGTGGAGAGCTCTAGTGGGATGTTGGGGAAGGATGCGCAAGCCGCGGCGGTGCTCTGGGTACGAAGAATCGATGCGGGGCTTGCCGGGGATGGTGCGGCAGTTCAAGCAACGCGTTTGGCCCGGGTCGGGGAAGAACATGCCCGACTCCTTCGATTATGAACAAAAACCCAATTAAACGAATAAGAATGCTCAGCACAATGCAACGAATTAGATTGACAAGGTTGTGCAAGCTAAGCTCACTCCTGGTGCGTAGGGGCACGGCGGCGCACGGTGACCGCACCCGCTAGAGGGGAAAATGACGCCCGCGTTCCCACCGACTCAGTGGACGGTGAGGCTCCGGTTCGGCGAAAATGAAGACGGCGACACGCGGGGAGCACGAATGAGGTGTCCCTGGCCAAAAGAAAGAAACGGTGGGGGTTCTCTCCTCCCCTCCTTCTCGGCGGAGGCAGAGGGAGAAAAAATGGTGATGCGTGGGGGAGGAGAATGACAGAGGGTGGCCAGGGAAAGTAATAGAAGCTCGGCGGTCATCGGGCAGCATTGAAGAAGGTGCTCCACTGGGAATAGTTGGACTCTGCCATATCCAAGGTGATTGGAACATGAGTCCGAATGTTAATCAGCTGAATTGCCAAAGCAGAGATGGCGACAGGAGCTGCAGTATTTGGCTGAAGAAAGGGATTTGTGTGGACGGAGGATTCAGAGGAAGAAGATGGACTGGACGCCATTGGGAGAGAAACTGGGCAGTGGAAGTTTGAAGGGAATGAAGGATCTTGGGAGCTCTGATACCATGTGATAGTTTGGAATGCAATGCACATTTACATTAATCATCTCAGTGTACATTTATACAAGAGTACACGCCATGCTCAAGCAATAACTAATGATCCTACAAAGTAGCTAACAACGCCGGAGAAAATGGCGTATGGCGAGAATAGGCGAGTAGGAGCTGAACCAGAACGACATGTAACGGATTAGCCACCAATCACACGCCCAACATTGATCGCAGTGATGCCTTCCCATGTGCGACAATCAATGGCATTCTCGCCACGACACGGTGAGGCCATCGTCTGGAAGAGCCCAAGTGAGGAATCGAGCAAGGAGCACTTCTCTGCTCGGGCGCATGAGATGGCGAAAGAGGCCAAGGAGAGCTGCAAAGACAAGAGCAAGGCCAAAGAGAGGCATGGCTAACATGTCGTTCTTGAAGGCTTGAAGCATAAGCTAGCTAAAGAGTGGTACGGGGTAGGGGGCAATAAAATCGATAGCGACGCAGCTCTTGACCCAAATGCTTTTACTCCTGCTACTTCACCGGTTCGGTTTATATTAACCAGTAGGGTGACCTGTGATTTACACGGCTATATTTGTTTCAAATTTGTATAAATACTTAAGAATATATTTACATATCCTTGTATGGTGTTTAGATTTTTAAGAAATTCTAAACATTGAAAATGACAATACAAGCTTGACGAAAATCACAACCTGGGGAACACAATTAAAGTATGAGCTTTGATGAAAGAAAATCATTCAAGACAATAAGTTGTTGGGGGTTTTAAAAACTAACCACTCTCTATCATACATATATCAAGTAGTTGCATGCTCAGATTCTTCATCAGATAGGTTTTTTTTCTCAAATTTCATACATGTACATGTATATCTATTTAATCTCAAGCAATACATCAATTATGTGTACGACAAATCTTATCCCAAACCAATTGCTAATCCTTTCTTTAATTTTTATTCTCAATTACATTTATTTAGGATTCTACTTTGAATTGTATTGAAATCAAATTGCTAATTTTATTTTATTTTTATTCCTTATTCCAGTTTTTTTTGTTGCATTTCAGATACAAATCTAATTGCCAATTATTGTTTAATTTTTATTTCAATTATAGTTTTAGAATTCGTGTTGAAATCAAATTGCTAATTTTATTTTATTTCTTTAGAGAACCAAGTACTCGATTCTCAAGCCCAAGTTGGCTCTCGCTAAATAGAGCACTAGCCAAGAGCTACATCCATGTCCCGACCAAGGAAAAGCATTCACTACAAGAGGGAAAACTAGGTATTTTTTGGTTCACAGCTACACCGTGATTTGGTGAAAAGAAGTGCTTCAGATTTACGGTGTTGTGTAATCCAACAAAGGGCATTTTATTTGCAAAACACTATTTGTGGTCTGTTATGTGTAATGAATATTGGCATGATTTGGAGTGTTGCATAATGAAAACCAATATCGGTATTACCAAAATTTGCTCATCAAATCGCTAATACAAATTGGCCATATTTTGGCAAGAAAATGAATTAGCAACCAATGCAAGAGAGAGAATAGCAAATTTTGGTAACGGACCAAATGGAGGCCAAATTTGGTCAAATTTACTAAATTTTGGTAAACTTTAATCTATGGGCTTGAAACCAAACAACTTGTAAGTTTGTGATACTTTTCACAGACGCTGGTGTTTGTACGAGCTACTATTGATTTGCCAAAAATGGAATAATGAGCATATTTGGAAGCAAAGAAATGGGGAAAAAAATCAACACCAAAGAATCTTCTTTTCATAAGCTGGAAAATCCTCTTTAAGCAAGACATTGCTCTCCAAGTGTGTAGAGTAAAGGAAATTCATAAGGATTTGGTTTTTGCCTGCTAGAGTCGTTGGCTTAACTCGCCTTTTTAAAGGGTTGTAAATTCTTCGCTTCCTACTTGTACATACTCTCTTATTATTTAATTTAATTATATCGTAGGGTCTCTCTTCATCGCTTCTCTCACAAAAAAAGTGTCACGGAAGGAATGAATTGATTCCCGAATCGATAGGCCTAACTAACAAGGAAGGACCATCTCCGCGCCCATCCATCTATTGACTTGTCTAAGAAATTTGAAAGTTGTGCATAAAACAATATTAGTTGATCAAGACATTTTACGTCTACAAGGAACTTTGCAAATGTCACTTTCTCTAGCTCTTATTTGCCTCCACCAAAAGGAAGTTGATCAAGTTGCTAACAAATAGCCTCAGAGCCCATGCAACAAATCTTCAAAACTTTGACCACCACTAATGCCGATGAGCATCCATACATGCAACTTTTGGCCACCACTAATGCCGGAGAATATTAGAGAACGGACAAAAGATTCTTGAATTGGATTATGAAACGCATCGAACGGAATCCCAAATCATAACGCACCGAACGGAATCCCAATAATTTGCGCAGATTTTATTCGCTGTTTCTAGAGAAAAACGTGTTGAATTCCATCCATCATTGCTGAAATTTACTGATTTTTCAGGCCACTTAAGTCGAAACGTGTTCTGCATCACTACCAAATGGCTCACTTGGCCACCACTAAGGCCGGTGGAAAATGGGCCGGATGGGCCGCCCATCTGGCCCATTTTCCTCTGGCCCAATCCCCTGCCCGGCCCACTTAAGTCGTAACGTGTTCTGCATCACTACCAAATGGCTCACTTGGCCACCACTAAGGCCGGGGCCCATCCGGCCCATTTTCCATCGGCCCAATCCCCTGCCCGGCCCCCTTCTTCTTTTCCCCCTCCCGGCCTTCTCTGGCCCAAGCCGCCACCTGCGTTTTCGAGTCTTCTCCTTGGGCGTTTCCTCTGCCGCCAGCCACCTGCCTCTCTCTCCTGGGGCAGCGTAGCCAGCAAAGAACGCCTCCTCCCCTCGTCAAGCGCAGACGCCACCCCCTGGTGCCGCGCCCTAGCCCTAGCCTGCGCCTCTTTGCCCCAGACGCCACCTCCCCGCCTGTCCCTCCAGGTGCTGTGCCTGGTGTGCTCTCAACGCACACGCGCACCTCGCTAGGTGTAGCGACCCAACTCTAGAGCACCCGAGAGGTCCCCTAAGAGCTCCAAGAAGGTCCACCAGGACCTCCCAGGAGGTCCTAAAAGGATCTCCCGGTCAGTCCACCAAGACCTCTCAGGAGGTCCAACAGGATCTCCTGGAAGTCCAAGAGAACAAGCCCGAGGAGGTCTTGGAGCCAGGGAGCACCCCGCAGACCTGCCACGGCCAGACCAGGGGAGGTCGTAGAGGTCTGAGGTCATCCCAGGACCACCCGCGACCCACCAGAGGAGGTCGTGGAGGACTGAGACCACCCCAGAACCACACACGCCCAAACCTGAGGGTGGTCGTGGAGGACTGGGCTTGCCCCAAGGTTCCCTGTGCATACTGAGCTAGTCCCAAGGATCATGGCTAGCTCTTCACAGCAACAATAGTGATAGCATTGCAACACAGCCAGCTTTATTAATATCAAGGAAGTTGCTTACAAGAGAGCTTACAATCTAACAAGCAAAATACAGCAGAAGGTAAACATTTAGGCCACCGACACGCCACAGTAATCGGCCGAGGGCGACCCTAGTCGGCCAGACCTCTTGGTCCACAACAAGCTCAACCTAAGGCTTCCATACCTGCTAAAGACAAAGAAGAAGCAAGAGTGAGCACAACAACCGTGCTCGCAAGTTACACCCGTTAGATAACAGAATGACATGCATAAATGGATATCACAATGGAAAGCTTAATATGGTTGATTTGCATAAAGCCATGTTTCTTTCAAATACAGATACTAAGTTCCAAAGCAGGTACTTAATAGATAAAGTTCATTTTATCAAAGCAATTTTCAGTTGGATAACTTTCATCATCAAGATGGTGAAGGATACCCTCCTGTCACAAGGCTCCCTGCCCAAACCCATGGGATAGCAATCCCAAAACAGTTTAATAAACATTTCTGAACCCAAAACCAATATCTAACTCTGAGTGGCCGCTGCCAGCATGTCCATGACCGTGGACACGGCTATTCGAATAGATTTAACTCTGCAGAGGTTGTACACTTTACCCACATGACATGATTCCTCTAGTTTGTTTGGCATGCGCGAGTGCCGCCTCTCACTGCCGAAGGTAAGAGGTCTAGAGTTCATGATAAGGCCTTTACAATGCATTGTCCCACCACAGCCTTTCCTGACTAAGGTTTCACCTTCCTATGGATCGCAATCCGGCGGAAAGCCCCCTCTTACACCAGTGGGAACAGTAGGTTATAATAGACCATTGGCCATATAAGACCTCCCACACCTCCAATGGAGCAGCTATGGTAGAACTTTGCAAATTACTCAGCCAGGTCCCACACCCCATACTGGAGACATGTGGTTGCACGATTTTGGCATAGCCCATTATAGGCCTAGCATTGGCGGCTCAAAGACCAGTCCTCAACTGACTTGGGCGACAATCACATACCCTTGGACCTCCACCTTAGCCAAGATATAGTCCGTGCATAGACATTGCACCAACCAAGCAAACTAATTCGCCCAAGTCCAAATCCATTTTCATTTTCTTGGCTTCCCCAGCAATATTTTCATACCCCCATGCCATGGTCAAAATATTTTAAACAGTAGTTGGTCATGAAGGTAAAGATTTTCCCAAATCAAGTACTTTTGGTCTAAGCAAGACTAAGCATATGGTTTCACAATTACTCCTGGTTCACACTAATGTATAATCCAGGTTTTGTCTACGGTGACAACAGATTGGGTTCAATGTCAAGTTGGCCATATGAAGGAATTAGGCATAACTAGGTGTTTAAAGACAGGTATTAAAATATCTTGATAGAAATAAGCATGCAGCATACTTTGAAACAGAACATAAGTAATTTAAGAAACTGGGTGCAATATGATCAAGAGTGTAACTTGCCTCTTGCTTGGTAGCTTAAGATTCTATTCTCTCACACAGCTCTAGCTCTCTGGAACGCCAAGATCTACACGTATACAAAGCAAAGCAAATAAAGATCCAAATGAAATCCGGATGAACTGAGCAAGAAGTAAATAGCAGAGGATGATACTAAAAGGAAATAAATAGAGAAGATTCTTGGAGGAGGTCTGATGGGTGAAGGGCTCGGGCTGGGGTCCGAACCAGAGGGTTTGGAGAGCTCCCTGAAACAGAGAGCTGAGAGCAGAGGCCGAAACGAAGAACAGGAGGCAAAGGTGCCCCGGTGCTCTATTTAAAAGATGAAAAAAAATGGAAGCATTATAAAAAGAAGGTGACCGAATTCAGTGTACTGGTACAAAGGCAAACTACCCCAAGGTACTAGAAAGGATAAAGAAAGCAAGGGATGTGACAAAAAGTGGAAAAAGAGGACAAAGGTAGGTGGCAGCATTTAATGTGACTCCACCCACACCAAATGCACTTAAGAGCCAAGGAAAAATCAGTCAAAAGGGTGAACAACTTGGTCAAAGGGGACGGTCCAAGGAGGAGGTCCTGCGAGGAGATCCACAGAGGAGGTCCACGGAGGAGATCCTAAGAAAGAGGTCCTGAAGACAGACAGGGAGGTCTTTGAGGACAAAAGGTCCTAAAGGCCACAAGGAGATCTAAGGATATTAGGTGCAAAAGACAGTAGAGGTCTAAACCACAAAGGTCTAAACAAAAAAAAAAGGGAGGTCCAGACCATAAGGGTCTGAACACCATAGGGAATTTGGAACCTAAAGGAGGTCCAAAACTCAACAGGAGGTCTCGGACACAGGGAGGTCCCGATCGCTGAGATCTCTGAAGGGAGGTGCTGACGGTTGGGGTCCGCACAAGGAGAGGTCCTAGAGAACACGAAGGGGTCCCAAGGACATGAAAAGATCCAACTAAACAAGGAGGAGGCCCCAAAGGACTCAAGGCGGTCTCAAGGACAAAAGAGGTTCAAAGGATTGAAATGAAATTGCGGTTAAGATTTGGTCTAGGAGGTCTCTAGCGAGTGAGACCAACTCAGGAGGTCTCAACGGCCGGATGAAATCAAGAGAGCTTTAACGATTAAGATCAAGGCAAGGGAGGTCCAAAGGACACACAAGGGGAGGTCTCATGGACGAAGGTCCGAAGACACCCACGAGATGGTCCCGAGGACAGACTCCACAAAGGTCGGTCCCGACGGCCGATCTCATAAGGAGGAGGTCTCGACGGTCAAGATCAAAAGTCGAGAGATCCCGACGATCAAGAAAATAAGCAAGGGAGATCTGAGCGGCTCGTGAGATGATGATCAAAGGAGGTCTGAGCGGTTTAGATCACCTCTCAAAGGGGTCCGATGGCTCGAGATCACGATCAAGGAACATATTAACGGTCTAGACCTGCCCGGAGGAGGTCTGGGCGGTTAGGATGAGGTCAAAGGACAGGGAGGTCTAGCAGACACAACCAGGAGGAGGTCCTCTGGACAGGAGTCCAACAACCTACTCACGGGAGGTCCGAAGGTCAAGCTCAAATAGAAAGGTGGAGATCTGATGGGTAGGACCTCACAGGGGAGATCCTAATGGTCACGATCGGCAAAGAAAGGAGGTCCTAGAAAACGGTAATACCGTGAGTTGGGGCGGTAATACCAGGTTGCACTAGGAGGACTTTTCCAAAGAAAAGGTTACAAGGATCAGGGCGAAAAGGAGTCCAAGTGATCACCGAGAGGTTCACAAGAGCATAAAAGGAACTAAAGCGGTTATGAGGGGAGACCTAGACCCTAAGGAGGTCTAAGCCAGAGAAGAAAATCTGGACCAAGGGAGGTCCAGTTTGAGCACAAAGGTGGTTCAATCAAATGCAAAGAAGGTCTAATTGGACCCGAGTGGAATCAAGTGAATTACTGGGCGCTCTAGTGAGCATGAGGGAGACTCAAGCAAAAGACTTGAGGGGAGGTCTAGCATAAGAGTATACCCAAACAAGAATGAGGTCTAAGATCAAAAGAGATACAGACATCAAATAGATCAAGACAAAGGAGAGATCCGCACCATAGGTGAGGTCCAAGTGGTAAGGAGATTTGGGCATACAAAAGGGTCTAATCATCCGGGAAGTTTAGACTTAGAAAAAGTCTGAACACAGGAAGGAGGTCTGAACCAAAGGGATTCAAACCAACAAAGAGATCCAAAGCGGCCCAAACCAAATGGGAGGTCTGGACACAGAGAGGATCTGATCTGAAGAGAGTACCCAAATAAAAAGGAAAGTGGTTTAAATCCACAAGGATGATCTAGACCTCAGAGGAGGTCTAGCTACAAAGGAAGCCTAAACCTCAAGGGAGGTCTAAACTACAGAAGGGAGAAATAACAACAATCAGAGGTCCAACAAGAGGGACGGTTTGGACATATAAGAATGTTCAAATATAGGATAGAGGAAAGGAAAAGAGGAGAGATAGCTCTAGAGAGCTAGAGCAACACCAAAAGAACTAAGCTTTGGATTAGTTGAAGTTTAGTTTAGTCATTTTAAACTCTTCAAATTCCAAAATTCTCAGGTTAAGCTTCGAATTCTCATCAAAACCAAATGGTTCTTTTTATTTTTGAAAATTTTCAAAAGGCTCTAAAATCGGGTGTTACACTAGGCTCGCCACCGCCAAGAAGTCTCTGCGCCGCCGCCAAAGACGCTTCCTCACCTAGCCGTTGCAGCCCTCAAGACGCCACCTCCAGCCAGCAAGGCGCCTCAAGACGCCACCGCACCGCCGAAGCGCCTAACGGCTCTTCGCCATCGCCGCCGCCTGCACGCCATCGCCCGAGCAATCCCATCCACGATCGCGCCACGCGCTGCTGTTCAAGCGCATCATTGCCGCCTCGAGCGCCATCATCACCCCGCACGTGCGCTTGAGTTGCCAGCTCCTCCCTCCAACGGCTCCAAGGCGCCCTTGCCGGCTATAAAGCCCAGTGCACTCCCCTTATCTCCCCCTCCCCATCCCCATCTCACCTTCTCCTTCTTCATCGAGCGCCACCGAACCAGAGCTCCCTCCTTTGGCCGTGCTTCCTCGCCGCCGCTCCGATGAGCGCCTCGCCTGGCCGACCGCGTCACGAGAAGCCCCACGACGCGAGGATCCCAATCCCACCTCCCAGCTCCTTCCACGTCGCCGAGACGTGCCGCCGCCGTGCCTCCTCCTCCTCCGCCCATGGCCGCCACCACCGGGCCAATCCGGCCACCCCTGGGCTGCCTGGGTCATCCCGTCGGTTTCTTCGAGCTCTCGCACCGCCCATGCGCACGCAAGCTTCACCGCTCCGCCACCCCAACTCCAGCGCCGCCTAAGCCATGGAGTTGCCGCCGCCTCCTTGCTCACTGGCCGCCGCCTTAGTCCCTCTCCGAGCCGCCACCGCCTTCCTCGGGTCCACTGCTGAGGCCCGCTCCGCTTTGCCGCCCTCCTCGCCCTCAACACGCCCGGCCACCGCCTCGATGCCGCCACCGAGCCCGCCTCTACTCCCCTTCTTTTCTCTGTGGAACCGAATGGGTGGGGATGAATGGCCAAGGGCCCACTTGTCATTTGGCTTAACCCTCCCTCCCTCTCTCTTCCATGTGGGCCACCCTCCTTTCCTGTTCCAGTGGACCGGCACACTGTGCGCATGGATCCGGTCCTAGCACTATGCTGTGCACCCAACTCTCCCCCTCTCCTTTTAATTCCAATTCCAAGTTTGAAAGCTCCGTTCTTCCTTATCGTAACTCCAAAAATTATGAAACTAGTTTCTAAAAATTTGTTAATTCAAGATCTTGCTAATGGCATAGGTCTTGTTCAATTTGGAGTTCATTTATTATTCTTTGTTATTTATTTGCTCTCTTTGCTTGTTTGTGCCCTTTTTTCGGTGCGATCGTCCGATTAGGATTCGAAGACGCGGAGGATCTCCACTTCGATCAAGCACAAGATTGTCAAGCTCCTCTTACCTATATCCAAGGCGAGTCAATACTTTGAACATATTGAGCCCACATTTTATGCAAATTATATTCATTTAAATTAACCAAAATTGCATGCTTTAATTCTTTAATCAAATGTATGTTAAAGTTTAAGGTAGTTAAATACCCATTTGATGATTAATTAATTAATATGCCATCCTTGATAATTGAATCCCTTATTCCATGTCACCCTAGTAATCTATATGGTAATACTAGTTATAGGTTGTACTTAAGCGACATGCTAGTCTTGCTTAAGTAACGGGGTATTAAATACCCCAATCATCATCTCTTCAAATATGAAAATGATTTTGGGCATTCATTACGAGGAAATGACTGAGGTAAATGTGGTAATTTGGTTTCCCTTCTCAAGACCCTAATAACCTGCTTTTCCCATCTGGGCGGATGGTGCGATGGATGATGTGATGGTGGGCGCTAATGCAGCCCAAGGGATACTGGTATGTTGGTGGGTGTTAATGTAGCTCAAGGGAATACTAGTATGTGGAATGAACCGCCAAGATAATCCTAAGGCCAAGATAATCCTAAGGACTTAATCTTATCATGACCTCCTGTGTAAAACAAGTACAACCACAAGTCTATAAAGTACAACCTGGCTAAATAATTTGTATCCTCAAGACGAAGTTGCACTGTAGATGTCTCATGACGCCAGAAGCCCTTGTGGCGAAGGGTGTCGAGGCGCACGACGTAACTCATTAAGAGGGCGCAAGAGGGGGTCTGGGTAAGGGTTAACGGATCTAAATGGACATAACCCTTCGAAGACGAAACCTTAGCGGGTGTAACTAATAATGTTGGATGCACTGTAAAGGCCTTGTGGTGATCTCCCCTTGATTCACATGTCTAAGGAAGCATGTGTACATATCAGGACGATTATCTCTTGTGGGTAAAGTGTACAATCTCTGCAGAGTATTAAACTGTTTAAACGGCCTTGCCTACGGTCAAAGGCGGACATGTGAATCTTAACTTGAGTTAGTTCTATTCCAAAAACCTTGTGGGTGGTATAAAAATGTGGAGGGCTCACCTAGCTCTGTGTTGGATTTTACCAGAGCCTTCGAGCTCAGTGGTGGTAATAATTGGAGGTAGCTCCAATCAAAAGAAGCATGCGGTATAGGTTCCGCTAGATGGAACCTCTACTGAAATAAATATTGCACAATTACTCTCTTTAACAAAATGCAATTTGTTAAAATGCTAAGTGATAGGAATTTATAATTATGATAATTGAAAATGTTGCTTTAGCAAATAAAAGAACCCGAGCCATCATTGCTAAGCCTTGCATGTATATTATTGCATTGTGTGTTGGCTCGCGAGCACGGAAGTTGTGCTCATTCTCGCTCTTTCCCCCAAAACCCTCAGAAGCAGGAAATCCAGATGATTACGACTACTACGAGGATCCCGAAGTTGGAGGCCTTGGAGATGAATGAAGCATAGTTAGTCTTAGTTGTTCTAGTCTCGCCCCAGTCTGGTTGACTCCGTTGGAGCTTGCGTGCATCTTATATTATCTGAGTCTTTGGATAATATCGAACGCACACGGGTTTCCCCAGTCGCTTGCCTGTGGAGAGATGTGCTCAACCCCCTTTGCTTCCATTGTCGCTTCCACTTTTGTAATGTAATCTTTGGCTTTGTTCGGCCCCTTTTGTAAAACTCAACCCGATGCGGTCTATGTAAACTCTGAAGTGTTAATTAATGAATGGTGTCTTTTAATCTACAACTGGTATAATTTGATTCAGTGATGTATCTGTGAGTGCTATCTACTGATCCAGGGAATAGCACAGTGTTTTCACAGAGGATTTGGATTCTCATAATCCTGGTCCGACACATTATCTCCTGGGCCTCCAACTTCTGGATCCTCATAGCAGTCGTAATCTTCAGGATTTCCTGCTTCTGAGGGTTTTGGGAGAAAGAGTGAGAATGAGCACAACTTCTGTGCTCGCGAGCCAACACACAAGATGCACTAATAATACATGCAAGACTTAATAAGGATGGCTCGGGTTCTTTTATTTGCTAAAGCAACATTTTCAATTATCATAAGTACAAATTCCTATCACTTAGCATTTTAACCAAATTGCATTTTATTAAAGAGAGTAATTGTGCAATAATTATTTCAGTAGAGGTCCCTCCGCTTTAACCTATACCGTGATGCTTCTTTTGATTGGAGCCGCTTCCACTTATTAACACCACTGAGTTCAAAACCCACGCAAAATCCAATCTACGGGCTAGGTGAGCCCACCACATTTTCATACCACCCACAAAGGTTTTTTGAAATAGAACTAACTCTAGTAAAGTTCCCATATCTGCCTTTACCGTAGAGGCGCTACTGCTTAAATAGTTTAGACTCGCAGAGGTTGTACACTGCACTCCACAAGAGATAGTCATACTGCTACCCCACACCATTCCTTAGTCATGTAGTTGAGCGACCGTTACAGTAACCTTTCAAATTACCTCGCCCCTTCTGTCATTTCACCCATATGGGGTTACGCCCATACGTTGTGCGGGATATTTACCTCAGCGACTGGAGTAGTTGGACTACACCTCTGTGACTGGCAACTTCACCTTGTATCGGTGTCCCATTCAAGCTAGATGTATCACGCGCTTGCACATCTTTACTCCTCCACCCGTGAGATGACTTTCAGGGTCCAATAAATTTACTAAGCCAAGTTGCACTTTGCAGACTTGTGGTTGTACTTGTTTTACACGGGGAGGTCATGACAAGATTAAGTCCTTAGGGGTTATCTAGGCAGTTTATTCCATATACCATCCACTTAGGGCTGCATTAGCACCCATCAATATATCATCCATCCAGATAGTAACAGCAAGTTATAGGGTTTTTGAGGATTAAAATACATCCACTCAACCATCTCAGTCATTTACCCACAATGACTGCCCAAAACCGCTTTTATGTTTAAAAGATGATGATTAGGATATTTAATGTCCTGGAACTTAAGTAAGACTAGCATGTCGCTTAAGTACAACCCATAACTAGTATTTACCATATAGTTACTAGGGTGACATGGAATAAGGTATTCAATTATCAAGGGATGGCATAATAATTAATTAATCATCAAATGGGTATTTAACTACCTTAAGCTTTAACATACATTTTATTAAAGAATTAAAGCATGCAATTTTGGTAATTTAAATGAATATAATTTGCATAAAATGTAGGATCAATATGATCAAAGTATTGACTCGCCTGGGTCAATTTACCCTGGCCTTGATCTTACTCAAAGCCTTCTCAGTTAGTGGTCTTGAATTCTTGGTCCGCGTCTTTATCCGAATCTTGATCCCACTCGAGTTGTTGTTTCTTCAGGACTCCAACTTCTAATTACACGATAACGACCGAGAAACCAAATAAATCCAAAGAACTTCAAAAGGCCAATTAAATTCAAAAGAGCTTACACAAGATTTGCGATGATCGAGAAGTGGAGGGAAGATTTAGCAAATCAGGGATGTTTGACAAGGTCAAACGACTATTTGAGCGAAAGAGGAAATGGCGGAGAAACTTTGCCGGGAAGGAAAACAAAGAAGGATCAAAGTTGAAGGAGCATCTACCGGAATATACCGCTTCGGATTGGAAGATGGCAAGATATCACCGATCAAGGAAAAGATATAGCTTGATCTTAGATTCAAAAGGCTTCTTTAATTATTGGATATTTATTAAGGAAGCCACATGAGTAGGGTTAGACTTACGATAGACATGAGTCTCTCAAGAACACTGGGCATTATTTGTTCTTAAATATCATTGGTGATTTAAATCCAGAGATAAAGATAGGATGACTGATATTGGGCAAGATTATAACTTTTGCAAGACATCAAATTTAAGTTTGTATTTCAAATTAAATGGCAAGGGCATATTGGTTAATTACTTTATCTTTAACTTATTTGCCTCTTACACAAGAATGTATATATACATATGTCAAAGTTATGTTTGAGATAAAGATTAGGGACTTAAGATTTCAAATATTCTTTTTCCTTAATTATTAAATTACCATTTTAAAGGTCTTCATGATTTTTGGGGTATGGAGAGGATACTTGATCTTTTTGACGAGTTTATCTTTACACTAATTATTTTTAATTATCTTTAATAATTTATATCGAGGGATAAATATGCGATAGCTTTCAATTGGTCTATAGAATATTTGATAGGATTTGCAAGTTAATTATTCAAGTTTCTAGAGCAAGATATTGAGATCATCATAAATTATTTTTGAACAGCTTCAAATTCAATTTCCCGTAATTGTAAATTAATTTCTTACATTTCATAGTTTTTACACATTAGTGGAAGATTAATTAAATTAATTTAACTAATCATGATTTACAAAGGGGTTATCACAATATTGAAAGTGATTACATAACCTTACATGAATTCAATTTGAAAGATGAATTGATTAATTTAGCTGCCTTCATTGACTCCTATAGGAGGTGGGCCCATGTGTCCTTGAGAGTGAGAGGGGGATTAGAAGGGGGAACACAAGAGGACAAAGGAGCCAAGGGACCCAGGGGAAAGGCGCACGGGGCAGCTTGGCTAGCGGCAAGCGGCGGCCGAAGGGGTGGCGAGGATGGGCAAAATGGGCCACCGGGGAGGGGAGGAAGCCATGGGAGGTGGCGCTAGGGCTAGGGTGGCACCGAGTAGAAGGCGACGGCGGTTGGAGCGGCCGGGCGCAGTGGCCACATGGAGGCGACTGCAACCAGAGGGAGGGGGAGGAAAGAGGGGTGAGCATGGGCACTAGGGAGGTCCAAGGAGGCTCACCGTGGTGTTCGTGGAAGTGGAGGAGTACTGGAGCGGGCCGGCGACAGGAGCCAGGGGCGGCACGGGGTGGCTCATGGTGGCGGCGACCTAGGGCGGTGGAGAGCTTCGGCCGCCGGTTGGGGGAGCTAGGGGGCGCCGTGAAGGAGCTCCTAAAGGGAGGAATTGTTCCGAGGGGCGCCGAGGAGCTACCGGCGTCAGTGGAGCTTGAATCAACCGGAGGTGGAGGGGAATGGGCTCAGGTGGCGCTCGGGTGCACGAAAGGGAGGAAGAGGAAGGGGGCAAGGGGGGAGAGGGCAAGGGGTGCCCTGGCTTTATAGCCGCATGGGCGTCGCGGCCGTTGGGGCTTGGAGGGCCGAGCGCGACGGGGCGGCGTCACGTGGCGCCAACGCGACACGGCGGGATGGGACTAGACGCGTGCGGCAGGTGAATGCAGGCGCGGCATGGGTGCGGGCATGTGCGTGCTGACGCGGGCACGCTCTGGCGACACGATGACATGGGCGACCCAGCGGCGACCGAGGGGCTGGCAGCGCATCAAGACGAGATGGGCAGAGTGCCAGGGCGGCATGGCAGCTCGTGGTGGTGGTAGGGAGAAGCGTGGGCACTTGTGTTGTGGCCGGCTCGGTGAAGGCCATGGGAGAAGTTGGAGGCAGAGCGGTAGGGAGCAGGTGCGCCGCACGTGGGTGGCAGGGAATGGCGCAGGCGGTGGCGTCACGGCGCTCGGCATGGTGAAGTGACGGGACGAGCGAGCTGGTGGTGGAGGGGACGGAGCAGCAGGGAGCTCGTGGGCGCGACAGAGGGAGGCATGAACGCTTGTGGCTAGCGGCAGTGAGTGGCATCACCAGGCGTGGAGCGCACGGAGCGGCTCGGCTGTCTTGGCCAGCGAAGAAGAAGGCAGGGAGATGGAGAAAGGAGCCGGGCCAAGCGGCCAAAAGGGCAAAGGGAAGTGGGCCTTCGGCCCAAGGGAGGAATGGGCTGGGCCCAAAGAAAGAGGAGAAGGTAAACTGAAAAGATGTCCAAAATCTAAAAAGATGAAATCAAATCCAAATTTTGAATTCAAGAACTTCAAGAGGTTTGAAACACAAACCCGAGCTTAGATAGAAGCTAGGAGATGTTGAGAACATACACTAATTTGAATGAGGGTTTAAAAAAGCCAAAAAGGTAATTAGTGGTGCCTTCACCAGTGACAGCTATTGTTGGTAGGGTACACTGCACCTATTGCAACAAGGATGGACATCAGGCACAGTTCTGCTACAAGAAGAAGAAGGATTTACGTCGTGGAGGCCATCCTCCAAAGGGCACTGGCGTTTCCTCTTCTCAGAGGAGCTCTAGTGCTTCTGATTCTCAGGAGTTTCTCACACTGCTGCGTCGCATGGCTGCTCTTGCATCGTTCGGTTCTATTGGTTCTGCTACATAGTCTTCTAGTGAGAGACCAACTCTACTTCTTCCTCAAGTATATCACCTTGGATTCTTGACTCTGGTGTTTCCTTTCATATAACATCTGATTCCACCAGTCTCACTTCCATTCGTCCTTTAGCTGCTCCTATCACTGTTCAGACAACAGATGGTACCCCTCTTTCTGTCGTAGAACGAGGCACTCTTTTGGATTCCTCTTTTTATATTCCTGCTGTTTCTCATGTTCCCAAACTAACCATGCAACTCATATCTGTTGGTCAGCTCATTAATCATGGTTGTCGTGTTATTCTCGATTCTGATTCTTGTTGTGTTCAGGATCGACGCACGGGGACTCTGGTTGGTACTGGCTCTCGCTGCTGTGACTCACAGCGTCTCTGGGAGCTTAACTGGCGTCGTCTTCCTTCCGCTGCCCCTGCCAGTCTTGTTGCCTCCACTGTCGCCGCCGCTTCTGCTGCATCCTCCATTGCGTCTTTTGCTCAATGACATCATCGTTTGGGATATCTTTGTGGGTCGTGTCTATCTTTTTTACTTCGTCGTGATCTTTTAGGGTATGTATCTTGTGATGTTTCTCTAAATTGTCAGGGTTTTAAGCTTGGTAAACAGCTTCAACTTTCTTATCCTTTCAGTGAGTCAGTGTCACAGTGTCCTTTTGATCTTGTTCATTCTGATGTATGGGGTCTGGCTCCTTTTGTTTCGAAAGGAGGTCATCGATATTATATCATTTTTATTGATGAGTTTTCTCACCACACATGGATATACTTTATGACATCTCGTAGTGAGGTTTTATCCATCTACAAGAATTTTGCCACCATGATCCGTACTCAGTTTGATTCTCCTATTCGTGTCTTTCGTGCTGACTCTGTTGGGGAATACTTGTCAGGAGTCCTTCGTGGTTTTCTTGCCGAAAGGTGGCACTCTCTCGCTTTTCTTGCTCTGGTGCTCATGCCCAGAATGGTGTGGCTGAACGGAAGCATCGTCATCTTCTTGAGACAGCCTGTGCTCTTATGCTTGCTTCTGCTGTCCCACCACACTTCTAGACTGAGGCTATTTCTACTGCCACTTTCCTGATTAATATTCAGCCTTCTTTTGCTCTTCAGGGTGGGATCCCAGTTGAGCGTCTCTGTGGCAAGACTCCTGACTATTCTAGTCTTCGCCTCTTTGGGCGTGTGTGCTATGTTCTTCTTGCCCATCGTGAGCGCACCAAGCTGACCGCTCAGCCCGTGGAGTGCGTTTTTTTGGGCTATAGTGCTGAGCATAAGGGATATCGTTGTTGGAATCCTGTTGGCCGATGGATGCGGGTTTCTCGGGACGTCACTTTTGATGAGTCTCATCCTTTCCACCCTCGTCCTTCTCCTTCCACCACTCCAGCATCTCTTGTCGAGCCGCTTTCTTTCCTGACTTTTCCTGCCACCCCCATAGTCACCACACCACCACAGCCTTTGGCCTCTTCGGTTCCTCTTTCACCGTCTCCTTCGCCACCACCACCCTCTCTAGAGGCTCCTCCCGGCCATCGTCCTTCTTATCCTCTCTACTACACTCGTCGTCCACGAGTTGAGGATTCTTCTGATGCGCCATCTTCTTCTGATGGTACATCTTCTTTGGCCTCCCCTCGATATGCCCTTCATGATCGCCAGTCTATTCGGCCTCCTGCGCTTTTGTTTAGCAGCTCTTGCTGAACCGACTTCTTATCACGATGCTGCTGTTCATCAGGAGTGACAGCATGCGATGGCAGAGGAGATTGCTGCCCTTGAGCGTACTGGCACGTGGGAACTCTCACGATCCTGGCTACGAACTCGCAAGGCTCGAAACCACGCAATCGTTGAACTGCTCGACAAGTCGTTATCAACCGTGCACGAATACCCGGTTGACCTAACCACGAAGGTCGATTCCTGTATACACCGAAGAAGCACGCAAGAATGAGATAAAATGCAATATGAAATTGCAAATAAGAATTGGAATATTTAATAAGGTGGGATTCCGAAGCGGTATTCAGGGTTGGTCTAGTCGACATAAGCCAATACACGAAGTTGTAATGTAGCTAACTTTTAACTTAACGAAATCCAAGAAAACTAGAGGGGTGAGTCCTCCTTAAATAGGGGAGGAGGAGCCACACATCTAATAGAACTAAGAGGGTGGTACTATTCACATGGTACTGTTCACATGAACAGTACCACGGTGAATAGTGTGGCCCAAAGTGCGTGGCCTATATGGGCCAAGTTAGTCCATTCATTACATAGCCCAATTTGACCCAAACAGGTGACACAATACCTTTTTTTGATGATTATGGTGCATACAGAAGGAATTTAGAGGTGAGGCTAGATCCGTTGGAAAGAGAACAAGATAATATTTCCATCAAGTACTCGTGGACCTCAAACGGACTCCGTATGTGAAAGTTATGTATGTTTGAAGTCGGTGCTGTCTTCGGAGGCCGAATTGGATTCCAAAACGGGTTTAGCTCGAACTCTTGCTTGTCTTGGACCAAAAGTGACGTGGTGCTGCACAAATATATATTTTTATCATTAGGTAGCATCATATAGTTCATATAATATATAAGGCACTCCTAAAAACGAGCTCACCTAATAATTTAAGTGAAGCGTACGAGCTCTTGTACTTGGAACAACAAGCATAACAAATATGGTCGTATCCATAGGGGTCATGTCCTCATCATCCTCTCCTTCTTGAAAACAAAGCCGTCCTCGGCTTTTGATAAGCGAAAAATAGGGTAACAAAGAAGCCAAGGTGTATGCATGGTATATGTATACGTCATCCGTTTTAATGGTTCTTCGTTGTTGCACAATTAATGTTATAAAATAGCAGCGATCATAAAAGCTCATTGTATTATCACCCCAAGAATAATCATATATGTTAATGAGCAAAAAAAAATTTCTCACACATCAATTATTGCAACTAGTTTTGCAAATGTAAGTGAAGCATTTGTGCAATTCAAATCTCTGAAATTGTAAACTTGTAGGGGTAGCACATATGAGCGAATCTACAACTTTTGGAATCAAACAGAGTTCATCCATATAATCAGATTTCAATCAAGCAATAGCAAATTCATCTAGCAAGGGTGAAAAGATTTGAAAGTTCTTCCGTACTTCAACATCATTATTCAAATTGTCAATACTAGATGGTGCAATAAGGGATGAACACATAGGCATTGGATGAGCACCAAATTTTATTTTCCTCTCATATTGAACAAGATTCAACACACAAGAATTGTTATCCAAAATAGCAAGCTTCAATTCATCCACATGATCACAAGTTATGCATATTCGATATACAAGAAATTGATTGTCTACACCATAATCTCCAATCAAATTAAACTTATACCCAAGGGTGTAGGCACTAGATAAGGATTTCGAAGATGCGATTTCAGAAACTTTCTCCATAGCATGTGATAATTTCATAGATGAATCCAACATAATGTAACATAAAAGATCAGTAGGAGAAATTCTAGTCAAAACTTCTTTATGTCTAACCAATTCCACATGATCATTAGATGTGATTAACTCATCACAGGAAACACTCAAAACAGTAGGCAATTCAATTATTTTATCACATGGTGCACTCAAGTCAATACAGTCTGAATTCTCTACTTGCAACATGTGTATATCAGAATTGTTTTCCACTAATTTTTGCTCTAAAATAGCATGAACAGTGGACAATTGTAGTTCGACATAAACATACCCACCTTGAGTGATGATAGCACCATGATCTTTACGTTTTTTGCTCTCCTCAGATGATGTAGGTGCATCCATCTCCCCATCTTCCTTCTCAACCAATGGAGTCGGTGTCTCAATCAGCTCAGTCTCCTCTTTGGTATGGTTCTCAACTTCCTGTAAGAAAAAGACACAAACACATGTTTGTTCTCATGTTTCTTATCATCAAGCATTCTCAATTTCTCCTCAATCTAACTTTCAACCTTACAGGTAAGTATAAACAAATAAGGGAGAGAACCATATTCAATCTGCCCAGTAAAGCTGTTGTTGCTGGCATTGAGCGCAACCAGACTCTTCATCACCTCCCAGTGGTGTATGGAAACCTCTGTAGCATGGACACTCCTCCAAACTGTCATATCCATGTCGGACACCGTGTCCGACACAGATACGCCACAGACACGTGTCGGCGGCGTGTCGGCTCCTTTAAAAATGAATTTTAATTGCGAAAACCCCAGACATGTGTCGGACACGGCGTGACCGCGTGTCCGACATGGCCCGGGACACGGCCCACGCCCCAGTCGCCAGTTCTGCTAAATGCGCTAAGCCGCTAACCCTCCTCCCAAAACCCCGAACCGAAGTAGACCATAGCCGCCTCCCTCGAGCTCCTCCTCCCTCGCGCCCATCCGCCTCTCCGCGCCGCCGAATCGACCTCCCTCCTCCCTCGCGCAGCCGGATCGAGGTCACTCCTCCCTCGCGCCGCTGGATCGAGCTCCCTCCTGGCCTCCTCCCTCGTGCCGCCGGGTCAAGCGCCCTCCTTCCTCGCTGCGTCGCCACCCGCAAGCCCCAACTCCTCCTCCCTCACGCTGCCGGCTCCCGCACCTCCTCCTCTCGCTTCGGCCACAAGGCCACCTCGGACCTCCTCGCTGCGCCCGCCCCAACTCCTCCTCACACCGCCGGCCTCAAGACTCTCCTCCCTCTCTCTCACATTTCGCCACGCCGCCACCTCGGACCTCCCTCGCACGAGTCGCGTCTCTAACCTCTCCGGCTCTCCCAGTACGTGTAAGTCCCCCTCTTATCTTCTTGTCTTCTTGATGGTTGTGTGGTTCATGCTGAGTTGCTGACTTCTCCGACTCCGGCTCTCCCAACAGGCGCGAGGTGGTTGTCTGGTGGTTGACAACCAGACAGTGGTTGATTACTTGATGTTGATGGAGCGATGGTTGATTGGTTGTCTGGTAAATGTGTAGTGTAGGACATACATGCAGAGAGTAGAGAAATATAAATGAATGCAAATATGCAATGATGCACTCTATTGCTTTGATTGTTCAAGAATCAAGTATGTATGTTATCTTTATAGTCTTGCAACTCTTGCTGATCATGTTACTTCTTTTCCCAGGTTAATGGAATTCTGATTTCTAGAAATGATATTCATATGAACAATTGAACATATCAATATGTCATGAATTGGCTGCAAGAAGAATGAAGTGACGAGGGTCATCTTTGAGAGGTATGTATTCTGAGTTTACATTACACTTTAGAATATTTTAGTTCGACAAGTATGAAGAAACATAAAAAATAATATATATGTGTAATTTGTTCTTATTATATAAATATATATAGCTGTGTCGCCGTATCGGTATTTTTTTTGGAAAATGACGATTTCCCATGTCGGTATCGTATCGTGTCATGTCGACGTATCGTGTCCGTGCATCATAGATGGAAACCTTCCTGTCAACAAGTTGCTTGAGATGTTCAGTATCTGCAGAGGCCGGACAGGGGTTGAAGATGGCAATTCACTCAGGCCTTCTGTTAGGTGGTTAAAGCTGACATCAAGGACAATGATGCTGCTCGATGACACCAATTCCAGCGGTAAGCCACCGGACAGCGAGTTGTGGGACAAGTTGAGGCGCAGCAGGCCAGTGAGGTTGCCAAGGGAAGGTGAGATGCGCCCCCCGAGGCCTCTAGAAGCCAGCAAGACATCGGTGACCTTCCTATCTGGGCTGCAGGTGATGTCTTCCCACGAGCCGCAGTCCGTGTTGCTCTGCCATGATGCGGTGAGGCTACCGTCCTGCGAGAGCCCAGCAAGGAACTGGTGGAGGGAGCTTTTCTCCTGCTCAGTGCAGGAGCTGGTGGGAGAGGCCAGGGAGATCAGCAGCACAAGAGCGAAGCCAAGGAAAGGTATGGGAAGTCCGTTCCTGTGCTTCTTGTGTGAGCAATGGAGTGGCCGCATGGTTTTCTCAAGAAACTGGCATGGAAACCAGAGGCTTAAGTTTTGTTCTTCCGGGATAAAGTGCCAATGGTCTGATGAAGAAAGAGCACGATTTGTTGCTCTGCTCAAGTGGAGGGCAAGAGATGATCAGATTAATGCAGGGGTACGTTGTTGCTCTGCTCAATGCTCTCTCTTCTTGACCCGAGGCGTTCAGTTTCTTGCCGTTGTCTTCATCCAAGAGTCCAAAGTTCATCTTTGGTTAATGTATACATTTGCATTTGATTCCATTCTAACAGGCCCCAGGTTTTTGGTGGATTAACAGTAATGCATGGTGTAAGCTGGGTAGCATTTGATGCTTATGCTGCCATGATCTGTAGAACGGAATCAGGTGGTGACGCAGGCCAGTTGGTGTTTCAGTAAAATAAAAAAGCTAAAGATTGTATGCATTTTTTATTTTTTATCTTTTTTTTATTCTCCCCCTCCCATTTTATATATTTTAGATTATGATGTTTTGATGTTGTTGGAATAGGTGCAACTGTACTTTAAAATTGATTCACGTTTCTGTAGCTATCATCAGTCAGTGGTCTATACTGTTGGCTAATATTCAGTACAAGGTGAAAAAAAACACAACTCCACGAGTGGCCAGCAGTCAAAACCGTAAGGAGCTAAACATATCAGAAAAATGCAGAGCCGGCATTGTTTACTTTATTTATTTTGTACTTAGCTTATCATCATGGCGGAGCTAGAATTTCAGCGTTAGAGGTACACACATCAAGCAATGTTTGGTACTATTAGTTCAAACTACTCAAACTACGCATCATCCAAAAGAGCCAGGAATTTGTTTGTTAGAAGTCAAAAGTATCAAGTAAAAAAAACTAAGATAATAGTCTACTAGTATATTTTCACATGTCATTACTATAGTAATAAATTTCAAAAATGACTTGCATAATAATCTGAACGTGAGAAAAAAAAAAGTTGCTCCATGTATTGATTTAGTATTGCAGCTGTATTTCACTATTAAATATTAAATCAATAGAAGAGATGGAGAAATGAATGGATGTGACATGTGAGGAACAGATTCATTCCCGTGAACTCACCACCATGCACACCTGCAAAACCGCTGGCCTTAGTGAGGTCACTGGCCGTCCACTCGCCCTACTAGCTGCCCTGCGCCGCCTTGCCGCGACGTGTGCACACCAAGATCTCCATCCAATTTCATCCGATTGAATAACATCAAGTTTGACATTAAAACAAAATTAAAGGACCCAAAGCATGCTAACATAGCACGGACTTTCCCCCTCATTCTTTAGGGAGGGATATTTTCCAATCGAAATCCAGAAATTAAGCCTTGAGTTACTGTGGTTGTGTGCTGGTGAGTGTTGCGCCGCCTACTACTCTCGAGATCAAGCGTTGTCGCCATTCTTGCTCTCTCGCTCACTAAGGCCGGCCGAGCCACTGAGCCACAGAGACCAAGTAGGGAGGAGAGGAGAGGATCAGAGATTTAGGGTTGGAGATTGGGGAGGAGTCGGATTATTGCAGATGGAGATAGCTGTGAGCTGGTGAGTGCTGAGGTGGCTGTGGGTTGGTGGGGGCACAAGCAGGTCATGGGTTGTGGACTGGGCTTCCAAGAGGGTGCACGACAAGGAATACTACAACTATGGCCTAAATACAAAACTGATCTCAGGATTATTTTTATTTTATTTTTGGGTGTGCCCAGACATACCGGGCACCCCTGCTGGCTCGGCCCATGCCTATCATAGTTCTAATTGATGTGACTCACCTAGCAATTAGTCTCCCTCGCAAAAAAAAAAAAATCGTAGCAAATGTGAATCTAAGACCACTTGGCTTTCATTGGTTTGGACTAGAGGTGGAAAAAAAGCTCGTTAGTGGGGCTCGTTGGCTCAGTTTAAAATTGCTTTAATTAGACTCGTTATTTGGTTAAACATTGAAATAAGTCAATTTGGAATGAAATTGGATTTCACTCATTCTCATCTCGTCTCGTCTGCTCGGTTCAAAAAATACTTTCAAACTTTAAATAAAATGATATTAAATCAAACTGTGTCAATTTCAAGAAAAGCCCCGTAAGTGAAGGGGGCTTTGTGCAAAATACACGGATTTAATTGCAACTGATGGTAGATTAATGGGGTTGTAAGCATACATTTTGGTAACAATGCAACTTGTGCAAACAACAGGGACTAATACGTAAAATTTCAGTTCGGCTGTGCGAAGCCGTGCGGCCATGGTCTCTTTATTCTGTCGCACACGCGCGCCGCGAGATAAACCCCGACAACTCTGGTGCCGGCGGACGGTGGTCGCCGCCGTATCTTTCCCGAGCAGCCGTGCAGAGAGTTAGCCGCAACTGCAAAAGGTCAGTTTGATCACCACGCTTTGCCCCTGTTCGTTTCTCTTATCTTACATGCTGATTTTGCGGTGTGGTGTGGGAGACGTGTGGCTCGGGATGTTGTCCTTCATGATTATTGATTGCAGATTGCTCAACAGCTCAAGGATTAGCCCAAACCAAACCTTCGCTTTTTAGACAAAAAGAATCGGAGCAAACGCTCATGTGGGCGGACCTCAATTCCACTTGCCCTACCAAAAAATTGGTCATGCCTGATGTATTTGGCTATTGCTTGGTATGTTACCAAAAAATTTTTGGCTGCCATGAGTATTTGGACACCCCCCCTCACAATTTGGGCATAGCAATCTCTCACCAAAAGATTAGCTAGCCAATTCTTACCAAAGTTTGTCGAGGCTAGATAGGGCATAGACCAAACATATCATGGTCAGGAACTAAGGTTCTTGTCTTATTGTTGATGTTTTTACAGACCTGGGCCTACTGAGGCTTAGCAAAGATCCCAAATCTAAGGCTTTGTAATTAACCCTAACATTTGGTGACAATTTTGGTGTCTCTAAATTGTTATCGGTATTTTGCTTTCCTTTTATGTGCTGTTTAAGTGTATCCTGGTCGCACTGTTTACATCATCAATGTGAAGTTTGGTGCGCAATATGATTCATATCTATTATCGCCTTGTATTGAGTTGTAGTAGTACTTTTGTAAAAGGGCATTGTGCCCATGCAATCAACTCCCAATAATGTTTTGTGATTCTGCACTTCAATTCAGCTCTTCTTTTATGTGGAATTCTTAAGGAACATGCTGGAGATGAACTGAGGAAAAGCTCATAATCTTTACACTTGTTTACCATGATATTGAATAGTTTGAGAAAAGGGAAAAGGGGAATGAATTACAAAAATTCTCAAAATGGTAATCTGTCAGAACTCAGAAGCTGTGCAAAAAGAACTATAAAGATTAGTCAGGAGTAGTAGTTCTATGGAAACTACATCTGCTATGTTCACTCGACTACAAGATAATCTTGTCTAACCACATTCTGTCTTAAGTCTTAACTGAATTTTGCATCTGCAGGTTGGCGTCTATACTGTCCAGGCAGGAGACTACTTCCTGTATAGTTGGCCTCATGCAAGGGTTACGTTTGACACACTTGCAAGCAACTTCAAGCACCTTCAGCATTTGCTCTTCATACCCTGTAAGTGTTGGATCCAGGACTTCAAGCTGCTTCCCTTCTGATTTCATCTCCTGTGCCCACTTGACAAGTTTTTTTTTTAAAATGAAGTCAAGACCGGAACAGGTCGTCTTCCCGTGAGCAGCTCAAGCAGGACCACTCAAAAACTGTACATATCACTCCAAAACTCCGGAGATGGAGGGAGAAGCCAGAAGAGGGGGGATAGGCGACTCGGTGACGGCCTCTTACAGGAATGGATGGAGGGGAGGTCGTCGATGCACTCGGAACCAGAGCATTGCCCGGCGTAAGTTGCCGGCAGGGTGGGCGCGCGGCTTCGTGGCAGCAGGGGCACGACGCGGGCGTGCATGCGAGCGGCGACATGGCGCGTGGTGCGCGGGAGTGGCGAGCGCTGGCGCAGAGGCACACGGCATGCGCAGCACGTGTCCCAGACGAGGGCGGCGAAGCACCGGCGTGGCCTGGCGAGCGGCGCCGGGAGGGAGAAGATGACCCGGGAGAAGAGCGCCCGCCAGTCAGTGGGGGTGAGGGAAAGGTGGTGCGGTGCAGTCGGCTAGGTTGGGTCGGGTCCGGGCGAAACAGTCCGGTCGGTCCAACAGTGAAAAAGACTGATTTAGTTTTAAACTCCTCTATTTTGACTGAGGTTTAAAAATAGCAATTAAATTTATAAAAATCTAAAAAAAAATTTCATAGAGGTTCCTGGGACAACATAGAACTCATATAAATTTTGTAAAACTACTGTTCATGATTTATTCACTTGTTTAAAATTCATTTACAAAAGACGTGTCTAAATTGAGTTTGAACTTTTCTCAAGGTTAAATTGGATTCCAAAAATTTGACAAAATTCATTTCTATTCATGATAATTATTATAGTATTTAAATAAATTATTTTCCAAAGATTCTTCATGAGCATTTATTTTAAATTTCTTTTGTGCCTTTAGTTTGAGTTAGAGGTTTACATTTGATTTAAATATTTCAAATGCATAATTTATGCACATGCTCCAGAAATAACATGAAATGTTTATGAGATGCATATAAATCCCATTTAATAAAAATGAGGCTGTGACACATTTGGTGATTGATGATTCTTTATTATGCTATAAGAGGAAATTCGTCTCAAGGTGGAGATTGTTGATATTTGTGATCCGTATGTGATCCGAATTTTCAAATATGGAAGTATCTGGAATACGCCATATTAGCGGATTAATTTCCTACTTGAACTCTAAGTCCTCTTACCCCGTAATATACCTCTTGTAAGTCGCACGGGGAGAGTGGACGCCTCATTGTAATCCCCCTGCGTTTTGTAAACACTCCTCATATAGTGATCATCGCCGGTTGGCGTCCGTGGTTTTTTCCCGCAAGGGGTTTTCCACGTAAAAATTCGTGTATCATTTGTCTCTATTTTTCTAATAGTACCCTATATATATTGCTCATTGGGCCTCATGAATACACACATATTATTCATAACATGGTATCAGAGCAAAGGTTAAAACCTTAGACTCTAACCTAGCCTCTAGCCTCCGACCACTTCCGTTGCCCGCTACCTCCGGGAGGAGCAATCTCCGCTCCCGGGGGCGGCCACATTAGTCATAGTCTTTTAGAAGCATCAACGGCATCTTTCCTCCTCGCTTTGGATATGGATCCATGTCTGGATTCGTCGCCGCCAGGACAATTCACTTATACTTCGACCAGATCCTCTAGCACATTCTACTGTTATCATTCAGCAAACAAACCAAAACAATGAAATTAAAAGTTACACGAACGAAGTTCCAACAAGATTTACTCTCTCTCTCTCTTTTGACACATTTAGACTGCTTCATTTCAAATCACCTTACACAGTCACATACTTTTACATCACCAAATTGATCACTCCTCGTCCATGAATCCCTCCAAATACATCTTTTTCTTTAAACACTAGTAGGAGCTACACATTTTTTTAGATAATGAAATAAAAAACCTGTCTCGGTCTCTGTATTCAAGGATACGCACAGCCCAAAGTTTGTTACAATTATGTAAAAAATCTTAACCAGGCTAAATAGTAGCCTTATAAACCATAATGAAGCCGCAAAACAAATACCGCAAAAACATAAACCAACTACACATGGGAACTACTAGTAGGAGCTACACATGGTTCACAAATATACGAAGCTTGTTCGTTACAGATGTTGCTAACCCTGGATAGCAGCCAAATCTTACCAAAACCATCATAAACCCATATGGGAACTGAAGTAGGACTACCCAAAATACATTGATAACACTATCTGATCATATAGCACCCCTACACAAAAAAACGCACCAAAGGCAATCACAAAGACGACCTTTTCGTCAATTTGTTCTGCAAAGATGGCTGTCCTGTTGTGTTGTTTCTTGGAGATCAATGGTGTTTCAGCTAAACTGCAATGGTTTACAAGCATAGGACCACACAATTTTGGGTTGCCATCAAAGCTAGAATTCGGGAATGTGCTAAACTGGCCTACATATGGAATAGGACCTTCTAGGTCATTATTAGAAATGTTGAATTGAGAAAGGAAGTGCAGCTTGTTCAGTGCGCCTGGAATTGTACCAGTGAGATGATTGCTGGACAAGTCAAGTACCCGCAGGTTCGTGAGGTCACAGATCGGTCGTGGGATCTCTCCAGATAATTTGTTGCAGCTCAAATTGAGTGAAACGAGCGCTTTCAACTGACCAATCTCCTTGGGGATCACACCAGTGAAGTTATTGATGCCTAAATTTAGCATTTTAGGGAAAGCACTTGGCATGAGGTATATATGTGATTGAGTTGCATAAACAGGCAGCTCGAAGACCTTTGGTGCTACCCTGTCTGTTTTTAGCATTGGCATCTCCATTAAGGCTGTTGGAATTTCCCCTGTAAGACTGTTGTTTGATATGTCTATATAGAAGAGGAAGTTTAGGCTGCTCATCCAGTCAGGTATTGGTCCAGTTAGTTGATTGTTATATAAAAATAACATCTCCAAATTTGTGAGCTTTGATAACCAACGAGGTATGTTTCCAGACAATGAACAATCATTTAGGGAAAGAGCCTGAAGATTCTCAAAACCATCAATTCTGTCATCATCTGGCATGGCCTCGTGCATGAAGTTGCGCCCAATAAACAAGGTGGTGAGGTTCCTGCAACTCCTAAGGATCTGTAGTGCACTTGTGATATTTGTAAGAGAGATGTTAACAAGTGATAGGAATGAGATGTGCTTCAGATCGCCTATTCTTCCTGGCAGCTGCTGGCCATGGAAATTATTGGAAGATAGCCGTAATGCAGTTAGATTGCTGCACGAGTAGATGCTTTCTGGAATTGTTCCAGTGAAGTTGTTCCACACAAGATCTAAAGTTTTTAGATTGGGTAGGCTGGAGAAGTTGACCTTGCCGAGCTCTCCCCAGAAGTTGTTTCTCTTGAGGTCGACGGTTATGAGATTTGTGCAGCTGCCCAAAGTTGATGGCAGCTCTCCTGACATGTTGTTGTTATCCAAATGGAGCTCCTCCAATCTCTTGAGCTCACTTATAGAATCTGGGATATTGCCATTGAGCCCATTCCCTCCAAGATCAAGGGTGACCAGATTCGTCAGCTTGATTATGCCATCGAGTGCTCCTTCTAACTGATTGTTAGGTAAAGAGAGGTGCTCTAACGAGGTAACACTGAAGAGCTCATATGGAAGAGTCCCATTGAGGTTGTTGTGGCCAGCGCTGAGCAATGTCAGTATGGAGCAATTACTGAGCCCTGGAGGGATGCTTCCACTGAATTTGTTGTAACTGAGTTCAAGCACAGCAAAGAATGGTGCACTGACACAGAACGAAGTTGGTATCTGCCCAGTAAAGCTGTTGTTGCTGGCATTAAGCGCAACCAGACTCCTCGTCACCTCCCACGTGGTGTATGGAAACCTTCCTGTCAACAAGTTGCTTGAGATGTTCAGTACCTGCAGAGGCCGGACAGGGGTTGAAGATGGCACTTCACTCAGGCCTTCTGTTAGGTAGTTAAAGCTGACATCAAGGACAATGATGCTGCTCGATGACACCAATTCCAGCGGTAAGCCACCGGACAGCGAGTTGTGGGACAAGTTGAGGCGCAGCAGGTTAGTGAGGTTGCCAAGGGAAGGTGAGATGCGCCCCCCGAGGCCTCTAGAAGCCAGCAAGACATCGGTGACCTTCCTATCTGGGCTGCAGGTGATCCCTTCCCACGAGCAGCAGTTGGTGTTGCTCTGCCATGATGCGGTGAGGCCACCGTCCTGCGAGAGCCCAGCAAGGAACTGGAGGAGGGAGCTCTTCTCCTGCTCTGTGCAGGAGCTGGTGGGAGAGGCCAAGGAGATCAGCAGCACAAGAGCGAAGCCAAGGAAGGGTATGGGAAGTCCGTTCCTGTGTTTCTTGTGTGAGCAATGGAGTGGCCGCATGGTTTTCTCAAGAACTAGCATGGAAACCAGAGGCTAAGTTTTGTTGTTCCAGGATAAAGTGCCAATGGTCTGATGAAGAAAGAGCACGACAAGAAAATTTGGGTCAAGGATTAGCTGCTGTTGTTTATTTGCTACAGTATTTTTAGGTTCGCGAAAAGAACGAATCCCACAGAAGGAGACTGTATAGTTTAATTCAATCATCGTTGTCGCGGTCAATGTGTGTTCATGAACCGGAGAAGAGCAAGTGGAGGGCAGGGGATGAGCAGATTAATGGAGGGGTTGTTGCTCTGCTCAATGCTATCTCTTCTTGACCCGAGGCCTTTACTTTCTTGCCGTTGTCTTCAACAGGCCGGCAGGAAGATTTCGGGCCAAATATATTAAGAAGGGGTGAACAGGTTCAGTGAATAAGAACAGATAGAAAGCTCTCTGAAAAAATCAAAGGAAAAACACCTTACAGTCTCAAACGGCTATGCTAAAGTAGTACCCTTAGCACCGATATGCTACACATAGGAGACTAAATAGCTGAAACATCTTGCCGTAGTCCACTACGCATCGGAGTGCCGCAACCACATAATGTTTCAAATGTGATAAGTATGGTCACTACGCATCGGAGTGCCGCAACCACATAAAGTGCTTCAACTGTGACAAGTATGGGCACTATGCTTCGAATTGCCGAAACAAGAAGAAGAACGAGGAGGTAAACCTCATCCGAAGCTGTGAAAATGAAGACGACGATCCTACCCTGCTTCTCTCCTTATGTGTCAACAAGGCGCCGGTCATGGTGATGTTGAACGAGGAGAACGTACTTCCTAAACTACACACAGAGGGAGGAAATCACGATCATACTGATGAGTGGTACTTGGACAGTGGAGCAAGCAATCATATGACGGGAGATCGCTCCATGTTCCATGAGCTCGACGAGAAGATTTCGGGAGAAATCAAGTTTGGCAACGGCTCCACGGTACAAATAAAAGGCAAAGGTACAATGTTGTTGCGATGCAAGAACGGTGATCAGAAGATGCTGCCTGATATTTACTTTATACCAAGTTTGTGCAACAACATACTCGATCTCGGGCGGTTAGCGAATCGGGGTGCGTG
This sequence comes from Phyllostachys edulis, assembly GCA_036346405.1. NCBI lineage: Eukaryota > Viridiplantae > Streptophyta > Magnoliopsida > Poales > Poaceae > Phyllostachys > Phyllostachys edulis. The sequence continues at coordinate 6,698,825 of CM070548.1, forward strand.
GTGAGTTCTACGTTCACGACAAGAACAAATATCTGTTGATGAAGGTAAAGATCCCCAAACCGGTTGTACAAAATTTCTCTGAAAACTTGTAAGTCGGTTTGTGTGAAGGACAGTCTGGAGGAGCCAGAGTGGAACTTAGATATCGGCCAAGGACATGGTGGAACCCAAGAGTGGCACGCAGTTGGCGCAGGAGGCGCAGCAGGCGGAGTCTCAGGAGGAGATCCAGACGGTGCACAACAAGGCGTACAGGGAGCTGCAGGGGGTGGTGAGTCCCACGCGCATAAAGGGCGCGATATACACAAAGTTGACGCAGGAGGAAGAGGCGGTGTAGCCTCAGCTAAGATGTACGCGGGGAAGTGGACAGACTTGGTCTAAGATAGAAGAGCGGGAGGCTCAGGTAATGACAAAACCAAGGTGGTCGTGGGAGCATGTGCTCCAGCTCAGGCAGGCGTGCAAGGAAGGACGAGTTCAGTCCAGGTGCGAGACGCGGCAAGTGTTGGTTTGTGTATAGCTCAGGATGGAGCAAGCACAGGCGGTAGGGTGGTATTGGTCCAGGAAGGAATGGCGCACGGAAGTGCAGATAAAAAAGGAGACCGAGTCCTAGTTGGAGTTATGTGTGCGTGTGTATAAAAGAACGAGAAATAGTGCTATGTAAGTTGAACCAGGAGTTGAGAAAAGAGAAGTAATAAAAGAAAACAAAAGAGAGGAGCAGTGCGGCTCCCGAAACCAAGTTCCCGCAGCTTGTCTCTCCTGGAAGGAAGTACCGAGGTACAGGAGGCCTTAGCTTTTGCAAGGTTACACATCACGTGAAGAAAGAGCAGCAGCATTGCTTTGCTTTCAGGTGCATCACACGAAGAGGTGTTGGTTCGTGCGGATCAAGTCGAAGACAGGACCGGTGGCAAGGAGTTGCTTCGTGCGTGACGTCACTTTCAAGCAATCAAGTCAGAGCAGAAACCAGGCACGTCGGGGCAGAGACCAGTGAATCGGTTTCGCCGAGCGGAGTCTCCTCAAGCTGTTCCAACAAAAAGAACGAATCCCACAGATTTGCAAGATGTGATCGGTGATGTACATGCTAAGAGGCATCATTCAGAAGGAGACTGTACAGTTTAAATCAATCATCGATGCCGCGGTCAATGTGTGTACAATAGGAGAAGAGCAAGTGGAGAGCAAGAGATGAACAGATTAATGGAGGGGTTGTTGCTCTGCCCAATGCTATCTCTTCTTGACCCGAATCGTTTACTTTCTTGCCGTTGCCTTCATCCAAGAGTCCAAAGCTCATCTTTGGTTAATGTATACATTTGCAGTTGATTCCATTCTAACAGGCCCTATGTTTATGGGTGGATTAACAGTAATGCATGGTGTAAGCCGGGTAGCATTTGAGAATCAGAAAACCGAGGAGACAGGTTGATGCTTGTGTTGACATGATCTGTAGAATGGAATCAGGTGGTGATGCAGGCCGGCTGGTGTTTCAGTAAAATAAAAAAGCTAAAGATTGTATGCATTTTTTTATTTTTTTTCTTTATTTTTTATTTTATTTTCCCCTCCCATTTTCTATATTTCAGATTATGATGGTTTGATGTTGATATAATAGGTGCAACTGTACTTTAAAATTGATTCACGTTGCTGTAGCTATCATCAGTCAGTGGTCAATACAGTTGGCTAAAACACAACTCCACAAGTGGCCAGCAGTCGAAATTGTAAGGGGCTAAACATATCAGAAAATGCAGAGCCGGCATTGTTTATTTTATTTATTTTGCACTTAGCCTATCATAGTTACTAGATACCTGTGCGCGTCTTGACGTGCTCGCAACATGCAGGAGTGAAAAAAATGGCGACGAAGAATGGAATTAGGATACTGATAGACTGTAATCACGTCTGACTAATTCCAAGATCCGAAAGAGGGACGTATAGTTAGATTGCTAGGTACAATGTAGACAAAATAAGAGGGAGTATGTTATGACATTGTGTATTAGATGGGCAGACAATTGTATTGGGAAAGACAAACTGTGATGCTTTGTTGTACCTCGGATTTGTTATGAATAGCGCTTGTATTCAATATGAGGTCAATGGGCAAGTATATATATATAAAGTACAGAAGGTGAATATGCAAATAACCCCTCATAACAATGGGGAATAACACACTATACATATATCTCTAACACCCCCACCCCCCCCCCAAACTCATGGTGGATCAACAACACTGAGTTTGGAGAGGTAGAAGCCATGCTGTGCTCGAGTCTGGGCCTTCGTGAAGAAATCCGCTATCTGAAGCTCTGAAGGCACATACTGAAGAACAATCACCTGATCATGCACACAAGACCTCATGAAGGAAGCATCAACACCAATATGCTTGGTGAGCTCATGCTTCACAGGGTCACGGGCAATACTGATAGCACATGTACTGTTTGACAAGAGAGAAGTTGGTGTAGTGACAGAAACACCAAAATCCTCAAGTAACCACCGTAGTCAAGTAATCTATGCTGTCAAGATAGCCATAGCTCGCAACTCAGCCTCTGCACTCAAACAGGACACTGCAGTCTGTTTCTTCGTCTTGTAGGCAATGAGAGAACCACCAAGAAAAGCACAGTAAATAGAGATAGACCGGCGATCAGAGGGATCGCTGGCCTAAGTAGCATCCGAATAAGCCTGAAGCTGTAACGAGCTGGAGTATGGAAAGAAGAGACGGCGAGAGATAGTCCCACGAAGGTATCACAGAACTCGAAGAAGGTGGCTATAGTGGACCTGAGTGGGAGCAGAGATGAACTGACTCAGAATGTGGACTGGATAAGTGATATCTAGACGAGTAACAGCAAGGTAGACAAGACTCCCAACAAGATAACGATAGCGAGTCGGATCAGAAAGAGGCTCGCCATCAGAGGGTCGGAGGTGAACATTGAGCTTCATGGGAGTCTCAACAGTACGCTGATCAGTGAGAGAGGCGCGATCAAGATCCTGAATATACTTCTCTTGGGACATAAAGAAACCATTTGGAGTGGAAGTAACCTCAATCCCAAGGAAGTAACGAAGAGGACTAAGATCCGACATAAGGAACTGCTCACTAAGACAAGCCTTGACAAAGGCAATGTACTCAGAATCATCTCCGGTAATGATCATATCATCAACATACAGAAGAAGAAGAGTTCGACCACGAGATGAAGTGTGGACAAAGAGCGCAGGATCATGATCACTAGCTGAAAAGCCAGCAGCAGTGACCACAGAGGAAAAGCGCTCAAACCAAGCACGAGGAGCTTGCTTAAGGCCATAGAGAGAATGACGAAGGAGACAGACCATACCCTCAGGAACAGAATACCCATGTGGCGGATGCATGCAGACCTCCTCACGCAACTCGCCATTAAGAAAGGCATTCTTGACATCAAGTGAAAATGCACCCGGCAAACAGACGCCACCGAAAGAAGAGTGCAGACAGTGGTCATGTGGGCCACAGGAGCAAAAGTCTCATCGTAGTCACGACCATGTTCTTGGTGGAAGCCACGAGCAACAAGACGCACCTTATAGCGTTCAAGAGAGCCATCAGAGCGAGTCTTAATCTCATAGACCCACTTACACGTGATGGGACGAGAGTGAGATGGAAAAGGAACAAGATCCCAAGTACTAGTACGCTCGAGGGTAGCAATCTCCTCGACCATGGCATGCTGCCACTGAGGGTGAGTAACAAGATCCCTAGAGGAGACAGCTCATGAGTAGCAAGACAAAGAAAAGCAAAAGCGGGCGGGGGCGAATCGACTGGCGATCGCGGAGAGCGTAGCGAGGAGAAGATGACCCATCAAGGGAAGATGGAGCATCAGGAGAAGATGGAACATCAGGAGAAGATGGCTCATCTGGAAGATCCTCAATACGAGGTCGACGAGTGTAGAAGAGAGGGGAAAAGGCACTATAGGGGGAGGAGCCGAAGGAGTCGCAGGAGACGAAGCAGGCGACGACAACGGCGGAGAGGCCACGGGAGGAATATGTGGAGACTCAGTGGGACGGGTGGACGAGGGCAAGACAGATATAGGTGTATCTGAAAAGGTCAAAAAAGACAGAGACTCCATAGAGGAAGCCGAAGGAGAGACAGGACATGGGTAGAAGGGACGAGACTCGTCGAAAGTCACATCCCGAGAAATCCGCATCCGTCGACCAACATGATCCCAGCACCGATAGCCCTTGTGCTCGCACTCAGATCCCGAAAGACACACTCAACAGATCGAAGGTCGGTTTAGTGCGTTCTCGAGGGCGAGGAGAACGTAGCAAACGCAACCAAAATGCATTTAATGGCGAGTAGTCGAAGAAGACCACAGAGACACTCAATAGGGATCGCACCCTGAAGAGCAGAAGAGGGCTGGATGTTGACGAGATAGGTGGCAGTGGAAACAGTCTCGGCCCAAAAGTGAGATGGAATAGAGGTGGCAATCATCAGTGCACGAGCTGACTCAAGGAGGTGACGATGCTTGCGCTCAGCGACACCATTCTGAGCATGAGCACCAGGACAAGAGAACTGAGTGAGAGTGCCCTGCTCAGCAAGGAAGCTGTGTAGGTAACAAGAGAGGTACTCACCAGCAGAGTCAGCACGAAAGACACGAATAGGAGTGGAGAACTGTGCGCGAACCATAGTAGCAAATTGTTTATAGATAGACAAGACCTCACTACGAGAAGACATGAAATATATCCAAGTGTGGTGAGAGAAATCATCTATAAATATGATATAATAGCGATGACCCCCTTTCAAAACGAAGGGAGCCGGACCCCAAACATCTGAATGAACAAGATCAAAGGGACGCTGAGACACTAACTCACTATGATGATAAGGAAGTTGAATCTGTTTACCTAACTTACAGCCCTAACAATCTAAAGACACGTCTCCTGAGACAGACCCCAGAAAGCCACGATGAACTAAAGACGACAGATGAGATCCACACAGATGACCAAGACAGTGATGCCACTACTGAAAAGAGCTGGTAGATGGAGTGGCAGAAGCGGAGAGATTGGCGGCAACGGTGGCAGCGGAAGGAAGGTGAAGCCAGTCAAGCTCCTAGAGACCCTGTGAGTCAAGGCGCCGAGGGCCAGAACCAACCAGAGCTCCCGTGTGGCGGTTTTGAACACAACAAGAGTCAGAGTCGAGAATGACCCGACAACCAAGGTCGATGTCTGCCCAGTAGAAAGAAGTCGCATGGTAAGGCGAGGAACATGAGCAATGAAGGAACATGAAAAGATGAGTTGCTAAGAGGTCCTCGACTGCAGATGTAAAGAGAGGTACCATCAGCAGTAAGAACACTAACAGGAGAATCAAGAGGTTTAATGAAAGACAGAGTGGACGAATCAAAAGTCATGTGAAAAGATGCTCCAGAATCAAGAATCCACAGGGAGGTACCTGACTGTGTAGGGGGTGGTTTCGCAGCGTTCAAGAGTCGATGCGTAACTTGCGTAACTCCGCCGAGGAGAACTCAAGCGGCAAGCGGCGTCAAGTCTGCTATCTCATGCTCAGTGAGAGAAACTGCTGAAGGAGTCGATGCAGACGTCGATGTAGAAGCACCAGTCATAGTGCTAGTAGAAGAATGGCGTGAAAGATGCCGCTGCTTCTGATAACACTGGGACTCAATGTGGCCGACCTTGTCGCAGTAGGAGCAGTGAGGACGGCCACCGCCAGATGAAGGGCGGCGACCACCATCTGTGGCGGCCGCTGAAGGAGGCAGTGTGCTGAAGTGTGGAGCAGTTGGTGTAGCAGGTGGACGAACGACGAGCACGGAGGGGAGTGGCATCAGACCAGCACCACTCAGGCGAGTCTCCTATGTGCGTGTCTCAGTAAGAGCCTCCAGGAGAGTGACACGATGGTGGCGTGCAAGCTGGGCACGCCCTGCTGCACTTTCGGGACGAAGCGAGTAAGGAAATCGAGACACGCTGAAACTGTGTCAAGACGCATACCAGCAAAGACAGATAGGAGTGATAGCCAACAGTGCAGAGAGAGTCTAGCTGACGCCAGACAGCAAAGCTCTGAGCATAAAAAGCGTCAACAGTAGCATCACCCTGCTGAAGAGAGTGCTCCTAGCGGACCACGGACAGGTAGATGGCATCACCAGAGGGCTCGTAGCACTGACAAAGGTGAGTCCACATCCGAAAGCGAAGGAGTCCCACAACCTCGAAGAGAACCGAGGTTTGGACATCGGGCGATGAAGACAAAGCTGACCCGAAGGCCGCTGTCAGTACCACCGAGTGTAGGCGATCAGTCGATCCTTGTAGGAATCCAGAGCCTCTTGGTAGGCAGAGACAGCCTCATCATCAGCAAGGCAAGCGGCCTCGTGATAGTCTTGTCATTTGTCGAGAAGGGCGCGTGACAGCGAGGGTCCGTCGGAGGAGTAGGGCAAGGCGGGCAGGTGACATCGCCAAAGAGGATGCCCTAGAGACGAAGACCACGCATGTGGATGCGCATGTGAGACACGAAGTCGGTGTAATTAACACCATCGAAATCGAAGATCACCGAGCAGCGAGAGAGGGAAACATTACCCATTAGTAGGCGGCGCTGGACGGCACAGCGACCAAGACAACGAAGTATAACAGGCGGCACTGGACGGCACGGTGGTTAGAACGGCATTTTTTTAACGGGCTGGCTGAGTTAAAATGGCCCAACACTGGTAACAGCGACCGGGGACTAGGGTCCCCGGCGGCGAAGCGGCGGGGCTCGGTCAGCGTGCAAGCCGAGCGAGCGGTGGTGGCGGCAATGGTGAAGCAACCCCGGCGGCGGCGGCGGCGGCGGGGGCGCGCCTCGAGCGACGGCGACGTTAGGTGGAGTAACCCCGGCGACGACGGTTCGCAGCGAGACCCCGAGCGCCGGCGGTGGGTCTGGAGATGGGCGGCGGCGGCGACTCAAGCCGAGGCGGAGGCGGCGTGGAAGCCGCGGATCCGATCGGGAGGAGGAAGCCGAAGGAGACAAGCTGTAACGTCCGTTTTCGGACGATAAATAGTAATTACTGTTCTAATGTCGTTCTTCGCCGTAATTCAAACTACCAAGCTAATTCTGAAAAACTTCCTCTGTTTCTCGGTGTGTGTTTCAAATGTAATATCCATAACATTTGAAATTCATTTCCGCAAAGTGGAGTTTCTCTTCTCTTTTGAAATTCCCCGGGCCACCCTGAGTTGGACCTCCTTCTCTTTTGGGCTCAGCCCCTTTTTCCCTCTGGGCTATCCCATTTCCTTCAGCCCACCCAGCCCGTTTCCCCCCTGCCCTGCCCCGGCCCGGCCGCTTCTTCCCCAGGCTTCGGCCTTCTCTTTCCCCCTCCCCTTTTTCTTTTCTTTTGGCCACGCCGCCCGGGACGTCTTCGTCATCATCACCTCCCCAGGCTAGCCGCCGCCGCCTCCTCCTCCTCCGTGAGCAGCACACGCTGCGCCGCTCGTCTCCCTCGTGCCGCCCCATGACATCACTACAGTCTTCACCGCCCTGGAGGACCCGCACCGCGCGCCGCAGCCCCAGAGCCGTGCCTCCCTCGCCCGTCTTGTCATCGCTCCGCCCCATCGCCCGTCGCATCGCCGCCATCCTCGCTGTGTGCGGACGTGTTGCAGCCTCAGACTTGTATCCATGAGGACACCGAAGCCGCTCATGGCCTTCCTCCGCTTCTCCGCTCGTCTTGTCTCCCCCTCGTGCAAACCGCGCCGCTCCAAGGACCGGACCCCCCTTGCTCCTACACCTTGAGCCCCTATAAAGCCCCCTCCACCCCTGCTGAGCTCCCCACGCCGCCCCCGTCGCTCTGGTAAGCCACAGCCAAAGCCATCCCCTTTCTCCATTTTCGGCCGAACTGCCCCCACCGGCGTCTAGCCGCTCCGGCTACTCTCCAGCCACGCCACCCCCGTCACCATGCGCCACTCGCCACCAGGAAGCTTTCCCCCCAAGTCTTCGTGAAGATCCGCCACCGAAGCCGCCGGATTTTGCCGTCTTCCTCGCCTCCGGCCAGTTTCTTCTCCAGCACCCGCCGCCAGTTGCCATTGTCCTCGGGTCCTCCTCCCTGACCCGGTAGGACCGCCTCGCTGAGCTGCACCTCATGCTCCCCTTCCCCAGCCCCGAGCACCACCGGAGCCACCCCGCCACCATCACCGAACCGCCACCATCACCGAACCGTCACCACCGCTTTTCACCACTCGCCGCCGGCCACCGTCCTCCTCCGTCACTGCCACCCCCATTACCAGCACCACCACCCCGCTAGCTCCCCGTTCCAACCCTCGCCTTGCCCGCCGTGCTCGCTCGCTCAAGCTCAAGACATCGCCCGCCAGCGCCCACGCCGCAGGCGCGCTTGCGCATCGAGCGCCAGGCGTGGCGTGTTCCGACCACCCAGTCATTAGCCTTAATGATGGCATTTAATTTCCTAAACCATCATTAGCAGGTTTAATAATGTCTTAACTTCTCCCTTTTACTCACCGACCAGGGGCCGTTGCCAAGAATCGCAGCTCATCCTCGCTCTCATCGCCAATGGGCCTGCGAAGACGCAGGTTATGGACCACCGCCTCGTGCGCGTAAAACGGGTCTACACTGCGCTGTGGACCGTAGTTTTCTCTCTCTCTCTTTTTCCAATTTAATTAATATTCGTAAATTCATTTCTCCATTTTAACTCCAAAAATTATGAAATAAATTTCTATAAATTTGTTAAATCAAGATCTTGCTAATGGCATAGGACTTGATTAAACTGGAGTTCATTTGTGTATTCTTGTGTATTTATTTGCTCTCTTTGTCGTTGTGCCTTTTTCCGGTATTGTCGCCCGATTAGGATTTGAAGACGCCGGAGATCCTCAAGTTGATCAAGACCAAGAGTATCAAGATCCCCTTGCCTTTAACCAAGGCGAGTTAATACTTTGACCATATTGATCCTACATTTTATGCAAATTATATTCGTTTAAATTAGCAAAATTGCATGCTTTATTTCTTTATCAACTGTATGTTAAAGCTTAAGGTAGTTAAATACCCACTTGTTGATTAGTTAATTAATATGCCATCCTTGATAATTTGAATCCATTAATCCTTGTCACCCTAGTAACTATATGGTAATACTAGTTATAGGTTGTACTTAAGCGACATGCTAGTCGTGCTTAAGTACCGGGGTATTAAATACCCCAATCATCATTTCCTCAAACATAAAATGATTTGGGTAGTCATTGGTGGTCCATTGGCTAAAAGGTGTGGAAATAATTTGGTTTACTCCTCAAAACCCCAATTGCTAGTTCTATCTGGGCGGATGGTAAGGCGGTGGGTGCTCGAGGAGCACGTGGATGGTTGGTGTGTGGAATGAACCGCCCAGATAACCCTAAGGACTTAATCTTGTCACGACCTCCCGTGTTAAACAAGTACAACCACAAGTCTGCAAAGTGCAACTTGGCTTGGTAAAATTATTGAACCCTGAATGTGTCTCACTAGTGGAGTAATGGCACGCGCAAGCTTGCCGTACATCCAGCTTGACGGGGACACCAATACTAGGTGAAGTTGCCAACGTCGTGGGTAGTCCAACTATGCCACACGCTGTGTGTACAATATCCCTCGTGAACATATGGGCGCAACCCCATATGGGTGAGATAACGGAAAGGGCAAGATAGTTTGAAAGGTTACTGTGACGGTCGCCCAACTACATGACTACGGAATCATGTGGGGTAACGGGTATGACTATCTCTTGTGGGTGAAGTGTGCAACCTCTGCAGAGTCTAAAACTGTTTAAACAGCCGTGCCTACGGTCAAAGGCGGACATGGGAATCATAACTTGAGTTAGTTCTATTTCAAAGCTTTGTGGGTGGTATGAAAATGGTGGAAGGGCTCACCTAGCCCTGTGTTGGATTTTTCCTGAGCCGTCGAGCTCAGTGGGTGTGGTTATTGGAGGCAGCTCCAATTGAAAAGATGCATGTGTAGAGTTCCGACGGATGGAACCTCTACTGTTATTAATTATTGCACTATACTCTCTTTGATAAACTGCAATTTGTTAAAATGCTAAGTGATAGGACTTTGTAAGTATGATATTTGAAAAGCTTGCTTTCGCAAATAAAAGAACCTGAGCCACCCTTGTTAAACATTGCATGTATATTATTGCATTGTGTGTTGGCTCGCGAGCACGGTAGTAGAGCTCATTCTCGCTTCTCCCCCCAACCCTTCAGATAATGAAGACAAAGGAGACTACGCTTTCTATGAAGGCCCAGGAGATGATGGACAATGCTATGACGAGGAGTAGTCTAGTTCTGTAGCTTAGGTCTCGCCCAGTCTAAGTAGACTTCGTTGGTACTCACATACAACCGATATTATCCAAATCTTGGTTAATATCCGTCAGACATGAGTTACCCCATCGCTTTCGTGTGAGATGAGCCCTACCTCACCTTTTGCTTCCACTGTAGTTTACGTTGCTTTTATGTGATGTAATCAATTTGGCCTGCTCGGCCCCTTTTGTAAAACTCGACCCGACGTGGTCTATGTCACTCAGTTGGTTGTAATATTTAATATTTCAGTTCACGCTTGTATGAATGATTTAGCAATGTGTACTGTGAAGTGCTAGCTACTGATCCAAGGAATAGCACAGTGATTTCACAGAGGATTTGGATTCTCGGAATCTAGGTCCGACACGAGCGGCGGTGGCCGACTCAAGCCGAGGCGGAGGCGGCGTGGAAGCCGTGGATCCGATCGGGAGACGTCGAAGATGACGACAAGGCGACGACCTCCAGACAAGAGGCGACGCCATCGGATCCAAGAGGCGGCGGCGGCGGTGACAGGCGAAGCGACGGGAAAAACCCTAGGTTCGCTCTGATACCATGTTATGAATAGCACTTGTATTCAATATGAGGCCAATGGGCCAGTATATATATACAAAGTACAGGAGGTGAATATGCAAATAACCCCTCATAACAATGGAGAATAACACACTATACATATATCTCTAACAGGATTGACAGTACCTTGTCATATAAACCAAAAGTTGGCAACTTGGCATAGGTTACTTAAAGCACAGAGTGCCATTTCATATACAACATATGCAATGAAATAAGGTATAACTATCTGGCAATGAATAATAAATGATGGACACAAAAGAAAGATGCTTAACAAAATGACCAGCTAAGATCACACCTTAAACATTGAGAAATATGAAATTAAGACAATATTTGACTGAGCATTGGACAAGATTATTTCTGCACGCCTCAAAAGGTGTTAATGAAAGTAAACCAAGAATAGTTGTAGTGAAATGAGAATTTGGCCATGTACCTGCATGCAGCAAGTGACAGAAGACATATAATTACCACATCTGGGTAAGTGCACAATTTCGCAGAAAAGCATATCATGATATCTGCCCTACAACTATCAATGAGGATTAACCAATAACAAACACCGTATGTTCAAAGTTGCAAAAGCAATATATCAAAATCTGTCATAATGTGCTGTATGACCAACTGGAATGCATACCTGCGATGACCCTTAACCACTTTAGCCATATTGCCATCATATGTCGGAACAAATATATCACTTTCTAAAGAAACCAAGTAATCCAGCGCTGCCGTCTGTGACGAATGGTTCTGGAAGAACATTAGATCAGAAGGTTTCAAAAGTGACTCTTCTTTTCTCACCTATACATCATTGTTAAAGCAAAAATGAATCAGCAAGGAAAACGAGGTGGTGAGAAATGGCCGTATAACACAAGTGTGACTCAATAGAGATGCAACATGGTCGATTGTGTCCATACCACATTCGGATAAGCTGAAGTGAGAGCAGTCATTCTGCGCTTTCCACCATGTATTTCTGCAGCCGCAATGTATATTTGCATAGTTCTATCGATGTCCAATGCTCTGAGGACAAGAGCAGTCTCCTCTGGCGTCAATGGGCAAAGGACATCTTTTCTTTTCAAGCCTGAGTTAATGATTTTCTCTTTCCACCAAGGATAAGCATACCTGAGGCCAAGAGTAGTTTGAAAACTATTGTCAAAAAGAGTATGTCCAGTTGACAGGTTTTAATGCCCCATTCTACAAACAAGAATTAACCAAAGAAATACAACCGCAGGTTTAAATTATAATTACAAAATATTCACCTCATTCTTCTGAGCTCTTATGTCTCTTCATTGCTGCAACCTTGTGTACAGCCAGAGAAAACTAGCATATCCATTTCATAACCTAAATGAAGAACAAAGAAAGGACCATTTTGGCGAAGTATCGTAGTTACTCGCTTGCCCAACTCTTCTATTTGCGAGGTAAATCTCAGAGAGGCATAATTTACTCGGCATCACAGTCTCCGAATCTCCATAGGTAAACCGTTATTTGCTAGCCTGGCATCACTTCTATTCAAATGGAGAACCTTGTACTTCCGAATCAATGGAAGAATCTAGTTCAGATTTAATCAACTATTAGCTTATTGAATAAACACGCTGATCAAAGCAGCCTTAGTATAATGAAAGATGAAAATTACCTGATTATGGTAATAGGAGATATCAGACCAACTGATAGGTGGTATTTAGTGGAACATCCCAAGTTCAACTCTTCGCTTTACCCTTGGGGGCAGCTCTATCAGTATGCGAACTTCATTTCGGAAAGAGGTTATAAAGTGTTCAGCATCAAATATATCTTGAAACCCACTGCAAGACAGAATGGATCACTCACAAGCACCAAACCCATTAATAGCTCAAGAAATAAATTAGGCAAAGAAAGTTAATATCAAGGTGCCAAACTGCACCTTGGATCATCCCAAAATGAAGTCTTATCCAACTCTAGCATGACAAAAGTGACATTCAAATATCTTGCTATTACAACTATGTCACATATCTGATGAAGCAAAAAAGCTGAGAAGGGAAGAAGCCAATGTTAAGAGTCAAAAGTTGTAAAGCAAATTCCTGAAGAAATTTCATGAATAGAGAATAGAGGTTTTCCGATATTTACTGTAGCTCACATTTGGTTAAGCCCACCATTGCACGAAACCATCAAATAACCATTGTTCCTATAGATTCCTGGATGACAATGACAACAACAAAACATCAGTGGCAAACTCAAATATAGCACATGCATTACATACCGTAGGCAAAGCTGTAATGGTAACAAATAAAGCATTACTATTGTAGTGATGTACATTGAATATTTGTGTGAAAACAGGAAATTGAGCATACTTTGCATCTTTTGCCTATTTGCCAGTCACTCGGTCGTGTAAATACTATTTTCCATGTGGGGAAGGACATATAGTTATCAATCAAAATACAATGCACAAACATGAACATTGGTGTAGAATGAAAATCAATAGGATTCTCTTTTGTTGAATTACCTAATAATTGAACAAACCGAGAGTTAATTTACAAATTGTAAATGCTAACAAATTGTAAATGCTAGAAAAGGTCCAACAGAGTTAATTCACAGACGGGAACCCTGCTACAGTTACCCAAAAGCTACTAGGCATTTCCTTTGCCATCCATGTGAGTAATGATAGGCAATTATGAAAGACAAAAACATTAGTTAAGAGTCACTAATGATTGCTACCCATCCAAGCATATGCAACCCACCTAAAAAGTATCATCCTAACATCAAAATAACCCAAAACACAAATCTCATGTGCAGACAACAATGACCAAGAGAACGAAAATTCCTGACCTACCAATCGAAAGGAGATCCCACATTGCCCAATCTTACACGATGTTGTTTGAACGATATTACCACACCATCCAGCCTAAACTCCAAATGAATTTACTGATTCAAGAATGCGAAAAAGATGAAAAGGTGTGCCCACATTAACAAATCATCCGCAGCACACTGCAGACGACATTATGACAGAATGAAATTCGCATGACCCGAGCTAAATTACGCAGATTTACAACCAATTCAAGCACACAAAAATGACTGAAATCCACACCAACCGCTATCCATGTGAATAATGATAGGCAATTATGAAAGATAAAAACATCAGTTAGTCACGAATGATTGCCACCCATCCAAGCATATGCAACCCACCTAAAAAGTATCATCCTAACATCGAAATAACCCAAAACACAAATCTCATGTGCAGACAACAACGACCAGAAGAATGAAAATTCCTGACCTACCAATCGAAAGGAGATCCCACATTGCCCAATCTTACACGATGTTGTTCAAACGACATTACCACACCATCCAGCCTAAACTCCAAATGAATTTACTGATTCAAGAATGTGAAAAAGATGAAAAGGTGTGCCCACACTAACAAATCATCCACAGCACACTGTAGACGACATTATGACAGAATGAAATCCGCATGACTTGAGTTAAATTACGCAGATTTACAAACAATTCAAGCACACGAAAATGACCGAAGTCTACACCAACCGCTAGTCACTTTCATCCAAGTTTGAGGGAATCTACGTCTGTGCTTTGGAAGGATCTACCAAAATGCAGGCCGGCTGTCAATGTCCTGGGAACAGCATTGTCCAAATACAGAGCAATTTCAAATAGGGCGAACAAAAGCGAGAAGCTACCAAACCAGCAAACTCACCTTTGGGCGGCAACGCACTTCTCTCTGACGGGCTCGGCGGCGCTGCGCCGCCAAGGCCAATGAAAGCACGGCCGGCTCCTCAAAAGTCAGTGAGGCACAACGGCCAGCCCTTGAGCACGCGGGGTCCCCACGTGTACTAAGCAATAATGTTGTATTGAGTAATGCCTGCAAGCAGCAACTACAGAGTAATATGTGCAACATGAGGAAACCAGTAATGCTATAATAGAATATTTAGGCCAGAACACTTAATTGGCGATTTGGCGGTAAGTAGGTTATATTCCTCGTATCGTGCTAGTTCAACTGTGTTAATCTAGTAAGAAGCCATTTTAGCGAGCCAATTTATCACTACATTGAACATATAAAGATCAAAAGCATCAATTCCTACTAAAACTATCAACTTTTATCACCTCCTTCCCTCCGCTCATACACAAATACACAAGCATGTGTGCACGCCCTGACCCCCACCCCCTGCACCCCATCCAGACGTAAGCACACAAGCACACTCCAAGGTTACTACATCCAGGGGCACAAGAGTACCTCTATTCTACATAAAAGAACTGAATGGAAACTGAATCTCCCTCTCAGAATTCAGAGAGACGTCTTTGCTCAGAAATTAGATTGTAGAATGCGGAATCAATCAACCGGCCGATCAAACAACCAACGCCCACCTACCTTACCAAGACGTGAAGTCAAGCATTAGCTCGGGCGGATCTAAGATCGGTTGCGATCTCATCTCCCTCACCCTCCCATAAAAGAAAGGACGGGACTAGCTAGGGGCCGAACATCCGATCCGGGCATTTGGATCAGACGCCAGTGCGGTCTTCAAATCGTTTGTTTAATCAGCGTGCTTTCATTTTGTCTTACTTGGTGGCGGTAATGCGTGGTTTTAAATGCTAATGATTGCTAAGATTGGTTGATGGCTAATTGGATTCCACTGCGAGGTAGGAGTAGTACTTGCTAATGAACTGTGCATACAGAACGAGGGTTATTTTCGTGTGCTATTGGACGTCCGGTTCGTCACTACCGATTTGAAAGAAAATCGCCCAAGGTCGACGGTTTGTTTTGCCAATTTCTGCCCATGTTACACATATGTGCTAGTAGGTACCAGCCGTGTACGTCGTGTCAGCTTTGAAGGAAAACATGTTACACATATGTGTTGCTAATCTATACATGCCAACTAAGAGCACGAATAGGAGTCGTATGCATGTACGACTAGGAGTCATATGTATGTACATATTTATTTTCTGGTTGCTTGCGTGGAGATAAAAGGCTCCATGGCGTGGTGGGCGTCGGAAAAACTTGCAACATCGCCGTGAACAGTATGCAACATTTTTTTTCTACAGATACAACACTTGCAACATCCCCGGACAACGGTTGCAACATCCTAGGACAATGGTTGCAATATCCCCGGACAACGGTTGCAACATCACAAATAAAAAAAACAAAGCATCTGGAAAAAATGCGTTGGAAAAATTGCAACATTGTCGTGAACAGTATGCAATTTTTTTTTTCTACAGATGCAACATTTTTTTTTCGACAGATGCAACAATTGTAACATCCCCGGACAATGGTTGCAACATCCTAGGACAATGGTTGCAACATCCTCGGACAACGGTTGCAACATCACAAATAAAAAAACAAAGCATCTGGAAAAAAAAACGCACTGGAAAAAATTGCAACATCGCCGTGAACAGTAGACAACATTTTTTTCTACAGATGCAATATTTTTTTCCTACAGATGCAACATTCCAAAGAACAGTATGCAATATTGTTTTCAAAAGGCCGCAACATTGTTTTCAACGGACCGCAACATCAGCAAAAACAACAGAGAATAACTATTTGGAAACAACATATCAGAACCGGTGCCATGCGCTTCGGAGGCGCCAGCAACATCGAGGTGGCCCTCACGTCGATGTCGATGACCTCCCGCACATGACGCGCTCGTCCTCAATTGGTGCAGCTGTCTGCTGGCGAGGCGGCCACGGGAGGCCGAGCGCTGGCAGCGGCTCATGGAGGCCGGCAGCTCACCGCAGAGAAGCATCGCCACGACACGGACACTAGTGGTGTGCACTCTGCTCAGCTCCATGTTGTGCTGCTGCGTGGGGTGGAATGGGTGGTGGTGTAAGAATGCAGTGTTATGCTGTGCTGGGATTGTGGGATGGGAGAGCAGTCAAAGGAGAAAAGGGGTCACTAGTAAAGTCCAGATGCATAGGGAAACGCGTGGCTGAAGGGAAAGCGCACGATGCTTTGATGCTATCGGACGTATGTATTCGTACGATGCTTTGATGCTATTGGACGTATGTATCGTATCGTTTTCCTAAAAGAAATCGATTACTCCTCACTTACCACCGACGCAAAATAGGTGTCGGAGGAGGCCACTCGCTCTCATTGCTTGCCGGATCACCTCCGCCTCCGCCTGCGGTGGTCCGTGGAAGAGATCGAGGCGGTAAGCTGGCACACGGGAAAGGATCGATCGACAAACGCGGGGGTGGGGGCGGCGGCGGCGGCGCTCCCCTTGGTTTGGGGTGGGAGGGACGAGGAGGAACGGGTGATTGAGACGGTGGGCGGTGGGAGAAGCTGGGGCGGGTGCCACTGGTTGAGGAAGTGAGACCTGGACGGCGGAGGAGAAACCCTAGGCGCGGTCGCGCGAAGGCGTGAAGCGCTTCCAATTTGGTAGAGGAACAAAGCCAGAAGGCGAGGAGAGCAAGCAGTAATTGAGCAAGACTACGTCTACGTGGGCTGGACGCGTGGGCGTGGGAGCGCTCCGCCAGGACGAATCGAAGGGCCGAGAACACACCAGAGGCAGCATCGATGAGACGAAGGACTCGTAGGCAAACAATCGGACGGTCGCAAACAAAAGGCGTGGAAAATCTGACAGCCCAGAGAAAAACGGCGACGTGGCCGCCCTCCCGTGGCATGAAAACTGCGTCCATTTACCCTTTAGGATAATCGATGTGACTAACCTAGCAATTAGTCTCCCTCACAAAAAAAAAACCCTAACAAATGTGAATCCAACACCACGTGGCATTCTCTGGTCTGGACCGTCTGGTGAAAGAAGGGCCGTGCAGCTCATGAAGGGGGCTCTGTGCTAAATATGTGGATCTAATTTCAATAGATGGTAGACTAATCTGACACCACGTGGTATCGGTCTGGTGAAAGAAGGGCCGGTCTGGTGAAAGAAGGGCCTGCAGCTCTTGAAGGGGCTCTGCGCAAAATATGTGGATCAAATTTCAATAGATGGTAGACTAATGGGGTTTTAAGCATACATTTTGGTAACAATGCAACCTGTGCAAACTACAGGGACTTAAACGTGAAATTTCAGTTCGGCTGTGCGAAGCCGTGCGGACATGGTCTCTTCACTCTGTCGCACGCGCGCCGCGAGATGAACCCCGACAACTCTGGTGCCGGCGGACGGTGGCCGCCGCCGTATCTTTCCCGAGCAGCCGTGCAGAGAGTCAGCCGCAACTGCAAAGGTCAGTTTGATCACCACGCTTTGCCCCCTGTTCGTTTCTCTTATCTTACGTGCTGATTTTGCGGTGTGGTGTGGGAGACGTGTGGGTCGGGATATTGTCCTTCATGATTATTGATTGCAGATTGCTCAACAGCTCAAGGATTAGCCCAAACCAAACCCTCGTTTTTTAGACAAAAAGAATCGAAGCAAACGCTCATGTGGGCGGACTTCAATTCCACTTGCCCTACCAAAAAATTGGTAATGCCTGATGTATTTGGCTATTGCTTGGTTTGTTACCAAAATTTTGGCTGCCCATGAGTATTTGGACACCCCCCTCACAATTTGGGCATAGCAATCTCTCACCAAAAGATTAGGTAGCCAATTCTTACCAAAGTTTGGCGAGGCTAGATAGGGCATAGACCAAACATATCATGGTCAGGAACTAAGGTTCTTGTCTTATTGTTGATGTTTTTACAGACCTGGTCCTACTGAGGCTTAGCAAAGATCCCACATTTAAGGCTTTGTAATTAACCCTAACGTTTGGTGACAATTTTGGTGTCTCTAAATTGTTATCGGTATTTTGCTTTCCTTTTATGTGCTGTTTAAGAAGTGTATCCTTGTTGCACTGTTTACATCATCAATGTGAAGTTTGGTGCGCAATATGATTCATATATATTATCACCTTGTATTGAGTTGTAGTAGTACTTTTGTAAAAGGGCCCAATAATGTTTTGTGATTCTGCACTTCAATTCAACTCTTCTTTTATGTGGAATTCTTAAGGAACATGCTGGAGATGAACTGAGGAAAAGCTCATAATCTTGACACTTGTTTACCATGATATTGAATAGTTTGAGAAAAGGGTAAGGGGAATGAATTACAAAAATTCTCAAAATGGTAATCTGTCAGAACTCAGAAGCTGTGCAAAAAGAACTATAAAGATTAGTCAGGAGTAGTAGTTCTATGGAAACTACATCTGCTATGTTCACTCGACTACAAGATAATCATGTCTAACCACATTCTGTCTTAAGTCTTAACTGAATCTTGCATCTGCAGGTTGGCGTCTATACTGTCCAGGCAGGAGACTACTTCCTGTATAGTTGGCCTCATGCAAGGATTACGGTTGACACACTTGCAAGCAGCTTCAAGCACCTTCAGCATTTTCTCTTCATACCCTGTGCCTCGGAGTGTTGGATCCAGGACTTCAAGCTGCTTCCCTTCTGATTTCATCTCCTGTACACACTTGACAAGTTCTTTTGATGAAGTCAAGACAGGAACAGGTCGTCTTCCCATGAGCAGCTCAAGCAGGACCACTCCAAAACTGTAAATATCACCTCTCAACGTAGCAACCCATCCTTGCACATACTCAGGCGGGATGTAGCCCAGAGTACCGACTAGCTCAGTTGTGACATGAGTGTTGTTGGCAAGGATCAATCTGGAGAGTCCAAAATCTGCAACATAAGCTTCGAATTCTTTGTCAAGCAGGATGTTGCTGGACTTGATGTCACGGTGTACAATGTGAGACTTGCAGCCATCATGGATATAAGAAAGGCCCCGGCTCGCTCCTTGTGCAATCTTGAGCCGCGTCGGCCAGTCAAGAAATGAGCTGGCATCATCATCCCTGTTGTGAAGCCAATCGTCCAGGCTGCCATTCTCCATGTAAGAATATATAAGGAGTCTTGAAACTCCCTCTATGCAGTAACCCCAGAGTGGTACAAGATTGTCATGCTGCGCCATGGAGAGTGCTTCAACCTCTGCACTGAATTCCCTTTCCATGAGGTACATTTCACCGTTAAGCTTCTTGATAGCCAGCTTGGAGCCATGGGGTAAATCAGCGTTGTAGACTAGCCCATAGCCTCCACACCCAATGATGTTCTCCTGGTGAAAGTATTTGTGGCCTTCACGATATCAGTGAATGTGAGCTTGTTTTCTTCACCCTTGCCTCGTGGCACTACCACTAATGATTGTTCTGAACCAGACACGAATGAAGTTGCTTCTACATGTCCATCACTGCTGCTCCTGTTATTGGTTATGAAACTAGTACGCTTGATTGAGATAAGGAGACGCCCCAGCAGGGAAAGAACAGTAATCCCTCCAAAGAACGCACCAAATGTAATAAAAAAAATGGCTTTCTTGTCGTGTTGTTTTGCGGAGCCTGACGGTCCTGCTGCTGAACCACAACTGCGATGGAGAATAAGGCCACACAACTTTGGATTCCCTCCAAAGCTAGAGTTTGAGAATGTACTAAACTGGGCTCCATTTGGAATTGGCCCTTCGAGGTCATTGTGAGAAATATTGAATGCAGAAATGAAGTGTGTAGGAGGGCTCAAAGGGGTGCCCCGCCCCCTAGGATCGTCGGCAATATTCAGATGTCCTAGGAAAAGTTATATGTGTGTATGGACAAGTTCATGTGGTGTATCTACAAAAATGTACCTAAATACCCCTCTCTCTCAATGTAAAGCAAGGGCGAGAAGGGAAATGCAGTGTTCACCTAGGCGCTAGGCGCTAGGCGGGCGGTGGGTGGCCGCCTAGCGCCTAGGGCGTCTAGGCGGGGCCTAGGCGGGGCCTAGGCGGGGCCTAGGCGGCCGAATAGAATTGCAAGCATTATCGCCTCCAGCACCGGTCTAAGCAAGCGAGATGAATACATAATTTTTCAGTGCTACTGCTACTAGTCTACTCCTAATTAGTAATTACTAATACAGTAATACTAAATCAGAGAATTTGAGAAAGCATAGCACAATCACATTGCAATCACCGATCACGACCATCAGGCTCTGAGCTCGCCGACCATCAGAGTAGCACGTGCTCACCCGACTCTGCAAAGAGCTCACTTCAGAGACTAATACAGCTACCACCGAGGCACCGACACTACTACTCCTCGTCTTCGTCTACTCCAGCGATCCAGCGCATGCGCTTTTCAAGAAAGACAAGCCTGTGCGAAGCGAGGCGCAGAGTTCGGCGAGGCGCGGGAGGCGAGGCCAGCCGAGAGGCAACATGGGGAGGCGAGGCGCAAAGTTGCGGCGAGGCACACAAGAAGCGGCGCAGGGGGAGGCGAGGGCCAGAGGGAGGCGGCTGACCTGGGGGCGACGGGGAGGAGCTGCGCGACGCCGCGATGGCGACGGGGAGCCGGGAGGAGCTGCGCGACGATGACGGGGATCCGGGAGGAGCTGCACGACGGGGAGCCGGGAGGAGCTTCTCGACGGACGGACGAAGAAGTGGAGAACCAGAGGTGGCGGCCCGCGACCGCGACGGGAGTAGCCGAGCCGACCAACAGACTGCTTCTGACCGCGACGGGAGAAGTGAGTACCTTTTTACTGTTTTCCCGCTTACTGTTTTTCTTCCCGCCGCTTCCCGCTCTACTGTTTTTCTTCCCGCGCGCGATGCTCCACTTCGGGCCGCCCAGATCCGCCTCGGGTCGCCCAGATCCGCCTCGAACCGCTCCAGACCGCCCATCGTCGCGCCGCCTGGGACCGCCTCGCGCCGCTTGCGACCGCCTGGGACCGCCCAGCTCCGGCTAGGCGCTCGGCCGCCTAGAGCTCCCGCCTGGCACCAAGTCGCGGCGGTGGCGTTACGCCCAGCGCCTAGGCGCCGCCTAGGCGGCCTAGGCGCCCGCCTAGGGGATCACTGGGGAAATGTCCCCTCTTGCCCCTATATATATGGTCCTAAGGGCATGTAAGAAAGGGGGCTCATTTTCCTCATTCATAATATAACACACATCTGTGTTGACCAGTATCTCTTCTATGTTGAACAGAATATATGTCATGCTTCTTCAATGAGGCTGTCAATTAAAGTGTGTTAGTGACGCAGGCTTGTTACACAGTTGGTGGCCAGTCCTTCAGTGCAGCTGAAATAGAGTTTGTGATTCTAAAGATGAAGACTCCAGTGCATCGGCCCCAGCTTGTAAAAATCTTTCCTTAATCCATTTTTTTCGCCTTTAATTTTCTTATACTGCCTCTTATTGTTCTCCCTACCTTTTTATAGTCTTTGATTCTGTCTCTTAATAAGTTCAAAATTACCGAGGAGCAAAAGAAGTATTCGATCGAAGAAACTGAGCCCCTTGTGTTGTTTGGACTCTGTTGCGGAATGTTCTCTTCACCTGCTGTAAGTATATGAGCTTTATCATAGTTTTTTCCGGAAACATGTATATATTTCCTCAGCAAATATTTGCAGAAACTACTGCTACCAGTTCCCTTTATTGTACTCCCCTAGCCTGATATGCCATGCTTATTTCTTCAAACCCTTGCTCATGTACCATTATAATGTTCTGTCTAATACATTTGAACATCTTCATTGTCTTAACCGTATCAAGTCAATCTGAGCCTTATTGAGCTGTCCTTATGATTTATTTGAAATAGATATATTCATATCAAACACGATTCTAAGAATCATAAAGTATGTCCTTTTTGTATAATCATATTGTTGATGTCACGGACCTTAGTTCATAACGGGGTAAACACCATCAGAAAGAAGGCCGGGTGGCGTCGGCTTAGTGGGATGAGAGATTAGACTATAGACTGGGATGATAGAACTTTGGGAGGGGGACTAGATTAATTCATTTTTCTTGCTTTCTTGATAATGGATACATGCTATCCCTTTTATAGGGACGACCTGACTTGACTCCTAAGAAATAATCTCTATTTCTAAGGAAATTTATCTCTATTAGATGGAATACATCTCTAAAAAAGTAAACCTAACTAACAAGGAAACTAACTATTCTTATCTCTATTTCCAACTACTAATGCACTCGTGGGCCCAGCGTGAACAGTGCCTGGCCCATGACACTACTCCCCTCCTTTCGCGACAGCTCGTTCTCGAGCTGTGGTGGTGGCCATAGCTGAAGCCCTAGGTGACCCCATGTTGACGAGAGGTTGCGATGGCGACATGAGTTCTTGAAGATCATTGCCTCCACGTGCGGTTGCGGCAAACTCACCGGTTGCTGTGGCAGGCATGACGGCAACCCCGGCAGCGCTGTAGTGGCCACGACGTACTTCGCTAGGGCCGCGACAAGCTTCAGCGACGTCATGGCAGGATGCAGTAGCAGCGCGGCAAGTTCCGACGGTGTCACTGTGGTTGCTGGAAACACCACCACCTCTTGTTGCGCCTTCTTCTCCTTCTGATCCGCAATCATCTTCTCTAAAGTAGCATGCATGTCGAGAAAGATGGCCGCCATCTTCTTGTCGTTGTCATTTAAACTCATGACCATCTTGTTGGCGTTAGCCTTTGTCATAGCCAACGACTCGGCGGTAGGTCTGATAGTTTGATCCAGTGGCGGACCCAGGATTGAGATTTAGGTTGGGCGGAACGAACTAATAGTATTATCCGATAACAAAGCAAGACATATATAATACACTTGCAAGCACTGTAAATAGAGCATATGACGCTAAATGAAAGTCAAAACTACAATCCGCAATTCCGCATCATGTGAACATACAAAGACAGGTTAAATGTAGAAAATGTACCTCATCAATGAAGTGTACATAACAATTTGACACCAAAATACCAAATTATTGAATATACTAGTAACAACCAGTCAAAAGTAAATGGATAATGAGTATTCAGATTAATTCATCATAAATCATAAATTTTTGAACATTGACAAGCAGAAAGATATACCACTAAAGTACTAATTACGTCTAGGAGATCGAGGCAATTTCATTCTCCGATATTTTGAATGCTTCTCAACTAGCCTGTCCATTATCTGTGGGTTCGCCATAAGCCACTCCGATATCTGCTTTGAAGTAACCAGCGAGTCCATCTCAAGGGATTCCAACCACTTGTACACCGACTTCCAAAGATTAGTCTGCTGGAATCTGTATGGGAATGCACTTTGGTTTGCATCTAAAACCTAACATAAAGGAGGAAACAAAAGTGCACTATGAACTCAGTTTTGTTGATCAATGGAAGGAGTTTGAAACACAGCTACATCTAAGAGAACTGCACAAGGCAAGTTCCATTAGAGCTATTGTACAGATCACGGATAACTCAGGGAGATCATAACACAGTTCAATTAATAATTTAAGAGCTCAATGTTCCGTGAGAGTTCCAAATCGAACAAACGGCGATTCTAGCTCAATGCATGGGGATAGCACAGACAAAACTCCATCCAAGACAAGGTGCTCACCACTTGCCATCATTTTACTATCCTAGCGCCTACACACCACAAATCACTTACCAGCAGTGTAGAGCACATGTACCATGGTACAACTAAAATGGACTTAATACTTGTAAAGTGAACAAGTATGAGACATGAGAGTAGAGTTACTATACCTCGGCGCCGTAGCTAAGCTAGCCACGGCAGCAGTAGCATCCATTCACTTCAGCATGCACATCTAGCAACCATACATCAGTAAATAAATCCATGCCCAAACATGAAAACCAAACCAGCAGAAAAGAAAGGAAAAAGGGGGAAGAAACCACTTCGGCCACCCCAACCGCAGAGCTGGGCCAAGCGCAGGGAGCGCGAACTCGGGCGAGCCAACGAGCTGAGGGTAGGTGTGGGCCGGAGGCCGAGCCGGAGTTCCGGGCCAGGGGAGGCACAGAGGCGAGTGGGCCAGGAGCTGATCGGGGCTGGGCGTGGGCAAGCCTGGTGAAGACGCGGGCCGAGCCAGGGGAGCCGCCTGTGAAGGCGTGGGTGGCGGCGGTGCCAGCATTCGGGAGCATGCCAAGCCAGGAGGAACGCCGACCAAAGGAGTGCCATGGAGTGATGGAGAAGAAGAGAGGATTGGCAGCGGCGGCGGCGGGGGGCGGCGGCGGGGATTTGTGGTGGAATGGCGCGGGGGGGGAGCGCGCACCGACGGTAGAGCGCGAGCAGAGGATGGCTGCGGCTCCGGCATTCTTGGCGCCGGCCGGTCGCGAGGCGAAGAGGCTCGCCCACGCCGCCTTCGCGCCGCCGCGCCGCCCACCGCCTCTGCGTCGCCGCCGCCGGAAAGGGGGCGTTATTGGTGGCTACCTCAGGCGGCCGCCCATCCTTGCCCGATAGCTGGGACCGCCCCTGGTTTGATCTATCACCATAACCATGGTAGTAGAAGTCGTGGTAAGGGATCGACTGCTCTGATACCAAATGTCACGAACCTTAGTTCATAACGGGGTAAACACCGCCAGAAAGAAGGCCGAGCGGCGTCGGCTTAGTGGGATAAGAGATTAGACTATAGACTGGGATGATAGAACCTTAGGAAGGGAACTAGGTTAATTCATCTTTCTTGCTTCCTTGATAATGGATACATGTTATCCCTTTTATAGGGACGGCCTGACTTGACTCCTACGAAACAAATCTCTATTTCTAAGGAAGCTTATCTCTATTAGATGGAATACATCTCTCATGCCTGCCCACTAACATTGGTAGTTGGAAATAGAGATAGAATAGTTAGTTTCCTTGTTAGTTGGGTTTACTTCTTTAGAGATATATTCTATCTAATAGAGATAAGTTTCCATAGAAATATAAATTGTTTCTTAGAGGTCAAGTCGGGTCTTCCCTATAAAAGGGGTAACATGTATCCATTATCAATCAAGCAAGAAACATGAATTAATCTAGTCTCCCTCCCAAGGTTCTATCATCCCAGTCTATAGTCTAATCTCTCATCCCACCAAGTTGACGTTGTCCGACTTCTTCTTGGCGGTGTTTACCCTGTTATGAACTAAGGTTCATTACAGCTACAGTACCGTGCGTGCTGTTCACGTACGTGAACAGTGCCCAGCCCATGACTATTGAGGTGATGATCTGCTGTCATACAGGTAAGGATTTTCTCTACAGCATATGTCCAACAGGAGCTTCAGGAATCATTGAGAGACTATATCCAAGCATCTGTTGGTATAAGTGACTGAGGAAGCTACTAATGCCAAAGTTGCAGAGCTATGCCAAGGGGACTGTCGAAGACTCTGCTCGCGGACTGGATCAGCCATCACCTCACACTTGATCAAGTTGTAGCCATCCGAGATGCTCTTCGCAGCGGAAGCAGCGGCTTCTTGGAGCACACAGTTTTACTGTTGTCGTATTTGACTCGAAATTCCGGTATCTCTTCTTGCCTGACAAAAGTAGCTCCCAGAAGCCAGAACCCAAACAGACTTCCTGAGCTGTGTTCAGAAAAAAAATCCTACCATGAGTATAGTTGGGCCATAGAACCATTCATTGCATACTGGAAAATGGGATAGCTAGTTGTATATGATGTAATTTTTTGGAAGTAGAGTATATGATGCAACAAAGCTTGGAAGCCGCTTGGCTACACAAAGAACTGTTAGTGATATGCCCTAGATGTGATTATGGAGATGATTATATCACTTCTATGTTTATGATCATTTGAATAATATGTTGTTTTGTCCCTTGAATAAATCTCTTTCATATTGATCAGCAAGTATGTGACTTGTTCGTGGAATTCTTTATTCATGTTTTGATGTTATTCTAAAATTATTCTTGGTCTTATATCATTATGTGAGACAATTATGATTTATAGATCATCACATATATTGATTGATGATCGTATTCCATGGATCATGGATATGGGGATATCAAATCAATAATGTGAACACATGTTAGACAACATGGTGTTGAATTGACCTACCATGAGACACTGCGGGAATTGTTATATTCTTAAGTACCATCAGTTGGTCTCATGCATAGTGTATGTAGGAGGATCCTTAGACCTCAGATCGTCATAGTTTTCTACATGTGTAATAGTTTACTTAGGGGTTACCAAATACTGCTCTGTAACTAGGTGGTCATAAAGGTAGCTTTCGGGTTTACTATGAAACATGTGAAGGAATGTGAGCGATCAAGATGAAATTTGATCCTCCTATATAACGGGAGAGATATCTCTGGGCCCCTTGATGTGGTTGGATTAAGGAAGTGCATGACCATGCCGAATGTGGTTGAGGAGTCAATTACAACTGAGTAATTCATTACAAGTTCAAGTGAAGGATCAGCTATCAAAGGATGGCGCGCTTCTCGCCTTGAGTTCGATCTGGTATCGTGAGGCAAAGGGATCAGTACATAAGCACTATATAGGTTCGTCTGATATGATCTTTATGCATATTTGGCAATTGCTATGTTCTGCTAGGGACCGCTACCGATTTATGGACCAGAAATGAGTTTTCGGCCCATGACCGAATATATATGAACCTACAGGTTCACACACTTAACGGGTTGGAACAATAAGGGTCCAGATGATAGTCTCCAAGTGAGATACGATCTCTACTCGTATCGGATAAGGATTCGATTGAAGGCTATATAAAGAGAGACACGGGGCTGAAGGAGGTATCCCGAGACACACCCATCGAAACCCTAGCCGTCACCTCTCAAAGCCCCTGTTGTGCGTGCTGGTGCTAGCACACCGACGCACGGCATTCCATCCCTGAATGTGTGGACTTCGGTAGAGGCGCTACTACGACTGCGTCGCTGATCGGGTCGATCGCAAGGAGACGGTTGGCCAAAGAACGATCGATTACTTCCACTACACCGACGCGCGCTACGTTGAACCGGCTACTTCAACTCTACTTCCGCTGCACTGTGGTAACGATCGATGATCTCTTACTCGTATGACTTCCTGGTTTACGCGGTAGAAAGTTCGGTAGGCGTCGCTCAACTCTCACGATCCTGGCTACGAACACGCAAGGCTCGAAACCACGCAATCGCTGAACTGATTGACAAGTCGTTATCAACCGTGCACGAATACCCAGATGACCTGACCACGAAGGTCGATTCCTGCATACACCGAAGAAGCGCGTAAGAGCAAGATAAAGCAATCTAAATTGGCAAATAGGAATTGAAATATTGAATTGAGCTAGGATTTTGAAGCGGTATTATGGTTGGTCTAGTCGACACAAGCCAATACACGAAGTTGCAACAAGGCTAACTTTTAACTAAACAAAATCCAAGAAAACTAGAGGGGGTGCGGCCTCCTTAAATAGGGGATAAGGAGCCACACATCTAATAGAACTAGCGGGGTGGGACTAATTCCGTGAGTAACTGTTCATGTGAATAGTACCACCCCCTAGGTGGGCCGCCGGCAGATGGGCCAAGTTCAGTATGATTACAAATCCCAAGTTGGCCCAAACAGGTGATAGTACAGAAGGAATTTAGAGGTGAGACCGGATCCGTTGGAAAGAGGATGAAATAAGCTTTCCATCAAGTACTCGTGGACCTCCAACGGACTCCGTATGTGAAAGTTATGCGCGTTTGAAGTTGGTGCTGTCAAGCTGATTCCGAACTGATCTGATCAGAACGTATTCGGCTTGAGCTCTCGCTTGGCACATGTAGTAGCACCATGGTATGTATACATAGTACCATGGCATGTAGACGTAGCACCATGGCATGTAGACGTAGCTCGATCCAATTGGGTAATATGGTATTGCATTAGCCGAAAGTTCTATTGGAGAAGATGTTGTTAAAGCAGAGGATGCAGTGCAGCAGGTCGAAGCAGTGGTTGCATCCTTAGGTTTGATGTCCTCATCATGTAGCCTACCCGTATTCCTTCAAGAACTTCAAAGAAGATAGCACATATGCGAAATCAGTTTATCTCTACAAAGTTGGCGACGAACGTTGTGTTGGATCTCATGCTGAAGATAATCTTTTGTTCTTTCCTTTTACCATATACCTTTCTTTTTGTAAAGTTCTTGTAGGATCGTATAGCACAATCAGAGAAGGGGAGGCATTGAATGATTGTACCGATTTCTTGCTCACAAATCAGCCAAACTCGCCGTGCGCTGGCTCTTCTCGCGACCTCCTCGAGGACCTGTTCAGAACCTCCTCGAGGACCTCTTCCAAGAAGACCTCTCACGCACAGCTTGAACAAAAACAATCTTGAGACAATGCCGAATAGATCTGATCTCTTATTTCTCAATCTTGTTCTGTGTCTACAAAGTGCTCTTCAAGCACTCCTCAAAGCTCTCAACTGAAAGACTTCTAAAGTTCTACCGCAAAAGCTACCTCAAAATCCACGGGGAAACACTTTCCCTCTGCCTCCTTTTATAGGCAAAGACTAGTTCGTATCCTTAACGACACAGACATGAAATCCTATCTCTTCTGAGAAGATCTCCACGTGCTCCAGTGCAAGCCCGACCACCTCGTGACATCCTTGACCTCCTAGACCTCAGATTTCCCCATCCTAGTCCTGGTCCTCCTTGTCATCGACCATGGTCGTCTTCACGCTCAACCTGCACATGCAAAGACCAAAGAACATATTCCCGGCACAAGTTCTCCAACTTGACCAATATTAGTTCACACACACGCATACCACACTTTCAACCATCAATAAACACTAACCAGATCAACCTTGAAATCTACGACCACTTCAACAAAGTCCGCGACTAGTTCAGTAGGTCTACGACCACCTCCAAGATGTCTACGATCAGTTCCAGTATGTTTACGTCCACCTCCAAGATGTCCACGACCACTTCCATTAAGTCTACGACTACTCACCTGCATCGTAGCACTCGAAGCATACAGTAATTGGAATGAATAGGGTGGTCTTGTGAAGACCTCCGGGTGGTCCTGTGAAGACCTCCGGGTGGTCCTGCAAGACCTCGTGAAAAGACCTCTTGAGAGGTCCTGGAAGACCTCTGGAGTGGTCTTTGAAAAACATCCGGAGTCGTCTTTGAAAACATCCAGGGTCGTCTTTGAAAACATCCTTTTTGCAAAGACAACCCTCTTGCTACAGTATCTCGAAAGACCACCTCGCTACAGTGCCTCGGAAGACCTCGTCGCTCTGATACCTCGGTGAGCAATTACTCGAACAACAAGATTGAAAGACCTCCTTGCTCTGATACCTCGGTGAACAATACTCGGAGTTGCAGTGCTCGAAAGACCTCTCCATAGGGGGAGGTCCTGGACGGTCTAGATAGCTCCAGAAGGAGGTCTTGGGTGGTCTAGATTGAGCCACGTTGGTGCTCGTGGGGAGGTCCTGAGTGGCCGAGATTGCTCCATATTGATGCTCATGGGGAGGTTCTGAGTGGTCCAGATTGATCCACATTGACGCTCCTGGGGAGGTTCTGAGTGGTCCAGATTGATCCATGTTGACGCTCCTGGGGAGGTTCTGAATGATCCAGATTGATCCTAGGGAGGTCCTGGATGGTCGCGATTGATGCACGTTAGTTCTTCTGAGGAAGGTCCCGGATGGACCAGATTGATCCAGGGGAGGTCCTAGACGGTCGCGATTGATGCGCGTTGGTGCTCTTGAAGAAGGACCTGGATGGACACGATTACACCTTGGGAGGTCCTGGATGGATGAGATTGCTCCAGAGGGAGGTCTTGGACTACCTCCTAAGAATCACAGGGAACAACCGACCACCCGAAACTTTCGCAACTGCAAATTCCAAAGCAATTCATAAGTCAATTATTCATTAGTAAAACCACGACAAAGCCGCATGGTCTAACAGTTCTTTGTCTTGGTCAATTGATTTGTAAGTTGTGCTCTAATAAGGTGGATAATGCTATATAATGTGAGTTCTTTTATCACTGGAATGTGGCTGCTGTTGGAATGGAGTGAGTATTGGATGATTTTGCAACAGGTAGTTGCATATTACTTGTATCAGTTTTTTAGGGGCTATTTGTATCAGTTCTTCTCCCTCTTAATGCATGTAATACGAGGCCAATATGATTGAAGTTTTGATCCTAAAACATGATTGAGGTTTTGAAATCCTTGTATCATCTGCAAGATATAACGGCCTTATGGTTCCAAGGCCTTGGAACTACGCAAAGGATGCCTCTATTTCAATGTAAATATTTATTTTTTTTAAAAAAAATGTGTTTTTTTTAAAAAAAAAATTCAGACTGGACACCCAGGTATTGGAGCACATGCACATGCAATGCAAAACCATAGGTTTTAATTTTCTTTTTGTACTAACCCACATGTATTGGGATTTACCATATCAGTGAAGAAATCATGAATGGGATATTGCTAATCTTTTTCCTTATAATCCCATTTTTTTTTATAGGAAGGAGATTGCCAATCTTGTTAAAAAAGGGAGTTCTTCTCGAGCTCGAGCCCGCCAAGCTTTGCTTAGATGGCCCAAGCTTAAGTTACATTTCCCTTCTCTCTCTTTTTATTTTTCCGCTTTCTTTCCCCGCGAGACGAACCCCTGCAAGGCTGCAACTTCCGCACCGGCGAACGGCAGCGCCGCGCCGTCGTCTCGCACCCGCACGGAACGGGGAGCCAGCCGCGACTGCCAGGTTCAGTTGATCACTGCTCTTGTTTTGTTCTCCCTTGCCTCGTGGAACCATCACCAAGGATTTCTCTGAATTGGAGTTGGTGGATGGTGCTTATATGTTATCATTTTTGTTGCTCCTGTTTTTGGTCATGAAACTTTTACCCCTGAACAGGGCAAGGAGACAAGCTAGCAAGAAAAGGATGGCGATCCCTCCAAAAAATACACCAAATGCAAGTGCAAAGATGGCTGCCCTGTTGTGTTGTTTCTTGGAGATCAATGGTGTTTCAGCTGAACTGCAATGGTTTACAAGCATAGGACCACACATTTTTGGGTTGCCATCAAAGCTAGAATTCGGGAATGTGCTAAGCTGGCCTACGGTTGGAATAGGACCTTCTAGGTCATTATTAGAAATGTTGAATTGAGAAAGGAAGTGCAGATTGCTTAGTGCGGCTGGAATTGTACCAGTGAGATGATTGATGGACAAGTCAAGCACCTGCAGGTTCGTGAGGTCACAGATCGGTCGTGGGATCTCTCCAGATAATTTGTTGCCTCTCAAATTGAGTTGAACGAGCGCTTTCAACTGACCAATCTCCTTGGGGATCACACCAGTGAAGTTATTGTTACCTAAATTTAGCATTTTAGGGTAAGCACTTGGCATGCGGTATATAAGTGATTGAGTTGTATAAACAGGCAGCTCGAAGACCTTTGGTGCTACCCTGTCTGTTTTTAGCATTGGCATCTCCATTAAGGCTGTTGGAATTTCCCCTGTAAGGTTGTTGTTTGATATGTCTATATAGAAGAGGAAGTTTAGGCCGCTCATCCAGTCAGGTATTGGTCCAGTTAGATGATTGTTCCCTAAAAATAACGTCTCCAAATTCGTGAGCTTTGATAACCAACGAGGTATGTTTCCAGACAATGAACAATCTCTTAGGGAAAGAGCCTGAAGATTCTCAAAACCATCAATTCTGTCATCATCTGGCATGGCCTCGTGCATGAAGTTGTGCGCAATAAACAAGGTGGTGAGGTTCCTGCAACTCACAAGGATCTGAAGTGCACTTGTGATGTTTGTAAGAGAGATGTTAACAAGTGATAGGAATGAGATGTGCTTCAGATTGCCTATCCTTCCTGACAGCTGCTGGCCATGGAAATTATTGTAAGATAGCCGTAATGCAGTTAGATTGTGTTACATACCAGCCTGCTTAACTGGGCTTATAGTGGGCCGTAGGCTAGGATACCAACAGCAGGCTGTGCTACAAAGGGGAGGGAATGACAGCAGTTAAGGGCATCGAAGAAATCATCAAGGCAAAACCGGCTTCCTTCTTCCCCACTGCTCTTCTCCCCCAATCCCTCTTCTCCAAATCCCCCACCTCTGATTGCTAATCCCTTCCTTAGCTTCCCCTTTCTCCAACGTATATCCAAACTACTTGTAGTTTGTGTTGGATTTGGTACTAAGCAATTCAGTCGTGTTCATTTGTTCCGTTCTCTGTTGTGCTTCTGTGTTCTTACATCGGGTACGCAACAACGGTATCAGAGCATTCGATCCTGAGCTCCGAGGTGGCCATGACCGACGCTGAGAAGGAGAGCGAAGCCCGGTGCAAGGAGATGCTGAACCAGTTAATCTCCGTCGTGAAGAAACAAACATTGGAGATGGAGAATCTGGCAGGGCGCATGAACGAGATCGCGGTCGGCTTGAAGGCCGTCGTTCAGCCGCTAGGACCACCCATTCGTGCCTTGCCACCACCCGTGCCGGCACCGACGGCCACCCTTGTCACCACGGTGGACCACGCCGTGGCGGTAGTGGCTCCTCGTGCAGAAGCCGCCCTCACCCCTGAGTAGCCCACCAAGTGCTCGATGTCGGGCCCCGACACCAACGCCGGCGACATTCAAGTCATGGACGAGTCCGAACCTGAGAAGGGAGTGCCCACAGTCGCTCCAGCGCTCACGGAGCACTCGTCAGCCCCCTCGCCAAAGCTATTCTCCACCATCAAACAAGACACCGTGACGCCCACCAGGTGTTCGACGGCGTGTCGCAGCTGCAACATCGAAGTCACCATCACCCGCCACGCTCCATCCATCGGTGCTGATGTCGAACGCGCCGAGGCAGAAGCCACTCCATGCACCGACTCCATCCGCGCCACTGTGATGCTCGCCAATTGCTCAATGCTGAGGCGCCTCTACGAATAGGGCGGTCTCAAGGCTTGGTTCAGAGAGCTCCCTGGAGAGATACTAGACTCACTGCCGACGGAAGAGGTGATGCAGTGCCCGTCGGAGGACGACTGCGCCCAGCTCTGCACCAAGCTGGATGATGAAATGCCAAGGAAGTGGTTCGACTACTATCAAGGCGGAGTGCCGTGGATGCCTCCATGGCTACCACCTCAAGAACATGAGACTTTGCTCGAGTCGTACCACAAACAGGAAGGAATCAGCTCAACAATGAGATTGGTGAAGCATCCAAATGTCCTGCAGCTTTTTGAGGTCAGGGCTAGCAAGAGTAAGATTTATTTTGTTTTGGAGTATGCTAAAGGTGGTGTGCTTTTCAACAAAATAGCAAAGGGGAAAGCTTAGTGAGGATCTTTGCCAGAGGTATTTCCACCGCTTGATCGATCTTTGTTGACTATTGCCATAGTCGAGGTGTTTATTACATGCGACTTGAAACACGAAAACCTACTCTGGATGAGAATGAAAACCTTAAAGTCTCGATTTTGGTTTGAGTGCCCTAGCTGAGTCGAAGAGGCAAGATGGTCTCCTCCATACCACATGTGGAACCCCGTTTATGTTGCTTTGAAGTGCTTAGTAGGAAAGGCCATGATGGCGCAAAAGCGGATATATATGGTCTTGTGGAGTAATTGTTTGTGCTTGTGGTGGTTACCTTCCTTTCCATGACACAAATCTGAGGGAGATGCATAGAAAGATTTCCAAAGCGGACTTTAGATGCCCTCGGTATTTTTTTGCTGAGCTGAAGGAGCCTTTACATAAAATCCTCGATTCAGATCCAAGTACTAGGATTTCAATCTCAAGGATAAAAAGAAGTGCTTGGTATAGAAGACCAGTTGAGGTACATGCAAAGAAAAATGAGACTGAAACAACAGGCAACACTTGCTCAGGTGAAGCTACAACCTCAGGCTCAACAGAATGCAGCACTTCTGAGGGAAATCAAGGGACATTAAGCATCCCAAACCTGAATGCATTTATCATTATTTCCTGTGGTACTCCACAAGCATCATTGTTAAAGGTCTACATCAATGGCAAATTGACAAACGGACATGCATTTGTTAGAGATATATGTATAGTTTGTTATTCCCCGTTGTTATGAGGGGTTCTTTGCAT
The DNA here is from genome assembly GCA_036346405.1 of Phyllostachys edulis. Taxonomy (NCBI): domain Eukaryota; kingdom Viridiplantae; phylum Streptophyta; class Magnoliopsida; order Poales; family Poaceae; genus Phyllostachys; species Phyllostachys edulis. The sequence continues at coordinate 6,733,177 of CM070548.1, forward strand.
ATTCACCACCTGTACTTTGTGTATATATACCGGCCCATCGGCCTCATATTGAATACAAGCGCTATTCATAATATGGTATCAGAGCCTACCTAGGGTTTTGGATTTTCCGTCGCTTCGCTTGTCGTCCCGACGCTGGCCTCCTCCCGCTGCGCCGCAAGTCGGCCTCTCTCTCACCAAGACGCTGGCCTCCTCCCGCCACACGGGATCCTCGACCGGATTCCTCCAAGACGTGAGGACACTTCTTGCCGCCTCCGTCGACCCATCGCCACCGGATCCGGGCTCCCATGAGCCTCTCGCGTCTTGGCGCTGGCCGCCGCCGCCCATCTCCTCGGGCCGCTGCCGCCCGCCGCCCATGAGCCTCCTCCCTGCGATCTCCTCAGCCGCCACCGGATCCGGGCTCCCAGCAGGCTGCCGCCGCCCGCCGCCCGCCCAGGAGCCCTCACGCCTGCGGGCGAAGCAGCGCGTCGAGGCCACCGCCTCAGCGCGGATCGGCCGCCTCTGCGCGCGCCCCCTTCGGCCATCATGAGCCGCCGCCGCCACCGCTTCGGAGTCGCCCATATCGCCGCCGCCGCCGCCACTAGGTTTCCTTGGTTTGGTTACGCCATCGGGTTGAAGGCGAGCCAAGGCTTTTAGACTTGAGCAGCCGGCGGAAAAGAAAAAAAAGAGAGAGAAAAACGTCGCTCTAACCGGGCGCCGGCTACTGTTAGAATACGTTTAGATTTCGTTTTGGTCGCCATTTGTCGGCGCCGCCACCAATAGGTACTGCTTTCTCTCCCGCATTGCCCGGTGATCTTCGATGGTGTTAATTACACCGACTTGGCGTCTCATATGCGCATTCATATGCGTGGTCTTCATCTCGGGCATCCTCTCGGCGATGTCATCTCGCGCTTTGCCCTACTCCTCCGACGGAGTTTCGCTGTCGCTGCCGCTCGACAAAAAAAGGTCGCTACTAAGGCCGCTTCACTTTGGCGATGATGAGGCGCCTCTGCCTACCAAGAGGCTCGATTCCTAAGGATCAATCGCCGTCTATACTCGATGGTACGACGACGACGCTTTCGCTGCTTCTTTGTCCTCGTGCTAGTGTCCACCTCGGTTCTCTTACGAGGTTGTGGGACTCTCTCGGCCTTCGGATGTGGACACACCTTCGTCGGCCTTCGAGCCCTCTGGTGATGCCTTGTACCGTCAGTGGTCCGCCAGAGCACTCTCTTCAGCAGGCGATGCTCTTTGGACGCTTTTTACGCCAGAGCTCTGCTTGTCTAGCGTTAGTTGGACTCTCTTCGTCGCTTTGGTTGTCGCCGTGTCCGTCTTTGCCTAGCCGCACGCGTCTTGACCGAGTTTCAGCGGGTCTCTGAGTTCCTTACTACGCCTTAGCCCCGAAGTTCGAGCAGGGCGTGCCTAGCTCCTTGCACGGCACCCTCGTGTCACTCTCCGGAGGCTCTTACCGAGATACGCGCGGAGGAGACTTCGCTTGAGTGGTCTTGATCGATGCCACTCCCTCTGTGCTTCGCCGCCGTCCACTGCTACACCATCGGCTCCACGCTTTAGCACACCGCTTCCTCCAATGGCCGCCAGGCGATGGTGGCCACCTCCATCCGGAGGTGGCCATCCTCATCGCTTCCTCTCGCGACAAGGTCGGCCACATTGAGTCCTGCTATAAGAAGAAGCGATCTTTCACGCCGTTCTTCTACTAGCACTGCATCGGTGCTTCTACATCGACGCGTCAGATCGACTACTTCAGATTTCTCTCATCGAAAGAGAGATAGCCCGACTTCGACGCTGCTTGCCGCCGTGTTCTCCTCGGCAGTTCTGCGAGTTACGCTCATCGACTCTCCGCACCGAGAAACCACCCCTACACAACCTCCCGTGGATTCTTGACTCGAGCATCTTTTCACATGACTTCGATGCTTCCACTCATCCTTCATTACACCTCTTGATTCTCTGTTAGTGTTCTTACTGCGATGGTACCTCTCTCTCTGTCTCAGTCGAGGACCTCTTAGCAACTCATCCTTTCATGTTCCGGCTCATTGCTCATGTTCCTCGTCTTACCATGCGACTTCTTTCTCACGGGGCGACATCGATCTTAGTTGTTGGGTCATTCTCGACTCTGACTCTTGTTGTGTTCAGGACCGCCACACGGGAGCTCTGGTTGGTTCTGGCCCTCGGCGCCTTGACTCACAGCGTCTCTGGGAGCTTGACTGGCTTCACCTTCCTTCTGCTGCCACCGTCGCCGCCAGTCTCTCCGCTTCTGCCACTCCGTCTACCGGCTCTTTCCAGCAGTGGCATCACCGTCTTGGCCATCTATGTGGATCTCGTCTGTCGTCTTTAGTTCGTCGTGGTCTTCTGGGGTCTGTCTCAGGAGACGTGTCTTTAGATTGTCAGGGCTGTAAGTTAGGCAAACAGCTTCAGCTTCCTTATCCTCATAGTGAGTCAAGATATCTCGGCGTTCTTTTGATCTTGTTCATTCAGATGTTTGGGGTCCGCTCCTTCGCTTGAAAGGGGTCATCGATATTATATCATATTTATAGATGATTTCTCTCGCCACACTTGGATATATTTCATGTCTTCTCGTAGTGAGGCCTTGTCTATCTATAAACAATTTGCTACTATGGTCCACACACATTTCTCCACTCCTATTCGTGTCTTTCGTGCTGACTCTGCCGGCGAGTATCTCTCTTGTCACCTGCGCAGCTTCCTTGCTGAGCAGGGCACTCTCGCTCAATTCTCTTGTCCTGGTGCTCATGCTCAGAATGGTGTTGCTGAGCGCAAGCATCATCACCTCCTTGAGTCGGCTTGTTCTCTGATGATTGCCGCCTCTATTCCACCTCACTTTTGGGCCGAGGTTGTTTCCACTGCCACCTATCTCGTCAACATTCACCTTCTTACGCTTCTTCAGTATGCCATCCCTTTGAGCGTCTCTGTGGTCTCCTTCGACTACTCGCCTTCGTCTATTTGGTCTGCGTTTGCTACGTTCTTCTCGCCCTCGAGAACGTACCAAACCGACCGATCACCGTTGAGTGTGTTTTTCGGGATACGGTCGCACAAGGGCTATCGATCTTTGGGATCCTGTTGGTCGACGGATGCGATTTCTCGGGATGTGACTTTCGACGAGTCTCATCCTTTCTATCCACGTCTTGTCTCTCCTTCGGCTTCCTCTGTGGAGTCTCTGTCCTTTTTAACCTTTCCAGATACACCTATATCTGTTTTGCCCTTGCCCACCCGGCCCCATCGAGTCTCCACATATTCCCCTGTGGCCTCTCCGCCAAGAAATGCCGCCGCTTGCCTCCTGCGGCTCCTCGGGCTCCCCACTACACTCGTCTACACTCGTCGACCTCAGATTGAGGATCTTCCAGATGAGTCATCCTCTTCGATGATCCATCTTCCCCGATGGGTCATCTTCTCCTCGCTTCGCTCTCCGCGATCGCCGATCGCTTGACCCCCGCCTGCTTTTGCCTTTGCCGGCGCAGCCTACTGTGAGCTTTGTCTCTTCACGGATGTTTGTTACTCACCCCGAGTGGCAAGATGCCATTTCCGAGGAGATTGCTGCCCTTGAGCGTACTGGTACTTGGGATCTTGTTCCCTTTCCATCTCACTCTCGTCCCATCACGTGTAAGTGGGTCTATAAGATTAAGACTCGCTCTGATGGCTCTCTTGAGCGCTATAAGACGCGTCTTGTTGCCCGTGGCTTCCAGCAGGAGCATGGTCGTGACTACGACGAGACTTTTACTCCCGTGGCTCACATGACCACTGTCCGCACTCTTCTTTCGGTGGCGTCTGTTCGCCATTGGTCTGTTTCTCAGCTTGATGTCAAGAATGCCTTTCTTAATGGCGAAGTTGCGTGAGGAGGTCTACATGCATCCGCCACCGGGTATTCTGTTCTCGAGGGCATGGTCTGCCGCCTTCGCCGCTCTCTCTATGGCCTTAAGCAAGCCCTCGTGCTTGGTTTGAGCGCTTCTCCTCTGTGGTCACTTCTGGCTTTTTTCGAGTGATCATGATCTGCGCTCTTTGTCCACACTTCGTCTCGTGGTCGGACTCTTCTTCTTCTGTATGTTGATGATATGATCATTACCGGAGATGATTCTGAGTACATTGCCTTTGTCAAGGCTCGTCTTAGTGAGCAGTTCCTTATGTCGGATCTTGGTCCTCTTTGTTACTTCCTTGGGATTGAGGTTACTTCCACTCCAGATGGTTTCTTTATGTCCCAAGAGAAGTATATTCAGGATCTTCTTGATCGCGCCTCTCTCACTGATTAGCGTACTGTTGAGACTCCCATGGAGCTCAATGTTCACCTCCGACCCTCTGATGGCGAGCATCTTTCTGATCCGACTTGCTATCGTCATCTTGTTGGGAGTCTTGTATACCTTGCTGTTACTCGTCCGGATATCACTTATCTAGTTCACATTACGAGTCGATTCGTTTACTGCCCACTCAGTCCACTCTGACCACCTTCTTCGAGTTCTCGCGATACCTTCGTGGGACTATCTCGCCGTCTCTTCTTTCCACGCTCCAAATTGCATCTGACTTCAGCTTATTCGGATGCTACTTGGGCGTGATCCTCCGATCGCCGGTCTATCTCTCCTTCTTGTGTTTTTCTTGGTGGTTCTTTCATTGCACGGAAGACGAAGAAATGATGCAGTGTCCTTCGAGCGCAGAGGTGAGTTGCGAGCTATGGCTCTCTTGACAGCAGAGATTACTTGGCTACGGTGGTTACTTGAGGATTTTGGTGTTTCACATCACTACACCGACTCTCTCTCTTGTCGACAAAGATAGGTGCTATCAAGATGTTCGTGATCCTGTGAAGCATGAGCTCACCAAGCATATTGGTGTTGATGCTTCCTTCATGAGGTCTTGTGTGCATGATCGGTGATTGCTCTTGAAGATGTGCCTTGAGCTTCAGATAGCGGATTTCTTCACGAAGGCCCTGACTCGAGCACAAAGACGCTTTACCTCTCCAAACTCGGTGTTGTTGATCCACCATGAGTTTGAGGGGTGTTAGAGATATATGTATAGTTTGTTATTCCCCGTTGTTATGAGGGGTTCTTTGCATATTCACCACCTGTACTTTGTGTATATATACCGGCCCATTGGCCTCATATTGAATACAAGCGCTATTCATAACAGCATTAACCTTGGTTGATGAAAATCTGCGGGACAGCCACTATGAAGAGCAACATAGCAAAAGAGTGCCTTCTTTTGAAGTCTCAGATAACCTGGATGTGCAGGGCATTGGGCTGGTTTCACGTTCATTATCCATTAAGCAAGAGCCATTGAGTATTCCACAGTTCAGAATTTCTAAATGGGATGACAGGGAAAGATGGGATTGGAGTCCATTGAATGAGTCAAGATTGGCTTACAGGCAGGGACTTCAGTTCACAGTTGGTCCAGGTGGTAATGTCTTGTGTGTATCAAAGGATGAGAGATCCAGCATTGAGGACTGCAATTATGCTCTGATCCGTCTCGAGAAGCACAATGATGAGAAGGCTCTAAAATTCTTCGAGTGGATGAAGGCCAATGTGAAGCTAGAGAGGAACGCTGAGGTGTATCACCTAACTCTTCAAGCGATTGCCTGGAAGGAGGATTGGAAGACAGCTGAACTGTTGCTTCATGAAATGGTTGCCGTTTCTGGTTATACACTGGATGCTCGAGCATTTAAGGGGCTGATATATGTTTGCGCCAAGAGGAGGCTGGTTAATTGGGGAACAAAGTGGTTTAATGTGATGCTAGAGAGAGAAGGGCAGCCGAATGTGTCTACAATTGGTATGCTTATGGGCCTTTACCAGAAAACTGGGAACCTTTTGGAAGCTGAATTCACTTTTGCAAAAATGAGGGAATGCAATGTTAAGTGTGTTAATGCTTGCTCAGCTATGATTACTTTGTATACACGTTCAAGCCTCGTTGCCAAGTCTGAGGATGTGGTGGAGAGTGTCAACATTCTTGTTAATAGCAATGGGCAGATTGTGAGATCTGATGTCATTGGTGAGCTGAAGATGCGGTCATATCTGAGTCGGATGCCCGAGTGTAAACTGGGGTTGAATGATAGGATTCTTTTGGAGGCTCAAGGCCGGGCAACTAAAGGAAAAGCAATAAATCTGGATGATATCAAATTTCATCAGTGTGTACGGTTGGCGAGATTTGAGAATGATAGGACTATATCCTTCGTACCTCCAGATGGCTCTTTTGATCTAATGACCTACAGACTTAGCACCCAGGTGAAACCTCTTATCTGGGTAGAAGCACAAGTTGAGAAACATTCAAGAAGCCGGATAGAGATCATGGTGAAGTCAAGAAGCCAGTTCAAGGAAAGGAGCACAGCAACAAATGTAGAAATTGAAGTACCTGTGCCTTATGATGCCACAAACCCAAATATAAGAACTTCGATGGGTTCTGCAGCATATGCACCTGAGAGAGATGCAATGGTCTGGAAAGTAAAATCATTTCCTGGTGGTGACTATTCTTTTGTATCGGCTTGGAGGCAAACCGAAATTCAAGAAGGGAGAAATGTTACATACCAGCCTGCTTAACTGGGCTTATAGTGGGCTGTAGGCCAGGATACCAACAGCAGGCTGTGCTACAAAGGGGAGAGAATGACAGCAGTTAAGGGCATCGAAGAAATCATCAAGGCAAAGCCGGCTTCCTTCTTCCCCACTGCTCTTCTCCCCCAATCCCTCTTCTCCAAATCCCCCACCTCTGATTGCTAATCCCTTCCTTAGCTTCCCTTTTCTCCAACGTGTATCCAAACTACTTGTAGTATGTGTTGGATTTGGTACTAAGCAATTCAGTCGTGTTCATTTGTTCCGTTCTCTGTTGTGCTTCTGTGTTCTTACATCGGGTACGCAACAGATTACTGCACGAGTAGATGCTTTCTGGAATTGTTCCAGTGAAGTTGTTCCACACAAGATCTAAAGTTTTTAGATTGGGTAGGCTGGAGAAGTTGACCTTGCCGAGCTCTCCCCAGAAGTTGTTTCTCTTGAGGTGGACGGTTATGAGATTTGTGCAGCTGCCCAAAGTTGATGGCAGCTCTCCTGACATGTTGTTATCCAAATGGAGCTCCTCCAATCTCTTGAGCTCACTTATAGAATCTGGGATACTGCCACTGAGCCCATTCCCTCCAAGATCAAGGGTGACCAGATTCGTGAGCTTGATTATGCCATTGAGTGCTCCTTCTAACTGATTGTTAGGTAAAGAGAGGTGCTCTAACGAGGTAACCCTGAAGAGCTCATATGGAAGAGTCCCATTGAGGTTGTTGTGGCCAGCGCTGAGCAATGTCAGTATGGAGCAATTACTGAGCCCTGGAGGGATGCTTCCACTGAATTTGTTGTAACTGAGTTCAAGCACATCAAAGAATGGTGCACTGACACAGAACGAAGTTGGTATCTGCCCAGTAAAGCTGTTGTTGCTGGCATTGAGAGCAACCAGACTCTTCGTCACCTCCCATGTGGTGTATGGAAACCTTCCTGTCAACAAGTTGCTTGAGATGTTAGTACCTGCAGAGGCCGGACAGGGGTTGAAGATGGCAATTCACTCAGGCCTTCTGTTAGGTAGTTAAAGCTGACATCAAGGACAATGATGCTGCTCGATGACACCAATTCCAGCGGTAAGCCACCGGACAGCGAGTTGTGGGACAAGTTGAGGCGCAGCAGGCCAGTGAGGTTGCCAAGGGAAGGTGAGATGCGCCCCCCGAGGCCTCTAGAAGCCAGCAAGACATCAGTGACCTTCCTATCTGGGCTGCAGGTGATCCCTTCCCACGAGCAGCAGTCGGTGTTGCTCTGCCATGATGCGGTGAGGCCACCGTCCTGCGAGAGCCCAGCAAGGAACTGGAGGAGGGAGCTCTTCTCCTGCTCTGTGCAGGAGCTGGTGGGAGAGGCCAAGGAGATCAGCAGCACAAGAGCGAAGCCAAGGAAAGGCATGGGAAGTCCGTTCCTGTGTTTCTTGTGTGAGCAATGGGGTGGCCGCATGGTTTTCTCAAGAAACTAGCATGGAAACCAGAGGCTAAGTTTTGTTCTTCCAGGATAAAGTGCCAATGGTCTGATGAAGAAAGAGCACGATAGGTAAGGAACAATCCTTCCAGGTCATAGTCACGAAAAGAAAATTTGGGTCAAGGATTAGCTGCTATTGTTTATTTTCTACAATATTTTCTAAGTTCACACGATGACATATTGACATTTCCTTCGGGCCGCCTGCTGTAGTCTATTGGTAAGTCTGACTTCTATGCACAAAATGGTGCGTCAATACTTAATAGTTGTCCATGATTAAGTCCTTATTGAACTGTTACACTATGCCTTAATTTACTGGATCTGACAACACTTCTCTAACTCTTACCAGCTTTACTATACCTTGTTATTTGGCATTTAGTGTAAAAAATTGTAGAGAAAATTCACCTCTTGGTGCTGTTTGATGTTAGTTTGTATATGGTACTTGTTGCATATTTACCTACACTGTAACTTATATATATTTGGCCTTTGGCCCATTGGAATAGACATAGCTCATTCCAACATGGTATCAGAGCAAGGTTATGGTTAGGGTTTGCTGCCGCCGTCGCCTGAGTTGCTGCTCTGCTCCTGCCCGAGCCGCTGCCTCCCCGATCTAGCACCGCTCCGGCCACCGCCGCCCCGATCCGGTGTCGCTCCAACCGCCGCCGTTGCCGCAGCTCCTCCATGTAGCCGGAGTCCTCCAGCTTCGCGTCGTCGCTTGCCATGGCCGCCGCTCGTGCTACATGCACGCGCTTGGTCGTGTGACCTTAGCACGCGGCTTGCCGTCGCCGCCGACCGCCGCTGGCCATCGCCCTCGACGACGCTGACCCTCTCTTGTGAAGCCACCGAAGCAAGCAGAGCATCTGCTCTATTTTTGTTTTTGATTCGGTGGAGCCGCTGGCTTCAGCTTCACACCGGCTCCACCGATCTATGTGGAGCCGACGGCTTTGGCTTCGCTCCGGCTCCAGTGATCTACTTGGAGTCGGTGACTCCGGCTTCACTCCGGTTCTCTGATCTACGTGGAGTCGGCGGTTTTGGCTTCACTCTGGCTTCCCTATCTATGTGGAGCCGGCGGTTTCATCTTCGGCTTCACATCGGCTCCGGCTTCTCTGGCCTCTCTTCGGCTTTTGGCTTCTCTCCAGCTCCCGATCCAGCTGGAGCCTCTGCCTGTGGCTTCCGCTCCTGAGCACACCGACTCCCGACTCCGGATATGATCAAGTCATCATTGATGGATTCTACCGGAGGCTCCTTCGTCATCTCGCTCCCCCCCAGTTCGGTTCAACGGGATGAACTTCCGGGAGTGGGCTGTTCACCTGAGGATTCACCTCAACAGCCAGTGTCTCTGGGGTCATCTCACCGGCGAACACCCTTGTCCGCCTCGCCCTACACCGCCAGTTTTGCCCGCTCTTCCTGCTTGTGCGGATCAGCCGGCTCAGGAGGCCGCCAATGCTGCATTGGAGGAGACCCTGGAGCTCTACCAGTCTGAGCTGCACGCCTACGAGTGATGGTAGGATGTCGAGGCTCGTGCTACTACCATTCTGGTGGGTAGCATGCCCGTGACCATCTCCATGGATGTAGCGGAGTTACCAACGATACATCTTATATGGGAGCGTCTCCGAGCTCACTATCAGCCAATGATTGATGCTATGTATCTCTTAGTTGTGCACTAGATGTATTATCTTCAGCAGCTCGATGCAACCATCGATAACTTCTACTAGCAGATGTCTGAGGTGTGGCATCAACTTGACTCTCTAGGGCTGGATGTCTGCCGGACCTGTCCCTGCTGTGTGCGGCTTCACGCTCACTAGGAGACTCACCGTCTCTATGACTTTCTGACGCGTCAATGGCTTGAGTTCAAGACTGTGCGTGCTCAGCTCCTGACTCGCCACCCGCGCTCGAGCTTGGTGGAGGCCCCCACGGGTGTGCGTGCTGAGGAGACTCGTCTCTGTGGCGCGGCTCAGATGTAGGCTATCTTGTCTGCTTCAGCACATGCTCCTTTGTCTGTTTCTTCAGCCCTGACCGTGATCCCTCCCCCAGCTCCTCCAGTGGTTGCTGCCTCTACTTTGGGTCTCCACTGCACCTACTGCCAGCGTGACGGCCACAGTATCTGGACTGCTACAAGCAGAGGAGGGACCAAGGTCGTTGGGGTGGGCGTCCCTTGAAGGGCTTTGGAGGTTCCTCCCACTCAGGAGCTGGCGCCTCTCACTAGGGCTCCTCCGGTGACGCCACACCACAACTCCTCTCACTGCTCCAGCGCCTCGGTGTCGGCTCGTCCTTAAACTCCCTGGGTTTTACTCGTCTGGCTCTTGCTTCTCAGCAGTCTTCCTCGCCTCTACCTCCTCCATCGTTAGGTATCGTGTCTCCGTGGATCTTCGACTCTGTTGCTTCCTTTCATATGATACTAGATTCTACTCACCTCACTTCTGTGCGTCCCACAGTTTTTCCTTCCACTTTCAGACTACAAATGGTACATCTCTTCCTGTTGCAAGCTGATGCACCCTTTCCACTTCTTCTTTTTATGTTCCTACAGTCTCTTATGTTCCTCAGCTTACTATGCAGCTTATGTCGGATGGTCAGATCATTGATCACGACTGTCGTGTTGTTCTTGAGTCTGACTCTTGTTGTGTTCAAGACTGCCACACGGGGACACTGCTTGGTACTAGCCCTCGACGCCGTGATTTGCACCGTCTTTGAGAGCTCGACTGGCTTCATCTTCTTTCCAGTGTTTCCACCAGCCAGGTAGCCACTACAACTCCCTCTGGTCTTGCTGCGTCCTCCACTACCTCCTTCGCTCAGTGGTACCATCATCTGGGTCATCTCTGCGGATCGCGTCTATCATCACTAGTAGGTCGTGGTGTTCTTGGTTCTGTTTCTGGGGACATCCCTTTACATTGTATGGGTTGCAAGCTTGGCAAGCAGCTGCAGCTCTCCTATCCTTCTAGTGATTCTATTTCCACTCATCCTTTTGATCTTGTTCATTCCGATGTTTGGGGTCCGGCTCCCTTCGTTTCAAAAGAGGATCATCGATACTATGTGATTTTTATTGATGATTATTCTCGACATACTTGGATCTACTTCATGTCCTCTCGCAGTCAGGCTCTCTCTATTTACCAGATGTTTGCAACCATGGTTCACACTTAGTTTGATTCGGCCATTCGTGTGTTTCGTGCCGACTCTACTGGCGAATACCTATCTGCTGCTTTGTGTCGCTTTCTCGCTGAGTAGGGTACTCTTCCCCAGTACTCTTATCCTGATGCTCACGCTCAGAACAGTGTCTCTGAGTGTAAGCATCGTCACTTGTTTGAGACAGCTCGCGCTCTCATGCTTGCCTCTTCTTCCTCCACCTCACATCTTTGCCGAGGTCGCTTCCACTCATCGCTTTCTCATCAACATGCAAAGATTCCACCGCTTCTTGTGGTTCTACTCCTGTCGAGCGTCTCTATGGTCGAGCTCCAGAGTATAGTCACCTTCGTTGTTTTGGTTGTGTCTGTTTCGTCCTTCTTCCACCTTGTGAGCGCACCAAGCTGACTGCTCAGTCAGTTGAGTGTGTTTTTTCTTGGCTACAGTCTTGAGCATAAGGGTTATCGTTACTACGACCCTGTTGCTCACAGGATGAGGATCTCTCGGGCTGCCACTTTTGACGAGTACCGACCTTACTACCCTCATCCCCCCACTGTCAGCTTAGATTCTCCTATTGAGTCGATCTCCTTTCTGATTTTTCTCGATTCTCAGCCTTACTATTTCGCTTCATCCTTCGTCTTCTTCATCTCCCTCTCCTCCGGCTCCACCTATTCCTCCTCTGTCGGAGTTTCCTTCTCGCTCTTTTGTTAAGATTCCACCATTTCCTCTATATTATTCTCGTCGTCCTCGGCCTACTCATTCCCCTGTCGAGCCTCCATCTTTTCTAGGCCCTGTTCCTAGCTCTTCTTCGTCCTTATTGGGTCCCGTGCCGCTGCTCTTTTTGAGCCTACAACCTACCGTGAGGCTGTTGCTCACCCTGAGTGGCAGCTCGCAATGTCTGAGGAGATTGCTACTTTGGAGTGTACTAGCACTTGGGATCTTGTGCCCTTACCTGCGCGTGTCACTCCCATCACGTGCAAGTGGGTGTACAAGATTAAGACCCGCTCGGATGGTTCCCTTGAGCGCTACAAGAGTCGTCTTGTGGCTCGTGGTTTTCAGTAGGAATATGGTCGTGACTACGATGAAATTTTTGCTCCTGTTGCTCACATGACCACTGTTCACACTCTCCTCGTCGTGGCCTCTGTTCAGCAGTGGCCCATCTCTCAGTTAGACGTCAAGTATGTCTTTCTCAATGGTGAGCTGCGTGAGGAGGTTTACATGTAGCAACCCCTAGGTATTCTGCCCCTGATGGTATGGTTTGTCGCCTTCACCGCTCTCTCTATGTTCTCAAACAAGCCCCTCGTTCTTGGTTCGACCGCTTCTCCTCTGTTGTCACTGCTGCCGACTTCTCCGCCAGTGATCATGACCCTGCCCTCTTTGTTTACACCTCTCCTCGGGGTCGGACGCTTCTCCTTTTATATGTGGATGCTATGATCATCACTGGAGATGACTCTTAGTACATTGCCTTTGTGAAGGAGCGTCTCAGTGAGCGGTTCTTGATGTCTGATTTAGGTCATCTTCGTTACTTTCTTGGGATTGAGGTTGCTTCTACGCTTGATGGCTACCACCTCTCCCAGGAAAAGTACATTCATGATATCTTTGCTCGCACTTGTCTCACTGATCAGCGCATGGCAGATACTCCTATGGAGCTTGGTGTTTATCTTCGGCCTACTGATGGTGTGCCTCTTGAGGACCCCACTCGCTACCGCTATCTTGTCGGGAGCCTCGTCTATCTTGGGATCACTCGACTTGATATTTCTTACCTAGTTCACATTCTGAGTTAGTTCTTTTCTGCTCCTACTCAGCTCCACTACGATCACCTTCTTCGTGTTATGCGATATCTTCGTAGGACCATCACCCGTTGGCTTTTCTTTCCTCGTTCCAGTTCTCTGCAGCTTCAGGCAAGGGCGGATCCAGTAGGGGTGCCGGGTATGCCCTGGCACCCCCAAAATTTTGAAAATGCAGCAAAGTTCAAATCTTCAGTAGTTCATATTTCAGCCCAACCCAGTTGCTAAATCACTAGGCCCAGTCGGTCCAAGTCCTCTCCTAGTCTTCTCATCTCCCCATTCCCCCATCGGCCAATCCCCAACCCTAATCTCTCCTCCCCACTCCACAGACCCCGATTTGGGAACCAAATTACCGGAAGGGAAGCAGCGCACCGGAGCAGCCGAGCAGGTGAGGCCACGCGGGAGTAGGCGCTAGGGCCTAGGAGTCGGTTGTCGGCCAAGGCGCTGGAAGAGGTCGCCGCTGCGCCTCTGACTCTTGTTTGACACTGGAGGCGGGAGGTCGGGTCCGTCGCCGGCGGCGGCGGGCGGTCGAGGTGGGTGTTGGCCGCTGGCGCCTAGTGCTCATCGCTCGGCTGGAGCCTGGTAGTGGTCCCGTCTCCCGTGGTCCGCCTCCGCCTCACCGCCTGTCACCTGACCCCCTCGGCTGGTCGCCTCTCACTTGGAGCCATGGAGTGTTGGCTTGGCCGAATGCCCAAATGAGCAAATGACTTGGAGTTGGACAACTTGGACTGTTGAGTTGAGCCTCTTTTGATATTTTATTGGTATATTTGTCTTATTGTCTAGCTGTCTTGATAGCCGATAGAATGATAGACCATTAGACATTTAGTCATTTAGACCATTGATGATTGATCATATGACATATGGTAATATGGTATGCCATGTTTGTGACAGTTTGTCTAGTTGTCTTATAGTTCATAGACTATCAGAATTCAGAACTATTTAGCTAATGTAGTAAATTAGTAATGTACTAATATGAAAATCTTGTTATGATATGTCAATGTAGATTATAAAGACGCGTAAAGTAGTATCATAATTTTCTTTGCATAGCTACATATTTTGTAATTTTCTATTCATGTAAGACCCTATTTGAACTATTTGCATTGTGCTTTTGGCAAATTTGGAACCTATGTGTTGGATTTATGATGTTATAAAATTATTGTACAAACTATAGAATTATCAGTGTGAAATGTGCACCCCCCATCATCCAATTTCTAGCTCCGCCACTGGCTTCAGGCGTACTCTAATGCGACTTGGGCTCGCGATTATTCTGATTGCTGGTCTCTTTCTGCCTATTGTGTTTTCGTCGGTTCCTTTTTGATTACCTAGAAGACCAAGAAGTAGACTGTCGTTTTCCGTTCGAGTGCTGAGGCAGAGTTGAGAGCCATGACGTTGGTGACAGCTGAGCTCACCTGGTTTCGGTGGCTACTTGGGGATTTCGGTGTTTCAATTTTTGCACTGACTCCTCTATTATCAGATAGTACTGGTGCGATAAGCATTGCTCGAGATCCCGTGAAGCATGAGCTCATTAAGCACATTGGAGTAGATGTTTCTTACATGAAATCGCAGGTGCAAGACCAAGTTATTGCTCTTCAGTATGTGCCTTTGGAGTTTCAGTTATTAGATTTCTTCATCAAGGCACATACTAGAGTTTAGCATAGTTTCTACCTCTCCAAACTCAGTGTTGTTGATCCACCATGAGTTTGAGGAGGGGTGTTAGATGTTAGTTTGCTTAGGGTGCTTGATGTATATTTACCTACATTGTAATTTGTATATAGTTAGCATTTGGCCCATTGGAATAGAGATGCCTCGTTCCAACAGATGCATCCCTTTTGATGAGCAGGAAAAGGTGCGTTTTCGCGAAAAGAACGAATCCCACAGATTTGCAAGGTGTGATCGGTGATGTACATGCTAACAAGCATCATTCAGAAGGAGACTGTATAGTTTAAATCAATCCTCGATGCCGCGGTCAATGTGTGTACATGATCCGGAGAAGAGCAAGTGGAGGGCAAGAGATGAACAGATTAATGGAGGGGTTGTTGCTCTGCTCAATGCTATCTCTTCTTGACTCGAGGCATTTACTTTCCTGCCGTTGTCTTCATCCAAGAGTCCAAAGCTCATCTTTGGTTAATGTATACGTTTTATTACAACAATGGAATTTGAATAAATCTGGACTGTTTACGGTTCTGTCTTTCTATGTGGCCCTAGGTGGAACTAATAGAGCCCCAAGTCGGGACTTTTTTTTGTACATTAAAATACCATTAAAAGTAAAAATATTTCTTTGGTACCTCAAACGAGGGGTAGTCCTAACTAAAGATAATTTGTTCAAAAGAAATTGGAGGGGAAGTAAAAATTGTTGTTTTTGTATTAAAGAAGAAACAATTCAACATCTGTTTATTGACTGTCCCTTTGCATGGCTTGCATGGTGGGTTGTTCACTGTGTGTTTAATCTATCTCTTCTTGCAAGTATTGCTAATATGTTTGGGAATTGGTTAACTAGTATTCCAAAAAATTTAAAGTCACAACTCCTAGTAGGAGCTAGTGTCTTATATTGGTCTATTTGGTTATGTTGGAATGATGTGGTTTTTGATAAAAAGATCATTACTAATGCCTTGCAGGTTATCTTTTTGAGTGGGCACTAGCTCAGTGATTAGGCAATTTTGTAGAAATTGGCCCATAAGGAGGTTATGTTAGCTGGAAGCACCAGGTTGGAGTTAGTGGCAAAGCAACTTTTAACCATACATGGGTGGCGGTTTAGTCATAGGATTTGTAATGATTGAGCTTAATTTTCAATCATCTTTTGGTTGTAAGGCTTCATGCCACATTTAAACTCTTTATCTTTTTTGGAACTACCTTTGTTGTAATAAAATAGGCTGTGTGCATCTTTGATACAGAGGCCGGGAGAGTTTTACTCTTCCATTATCTAATTTTTTTTGCAGTTGATTCCATTCTAACAGGCCCTAGGTTTATGGGTGGATTAACAATAATGCATGGTGTAAGCTAGGTAGCATTTGAGAATCAGAGAACCGAGGAGACAGGTTGATGCTTGTGTTGGCATGATCTGTAGAACGGAATCAGGTGGTGTTGTAGCAAAGAAGGCTAGACGGTGTAAAAAATGGGACCCCTAGTGGCAACGAAGAGAGCTAGGGGTCCTCAGAGGAGGGACCGGAGGGAGAGGAGTCAGAAGCACAAGATGTTCAATGTATTGCCTTGTGAATGAGAGAATGAGGGAGTGCCCCCCTCTTACATGCCTTTGGGGCTCTATACATAGGGGCGAAGAACGAACATTTCCCTTATTGCCATTGCATTGTATTGAGAGAGAGGGGGGCATTTATGTACATTTGTCTAAGTACACCACATGAACTTGGTCTATACACATGTATGATATCCCCCATGGCACACCAGTATTCCTGATGACGCTAGGGGGCAGGGCACCCCTTGGTGCACTACTACGACAACTCTCTCGTCTGCAAGGGCCGAGGTCGCAAGGACAGGTCCCGCGGTCCCGAGGGGCGAGCGGACGCAACCCTTTCGCCCCCGGTCTCTCGGGAGTCGGGATACCCTGGTAAAAATCGACATGGGGCCGCCCCGTCGAGGCATGGCCTTCGAAGTAGGTGGCGCGTCCAGACGGAGTCCGTGTGGGTGAAGTCGACGAGGTGCTGCCCCGCCGAGGCATGGCCTACGAGATGGGCGACGCGCCGTGGCCGCTCTGCTGAGGCTATGGCCTCGAGGCGTGCGGCAAGCAGAGATGGAGCCCGTGTGGGCGAAGTCGACGTGGTCCCGCCACGCCGAGGCATGGCCTACAAGGCGGGCGACGTGCCGTGGACGCCCCGTCGAGGTTATGGCCTCGAGGCGGGCGGCAAGAAGAGGTGGAGCCCGTGTGGGCGAAGTCGACGAGGTGCCGCCCTATCGAGGCATGGCCTACGAGGCGAACGATGCACCGTGGCCGCCCCGCTGAGGTTATGGCCTCGAGGCGGGTGACAGGCAGAGATGGAGCCCGTGTGGGCGAAGTCGACGCGATGCCGTCACGTCGAGGCATGGCCTATGAGACGAGAGACGTGCCGTGGCCGCCCCTCCGAGGCTATGGCCTCGAGGCAGGCGACAAGCAGAGGGGGAGCCTATGTGGGCGAAGTCGACAAGATGCTACCCCATCAAGGTATGGCCTACGAGGCGGACGACGCGCCGTGGCCGCCCCGCCGAGGCTATGGCCTCGAGGTGGGCGGCAAGCAGAGACGAAGCCCATGTGGGCGAAGTCGACAAGGTGCCGTCACGCCGAGGCATAGCCTACGAGGTGGGTGACGTGCCGTGGCCGCCGCGCTGTGGCTATGGCCTACGAGGCGGGCGACGCGTCGAGGTGAAGTTGTCACTATACTTCGTTGTGTTTGATTCTCTTCGGTGTGACCGTTTGCGTTGGTCCTATTGGGGGCCAGGTACCGTCCCCCCTTCGACCGCTCCTAGCGGATTGCGCCCGCAACTTGGAGTGGCGTGAAGGGTTGATGTTGTCTGCCTGAGGAGGCGGCTGTTTATTATTATTGTTGTTGTTATTATTATTATGCTTGTTTGGGAGCCCACAACTAGCGCGGGGGAGGAGGGGGGAGCGAAGCCGAGCGTCATTCCCCATACTTTTTGATTTGGCTTCGCTTGGGACCCCATTGCTAGCAACGAGGGGGGAGGTGAAGCCGAGCGTCATTCTCCATACTCTTTTTTGATTGGGCTTGCTTGGGAGCCCACAGCTAGCGAGGAGGAGGCGTAGCTGAGCGCAGTCCCCATACTCTTTTTTGATTGGGCTCGCTTGGGAGCCCACAGCTAGTGCGGGGGACGTGGGGCCGAGTGCCGTACCCCATACTCATTTTGATTGGGCTCGCTTGGGAACCCACAGCTAGCGAGGGGGAGGCGTAACCAAGCGTTGTTCCCTATACTTTTTTTTATTGGGCTCGCTTGGGAGACCACAGCTAGCGAGGGGGAGGTGTAGCCGAGCTCCGTCCTCCATATTCTTTTTTGATTGGCTCGCTTGGGAGCCCACAACTAGCGAGAGGGAGGTGAAGCCGAGCGCCGCCCCCCATACTTTTTTGATTGGGCTCGCTTGGGAGCCCATAGCTAGTGAGGGGGAGGTGAAGCCGAGCACCGCCCCATACTCTTTTTGATTGGCCTCGCTTGGGAGCCCAGAGCTAGCAAGGGGGAGGCGTAGCCGAGCACCGCCCCCTATATTTTTTTATTAGGCTCGCTTGGGAGCCCACAACTAGCGAGGGGGAGGCGAAGACGAGCGGCGTCCCCCATACTCTTTTTGATTGGGCTCGCTTGGGAGCCTATAGCTAGCGAGGGGGAGGCGAAGCCGAGCGCCGTCCCCTATACTTTTTTTTATTGGGATTGGGCTCACTTGGGAGCCCACAGCTAGTGAGGGGGAGGCGAAGCCGAGTGCCGCCCCCCATACTTGTTTTTTGACTGAGCTCACTTGGGAGCCCACAACTAGCGAGGGGGAGGTGTAGCCGAGCGCCGCCCCCCAATACTCTTGTTTGATTGGGCTCACTTGGGAGCCCACAGCTAGCGAGGGGGAGGTGAAGCCGAGCGTCGTCCCCATACTCCTTGGAGCGGCAAGGGTTTGGTGCGCTAGTGCGCGATGTGCGAGGTCTTATCCGCCGAGGCAAGGCCTTCAAGGCGGGTGACTCCCTAGTCATTGAGGCACGACCTTCGAGGCGGGAGACTCTAGTCGCCGAGGCACGGCCTTCTGAGCGACTAGGGTTTGCGTGATGAAGCGCGATATGCGAGGTCTCTCCATCGAGGTGATGCCTTCGAGGCGGGAGACTCCCTAGTCATCGAGGCACGGCCTTCGAATCGACTAGGGTTTACGTGATGAAGCGCGATTTGCGAGGTCTCTCTGCCGAGACGAGGCCTTCGAGGCGGGAAACTCCCTAGTCACCAACTACGACCTTCTGAGCGACTAGGGTTTGCGCGATGAAGTGCGATATGCGAGGTCTCTCCGCCGAGGCGAGACCTTCGAGGCAGGAGATTCCCTGGTCGTCGAGGCACGACCTTTTGAGCGACCACAGATTGCGCGATGAAGCGCGATATACAAGGTCTCTCCGCCGAGGCGAGGCCTTCGAGGTGGGAGGCTCCCTAGTCGCCGAGGCACGGCCTTCAAAGCGACTAGGGTTTGCACGATGTGCGAGGTTTCTCCGCCGAGGCGAGGCCTTCGAGGCGGGAGACTCCCTTGTCGCCGAGGCACGACCTTCTGAGCGATTAGGGTTCGCGCGATGAAGCACGATATGCGAGGTCTCTCCGCCGAGGTGAGGCCTTCGAGGCGGGAGACTCCCTAGTCGTCGAGGCACGTCCTTCTGAGCGACTAGGGTTTGCACGATGAAGAGTGATATGCGAGGTCTCTCCACCGAGATGAGGCTTTCTAGGCAGGAGACTCCCCAGTTGCCGAGGCACGACCTTCGGAGCGACTAGGGTTTACACGATGAAGCGTGGTGTGCGAGGTCTCTCCGACGAGGCGAGGCTTTTGAGGCGGGAGACTCCCTAGTCGCTGAGGCACGTCCTTCGGAGCAACTAGGGTTTGCACGATGAAGCGCTATATGCGAGGTCTCTCTGCCGAGGCAAGGGTTTCGAGGCGGAAGACTCCCTAGTCGCTGAGGCACAGCCTTTGGAGTGACTGGGGTTTTGTGCGATGGGTGCATCGGTCTGCGACGGTGCTCGTAGCCACGCATGACGTCTTTTTTTAATACACTTCACACTCGCGGGAGTGAGTTAGTGTACACCGGGGCCTTTGAGCCATGCACAGTGTTTTGTTTATACACCTGTGCCTACGGAGGGCATTAGTGTGCTCCGAGGCTCAGAGCTATGCGTGGCGTCTTGTTTATACACTTCACACTCGCAAGAGTGAGTTAGTGTGCACCGGGGCTTTTGAGCCATGCGCAGTGTCTTGTTTATACACTCATGCCTGCGGAGGGCATCGGTGTGCACCGGGGCTCGGAGCCATGTGCGACGTCTTGTTTATAGACTCGTGCCTGCGGAGGGTATCAGTGTGTGTCGAGGCTCGAAGCCATGCGTGACGTCTTTTGTATTGTACAAGTTGCCTTGATTCAAATACTAGCATGCATAGGGCCTACTACTCCGGTTGACAAGTTTTCTTTATGCAAACAAGATGTGAAATGATTTAGATTATGTTGGGGAGCTGGAAATGGGGTCTATAGTAATAGGTAGTGGCAGTGGCGGAGCCAGGATTTGGCGGAGCCTCGGGCCCAAAGCTCTTCCTATCCATGTAATGCCTTTTCTCTTGCAGAGAACAAATATGCTCCTCAAAGCTGTTTACTTGCATTTGATGTGACTTCACATCAGCTTCATACTCCTCATTTTTTATTCTCAACTGACCTTGCAGTTCTCTTACTTGTTCATATGCAAGATCCTTCTCTCCTGATAAAGAGGAGTGCTTGTCTTCCAGATCGGCATGCTTACCTTCCAAGGCTTTCATAACCACTGTAATGCTCTCGAGCTGAAAGACAAAAGTTACTCAAAGGTACAAACAATGTTTGAAGTTAAAAAAAATACATAAGAACAATTTATCAAAATTTTCATTGACATAACAATATCAATTTCTACTACAGTAGGAAGTTGAGTTTGTAGGTTTACTTCATAATTACCCGAGAGAATACATTGTTCTTTTCGCGAAAAGAGCCGAGTTATTCGCAAGGTGATCCCGACAGTTTCTTCAAAATATTTAAGCTTTGTTCTCAATTCTTCAAGCTCAGCTTTCATATTAGATAATGAGATATCCAAGAAAGAATTCTTCTCTGAAATGTCAGCAAATTTTTTACCAAGGTTCTCTAGCTCTAATGCAAGAACAGCCTTTTCGGAAACATGAGAGGAAACTACATCCTTTAGAGAGCTTTCTGAAGCCTCTAATACTTTCACCTTCTCCCTCAGTGCATCCATTTCGGCATTTGCATCTGAAAGTGAGTTATCCAAGAGTGAATATTCTTCAGATAGCTTCTCCACCTCTTGAACCTTTTCTGAGAGAAGTGCCTTTTCTACCTCATTCTTTGCACATGCTTCCTTCAGCTTTAAGTTCATAATCTGCAATAACTCAATTAACTTCTGGTTTGTAGCTGCGCTGCTGCAATAACATACCGGTGGGTGGCGGCCGGAGAAGGATGCGGCGGCCTGAGGGGAGTTGCGGCTCATGGGCGAAGGGCCAGCCAAGGCGCCACTGGGAGGAGCTGGCGGCGGCGGCGGAGAAGGATGCGCTGGCATGACACCAAGGACCCAGGAGAGTGGGAGGAGGAAAGATTGGAGAAAAGGGATTGGGGATTTGGGCAAGGAGCTCAAGCTCCAGCTGATTGATTCAGCTGATTCGGCCAAAAGGGAGGGGTGCTGCGCCTGGGCCGCTCCGCTCTGCTAGGCCGGCCGCCTCGGGCCGGCCAGTATGCCTCGGGCCTATCTACTGTGCATATGTTTTTGTGGGTATATTTGCTAAAATTTTGCACTGGTATTTTTTCTGGGCCTCGGGCCGTTGCCCAACCGGCCCGAGGCCCATCTCCGCCCCTGGCAGCTAGCACACTCAGGTTGTATATTCATCTTTGCTATGTCAAGATCAGGGAATCTTTTCTTATGACAAAACTGAAAGCAAATAGCACATGTTGACAGCGAGTCTAAGTAAGAATGTACGGCAAAACGCTTAGCCAAGCTCGGCGTCTCGCTACTGGCATGAAATAAACAGTGCCTTTTCACCTGTAGAGTTATGTTTATGGCAAGGAGATTATTTTACTAGCCCAAGGCCGATTGCAACCTACTGTTATTACCATTTTTACAATAATTACTGTTAGAACACCTAGCTGATCTAAGCTCACTACTGTATCAAACTTATGCAACTAGTATTGTTTGTACGGGAAAACTATCACTCATTTTGCTGCCTGTTCCTGGCTGAAGATGACGGGATTGTAACAGAAGTCGTCAGTGAAACATGGGCCTATCTTAATTGAAAGAAAAATGTCCGTGCCATGCTAGCAAAAGTCCGAGGTAGGTGCGCCGAAGGGGGCCGTAGGTGGGGTCGGGTCAGCCGCTCTGTAGGTGAGGCTGAAGGGGGTTTGGGCCCGACGAGGGGGTTCCGAGCGGAGTCGGGGTGGTCGCCGGCAGGGGGTCCTCGCGCTAGAGGTGCTTGCTCCTGTGGCGGCGCCGGGGTGGGTTTGAACCAAGGCATGCGCGTGGGACGCCTTCGGGTTTGAGCGAAGGCAGAGCGTGGAGGTGGGATGGCCTCGGGCTTGACCGAAGGCAGGCCGAAGGTGTGAAAGCGGTGGGCTTTGGACTAGGTGGCCTTTGTGGGCTTCAGCCAAAGACAATATGCTTCGGCCCGGGTGCGAGGGTGGCCTCCGGCTGAAAGTGGGCTTCGACTCCTTCATGCGTAGCCTCTTGTTCGGTCCGCACAGACGGCGTCAACTATCGTATCAAAGAAGGCTAGACAGTGTAAAAAAGGTACCCCCGATAGCAATGAAGAGAGCCAGGGGGTCCTCTGAGGAGAGACCGGATGGAGAGGAGCTAGAAGCACAAGATGTATGAGTGTATTTCCTTGTGAATGAGAGAATGAGGGAGAGCCCCCCTCTTACACGCCCTTAGGGCTCTATATATAGGGGCTAAGAAGAGATATTTCCCTTCTTGCCTTTGCATTGTATTGAGGGGGGAGGGGGGATGTGCATTTATGTACATTTGTCTAAGTATATCACATGGACTTGGTCTATACACATGTATGATATCCTTCAGGGCACACCAGTATTCCTGATGACCCTAGGGGGCGGGCACCTCTTGGTGCCCTACTATGACAGGTGGTGATGCAGGCCTGTTGGTGTTTCTGTAAAATAAAAATGCTAAAGATTGTGTGCATTTTTTATTTTTTATCTATATATATTTTACTTGATTTCCCCTCCCATTTTCTATATTTTAGATTATGATGTTTTGATGTTGATGGAATAGGTGCAGCTGTACTTTAAAATTGATTCACGTTGCTTTAGCTATCATCAGTCAGTGGTCAATACAGTTGGCTAATATTCAGTACAAGGAGAAAAAGAAACACAACTCCACAGGTGGCCAGCACTCAAAATTGTAAGGAGCTAAACATATCAGAAAATGCAGAGCCGGCATTGTTTACTTTATTTATTTTGCACTTAGCCTATCATAGTTCTAATTGATGTGACTAACCTAGCAATTAGTCTCCCTCGCAAAAAAGAAAAAAGAAAAAACCCTAGCAATTAGTCTCCCTTGCCAAAAAAAAAACCCCTAGCAATTAGTCTCCCTCGCAAAAATAACCTATTCGCAAGAAACCTAGCAATTATTTATTTTTGTAATTAATATTATTTTTTAAAAATCCTATAGCAAACCTAGAGCAATTTTCAAGATTTCAGAGAAAAAACAATCACTTCTTGATGCATCCCTTTTGGTGAACAGGAAAAGACGCGTATCAGCGAAAGAAACAACTGCGAGATAGTACATGAGAAGCAACATTGCGAAGAGCAATCATCGGCGTCGCGGTGGATGTACAAGTGGAGGGCGAAGGGCGATTTCTCTGATGCACACGTTTGCAGTTGTTTTCCATCTTCTCGGCTCCACTGCTGCATTATTGTGGACCATGGACTGCGACTCTGTGGTTACATCTGAATTCCGAAGTGCTTGAAGAAAACTAGGTAGCGTGCGAGGGTTGGCGGTGGCACTGCGGCTGGCTGATTGATCACTTGAGAGCTGAAGACTTGATTCAGGTTGTGATGCAGGGCAGGTGCTCGGTACAGCAGGTGGTTCATATCTCTAGTTGATTGAAAGACAGTTGAGTGGCTGGCACACAGCATTATTAAGACTCTCAGATATTGTACAGTTGGCATCTAAAGAAAAGAAAAGAAATAGCAGAGTTGGCATCTCCGCATGATTTCCGGGATGAGTGTTCAAAGTTATAAAAATATTGTCCAATTAAGTCGAATAATTCACATATTTGTGTTTCACTGGTGGTCGGTGGAAGTCGAATAATTCACATAAATGAGAAGATACTTCTCTGATTTTGTGATTGTCAGTCTATTCTTGAATTGTTAGTGTCCTCTCTTTGTGCATGTAATTGCAAACAATATCCCGTAATTTGTTTTTTTTTGTTGCAAACAACATCATAACACTTTTCATAAATCACCAAGTCCTAATGGATAGAGCCCCGACAATTCCACAGTTCATCAGGATAATTCATCCAGCCTGATTAGAGAATGTCGGTGTGCTACTCGTCACTTGGATTATAAAAGGTGAAACAAAGAAATAAAAACTAGAGATAGACTTCAAAAGTAGACTAATGAACTGTATTAGTTATCAATAAATTCAGTGAGCTAGCATCTTTTGAGTTTTAATACCGAATGAAAGCTACCAAATACTCCTATAAAATAATTAATAGAAATGCATTGCAGTTTTGAATCATACCATAGCGGCGGTGAATTGATTTGCATGTTCGCCAATCAGTGGCAAACCCAGGATTTGGGAATTGGGATTCAATTCACACACCTGTGTCCCAGTGTAGTTGCTACTGTCGACGTGCACGCGGCGCGATTGCCTTATTGCGGCTCTCCGTCGCTGGTCCGGCCACCCCTCTGCGCTCCCTCCCCCTCTCCTCGGCCGCCACCACACACACCGTTGCCCCGTCCTGCTCGGCGCCCCAACTAGCCCTGGCTCCATCGCCTTGCCCCCTTCAGCAGCTCGACAGCCCGCACGGCGTGCCACTTATTTTATCAACAAAACCCATTCTTTGATAGAACAAACACGTGTATGTTTCTTCTGATAGGATGTGAATTTTTGGTGAATGAACTTTGGTAGTAAAAGATGTTTTTGGCTGCTTGGCCGATGATATTTGGCAAATGTCGCACAACAAAGAAATTGATGAAACAAAACTAGCCTCACTAAATGGCCATGGCCACCGCCCACCAGCCACGCCCATGCGCTTTGCCCCACCCTCGCCGCTGGCCCACCCCGCTCACGACTCACCCCGCCTCGGTCCTCGAGAGGCAGGGGCGCGCAAGACCTTGTCTTGGTCGCCTGTCGGCTCAGCACACCACTGGCGCTGACCAATGTGCTCGGAGGTCGGAGATCGATCGCCGGAGGTCGCATCGCCGCCATCGCCCTTCTCCCAGCCGCCACATTTCAATGACACCACCGCCTCGCACTCACCCTTTCGCCCCTCCCGCAAGGGCCAAGGCGCTGCAAGGATGGTTGTGTCTGTGTGTTTCTGAGAGAGAGAATGTGAGATCGAGAGAGAGACGAGTTAGCTGGTTAGGGTTTGCCTGAATGGGCCTTAGGATATTGATTGGGCCGAGCCATTGCATTGTGGCCTTGTAGGGGAAGCCAAGAAGGCCGGAAGCCAATGGGCCAGAGGCCAAATGCAGAGCCGGAATGCTTGGTTTTGATGGGCTGTACGAGTGTTAAGTGGGCTGCGAGTGTGGTTCGACGGAACAGGGTTTTGAGTACATCACATGTTGATTTAACCTCATTTCTAGTATATACATGTATTATACCTCATATATATTGAATTTTCGCCCAAATTTTTTGGGTGTTCAGTTGAACACCCATGAACCTAGGTTGGTCCGCCCCTGTCTCCTGTTACACTTGCATTACATCTCTTTGTCTTGTTGTTGTTTGTATTTGATTTCTCTATTTTACACTTTAGCACCGATGTTTCTCCTATTCAGATGCATGCCTTTTTACACAATTATGAGCACAAGGTCAATTGAGAAATGCTTTTTTTTCTCTTAATAGAAATTTTACGGTACATTCTACCAGCAGTATAAATCAAATCTGGTAATTGATTTGTTAAGGGTATAATAGATTTTTCTTTGTATTTATAATTTGTCGTGAGGGGTATTATGAACTTTTCCAACTAGGGTTGGAAATATTACTCTTGTGTGTCATGTGATCCCCACATGGGCAATCACAATTATGCCCCTCTAGGATTCTACTACTTATACTACCAGGTGTAGTATAACTAAATCATAACTAATTTGAACCATTGTATAAAAAAGAATGAACGATCCGTATTAAATTGAGTGTATAGCGCAGAGAAAGACTTGATAGGGAAGAAATAGAAAGAAGAACGCAAGAGGTTACCAACTAGTGGTTAGTCCGACTGGTATGGTATCCGTGTCTCATGGCTAACGGCCACGGCTCGTGTCCCATGAACTACTCACCCTTGGCGTGTCCGCGTGGGCTCTGCAACCAGGGGCGGATCCAGTATAGGGACATGGGTGTACAGATGTACACCCATTTTTTGGGGGGAAAACCCCAGTATTTATTAGGTATATATACTAGTAAGTATACTTAAAATATGTATTTGCACCGTGCACGGTGACTACGTCCGATCGACGATTTGCACAGGTGTAGCCCACTCACTACTCAGCCATGCCGCCCCACGCCACCAGCAATTAGCAAAGCCCACCACGGCCCAACGCCCACCACGGTCATGCCGCCCCACGCTAAGCGCCTCATGGGTCACGGTAGCCCCAACCCAAGCGCCCGAGAGATCTAACCCTATCCCTTTTGTTTCCTCCCCTTTCTCTTCTCGCTCTGTGGTGGCGGCGACGATGCAAGGGGTGAGCATCGAGCGACCAGAGCCAGAGTCAGGGATGGAGGGTGTGGCGCGCGATGAGCGGCAAAGGGAGGGAAGCCCTGCGGCGCGCGGCAGCGCCGAGGCCGAGCCTGAGTAGGACCAGCCACCGGCACCGGCGCAAGGAGCAGCAGCGGCCAGGTCAAGGTGAGCTCCTCTACTAGTTTCTTGCCTCGTCTTGTCTTGCAGCCTCCTCCTCGGCTCCTCCTACTCGGGCTGGCTCCCCAGTCCCCAGGGGCATGGTCGGCGGTGCTTGCCTTCACCTGATTGCAGGGGCGGATCCAGTATAGGGACATGAGTGTACAGATGTACACCCTTTTTTTGCAAAAAAAACCCCTAGTATTTATTATGTATATTAGGTATATATACTACTAAGTATACTTATAATACGTATTTGCACTGTGCACGATGGCTCCGTCCAATCGGTGATTTGCACAGTCGCAACCCACTCGCCACTCGGTCATGCCGCCCCACGCCACCAGCAATTAGCAAAGCCCACCACGGTCATGCCGCCCCATGCCAAGCGCCTCACGCCCTCACGGGTCACGGTAGCCCCAACCCAAGCGCCCGAGAGACCTAACCCTATCCATTTCGCTTCTCCCTTTCTTTCTCGCTCAGTGACGGCGGCAAGCAAGGAGCGAGCGCCGAGCGGTCGGCCGGAGCAGTCATGGGGATGGAGGGTCTTGGCCCAAGAGCAGCAAGTAGAGGATGCCCTCGGCGCCGGCCGCCGAGGCCAAGCCCGAGCAGGACCAGCCACCGGCACCGGCGCAAGGAGCAGCGGCGGCGGCCAGGTCAAGGTGAGATCCTCTGCTGGTTTCTTGCCTCGTCTCGTCTCGCAGCCTCCTCCTCATCTCCTCCTACTCGGGCTGGCTCCTTAGTCCCCAAGGGAAAGGTCGGCGGCGCTCGCCTTCGCTTGATCGCAAGGGCGAATCCAATATAGAGACATAGGTGTACAGATGGACACCTTTTTTTTTTTGGAAAAAACCCAGTATTTATTAGGTATATATACTAGTAAGTATACTTAAAATACGTATTTGCACTGTGCACGGTGACTCCGTCCGATCGGCGATTCGCGTAGGCGCAGCCTACTCGCCACTCATTCATGCCGCCCTATGCCACCAGCAATTAGCAAAGCCCACCACGGTCATGATGCCTCACGCCAAGCACCTCACGAGTCACGGCAGCCCCAACCCAAGCGCCCGAGAGACCTAATCCTATCCCTTTCATTTCCTCCCCTTTCTCTTCTCGCTCTGTGGCAGCGGCGGTGGTGGCGTAAGGGGTGAGCGCCGAGCAGCCAGAGCCGGAGCCGGGGATGGAGGGTGCGGCGCGTGGTGAGCGGCAAGGGGAGGGAAGCCCTGTGGCATGCGGCAGCGCCGAGGCCGATGCCGAGCCAGAGCAAGACCAACCACCGGCACCGGTGCAAGCAGCGGTGGTGGCATGTGACGGCGGCGAGGTCAAGGTGAGATCCTCTGCTGGTTTCTTGCCTTGTCTCGTCTCGCGGCCTCCTCCTCAGCTCCTCCTACTCGGGTCGGCTCCCCAGTCCCCAAGGGCAAGGTTGGTGGCGCTCGCCTTCGCCTGATCGCCTCCTGCGGCCGCTCCTCCTTCGCTGCTTCGGTGCCTCACCAGCTCGTCTTCGCCGTTGCCGTGATTGGGAACAGGCGAACAACTGAACAGGGGAAGGCCGTGACCGTGGATTGGATAATGGGATGGGACATTTGGACGCCTGACGCCTCCCCAGAATCCAGATTGGCAGTTTTGGCACTGATTGTCAATTTGTCATTGTTTGATTCACCGATTGGATCCTTAGTTAGTTGGTTGTAGTGTAGTTGATAAGTTGAGTTAGTTCTGAACTTCTGATAAGTGGATGTTGTCATGTGGATCAGTGGACAGTGGATGTGCATTGGCTATTTGGCTCATGCCTCATGGAATCAAATTGGCACTGATGGCTTACTTGTTAGATTCATAGGTTCATAGCAGCATAGCTTTAGTTGTATGTATATGTCAGTTAGACACTGAATCATATTGGCACTGAATTACTAATCGATACTTGTTAGCTTCATAGCTTGTATAGTTGTATGTATATGTCTGTTGTGTGCATTTGTTTATGTTTGATTACATTGTGTGAGTGTCTGAGTGACCTGTTAAATTTTATCACATCATTTATGTGAAGCTTTTGTATTTCATGTAGACCGTGGAACATTCAAAAATGAAGAGGAAGCATGTAGATTTCAAATCCTTATGAGATAGAGGTCGAAAGAGGCTGATATCTATTGAAAGCAAAGCTCAAAGCACTTCTCCTTCCATTCAGTTGCAAGCACAAAATGAGAGTAATATCCGAGACGAAGTCCTAAGTTCAGAACCAACGCAACCAAGCATAGAACCTGGCATAGTATCTCCCCCATTGTCCCCAATTATAGATGACGGCGAAGAAGGCGACGATGGAGATGATGAAGCAGTTTATGATATTGATTTGTTTTCCCAAGATCCCGAAAAGCAGATTCCAATCACACGGTATGATGTCAATGAACAAGATACAGTCACAAGGGGATACATTGCATTGGGGCCATGTCAACCACGGGAACATGATTTTCCAAGAAGAAATGTTGGAGGTATGCGTCGATTCGTAACTACTTGGTATGATGCTTATAATTGGCTTGAGTATAGTGTGGAACGAGATGCTGCTTTCTACTTTGTTTGTTATTTGTTCAAGGACAAAAATAATTATGATGGTGGAGATAATTTTGTGAATGGAGGATTTAGAAATTGGAACCATAAAAATAGGTTTGAGAAACATGTTGGTGGTATTAATAGTGCCCACAATGAAGCTCAAGAGAAGTACGATTTCTTCATTACACATAGAGCATCAATTCAAGAGTCTTTTGCTTCCAATACCAAACAAGACAGGGTTTTGTATAAAACCCGGTTGACCTGTTCACTTAAGTGCTTGAGGTTTCTTTTGCGTCAAGGGTTGGCTTGTTGTGGACATGATGAAAGTGCAGAATCACATAATAAAGGAAATTTCCTTGAATTTTTAAATTGGATAGTAGAAAATTTTGAAGAAGTTGGTAAGGTAGTTATAAAGAGTGCCCCAGGGAACAATCGAATGACTACCCCTATAATACAGAAAGAGCTCATCAAGTGTTGTGCCAAAGAAACCACTAGGCTTATCATGGAAGACCTTGGTGATGATTATTTTGTAATACTTGCCGATGAATCTAGTGATGTGTACCTACGGGAACAATTAGCTCTTTGCTTGCGTTATGTTGATAAAAAAAGGAAGGGTAGTTGAGAGATTTATCGGTGTTATCCATGTTGAAAACACTACTGCTTTGATACTTAAAACAGCAATTGAGTCTTTGCTTATGGATCATTCGTTGAGTTTGTCTAGGGTCCGTGGACAGGGATATGATGGAGCTAGTAACCTGAAGGGTCAAGCAAATGGTCTAAAGAAACTAATTATGGATGAGTCTCCTTCTGCTTGCTATATTCATTGCTTTGCTCATCAACTCCAATTGCAGTTATTGCGGGAGGATGATGGATGGGAAACTTTCCTTAAAGACGTCACTTCCTTTTGTGTGAAGCATGGCATCAAAGTTGCTAAAATGGATAATTTCTATATGCCAGTTGCAAGATCCAAAAGGTTCTTAAAAAAGTCAAGAATTTCCATCGCTTTCAAGTTGACATGTTTTTAAGTGTCATTGACAAACAACTTCAAGAGCTTAATGATAGGTTTGATGAGGTAAACACGGATTTGCTTCTTTGCATGTCTTCATTCCATCTGGTTGATTCATTCGCTGCTTATGACAAGGACAACTTGGTTAGACTTCAGTTTTATCCTAAAGATTTCTCAGGCACAGAATTGATGCATCTTCCATTTCAATGTACACACTTCATTGCCGATAAGCATAGAGATGATAGGTTTGAAGAAGTCAGAAATCTTGCCGAGCTTTCTATCATGCTTGTTCAAACAAAGAAAAACCTCAATTACTCATGTTGAGTGCAGCCAGATTCTTCATTCTCTCCACTGCGTTGAATGGAAACTGTCCTGTGAACAAGTTGCTTGAGATATTGATTACCTGCATAGCATTGCTGGGGATTGCAGGCGGCAGCTTGTGGAGGTCGCCGCTGAGGTGGTTGAAGCTGACATCAAGGACGACAATGCTGTTGGACAACAGCAGTTCCCATGGAAGTCCACCCGAGAGCAAGTTGTAGGACAGGTTGAGGTTACACAGGCCGGTAAGATTGGCAAGCGACGGTGAGATGCTCCCCTCAAGGCCCTTTGAAGCCAGTGTTACATCTGTGACTGCGCCATCTGCGTTGCAGATGATGCCCTCCCACATGCAAAAATCTGTGTCGTTCTTCCATGACACGGTGAGGCCAGAGTCTTGCGAGAGCCCAGCGAGGAACTTGAGGGAGCTCTCCTCCTCCTCTGTGAAGAGCAATAGCATAAGAGCAACACCAAGTGAAGGTATGGGTGGTAATTTGGTCCTGTTGTTGCGTGAAGAATGCAGTGGCTGCATCGTATTTTTTTCTACTCCGGATTCTCAAGCCCAAGTTGGCTCCTGCTAAATAGAGCACTAGCCAGTAGCCACATCCATGTCCTGACCAACGAAAAGCATCCACTACAGTAGTGGAAAACTAGGGTATTTTTTTGGTTCACAGTTACACTGATTTATTTTTGGGAGGACTCTCTGATGTTTAACTATGTAACAGCTGCATTTGGTGAAAAAGAAGTGCTGCAGATTTACACTGTTGTGTAATCCAACAGTTGGCATTTTATTTGCAAAACAGTATTTGTGGTCTGTTGTTTAATGAATATTGGCATGATTTGCAGTGTTGCATAATGAAACCAATACTGGTATTACCAAAATTTGCTCATCAAATCGCTTGGCCACAAATTGGCCATATTTTGACAAGAAAATGAATTAGGAACCAATGCAAGAGAGAGCATATCAAATTTTGGTAACGGACCAAATGGAGGCCAAATCTAGTCAAATTTACTAAATTTTGGTGACCCAAACTCTCGTACCCATGGGCTTGAAACCAAATAACTCTTAAGTTTGTGATACTTTTCGCGTACCAGTGGTGTTTGTACCAGCTTACTATTAATTTGCCAAAAAATGGAATAATGAGCATATTTTAAAGCAAATAAATGGAAAAAAAAATTTAACACCAGCAATCTTCTTTTCATAACTGGAAAATCCTCTTTAAGCAAGACATAGCTCTCCATGTGTGTAGAGTAAAGGAAATTCATAAGGATTTGGTTTCTAACCGGCTAGAGTCGTTGGCTCGATAACTCTGCCCTTTTAAAGGGTTGTAAATTCTTCTGCTCCTACTTGTACATACTACATACTCTCTTATTATTTTATTTAATTATATCGTAGGGGTCTCTCTTAGTGTTTCTCTGTCAAAAAGTGTCACGGAGGGAATGAATTGATTCCCCGAATCTGATAGGCCAGCCTAACAAGGGAAGGACCATCTCCGCACCCATCCATCTATTGACTTGTCTAAGAAATTTAAAAGTTGTGCATAAAACAATATCAGTAGATCAATACATTTTACGTCTACAAGGAACTTTGCAAATGTCACTTTCTCTAGCTCTTATTTGCCTTCACCAAAAGGAAGTTGATCAAGTTGCTAACAAATAGGCCTGTAGCACATTCCAGTTGTTCTCAAATAGATGTTGTTTTAGAACGCATGTAGTCAAACCTTCGAAACTTTGACCATTAATATAAAAAAATTATTTAAGCCTATCACATAAAACTTTTGGCAAGGGTCCATGAGCATACATACGTGCAGCTTTCGGCCACCACTAAAGCTGGAGAATATTAGAGAACAGTGGCGTAGCTAGCCTAATCCTGTGGGGTCAATTGACCCCACAGGTTTTTACAAAAAAAAGGTTAGTTATTACTAATGTTTATATATAAGTCCATAAAAGTCTAAAGATTTTATAATAGTTGACCCCACAGGTTTCTAGACCTGGCTACACCACTGTTAGAGAACGGACAAAAGATTCTTGAATTGGATTATGAAACGCACCGAACGGAATCCCAATAATTTGCGTGCAGATTTCATTCGCGTTGCTCTAGAGAAAAAAATGTGTTGAATTCCATCCATCATTGCTGAAATTTACTGATTTTTCAGGCCACTTGAGTCAAAAGGTGTACTGCGTCGCTATCAAATGGCTCACTTGTTTCAGTTCCTGCCAGTTTCGACTTTCGGGACACGAGACGAGAGTAGCGGCAAAATGCGTCTCACAAGCCGCAACTTGAGAGACCAGGTCAGGTGTTGAGCTGCTGACGTCACCTCTCTGAAGCTAAAACCACTCGAGGTCAGGCCATGGCCGGAGATGCTGAGAACAGGGGTGAAATTTTTGTCGTTGTTGGCTGCTGGGCTCAGTAGCATTAACTCACCGATGGAATGCAATGGCAAAGATGGACTCGCCGCTGCATCGCTCTGTCCAGAGTATGGAGACGCGAGCCGCTTCTGCTGAATCTTCAGTGGTGTCTCCGTCCGCCAAATTCTTGGAATTTTTTTTAAAATAATCTATTTTTTATTCAAAAATACAGAAATAATACCGCTTAATTTTTTTTACAGAAATAATCCCGTGTCGCCGTACGGTTAGACGAGTCCTGCAAGTCGCCCAACCGCAGTGCGACACATATTCAAGTCGCCCAATGGAACGGCGACTAGACCTTGAGTAGACCTAGTCGTCAAACGGATGTGCGACATGTGTTGGAATCGCCCATTTGTAGAGCGAGTTTAGGAAGTTGTGCAGTGGTTGGGCGACTTAGTTCAAGTCGTCCAACCAGTGGGCGATTTTAGCTTATAAACCTGGAATTATGCAAATCTAATTAGAACAATTGTGTTAAAATAGATATTACATTTTTTTTAGGTATTGTATTTAGCAAATCGTATTATATGATGTTATTTTTTAAAAAGATAAAAGTGTGGTGACAACGTTGATTGGTCTGTTTGTTATTTTCGTAGAATATGAAGGGTACGAAGTTTGTCATACTCGCAATAACATTTTTTGATCATCGTATATTGTTGTAGTGCGCTAAATTTCTGTAGAATTTTGTGAGGACGATTGAGATAGTAATGAGTGGTAAGTAGAAAGGTAAGTGATATTACGATGCGTGAGGGAGTCTCTCCTCGATGAAGTTATGAAGATGCTGAGAACGCTCGTTGTGGTTATGAAGATGCCATAAAACATGGATGATTCGATGGCGGTGCGAATGGTTCTTTCTGGGATTCCACTAGAAGATGCATACTTGCAATATAGGTTTGCTTTGATGGCTTAGCGGATACACGAAACGAGAAGTACATTAAAGTCTACGGACAGAAGCACATTACACGTAGTCACATGGCATGATGGTTCGGCTAATTGTTTTAGTCATCCTCGCTACTACTACGGTACACTGCGACACAAGCATCCGGACCATATAAGTATATATGCCTTTAGGGGATAGTAAAAAACATGGGGTAGGATAGGGACTACTACGTAATGACCGACCTCATCGCGGACCGGGCCATTTTCCCTTCCTTGCTACCTCGGCGTTGAACTCCTCGCCGGCCTTCCCCTTCCCCTTGTCGCGGGACTGTCCACGTCGGCCTAGACCTCCCCATCGTTGTCGACCAGACCGCCGTCCTCTTCGGTGGCCTCTACCATCCGTGCGAGAGGTAGAAGGCCGGAACGGCTCAGCCTACAAAGCACGAAGAAGTAAGTACATAGTGCGCATACGATACAAAAAAGTGGCACAGCTTGCGGACAAACCTCTCTACCCAGCGTGGGTCCAGTCTCCAAGCCCGTCGGGGTGTCCGCGTATGAACCACCCCCAACTTAGCCGCGTCGTCCCTGCCAACCGGATGCGGCATACGACGGCTCGCACGGTGCTGCACGTCAACCAACCGGTCCAGCAGACTGAAATGCCAATCCGAACCACCAGGGTCTTGAGCCATACCTGCAAATTAAGAAATTAAAAGCATTCATATTACTTAAGCATTTAACTTATGTTCCAATGGGAAATAAATTATATTTGATATGTTCTTAGTGGCACCTAAACACTTTGCTCCAACATAATGGTAATACATATACAATTTCATGAAACCCACGTGGTAAAGACATAATTTTTCCTACGAAAGTCTATATTACGTTAACGCCTGTACCGGCTGCTATGGATTGCGAAATATTTAATACATCATCGTTACTATGCATATTTATAATGGGTGAAGCTTTCAGGAAAAAAACAAAATTTCACATGTTTGACAATCCTACATGTTTCGAACCATGTGTCTGTGATTCCTTAATCCAACCAAAACTATGAAGTAAATGTTTTCAATTCTTTATTGTACAAAAAATATACATGTATTTAACATTCTATAAACTAGCATTTGCGAATGCACAGGTTATCGACATGTTTATATAATAGAAAAGTAACATATTATCATACATCTAGCCCGTACGCAATTAGTGCAGCACGCGGAATAGTACAACTAAATTTATTTTCACTAACTCATTTTCCCTTCATACGAACTTCTAAACTAATTGTATTAATCATGCTATCTCTAAACATTTGCTAACAATATGTCACTACACACAATGTTGCTCGCTAACGTACCATGGTTACTAATTAATCATGCCATCTCTAAATATTTGCTAACAATATGTCACTACACATGAAGTTGCGTGCTAACCTACCATGGTTTCAAAAATAAACTTGTACAAAATAATACTATAAACTCACCGTCCTAGTCGTTGATGCGAAACGAAGAACCTCCTTTTCCTCCTCTTCTTCTTCCCCTCCTCTTTTTCCCCTCCCTTCTCCTCTTTTCCTTTCCTCTCGATTTGATTTGGAATTTGTCGGTTCGCTCAGTGAAATGGTGACGGCCCGGCCGCGCACGGGTTTTATAGCCGCCCCAAGTTGCCATACGGTTGGACGACTTGGATTGAGCTGCGAGCAATTCGCTCGACCGTATGACGACTCTATCTAAGTCGTCATGCCATGGAGCGACGACGCCTCAAACGTTTAAATCGCCGTTCCATTGGGCGACTTGAATATGTAGTCATGACCGCGGTTAGGCGATTTGCGTGACTCGCCAACCGTCTGGCGACACGGATTATTTCAGAAAAAATTAAGTGGTATTATTTCTGTATTTTGAATAAAAATAGATTATTTAAAAAAATCCTAATTCTTGTGGGTCATACTGGCGATCACACTACCGCCTCGATATAAGGCCCAACTCGACTCCATTGCTCAGACGATCCTCAAGAATGCGACGGCACAAGACATGCACAAGCCGCATTCTCCCGTCGGCGTTAGATGGCGGCTCGGACCATGCGGTCCGGCGTGCGGGTGCCAGAGGCTAGGGAAGAAAGCCCGGTGATACGTCCTCCCATGATAAATCTTTTAAAAATCTTGTAGAAATAATTTTTGGAGATACGTGGAATCTTTCCAATTTGCTGTCGCCGTAACTCTAATGTGCAAAAAATATGATGCTTGTGAAGGACTTGGAATTGATGTGTTGTGCACTGCAAATTTCGCAACCCTTTTACGAATGGCCCAAGTTATGGGTTTTACTTGTGTACTCGTAATTCGATATTTTACATTCTACTGTTATCCGTGTTAAGGGTGTTTGTGGTATTTCTCTTGTACTAGATTTTAGTTTTGTGTCCCCTTTGTATCCTATATATATTGCTCATTGGGCCTTATAAATACACACGCATTATTCATAACATGGTATCAGAGCAAAGGTTAAAACCCTAGACTCCAACCTAGCCTCTAGCCTCCGATCACTTCCGCTGCCCACTACCCCCTGGAGGAGCAATCTTCTCTCCCGGAGTGGCCACATTAGTCATAGTCTTTTAGAAGCAGCAACAGCATCTTTCCTCCTCGCTTTGGATCTGGATCCATTGCCGCTAGGACAATTTACTTATACTTCAACCAGATCCTTGGTACATTCTACTGTTATCATTTAGCAAACAAACCAAAAGGATGAAATTAAAAGTTACACGAACAAAGTTCCAACAAGATTTACTCTCTCTTTTTTGACACATTTAGACTGCTTCACTTCAAATCACCTTACACAGTCACATACTTTTATATCACCAAATTGATCACTCCTCGTCCATGAATACCTCCAAATACATCTTTTTCTTTAAACACTAGTAGGAGCTACATATTTTTTTAGATAATGGAAGAGAAAAACTCTCTCGGCCTCTGTATCCAAAGATACGCATAGCCCAAAGTTTATTACAATTAAGTAAGAATTCTTAACCAGGCTACACAGTAGCCCCATAAACCATAATGAAGCGGCAAAACAAACGCCGCAAAAACATAAACCAACTACACATGGGAACTACCAGTAGGAGCTACACATGGTTCACAACTATAGGAAGTTTGTTCGTTACAGATGTTGCTAACCCTGGATAGCAGCCAAATCTTACCAAAACCATCATAAACCCATATGGGAACTGAAGTAGGACTAGCCAAAATACATTGATAAGACTATCTGATCATATAGCACCCCTACACAAAAAAACGCACCAAAGGCAATCACAAAGATGATGATTGTGATTTCGTCAATTTGTTTTACAAAGATGGCTGCCCTGTTGTGTTGTTTCTTCGAGATCAATGGTGTTTCAGCTGAACCGCAATGGTTTACAAGCATAGGACCACACAATTTTGGGTTGCCATCAAAGCTAGAATTCGGGAATGTGCTAAGCTGGCCTTCAGTTGGAATTGGACCTTCTAGGTCATTATTAGAAATGTTGAATTGAGAAAGGAAGTGCAGAGTGCTCAGTGCGGCTGGAATTGTACCAGTGAGATGATTGCTGGACAAGTCAAGCACCTGCAGGTCCGTGAGGTCACAGATCGGTCGTGGGATCTCTCCAGATAATTTGTTGCAGCTCAAATTGAGTGAAAGGAGCGCTTTCAACTTACCAATCTCCTTGGGGATCACACCAGTGAAGTTATTGATGCCTAAATTTAGCACTTTAGGGAAAGCACTAGGCGTGCGGTGCATAAGTAATCGAGTTGTATAAACAGGCAGCTCGAAGACCTTTGGTGCTACCCTGTCTGTTTGTAGCATTGGCATCTCCATTAAGGCTGTTGGAATTTCCCCTGTAAGGCTGTTGTTTGATATGTCTATATAGAAGAGGAAGTTTAGGCCGCTCATCCAGTCAGGTATTGGTCCAGTTAGTTGATTGTGATCTAAAAATAACATCTCCAAATTCGTGAGCTTTGATAACCAACGAGGTATGTTTCCAGACAATGAACAATGATTTAGGGAAAGAGCCTGAAGATTCTCAAAACCATCAATTCTGTCATCATCTGGCATGGCCTCGTGCATGAAGTTGTGCCCAATAAACAAGGTGGTGAGGTTCCTGCAACTCCTAAGGATCTGAAGTGCACTGGTGATATTTGTAAGAGAGATGTTACCAAGTGATAGGAATGAGATGTGCTTCAGATTGCCTATTCTTCCTGACAGCTGGCCATGGAAATTATTGGAAGATAGCCGTAGCGCAGTTAGATTGCTGCACGAGTAGATGCTTTCCGGAATTGTTCCAGTGAAGTTGTTCCACACAAGATCTAAAGTTTTTAGATTGGGTAGGCTGGAGAAGTTGACCTTGCCGAGCTCTCCACAGAAGTTGTTTCTCATGAGGTCGACGGTTATGAGATTTGTGCAGCTGCCCAAAGTTGATGGCAGCTCTCCTGACATGTTGTTTTCATTCAAATGGAGTTCCTCCAATCTCTTGAGCTCACTTATAGAATCAGGGATATTGCCACTGAGCCCATTCCCTCCAACATCAAGGGTGACCAGATTTGTGATCTTGATTATGCCATTGAGTGCTCCTTCTAACTGATTGTTAGGTAAAGAGAGGTGCTCTAACGAGGTAACATTGAAGAGCTCATGTGGAAGAGTCCCACTGAGGTTGTTGTGTCCAGCGCTGAGCAATGTCAGCATGGAGCAATTACCGAGCCCTGGAGGGACGCTTCCACTAAATTGGTTATAACAGAGGTCGAGCACTGTAAAGGATGGTGCGCTGACACAGAACGAAGTTGGTATCTGCCCAGTAAAGCTGTTGTTGCTGGCATTGAGCACAATCAAATTGCTCATCGCCTCCCATGTGGTGGATGGAAACTGTCCTGTAAATGAATTGCTCGAAATGTTTAGTACCTGCAGAGGCCGTCCAGGGGTTGAAGATGGTAGTTCACGCAGGCCTCCTGTTAGGTGGTTAAAGCTGACGTCAAGGAGAATGATGCTGCTGGAGGACACCAGTTCCAGCGGTAGATCACCGGACAACGAGTTGTGCGACAGGTTGATGCGCAGCAGGCCGGTCAGGTTGCCAATGGACGCTGAGATGTGCCCCTCAAGGCTCCTAGAAGCCAGCAAGACATCGGTGACCATTCTATCTGGGCTGCAGGTGATGCCTTCCCATGTGCAGCAATCTGTGGCATTCTGCCACGACACGGTGAGGCCATCGTCCTGGGAGAGCCCAGCGAGGAACTGGAGCAAGGAGATCTTCTCCTGCTCGGCGCATGAGATGGCGAAAGGGGCCAAGGAGAGCAGCAGCACAAGAGCAAGGCCAAAGAAAGGCATGGCTAACATGCTGGTTTTGTTGTTGGATGAAGAATGGGGTAATGGCTTCATGGTTTTCCTCATGACACTATCAACACTGCTCTTGAAGGCTTGAAGCATAAGGTAGCTAAAGTGTGGAACAGGTGGTACGGGGGCAATAAAATCTGAGAGCGACGCAAGCTGAAGTGTGGAACAGGTGGCACGGGGGGCAATAAAATCTGAGAGCGACGCACTCTTCTTGACCTAAATGCGAGTTTGTGTAACAACATATTCAGTCTCGGATAGTTGGTGAAAGAAGGATGTAGGGTAAAACTGCAGAATGAGATCTTACGTGTCTGACAAAAATAAAGATTTATTGATAAAGGTGAAAAAAAAAGTCCCCGAACCATTTATACAAAGCTTCCCTAAAAACTTATAACCCGGTTTATTTGAGTATAATTTGGAGGAACTAGAGTGGAACTGGGGAATCGAGCCGCCGGGTCCTACGGTCAGGAGGGCTGGACGCACATGCAACAGACGCAGCAGGCAACAGCGCTAGAGGTCAAGGCGGCGGGCGGGCCCCGCGGACATGCTGCTGGGCTGCAAGCACAGGAGGCACTCATGAAGTTGGCGGAAGGCTCCGGTTTGGGAGGTCCAGGCAGAGGACATGCAGTCGGCGCACAAGGCAGTAGCCCGGGAGGTCAAGGCATGCCCCACGGCAGTGGTCCCCACATGCCTGTCTGCTCTGGTGGGGCGGCTAAGCCGGTCTCTTTTTCTACTCGCGTCCGCATGCATGTAAGCTCAGGCCAAGGCAATGGGAAGGAAATCCTATGGGGTGGGGCCTCACGTGAGGCTCCGCCCTCGAGCCGTTAGATTAGGGAGGGGGACGCGAGATGGACGGTGATAGAGCGAGACCTCATGGTGAGACCCTGTGCTATAGTATTTTCTTCCAAAGCAATGGCTCGGGAGGTCGAAAAGCCACGTCCCATCGGCAGAAGGACAACGACGTGGGAGTTTCAGGAGGCAGCTCCCATCGACAGCAGGGGGAACCGTCTGGAGTGTTCGGCGCTGGCTCCCACGGTCGAGGCCCACCTGATATGGGCAAAACATTTCAAGAAGAGATATTGGACCGTGCAAAAGAAGATGGGTATTGATGCCAAAGTTATCCAGGCTGGGTTGTTCAACACAACCTTCGCAGCACAAGACAAGCAAGCGATGCTACAGGAGATCCTGAGGAGTGGAACAAGCCCACTGGGACTGATATCCCTAGTGAGCGTGAGATAAATCGCTTGGCTGCTCGAAATGAAGATGGATTCTATTCTGGTTGTTTGAGAAGATGGATGAAGAAAGGCGACAAAGAGAGAACTACAAATGGGGCGAGGCGTGGAAGGCGGCAGACATGGGAACCGGTGGTGACTCAGATCCTTGGGGCAGCAAGGTCAAAGAAGTAGATATGAAAGAAACCGATAGCTGGGAAAATGTTTCAATGCCACCAGAGAAGAAGTTGGAGGATGATAGTCAAGGATGGGGCCAATCTTTTGGCAACTCAAACCAAGACCAAGATAAAGACGCAGTTTGGAAAGACGCCGACAAAAGTGGGACTTGAGATATTGCTGTTGCTAATTGTATTGGGTCATCCTCATCTGTTCCAAGGAGAGGGGATGATGATGCCTGGGTTAAATCTGATACTTTGCCTGTTGCTCAAGATGATAACTGGGGCAAATCAAAAGAAAATAATGGTGACAGAACAGTTGGGTGGAACGAAACTAGAACCTCTAACCAAAACTGCAGCACTGGAGGTTGGGATACTGTTGTTGTGGACTAGAATAAATCATCCGCTGTGGGTGAAGGACACGAAGTCGATAGGGCGGATTAAGTTCTTGGAAATGAGAGAGAAGATTGGGGTGGTGATCAAGATGAAGAAATAAAATTAAGGAGGTGATTGATGAAATTAATCTTGTTTATAGTAGTTTTGTTTACGAGTCGGAGTTATTTTTTATTAGGAGTCTGAGTGTGTGTTGGAGTTTGTTTTTTGGTATGGTTTCGCATACTGTTTCCGTTTCCAATTCTGTAAAGCATCTGATTACAAATAAACACAAAAGACCAAAAAGAGGGGCAGCGTCGACCAAAAAGAGGGGCAGCGTCTTAGGTGCTCCCGAAAGAAACAAGTGCATTGATCGATTGTTTTTCGTCTACTATTCTTTTGTAGCGAAACGTTGCTTTCGCTCTATCTTCGTTCGGTCTCTCCAGAACCAGAAGAATTCCAAGGCAGCGGAGCGCTGTGCTGCTAGCATCACGTGGAAGAAGCAAACAGAGGGCAGAGGCGTTGCTTTGCTTCCAGGCAGGTCACGTCAAGAGTGTTGGGAGATGTCAGGGTAAAGACCAGTGAGCAGTGGCGAAGCCAGAAAGAATATAGAGGGTGGGCTCAAAGTCGCCCCACATCGGATCCGCGACACACACACACATTTGCACGCACGAACCGGTGGTAAATACTCCTAGCTAGGTAAAATTACTCGTGATCAACGACAGTACGTGACGAAACGATGCCATGAGCGAGACCGCCCTAGTCTTGGCTCATCATGCGGTGGAAATCGTGGAAGTCGAGCTCGCCGTCACCGTCGTCGTCGTAGTACACGCGTATCATAGCCTCGCACTCGGCCACGGACGGCTCGTCGCCGAGTTGGCTAAGCACGCGCTGCAGCCCGCGCGGTGTGATCCGGCCGGACCCCTTCACCGCCTCGAACGCGCGCCGCAGGTCCTGGCGCTCCTCCTCCTCCGCGCCCTTCCGCTCCATGATCTGCACGAAGTCCTCGAACCCCAGCATCAGGTCTCCGCCAGCGCCGTCCCCCGCGTCCAGCCACAGCGCGGCCGCGGCGCCGCCGTCGCCCATGGACGCGAAGAACTCGCGGAGCTCCCGGCCCGAGATCCGGCCGTCCATGTCGCGGTCGAAGTGGCGGAAGATCTCCCGGAGCTCCGCCAGGCGGTCGAGCTCGCGGCCGCGGGACGTCCCCGTCGACGACGTCGCCGACGACGACAATGTCAGCGACCGCGACGACCTCGCGCCAGCGCCTGTGGGGGAGTCCAGGGGCGATACGGTGCCAGGTTGGCGGATCACCTGCGAGCCGCGGAGGAGGCGCGGATGGGTTTGAGGAGAGGAGAGGAACCGGCGGCGAGCTCTCGAGGAGGGGAGCGGAGCGGAGCGGGGAGTTGTGGGGGCAGGAAAAGGGAAAGCAGCAGCAAGCACGGAGAAGACGAGAGAGGGGGGCAATCAACGAGGCTTCGCTTCCTCGAGTTCTCTGCTGCGCCGACGGAGGGGAGGCTTCAGCCTTATGTAGCCTCACTGCTGGATTCGCCCCTGCCAGTGAGTCTTACGGAGGAAAAGCGTGAGCGTTTCTTTTTCTCTGGAACGAAGTTTCTCTTGAGCGATTTTCTCTGGTTGAAGCAGTAACAGAGCAAACGTTGAAGGAAGAAAATTCCAACAGGATTAGTT
This sequence comes from Phyllostachys edulis, assembly GCA_036346405.1. Lineage (NCBI taxonomy): Eukaryota > Viridiplantae > Streptophyta > Magnoliopsida > Poales > Poaceae > Phyllostachys > Phyllostachys edulis. Next base: position 6,775,702 of record CM070548.1, read on the forward strand.
GCTATTGTTTATTTTCTACAGTATTTTCTAAGTTCACACGATGACATATTGACATTTCCTTCGGGCCGCCTGCTGTAATCTGTTGGTAAGTCTGACTTCCATGCACAAAATGGTGCGTCAATACTTAATAGTTGTCCATGATTAAGTCCTTATTGAACACTATGCCTTAATTTACTGGATCTGACAACACTTCTCTTACTCTTACCAGATGTACTATACCTTGTTATTTGGCATTTGGTGAGCAGGAAAAGGTGCGTTTTCGCGTAAAGAATGAAACCCACAGATTTTCAAGATGTGATCAGTGATGTACATGCTAAGAAGCTTCGTTCAGAAGGAGACTGTATAGTTTAAGTCAATCATGGATGACGCGGTCAATGTGTGTACATGATCCGGAGAAGAGCAAGTGGAGGGCAAGAGATGAACAGATTAATGGAGGGGTTGTTGCTCTGCTCAATGCTATCTGTTCTTGACCCAAGGCGTTTTGTCATGGGCCGGGCATGTGGTACTGTAGCACCACACACTATTTATGCCGGACCCCACGGGTGCATTAGTAGTTAGAAAATAGAGATAGAATAGTTAGTTTTCTTATTAGTTGGGTTCACTGCCTTAGAGATGTATTCCATCTAATAGAGATAAGTTTCCTTAAAAATAGAGATTGTTTCTTAGAGGTCAAGTCGGGTTATCCCTATAAAAGGGATAGCATGTATCCATTATCAAGCAAGCAAGAAGAATTAATCTAGTCCCCCTTTCAAGGTTTTATCATCCCAGTCTATAGTCTAATCTCTCATCCCACCAAACCGACGCCGTCCGGTCTTCTTCCTCACGGTGTTTACCCTGTTACGAACTAAGGTTCGTTATATTTGGTATCAGAGCAGTCGATCCCTTCCCACGACTTCTGCTACCATGGTTATGGCAACAGATTAGACCATCAGACCTGCCACCAAGTCGTTGGCCATGATAAAGGCTAGCGCCAACAAGATGGCTATGAGTTTCAATAACAACGACAAGAAGATGGCGTCCATCTTCCTCAACATGCATGCCACTTTGGAGAAGATGATCGTGGCGACGGCAGTGAAGCCTTCCATGGCGGCGGCGATACCTTCTGCAGAGGTGGTGACACCTTCCACGACAGTGGCGGAGCTACCTCCAGCAACTATGGCAGCTGCCGCACTTCCACAACTTATCGTAACACTGCCGGAGCCCGTCGTGGCCCTGCCGAAGTTCATCGTGACCACCGTGTAGTTGTCAGGGTTGCTGCCATGCCTGCCACAGCGATCGATGAGTTTGCCGCACCAACGCGTGGAGGCAATGATCTTCAAGAACTCATGTCGGGATCGCAACCTCTTGTCAACATGGGTCACATAGGGCTTCAGCCATGGCCGCCACCACAGCTCGAGGATGAGCTATCGCGAAAGGAGGGGAGTAGTTGTCATGGGCCGGGCTACTGTTCACCCGTGAACAGTACATGCGGTACTGTAGCACCACACACTATTTATGCAGGGCCCCACGGGTGCATTAGTAGTTAGGAAATAGAGATAAATAGTTAGTTTCCTTATTAGTTGGGTTTACTTCCTTAGAGATGTATTTCATCTAATAGAGATAAGTTTCCTTAGAAATAGAGATTGTTTCTTAGAGTTCAAGTCGGGTCGTCCCTATAAAAGGGATAGCATGTATCCATTATCAAGCAAGCAAGAAAAATTAATCTAGTCTCCCTCTCAAGGTTTTATCATCCTAGTCTATAGTCTAATCTCTCATCCCACCAACCCTACGCCGTCTGACTTTCTTGCTGACGGTGTTTACCCTGTAATGATCTAAGATCATTACATTTCGCTACACGTTTACTTTCTTGCCGTTGTCTTCATCCAAGAGTCCAAAGCTCATCTTTGGTTAATGTATACATTTGTAGTTGATTCCTTTCTAATAGGCCCCAGGTTTATGGGTGGGTTAACAGTAATGAATGGTGTAAGCTGGGTAGCATTTGAGAATCAGAGAATCGAGGAGACAGGTTGATGCTTGTGTTGACATGATCTGTAGGACGGAATCAGGTGGTGATGCAGGCAAGTTGGTGCTTCAGTAAAATAAAAATAAAAAAGCTAAAGATTGTATGCATTATATATATATATATATATATTTATTTATTTTCCCCTCCTATTTTCTATATTTTAGATTATGATGTTTTGATGTTGATGTTTTGTTTTGAAATAATATTAATTTAAAAGATAATTACAAAAATAAATAGTCAAAATAAAAAATTACAAAAATAAATAGTCGAAATAAAAAATTACAAAACTAGGCACATGTCGCTAATTGAAATGACGCTGCTCCTGTCGCCATTCCAATTGGCGACAGGGGCCTAGCCACTAGCGATAGGGAGCTCAACAATACCCAGAGCTCCCTGTTGCCATTTGAATTAGCGACAGGTCTCTGTCGCTAATTCATCTGACAATAGGGATCCTTAATTTTTTTAATTTTAAAATTTAAAAAACCACAATTTCAAATAGCGATAGGGGTTCCGCAAGTCCCTGTCGTCATTCTAAATAATGACACAATCTCTCCTATAAAAGACCCTCGAAACCCAAAAATTCGGGAAAAACTCACTTTTATTCAAAAAAAGAAAATAGGGAGGGAAGAGAGAGGAGTAGAGGGGAGGAAAGAAGCTAGCGAAGTGCTGTCCGTCCGATCGCCTACCTTTCAGGTATTTTTTTTAACCAAATGGATCACATAGTTTTGGATGTACGGTTACGTAGTGTAGTATGTTGTACATAATCATTTTTGGTGGGTAGTCTAGTTGTAGATAAGTGGTTAATCGTGGAAATCTTATTTACGGTGCAGTACGTCAAATTTGTCGGACGCCACCAACTTCAAAATTTACTACGGTTAAGGGACTATTCTTGAGGGTCCTGAGGGGATTGATTTGCGTTATTTTCAATCGGCGACCGTGTCCCCGCTAAGACCAAAGCGGCGTACATGGGGCGCTGTCATGCGGTGGTTGTTTCACTCATTCGATTTGGACCATGCTGTGTATGATATGAGATTGAATTGCCTTGCCCCCCCCCCCCCAGCAACACAGCGCACATATTAGGAGTTAGTGCAGCTCAAGGGAACAAGATCATGGTAGTCATATGTACGTATGGTGAGGGAGGAAGGGTGGGATTTGGTCCTTCTGGACCAGGCTTATGCCAAGCCCACTCCTGCATCGGCGGCTGAACAAAAAGGGGGTGGTAATGCCGAAGAAGAAGTCGGAGACTCCAGCCACAGCGCGGTGCATACAATGGTCGAAGCTTCCAGAGTTGCTGATGCTGTCGATGAAGACCCTGCGGAAGTTGCTCCTTCAGTCAGGAAAGCTTGTGGGCTTGCTGACGAGGGTGAGGAGCTAGTTCCTGCAGCACATTCCATTTGTTCTCAAATAGATGTCGTTTTAGAACGTAGGGAGCGCGAGGCTCATGAGAGCGAGCACGAGAAAAAAGGGGAATTGACGGCCGAGGCCAAGGCGGCCGGCAAGGAGTACAATGTTGAGCTCGCAAAGAAGGGCAAATGGCCTCGGTCCACACAGTAGTCCGACCCTCTTCGTCCATATGTCCCATGTATTTCTAATTCCTTAAAGGCATGCGTGCACTGTCCTTGGTTCGTTACCCTGCTTGCCATGTAACCCATCGTCGGATCAAATGTCTTATTGTTATCGTTGCACCATTTCTCCAAAGTTCACCGTTTGTGAATTTTCTAGCGCATCGCAATATCACTTACCTTCATACTTATGAATCATTGCAATCTCTATCGTCCTCACAAAATTCTTCAGAAATTTAGCATACTAGAACAACATACGACGATCACAAAATATTATTGCAAGTCTTACAAATTTTGTACCCTTCAGATTCTACGAAAATCACAAACAGACCAACCAACCTTGTCACCACCCTTTTATTTCCAAAAAAAATAACACCTTACAACAGGATTTTCTAAATGTAATACGTACAAAATGTAACATTTATTCTCACATAATTATTCAAATCGGATTTATTAAATAGCAGATCTACTAATTCAAATCGCCCAGTGGTTGGACGACTTTAAGTAAGTCGCTCAACTACCAGGCGACTCTAACGTCAGTCGCTCCGTGGTTGGGCGACTATGGCCAGTCGCCCAATGGTTGGACGACAAGGTATAAGTCGCTCAACGGTACGGCAACTGATGATTATTTCTGACAAAAAAAAAAGATAGTATTATTTTTGTAATTCTGAATAAAAAATAGATTATTTTAAAAAAATCCTACTGTCGTACGGGCAGCCCACCGGCCCCACCAACCTGGCGAAATGGTGCCAAGGCTACAGAAGATGCCCTAAGAGTGGCCCCAAGTCTCTAGAGGGTCCACGAGGGGAGCCCTTGCCCGAAGCCTCCGGAGAGTTGACGAAGGAAGCCTCCGTCCGAAGCCTCCGAAGGGTCTCCCGAGGGGTACAGGAGGTACCCCGGAGGTGACCCGAAGCCTCCGAAGGGTCTCCCGAAGGGTACAGAAGGTACCCCGAAGGCGACCCGAAGCCTGCGAGGGGTCTTCCAAAGTGGCAACCATACAAGGCTCAAAGAGCATTCGAAGGGTGTTCGGAAAAGATCTGACCGAAGGCTAGAAAAGAGACAGGTGGACCAGAAGCTAAGCATAAGGGAGGCAAAGACCCTGTGGTCCCTACATTAGTGGTACCTTCATAGGGGTGCTCATGTAATGTCATGTATCCTGCTATTTTGTCTATAAATAAACATCCACCCCCATGTAATAGGGGAGAAAAATTCAGAGTAATACACAGTACCTTTTCATACACTACACTTTACCTGACAATCCGTTCCCTATTTGAGGACCCTTCGTACATTCCTAGTGTACAGGGGGTCCCCCCTCTTTTACTGTCTGGTCCTTTTGCTACGACAGTTGGCACCGTCCGTGGGGTTCGGCAAGAAAGTCGCGAAGCACAAACTCCAAGCTTAAGCATGGCACCGTAGAAAAGAACCAAATCCAAAACCTCGGCGGCCGAAGCAGCCACGGCAGCCGCAGCACCCAGCACCCCGAGGGCGAAGCGAACCAGACCCTCCGTAGCAGAGGCACCCCTCGCCCCGCAAGCGGAGGAAGAAACAAACAACTCTACACAAGTGGCAGGCCAGCCCACCCAGGAAGCAGGCACAAGTCAAGAGTCGTTTGTAGCATTGCAACAGGAGTTGGTAGATCTTCGTCGCGAGATGGCAATCCTCCGACACCCGCCGACCTCAGCCCTCGCAGCTCTACTGTAGCGGAGGCAATTCCCGAGCCTCCCGGCCCATTGCTCCGGGAGGATCCCAACTCCCTTTGAGTTTAGGGCTGGAAGCCGCCCGCTGGCCGCAAGGGTTCAAGATGCCGGAGGTCACACCATTCCAGGGGTCCACCGACCCTTCGGAATTCCTCCGGGTTTATGAAACTGCGGTGGAGGCCGCCGGAGGAGATGATTCTACAAAAGCGAAGAGCATTACCCTCGCCCTTAGGGGCGTAGATCTGACGTTGTTTTTCACCATCCCCCCATGCTCCATCTACGCGTGGGAGCAGTTGCGAGACCTCATCAGAAATAACTTTCAAGGAAACTACACAGAACCCAAAGATGCGGGGCATCTTTTTGCAAAAAAATAGGCACCAACTGAGTCCCTCCGTAGTTTTTTCAGAAAGTTCGCGGAGGTCAAGTGCCAGGTAAAAGGCGTCAACGAAACCACCGTCATAAATGTCGCCACATGCGGGCTCCAGAAGGGACCCCTCTCGGAGAAACTGGCGCGTAAACCCGTCCGCACGGAGACGGAGCTCTTCGACAAGATGGAAGAGTACGCTCGGGCAGAGGAAGACAGTGTTCGAAGAGGAACGCTCACCACCTCCGCTCCAGGCCTAGCACACTCAAAAGAAACATCCGCCACCACCTCGGCCGAGACGTCCACCAAGCCACGAAGCAATGACTTCCGACAAAAGGGCAGGGGAGTCTACCACGTGGATGGCGCGCCAAATCCCGAAGGAGGGCGACGCGGAGGTCGCTGGGGCAGAGGCCGCGGGCGAAATTTCGGGTACCAACCGGATAACCGCTCCAGAAGACCTGCAGCCTTTTGCGACCTTCATGGCGAAGGCACACATACCACCAACGAATGCCGTACAATTGCAAAGCGAAATTTTGAGCACCAACCGAATAACTGCTCCGGAAGACCTGCCCCCTTTTGCGACCTTCATGGTGAAGGCACTCATACCACCGAATGTCGCACAATTGCAGCCATGCAGAATTACGTGCACTGCGAGCAGCCGTCATCAGAACCCAATAACAAAGGAGGAAGCGACAATCGACTCCCCGCACCACCACCAAAACCCCGCATAGAAGGGGGCCACACCGAGCACCATCACAGGATCATCAATATGATCACCGGAGGGTCTTTGCTCGGAGTACCATCAAAACGGCAGCGCCGAGCGTACGCCCGACAGATTCACCACCTCGCAGCGTTCCCTGCATCCAGCCACCCACCGTACTCCGAAGTCCCAATTTATTTTGGTCTAGAGGACGCTCAAGGAGTGTATTTTCCGCATCAAGATCCCCTCATCATTTCCGCTAACATAGCGGATTTCGAGGTTAAGCGCGTCCTCGTCGATGGAGGAAGCTCAGCAGACCTCCTCTTCGTTGACGCCTTCGACAAAATGATGATTCCTCGGGATCGCTTGTCACCCCTAGGCATTCCATTGATAGGCTTCGGAGGGAAGCCTGAAACAACTTTGGGCCAGATTACCCTCAATGTCATGTTTTGCGATGGTTACACAACCAGAACTGAAGCCGTCACATTTGATGTCGTCCAAATGCAGTACCAGTATAACATCATCCTCGGCAGAGCAGCATTGAATTCCTTCGCACTATGTATGAAGATTCTCGCACTAGAAGGCGTCATTACCGTGCGAGGAGACCAAGACTTAGCAAGACAAATCGAGCTCCAGTTATTATCACCAGCTCGTCATGTCCACACTGTCGAGCAAAACAACAACGAGTAGCCAACCAGCCCTTCGGCAAAGTGGGCACCAAAGCCGAAGCCCCATGGCGAGCTCCAGAGAGTCCCCATAGATGATGACTCCCCGGACAGAACAGTCTCCCTCGGAGCCCAGTTGCCAACAAAAATGCACAACGCCATACTCAAGGTACTTCGTAGTAACAAGGACGTCTTCGCTTGGGGCCCCGAAGACATCCCAGGCATAGCGAGAGGCACAATTGAGCACCGCTTAGCCCTCCGAAGCGATGCACCACCCAAGAAGCAAAAGCTGCGACGCATGTCTGCCGAAAGGTTAGAAGTAGCGAAGAAACAAATCACCAAGTTGTTAAACGCCGAGGTCATTCGTGAAATCAAATACACGGAGTGGTTCAGCAACCCCGTTCTCGTCCAGAAAGGAGGCAAATGGCGCATGTGCGTCGATTACACGGAGCTCAACAAGGCATGCCCCAAAGACGATTTTCCCCTCCCACGCATCGACCAGCTAGTCGATGCCACTTTGGGCTGCGAATTGATGAGTTTCCTCGATGCCTACTCCGGATACCACCCGATACTGATGGCCAAGGAGGACGAACCAAAGACAACATTCATCACCCCCGTAGGCACATACTGTTATACCCGCATGCCCTTCGGGCTCAAGAACGTGGGCGCGACCTTCACCCGCCTCATTTCCAGAGTCCTAGCTGGGCAGCTTGGTTGCAACGTAGAAGCCTACGTTGATGACATAGTGGTCAAAAGTGGGTTGGCAGATGAACACACGAAGGACCTGCAAGAAACCTTCGCAAACCTTCGTAAGGACGGAATCAAGCTCAACCCAGAGAAGTGTGCCTTCGGTGTTAAGGTAGGAAAACTTTTCGGATTTCTAGTATCCGAGAGGGCCATCGAAGCCAACCCTGAAAAGATAAAGGCTGTCCAGGAGATGAAGCAACATCATAATCCCCGCGAGGTACAAAAACTTACAGGCTAGCTGGCAGCCCTTAGCCGTTTTCTTTCCCGCTCGGCAGAAAAGTCTCTCCCATTCTTCAAGACACTCCACGGAACGGAGCCGTTCTGGTGGACTGGAGACTGCCAGCGTGCATTTGAAGAACTCAAACAGTACTTGACCCACCTGCCAAGCCTTACCTGCCCGAAGCAAGGAGCAGATCTCCTGCTTTACCTCGCAGCCTCGTCATCAGTAGTAAGCGCAGTCCTTATCCAAGAGGATAATGGCCAGCGCCCAGTTTATTACGTCTCCGAAGAACTTCAAGGTGCAAAAACCCGTTACACAGAGCTCGAGAAGCTTGCCTACGCCTTGCTCATGGCCTCATGGAAGCTTCACCATTACTTCCTGGCACACACCATCATTATCCCCACCTCCTACCCCCTAGCTTTACTGCTGCGAAGCAAAGACGCCACATGTCGAGTAGGAAAGTGGGCCGCCGAGCTCGCACCTTTCAACATTACCTTCGTCGCCAGGACAGCCATTAAATCACAAGCACTAGCAGACTTTGTTGCTGAGTGGACACCAAACAGCGAAGATGACACCTCTACCCACATCAAAAATCCATGGACAATGTACATTGACGGATCATGGTGCTGCGCCGGCGCCGGAGCGGCAGGCATTTTGGTCGCCCCAGACGGCCACACGGTAGCCCACTCAGCCCGTCTTGCCTTCCCAACAATAAACAATGCCTCTGAGTACGAGGCACTGCTACTAGGCCTCCGTAAGGTGAGGGCTCTGGGAGCAAGGCGGATACTCATCAAAAGCGACTCCAAACTAGTAGCGGGTCACTTCGACAAATCATTCATCGCTAGAGATCCAGAAATGGCAAGTTATCTCGCCGCAGTCCAGAGAGTGTCAACCTACTTCCTCGGCCTGACAGTCCAAGCTGTACCTCGAAGCGACAACGAAGAAGCAGACAGACTGGCAAAGATGGCTAGCTCCGGCCAACACCCTTCGCCAAATGTCTTTCACGAGGTACTGATGAAACCTCCAGCGGCGCTCGAAGCACAAGGGGCTCCGCCGGAAGCACAAGGGGCTCCGCCCGAAGCACATGTGGTATCACGCAACGTGCTCCAAGTGGCGGAGGCTGACTGGCGAGATGTCATCATCAAATACCTCGTTGGAGAAGAACCAGAAGACGAAGTTGAAGCAAAGCGCCTCCGGCACAGAGCCAGGAACTACCATATCCTAGGCGGACAACTTTACAAGGGGGCGGTCTACGCCCCATACTTACGATGTCTATCTCGAGAAGAAGGCCAAGGCTTCCTTAAAGAGATCTACAAAGGACTATGTGGCACGCATCAAGCACCTCGAAGCATCGTTGGCAAAGCATTTCGCCAAGGATTCTACTGGCCCACAGCGCTCCGAGACGCCCAACACCTCGTTCAACACTGCCAAGGATGCGAGTGGGCCAGCAGGCAACCCAAGGCCCCCTCTCTCCCGCTCCAGCCTCTGCCACCAGTGTGGCTCTTCGCAAGATGGGGACTTGACGTCATTGGACCATACCCCACTGCAAGGGGTAGTCTGCGCTTCGCATTTGTCACCATCGAATATTTCTCAAGATGGGTCGAAGCAGAGCCGGTCGCAAAAATCACTTCGGCAGCAGCCCAACGGTTCATTTGGAGAACAATAATTTGCCGGTACGGGGTACCGCGCGATATCGTCACAGACAACGGGACCCAGTTCGACTCATCAGCCTTTTGAGCATTTTGCCAAAACCTAAGCATCACAATATGTTTTGCATCAGTAGGGCACCCCGAGGCTAATGGAGCGGTGGAGCGCGCCAATGGCAATCTGCTAGAAGACCTAAAGAAGCGCCTCGTTGGACTCCCGAAGGGAGTATGGCCGGAAGAACTCCAGAAGGCCCTGTGGGCAATCCGCACATCCCCAACAAGGGCCACAGGCTTCTCACCATTCAAACTCCTTTTCGGTGACGAAGCCATGACCCCCGCAGAATTCACCGCAAAGTCTCTCCGAGCAATATCCGAACCAGACCCAGCAGAGAGGCACACCTCCCTCGATCTCCTCAAAGAGCACCGAGTCCAAGCAATCACAACTATGTCCACGTATAGCGACAGAGTAGCACGAGCATACAACTGGAGAGTCAAGATCCGCCCCTTGGCACCGGGTGATATGGTCCTAAAGCGAATCGCAAACCCCACAGCTATAGGCAAACTAGAGACCAAATGGGAAGGACCCTACATCATCACTAGCAACACCCACGCCGGTACATTCCGCATCGCTACACTAGAAGGAGAACAGTTGGGTCATACCTGGAATGCGAAGACCCTTCACAAATACTATCCCTAGCACTGTAAAATCGGTTGCGTCCGGCGAATAGCCCTATTACCGCTACAAGCGGAACGGGCATGTACAAAGCAAGATGTAACTTATCACACCTTTTTGCTCCTTTTCAATGAAAAAGCATCAAGAAACTACAGTGTAAACATGAGTGTATAAACAAAGACACCGCGCATGGCCTTCGGCCCCGTGCACACCGATGCCTTCCGCAGGCATGAGTATATAAACAAAGACACCACGCATGGCCTTCGGCCCCAGTGCACACCGATGCCTTCTGTAGGCACGAGTGTATAAACAAAGACACCGCGCATGGCCTTCGGCCCCGGTGCACACCGATGCCTTCTGCAGGCATGAGTGTATAAACAAAGACACCGCGCATGGCCTTCGGCCCCGGTGCACACCGATGCCTTCCGCAGGCACGAGTGTATAAACAAAGACACCACGCATGGCCTTCGGCCCCGGTGCACACCGATGTCTTTCGCAGGCATGAGTGTATAAACAAAAAACACCGCGCATGGCCTTCGGCCCCGATGCACACCGATGCCTTCCGTAGGCACGAGTGTATAAAACAAGCCCTCGCACATGACCTTCGGCCTCACTGCAGGCCAATCCTATCTAAAAAGTATGGGGGACGGCGCGAGGCTTCGCCTCCCCCTCGCAAAAAAAATTATGAGTTAGGGCTCCCCCGGAGCCCTATCTAAAAAGTATGGGGGATGGCGCGAGGCTTCGCCTCCCCCAGGGGCCGAGTTAGGGCTCCCTGAGCCCCATCTAAAAAGTATGGGGGCATGAGGCTCGCCCCCCCTGCAAAAAGAAATGATGAGTTAGGACTCCCCCAGAGCCCTATCTAAAAAGTATGGGGGACGGCGCGAGGCTTCACCTCCCCCTCGCAAAAAAAAAGTTAGGGCTCCCCTGGAGCCCTATCTAAAAAGTATGGGGGACGGCGCGAGGCTTCGCCTCCCACTCGCAAAAAAAATGATGAGTTAGGGCTCCCTCGGAGCCCTATATAAAAAGTATGGGGGACGGCGCCCCTCCAAAAAAAATGAGTTAGGGCTCCCCCGGAGCCCTATCTAAAAAGGATGGGGGATGGCGCGAGGCTTCGCCTCCCCCTCGCAAAAACAAATGAGTTAGGGCTCCCCCGGAACCCTATCTAAAAAAGTATGGGGGATAGCGCGAGGCTTCGCATCCCCCTCGTAACAAACAACTATATACAAAGGCAATCACCGTGATTCTTTTATTACACTCTGCATGACAGATACACATACAAAGGATCGCTCGAAAAAGCGATCTACGAAACAGTACAGTACACCTCCACTCACAACAACAGCACAAACCATTATTCATTACAAGCCACACAACGTAGCACGACCATGATACACCTCTAAGGGACAAAGTCCCACTCCTCTCGGCGAGTAGCCCATTCCAGAAGCTCCTCATCCGAAGCATGAGCAGCCACCAAAGCTGCATATTCCCTCGTCGTAACCATGTCCTCAGGTGTTTCGGATGAGCTAGTCAAAGAATCCACAGAGGCCCGGGCCTGCGAAGGTTCGCCAATAAGAAACACTGTACCTCTTGAAGGGCAGCGCGCTCCTTGTTAGCATTTGCCACTTCGCTACGAAGAGTAGCACGCTCCGATTCCACCTCCGAAACCTTGGCCTCCAAACCCTTAATTTTCTCAAGAAGGGTCTCCCGCTCAGAATTCAGCTTCTCATTCCGAGCATGCTCGGCATCGACCCTTTTTTGAATTTCCCCGTACGCTTGGCTGACATCAAACTTGAGGGCTCGAGAAAGCATCAAAGTCTGCGCATAAACCAAAGTGTCACAAAAAAAAGTGCGCCCATTATCAAGCCTTACCCTCGCAGCATTTGCCTCAATACCAGCAAACATATCCTTCATCGGAGCATCCTCAAAAAGCCCCATCGCAGATGAAGGCGTAGCGAAATCAGCAAGAGCCCAGCTTGCAGTAGTAGCACCGGCCGTAACCTCAAAATCGCTAAGGCGCATTCGGCCCAGATTCACATGCAACAATAGCTGAGGTCGCACAAGACAACCGCAGAGTTCTAGGTCGAACCCGACGCCACGACCTCAAAACCTCCCCAACATCCTCATTGCCACCATCCTTACTTGAAACTGAACAACCAAAAGATTAAGTAGCAGCAAACATGCGCACAGTTCGAATTAAATAAGGAAAGCTTACTCACCAATTTCCACCTCAGGCGAAGTAGGCGCATCACCAGAAACTTCGACGTTTCCTCCATCTCCGTGCTACTGAAGTCCACCACTGGAGGACTCCGTCGCATCCAAACGAGGATAACGAATAGTACCGATCGCTTTCTGCACCTGCGATCCGATACAAGCAGCAGCGGTAGTTCCAACAACCTTCGCGGGCGAAGGCGCCCCATTATTCGAAGAGGCGCGGCTAGACACCTCAGCATGCAACTCGAAGGGGTCTTGGACAACTTTCTTGGCAGGCCTCTCCTCAGCAGTCGCCAAATTGCACGAAGTACCACCACCATCAGAAGGACGAACCGCACGAAGAGGCTTTGCAGCAATAGGTCCCCCGAGCTCGACCTCAAGAACGCGAGACCGTTTTTTCTTACCGGCGTCGGGGTCGACCCGTTCAGGCAAACTAACCGAGGCATCATAAGCATGGTTCAGGTGGCGGTCCGTCACAACCAATTGGCGCCTCGAATGCTCCTTGCCCGTATACGGGCCGAGAAGAATCTCTGCAGCGCGCGCCGCTTCGGAAATAGGCAAAACTATCAAAGTAACCATGTTCGTATTAGGGCAAACACCAAAATAGACGAACAAAAGAAACACAAACGAATTCATACCTTTGCAGCCCTCCGCAGACAAAGACGGGATCCCCAAACCCGAAGCCCCGAGTTCCAGTGTCCACTCCCTAACCAAGGGCCAAATTCCGAAAGCGCAAAACTCCTCCACCAGATCTCGAGTAGAAAGACGCTTCGTCATATCAAGAAAAAGGCAAAGAAGAGCGTCCTCCCGGGCGCTCAGCACAATCTCCGGGGTAGCAATCAACTGAATCAGCCCACCCTTGGACCGAAGACCATCCTCTGCTGGACTAGTGTGATAAAACCACTTCTGTGTCCAGTCTGTATCCCAACGATTCCAAGCCGCAGGAGTAGGAACATAAGCAGCACAACGAGCCTTCGGTTGAAAATTAACGCTACCAAAGTAGAGTGTCTCACCAGAGCTCTTTTTCTTCTTCGGCTGGCAGCGCCCATCATGAAGATAAGCAAAGAGGCGACCCTCGCCCTCCTCGGCAACAACACCAGCAGACCTCAACATCCATTCGAAGACACCAAGTTTAATAATAGAATTTGGCGTCAGTTGAGCAAGCTCTACCCCATACAATTGCAACACTTCCGAGACTAGATCAACGCAAGGAATCCGAAGCCCCGCATCCAAGAAAGCAACAAAAACAACAGCTTCATCATCACGAGGCTGGGGAACCGTCTCAGACCCAGGAGCTCGGACCTTCGAAATATCCTTGAGCTTGCCCTCACTCACAAGCGTCTCAAGAAAAAGCTTACTAACAGTAGACCTCCCCAACTCACTAGTATACTCCAGCTCACCCGCGGCATCCCGACCACGCCTTGCCATACCCGAAGAGCAAAGAAAGAACCCTCGCAGCTCACACCAACGTAGCGAAGAAAAACAGCAATATGACAAGAGAGCACAAAGACAACTGACAACGACATCAGGCAAAATGGAGTGCATATTTATAGCCGCGAAGTAACAACCGACAAAATTGCACGCAAATCGAAGCGCCAGCAGCCATTACAACACCGACACATGTCAACCCAAAGGGTACTCAACGGCCAACCATTGCGCACGCCCTCCCAAGGGGGCACCATCATGACAAAAACTACGTACAGAACCCCAGAGGACGCTAAAACAACCCTCATCAATGTAAAGGCGGCGCACACCACCCAAGCGCATCCGAGAAAAATCCCTCGGAAGAAACAAATCACTTCGCCAGGCTGAAGGGTATGGTGTGCCTGGACCCTTCGGAGCAAAGGCGCGGTTTCAGCCCTAACGAAGCAAGGCATTGACCGCGAGGGGCTTGTCGTAGGGCCAGCCCACCGGCCCCACCAACCTGGCGAAATGGTGCCAAGGCTACAGAAGATGCCCTAAGAGTGGCCCCAAGTCTCCAGAGGGTCCACGAAGGGAGCCCTCGCCCGAAGCCTCTGGAGAGTTGACGAACGAAGCCTCCGTCTGAAGCCTCCGAAGGGTCTCCCGAGGGGTACAGGAGGTACCCCGAAGGTGACCCGAAGCCTCCGAAGGGTCTCCCAAGGGGTACAGAGGGTACCCCGAAGGTGACCCGAAGTCTGCGAGGGGTCTTCCGAAGTGGCAACCATACAAGGCTCAAAGAGCATTCGAAGGGTGTTCGGAAAAGATCTGACCGAAGGCTAGAAAAGAGACAGGTGGACCAAAAGCTAAGCATAGCGGCAGGAAAAGACCCTGTGGTCCCTACATTAGTGGTACCTTCATAGGGGTGCTCATGTAATCTCATGTACCCTACTATTTTGTCTATAAATAAGCATCCACCCCCATGTAATAGGGGAGAAAAATTCAGAGTAATACATAGTACCTTTTCATGCACTACACTTTTCCTGACAATCCGTTCCCTATTTGAGGACCCTTCGTACATTCCTAGTGTACAGGGGGTCCCCCCATCTTTTACTGTCTGACCCTTTTGCTACGACACCTATATACTCTCTTATTATTTAATTTAATTATATCGTTCTCTGTCAAAAAAAGTGTCACAGAGGGAATCAATTGATTCCCCGAATCTGATAGGCTTGCCTAACAAGGGAAGGACCATCTCCGCACCCATCCATCTATTGACTTGTCTAAGAAATTTAAAAGTTGTGCATAAAACAATATCAGTAGATAAATACATTTTACATCTACAAGGAACTTTGCAAATGTCACTTTCTCAAGCTCTTATTTGCCTCCACCAAAAGGAAGTTGATCAAGTTGCTAACAAATAGGCCTGTAGCACATTCGATTTGTTCTCAAATAGATGTCGTTTTAGAACGCATGTAGTCAAACATTCAAAACTTTGACCGCTAATATAAAAAATTATTTAAGCCTATCACATAAAACTTTTGGCAAGGGTCGATGAGCATACATACGTGCAGCTTTTGGCCACCACTAAAGCTGGAGAATATTAGAGAACGGACAAAATATTCTTGAATTGGAATGTGAAACGCACCGAACGGAATCCCAATAATTTGCGTGCAGATTTCATTCGCGTTGCTCTGGAGAAAAAACATGTTGAATTGCATCCATCATTGCTGAAATTTACTGATTTTTCCAGCCACTTTAGTCGAAAGGTGTTCTGCGTCGCTACCAAATGGCTCACTTGTTTCAGTTCCTGCCAGTTTTGACTTTCGGGACACGAGACGAGAGTAGCGGCAAAATGCGTCTCACAAGCCGCAACTTGAGACCAGGTCAGGTGTTGAGCTGCTGACGTCACCTCTCTGAAGCTACAACCACTCGAGGTCAGGCCATGGCCAGATTGTTGGGTCATGGGTAGGCTATGATAGCAACAAATCAAAAATTTCTACCACGTAAACCAGGAAGCCAAGCAAGTAGATAATCACAGATCGTTACCACCAGACACGCAGAGCAGTAGAAGAAGGGTTGGAACAGCCTGGTCCAACATAGAGCACGTCGGTGCGGTGGACGTGGTTGATTGTCTGCTCCAGCAACCTCTGCAGTTCCTTATGAAGATCGCGGATCGTCCTCAAGCGCAACAGCAACCGCAGTAGCGCCTCTACGGTATCCACATGTCCAGGGAAGGAATAACCATGCGCCGGTGTGCTAGCACCAAGTCGTACGGCAGAGCTCTTAGGAAGATGGCAGTTAGGGTTTCGGTGGAACAACTCAACTCACAACTTTTGTGTGTCTTGTCTATCACGTTCACCCTACCTCCTTATATAGTGCTCGTGACGGATCCTATCCGAACATGTTTGACGAATCGTATCTGTACTGATTTGTTCCAACCCGTTAAGTGTGTGACCCTGTAGGTTCATGCGTAATCAGTTGTGACTTGGAAACCCTTTTCGATCATGAGTCGTTAGTGATTCCTAGCAAAACATAACGATTCCCGAATACACACAAATTATATTGGACAAATCTTAGTGCAATATGATCTACGACTAGGTCCCCATCACTTACGATCAGGTCCTATCTCTATACGACCAGTTCGTATTTGGTCACGACCACTTCGTAACTCCTTATGACCAGGTTTCACTACTACAGGAAGCCACATCACGAGCGGTTCGAACCGTCATCACGCATGATTTCGAACCGTCTATGTTTGTTGATGCGTGATAACGAGATATTATCACGACGGTTTTATTAAAAACCGCCTGCAAGGCGAGTAGTACCAGAGCGGTTTCTCACGAAACCGCTCGTGATCCGAGAATATCACGAGCGGTTCGAATAAAAAAATGCGTGATTTACGAATATCACAGCGGCTTTTATGTAGAACCGCTCATCATATTCTCCTATCACGACGGTTTGTTTTATAACCGCTCAGGATATTCTCATATCACGAGCGGTTTTGATCGAAACTCGTGATACTTGCCTTCAAAGACAGTTTTAAGCAAAAACCGTCTGTGATAGCACATACCCCCTGCCCACAATTTTGCTGTTTTCCTGGCTAGTCTCAGGAATTGCTAGCCATGCCCTCTGAAAACAAGCATTCACAAAAAGAGATTCAAGCATGCACAAAAACAGATTCAAGCCATGACAACTCAAAGTGATCATTACTCAAAATAAATTACAAAAGATCGCATTTGTTCAAGTATTGTCGCTATAGTTACAAGCGGATTACAATTGTTTACGTTGAGAGGTGTCGTGGGGTGATGCTCTCGGTTGGCGACGGAGTGAAACTCTCCATTGTCGTTAATGATTTCGTGTTGATAAAGGTGCGAGCTTCCTCGAATGTCCTTGATCTCTTCCGCAACGAGTGAATCACATTGTAAATCCAAGACACATAGCTACCAATTAAGAGTAAAGTGGTAAGCTATATATATATATTTAAATTTATAATTAGGAAATAATTATTTCGAGATTGACAAACCTCGGGATCCTTCTTCCTAGCTCTAAGGATTAGCGCATATGATAGCGAGATGTAGATTGCACATAACTCATCATCTTTTTCTTTGCGGACCGCAAAAATAGAATTACATATATAGGTATAGTCGGTTCGAGACGCGTTATTATGAAGTATGATATAGGATTATTGTGTTGTAGCGCGTCTTCGGAAAATCCATCCTGTGTTAGTTAGGCGCTCTTTCCATCGTATATTCCTTTGTTGGTAACATAGTTGATGAGCGACCTACATGATTCAAAAAGTTATCCTCGGCCATTTCAAGCGAATGAAGACTACAATAGAGTTATGTAAGGAGGAAATGAGCATACCTCTCAGTATTCCTCTTAGAGTCTTTGAAGTCGTGCTTGTTGCGGTTTAGGGAATCAAGGTATATCACATGGTTCCTCTTGGGTATAATAACTAAAAGGATCCAATGGTACCTACTCATGTATGTCACTATAGTCATTAAACCTAAGTTAGTCTTTGCGTATAAAGTACAAATGAAATTTGTATAGCAAGTAGTGACACTTACCCCTGGTTATAGGGCACCACTATGTACTTCATGTTCCTCTGTAGAAGCAATGACCTCGTTATGTATTTCTCGACGAAGGACAAGTCTTCTTGGATGGTTTGCAACGATACCACGTGTGGGTCGAGAAACCCACCTGTTCTTTCCATTCCGGACATTTTGCAAAGATGTATCTATACATAAGCAATGGGTTGTGATATTTATCGGTATTAGATGAATGTAGAACTTGATTTACGCGCTTACGATGTCCAACATCGTAGAAGCGAGGCGTCGAGGCCAACGAGGTTGAATAGTTCAAATAAATCATTGAAGCCCACGAAAGTACCTCGTCCGTTGAAGAAATGCTTGTCCTCAGTGTCGGCGGTGATTCGATGTCGCACCCTTCTTTTTGGTCTTGTCCAAGTACCGGGCATGCAAAGCGACAAGCATATCCAACGTGCATTATCTGCGTCGAACTGCGGTTTTCCGATGATGTATTTCCCGGGTATCGCGGACTTCCCGGGTATCGCGGACTTCCCGGACTTGGGAGGCGCCTTAACGTTCGTTGATTTCGATTTGGCCTTAGCGATTGGCAGCGTCTTTTTGTGAGACGACTCGGGAACCGATACGTCGGCACGCTTTTGCTGTTCCTTCGGCGTCTTCTCCACGGGAATCGAAGAGGTGGCCTTCTGAGGCGAAACATGAGGTGGAGTCATCGAGGGTCCCGTTGGAGAGGAATGGTCGTGTCGGATCGCAGCCTTCTTTGGGTCCAGGGCGATGTTCTTCTTGGGCCACTGGATAAAAGAGAGGACGGCATCCCCTAGTGTTGTGATCTCTTCGTTCGGGCAAATCTTCAGCGGGACGGCTCGGAAATTGACATGTACCATATCCACGGACCTGGCGTAACTGCGCCCGGTGGGCACCGTCTTTGCCTTGCCCTTCCTCGTATGGATACACCATCCCCTGCGTAGTCTCAATACAAAGGGACCCATCCATCCTCACTTGGAGCTTATAGGGCGTCTGCTCCTACAAAACGATACACAATTAGCTAAGGCGTCCTATAGGTCTATCTTTGGTGCATTCCATAGATGTACGTTACCTTGATGTCGCTTCTATCGGTAATCGGACGTCGTCATGTTCACAATTATCTTGTGACGCGACGCCATCTCGACGTCGAGGAGGACCGCTCTCCCAATTAGCGGGCGGCTTGCGACCACCGCTCATGAGTATATCCATTTGACTCGCAATCTTGCCATCTCTACTTGAAATTGGTTAGTAATCATCTGTACTAACCGGTTGTCGTGCTCGCCTTGGATCTCTTCCTAGTCCTATCGTGCGATGAGTCGTCCGCGAATCCATGACTCCAAGGTGCGTTAACCCCAAGGCCTCGCGTGCGACCGGTGCTCCTTGTTTTCCAAGGCCGTAGATAGTATATCCTTCTCCCTGTCTGCATGGAAGGAGCCTTGGGAAGCTTGGGCGATCAAGTCACGCCGCAAGAGGTCATCACGTTATTATAGGCACTATGAAGTTATGGACTTATTAACAACTTAGTAGTTCGACATATTTACCACACTTTGGGACACTTGTCGATCTGCGGGTTTGTGAAGGAGATCTTTGCCGAAGACGAGACTTGTGCCCTCGCTTTTAACCAACTTTAGGAACGCAGTGTCCGTGACATCGAAACGGGTTCTCCTTCTCCGCCGCCCATTCCTCGTATTTACCAAAGATACCCAGCGGTGCCGAGTCTGTCTTGGTGAGTGTTTCGATGTCCGAGAGCTTTGTGCGCCGCACTTTGCTCCTTAAATTGGCCGATGTTTTCATAGCCACAAAGGTGTCCCATGCTTCCCGTCAAGAATTTATCTTTGCTTGAAAGGCGTCGACCCGTGTTTACGTACTTCGTGACAAGAATGCTCTTGAAGGTCCTCCATGATTTACCCATCGTGAGCATCGCCGTCCGTCGCACGCGTGCCACATGTGCTTCTGGAATAGTGAACTTCTCTGAAAGTTCTGTCCCACAAAGACGCCTTCGCTTCTTCGTCGAGTCCTTCCACCTTGGTGTGGTGATGAGGACTCGTTCCTTGCAAGTATCCCGCAGATGGTCCGGAATCTCGCCGCTGATCTCTTGGGACTCAGAGGGACCCCAAAGTCACTGACCTCCGTGATGACCAGTCGGCCCGTAGGCATTTTCGATTGTCCTCTGCCATCTCGCTTCCGTGTCATTATCGTCGACGGTGACGGCGGCCTCGTCGGCGCCTCTTCCATCTGCGGGGTCGGTGTTGGCGGCCTCGTCGGCGCCTCTTCCATCTCATGGCGTCGGTGGCGGCAATGCGAAGACGGTGCCTCTACCATCTCGCTTACTTGCTCTCAGGAAGAAGTACAAAGGTTGACTATAGAGATCAAGATGGCAAATGAAAAGTTGAATGAGCTCATCTCGACTACTAACATTCCATAAATATGAAACAATTAATCTCGGGAAGAAATCTGAGAGGTTGACTATAGAGATCAAGATGGCAAATGAAAAGTTAAATGAGCTCATACAGACTACTAACATTCCTAACACTCCTTAATCCACGAGCTTCTATTCTAACACTCCTAACACTCCTTAATCCACCAGCTTCTCTTGTGATCTTTGTATAGATAGAAACTAGTGATACAAATCTTTGCCCGAGCCTACTTCATCGAGCTCGACACACTGGAGTGTACCATTTGCTTTGTGTCGTGGAGGATCGGCACGAAGCAAAGGTACACTCAAGTGTGTCAGGATCGACGAAGAAAATGCTAAGCAAAGGTTTAATGCTCTAGGGCTCACCACCTCCCTGCTCCTATTCTAACACTCCTTAACCCACCAGCTTCTCTTGTGATCTTTGTATAGATAGAAACTAGTGATACAAATCTTTTGCCCGAGCCTATCTTTGCCCGAGCCTACTTCATCGAGCCCGACACACTAGAGTGTACCATTTGCTTCATGCCGTGGAGGATTGGCATGAAGCAAAGGTACACTCAAGTGTGTCAGGATCGACGAAGAAAATGCTAAGCAAAGGTTTAATGCTTCATGTACAGAAGACTAGCCTTTAATGAAGACATAGAACTAGAATCAAGTAAAATGATCGATTTAAGGAAATGCTAAGCAAAGGTTTAATCCCAACATAGAAACAAAATAGAATCAAGTAAAACTTTCTTTTTGGATTGTTGTAAAAAATGCGCTTTTAGCAAAATTTCAGAATTAATCCCAACAAAATTAATTAGCATTAAAGTATAATTCCTAAAGAATTTAACACTCCTTAATCCACCAAACTTCTCTAAGGAAATGCGAAGGAATCACAGAGCGGTTCTTAATAAGAACCGCCTGCGATTAAACTCTCGACCAATAAAAGGTCTAGAGATTAACGATTGCACGAGACACTATTCCAACATATTGATTGATGATATTATGTGCTCTCGTAAGGAGAGTAGCTAAAGAACAAGTCTTTGCCATCTCAATCCTATTGTCTATACTCTTCATGAAATGAATATGATAATATAAATTCAAACTATGAGCTCTAAACAATACTTTGCTTAAGCACAAATGATCTCAATCATAATCTAAAACATATTAAACTTCGAACAAGCAGAGGTTGACTATAGAGATCAAGATGGCAAATGAAAAGTTGAATGAGCTCATCTGAGACTACTAGAAGAATCACAAACTAGTCAATACAACTCGATCAATTTGCAATAGAACTATGAGCTCAACCAAAAGTAACCAATTAACGAGACAACATATTGACAAGAGTAAGTAATACAATAGAGCTCAAGTATGAACTAACTATCACATTCAATCTCGAGATAAAACAGAGTTCATCACAGAGCATGTCAACAAAGCCCATCGATCAATTTGCAATGAACTATGAGCTCAACCGAAAGTAACCAATTAACGGTACATATTGACGGTAGCAAGTAATACAATAGAGCTCAAGTATGAACTAACTATCACATTCAATCTCAAGATAAGATGTAGTTCATCACAGAGCATGTCAACAAAGCCCACCGATCAATTTGCAATGAACTATGAGCTCAACCGAAAGTAACCAATTAACAAAGACATATTGACAAGCGTAAAGTAATACAATAGAGCTCAAGTATGAACTAACTATCACATTCAATCTCAGTATAAGACAGAGTTCTTCACAGAGCATGTCAGCAAAGCCCACTGATCAATTTGCAACAGAACTATGAGCTCAACCGAAAGTAACCAATTAACATTAGATCATATTGACAGTAGCAAGTAATACAATAGAGCTCAAGTATGAACTAACTATCACATTCAATCTCAGTATAAGACAGAGTTCATCACAGAGCATGTCAACAAAGCCCACTGATCAATTTGCAACTAGCACTGCAAATATATATATATATATATGCAAAGATCAACCGAACTGCCATAGAGGAGCAATACTCACAGAGAGGATGCCGCACAAGAACTCACGGTGCATGGAGGAGGCCAGTGCATGGGAGGAGGCCGATGCGGGGAGGAGGGAGGTGGGGGAGGAGGTCGACACGGGGAGGAGGACGGCGCGGGGAGAAGGCCGGTGAAGAGGGAGGAGGCCGACACAGGGAGGAGGACGGCGGCGTCGAGGTCGGAGGCGCCAATGTCGGGGGCGGCGGCACCGAGGTCGAAGGTGGCGACGTCGGGGCTTCTGGCGGGGGAGGTGAACGGGCGCCGAGGTCGGGGCGGCGGCACCGAGGTCAGGCGCCGAGGTCGGGGCGCCGAGGTCGGGGCGGTGGCGCAGAGGTCGGGGCGCCAATGTCGGGGCGGCGCACCGAGGTCGTAGTCGGTGGTGGGCGAGCCCTAAACCCTAGAGGAGGCGAACGAGCGAGAGCGTAAGGCGTGGGAGAGTAAGTGAGAAGTGAGAGGAAAACCCTAGCGTTTCCGCCTTATAAAAAGTATATCACGCACGGTTTGTAATTAGAACTGCGTGATAATATCACCACAGCGGTTTGTAATGCTAACTGCCTCAGATGATATTATCACAGCATTTGTATTATAAAACCGTCTGTGATAGCTCGCTTGAAACTTGATGACAATTTATGATATCCTGACAACACATAGTGAACCTGGTGAGACATAAATATCCTAACAAAACATAGTGAACCTGGTGAGACAAGTATGATGACAATTATGACAAGTCCATATGAATTCTAACCTAGTGACAAGTATGATGACAAGTTCATAACACATTTGACTTCAAAATTCCATATCTAATCAACTCAACTCCAAATCAAGTGAAACCAATTTTGATACTCCACATTACAATGTACGTCCACACATTGACATCAATATCAAATATGACAAGTACATTGGAGTAAATTCTTAATTAAGATATAGGCCTTCGTGATGATCGACGCGCATATAGCTAGCTTCCTCACTGGGTTCTTCCTTGAGCCTAATGCCGTTTCCGAAAGGAGGCAACTCGTCAAATTAATTGTATTCTTCCTCGTCCACTACATTCTCAACTCCGACAATCCTCCTTTTTTCATAAAGAACTACGTGGCGCTTCTTATTTGCCGGGTCGGTTACATAGAAGACTTGAACAACTTGGTTAGCCAGTACGAATGGTTCATCTTTGTATCCGGCACGTTCGAGGTCCACGGTAGTGACACCGTGCTTGTCGACCTTCACCGTGGAGATGGACCCAACGGCACCGAAATAGGGGATCTTGAAAAGCACGTGGTCGAGCTCCCATATCTCCTCTATTTGCCCATAGTAGGAGCTCCTCATCCCATCGGCATTGAATGCATCTATCACGGACACCGCTGCTACGATCTGTGCTCTTCCTATCTGAGTGCCGTATAAAATGTGTACCCATTTATGTCGATCCTTGCCATGTGACAATTGTAAATTGTGGACCTCGTGCCAACCATAGCGGCGATCATCACTTGATGACCTCCCGGTGATTCGCACCTTTAACCATTCGTTGAACCGACGGTTGTGCTCTCTCGTGATCCAAACCTCCGACCGGTCTGGATTACATTGGCGCACCATGTCTTTGTGCTCGTCGATGTACGGGGACACTTCGGTCATGTGTTGCAAGACCGTGAAATGGGCTTGAACGTACGTATCCAGATCGGGAGTTATTGATTTCCTTCCGATGGTCCCGATACCATCCAGTCTCCCCTCATGGCGAGATAGAGGCACACCTATCGGTTCCACCTGAGCCATGTAGTCGACGAGAACTCAATGACCTCTTCGGTTGCATAACCTTCGATGATCTTGCCCTCGGTCGAGATCGATTCCGTCGTAGGACTTGAGAATTCCCATGTACCTCTCGAGCGGGTACATATGGCGAAGAACACAGGGCGCATATCTTTATCTCTCTCACAAGGTGAACAATGAGATGGACCATGATATCAAAAATGACGGAGGGAAATACATCTCAAGATGACATAGAGTGGTCACCACCTCGGCAGAGAGCATCTAGTCCTTGGGAATCAATGATCTTGAGCAATTGAGTTGAAAAATAACACAACCTCAAGATTGCCACTCGGACCTTGTTCGGCAAGATACTTCTAATTACAACAGAAGCATTTGTGTCATCAAGACATGACAATCATGAGACTTCATACCAATTAATTTCAAATCTTGCATAGAAACAAGGTTCTTAATGTTAGCGGAGTAACGGATGGGACTTTCACTCCATGCAAGCTCAGCACGATTCATTTCTCTCGACCTTGGATAGAGTGTAGCAAAATTTGGGGAACGCTCGTTAAATCTGTGACGGTCTCTTCCTGCTAACTCAGTCCTTATGTTCATATCAACCAAGTCACGCCGATGCGTTAACACCATCCTTTGTTTTGCCACTAATGTTCAAAGAAGAGACCAATCAAGCTATCACATACATTCTTCTCTCGTGCATGGCGTCGATGCGATGGCGAACTTCTAAGTGCTCCCAATAAGGCAAGTCCCAAAAATTGACCGCTTCTTCGGATGTTCTTCTCACGGGTTCTTAATTTCGTCCTTCCAAAGCACAACATCGATATCCTTAACCATATCATAGACACCTTTCCTCTAAAAGCCCTTGGAGCTGAATCGTTCTCCTTATTTCCGTCGAATTGTTTTTTTCATCTTGCGGTATGGGTGACTCTGAGGAAGGAACCTCGGTGGCGATATATACGCTTTTGCTTGTGAGTTGTTCACCATACACTCTCTGTAGCATCTAAGTAGTGCGACAAGCTTTGGCTCCTTTTGTCTTTGAAGCTTGACGAGGTTACCAAGGGCGGGAAAATCATTGATGGTGCGTAACAACATGGCGCGTAAAGTGAAGTTCTCTCGTTTGTACGCATCCCATACTTGTACCCCTTCGTTCCACAAAGTCACAAGATCTTCCAAAGAATGGTGCTAGGTACACATCAATATCATTCCCGTGTTGCTTCGCCCTTGGATAAGTAGTGACATCAAAATGTACTACGCTTCATACACGACCAAGGAGGAAGGTTGTACATACATAGATTCACGGGCGGTGCTATGTCGGCTGCTCATGTTACCGAAAGGATTCATTCCATCCGTGCTCAACCCTAACATTATGTTCCTCGGTTCACCGAACTCTTGGAAGCTCGATCGAAGTTTCTCCTTTGGCGTAATCGGCAGGTGTCTTAGCTTTCCATCTCTCTTACGCTCCTCTGAGTGCCAGCGCAGCAATCTTGCATCCTTTGGGTTCGCAAATAAGCGCTTCAAGCGTGGGATCACAGCAGATACCACAACATCTTAGCGAGAGGTCCTTGCTTCACCTTAGCGATATTCGGCGCTTGTATCGGGATGCTTTCCACACGGGACATACATGCATGTCTGTATACTCTTTACGGTAGAGGATATAATCGTTCGGACATGCATGTATTCTTTCTACTTCCATTCCCAATGTACAAATAACCTTATTTGCTTGATAGGTGGTGCTGGGCAACACGTTTCCCTCCGGAAGGATATCCGCTAGGAGACCTAACAACGCCGTGAAACTCTTATCGGACCAACCATTGCTTGCCTTCAATTTCAGTAGTTCAAGCACGGTTGACAACCTTGTATATTCCGACTTGCAACTAGGGAACAAAGGTCTCACCGAGTCCTCCCTTAAGCCCTCGAATTTACAAAACTCTCTCTCACTGTAGTTCTCTTCTGCATCGCGTAGCATCTGATCCAGATTGTCATCGTGTGACCTATCCTCATCAAAAGCGATCTGATCCACATCCGGCATATCGTTGACTTCCTCGGCGATGCCGTCATTACTAACTTCATGTGTAATAATCTGCTCTTCACCGTGGATGGTCCAACATGTATACCCTTTTTGAAACCCTTGAATCAAGTGCGCTTCTATTTGCGCGTTGTTAAACATCTTGATTACATAATCAATGCATGGACAATTACATAAAATTTATCCCTTCTTCAACATATCACCGCCAATGGCTCTTCTAAAAGCAACCACGCCATTAATGTACTCTTGACTCACACGGTTCTGCACTGTACATCCAGTTTGATCCATCTACACTACGCATGTAACAAATTAGTGTCAAAATTGATTAGCGATTAATTTATAGCAAACATAAAGGGTTATAGATCGTTACCCTCGGAGCTCACGAAGAAAATCGATTCCTCTCCTTTCCTTCTCCTCTCTAAGGTGGCGCAATGGGGAGGGCGGCGGTGTTGGGGCGCTAGGGGCAAGGGTCAACCTTCTCCTCTCTAAGTCAATAACGGATAATTATTGATTATCTGCATGATTGTTGATTAGATACGAGACAAAAGACAAGAGGAAGATCCTAATAACTAGCAAGTTGGTCCGCGCGATTGCGCGGGTATCCGTTTTGATATAATTGAAACAATAAACCATTGTGATGACGTTTCTTCATGGATATAAATGGAGGAAATATAAAATAGATCATTGCACATGTGACTTATCTTGGTGTGTCATAAATTCTACTTTTTAATCTGTTCTAGAAAACTACTCATGAAATTAGTTCTGATTAAGACTTTCACTTCTTTGCACGTACTTACTCGTTGCACAAAGGAATTACACTAGATTAATTAAATGCTACATGTTTTGCTTTTCATTTTCTGGAATTAGGGTCCATCAAATTGAGAGCTAGATGTACGTACGTTTTGCCTTTTCCCATCAAGTAGTATTAATTGAAACTTAAACCCTATGCTTCCGATTAAGGAATACAACAAAGAAAACAAAACATTAGGGTACCTATGTACAGACTAGCAAAATCGTGGAAATTCACTAATCAATAGAGTGGATAAAGGATAATCAGATTACTTCATCTGCTTAATTAGGGAGGAGCCGCAGTTGGAGGAGCTAGGGTGGAAGTGGTGGCACGCACTGGGAGAGGAGAAGCTAGCTAGCAGATCTAAGTGGAGCCCAAAGCGAAGGGGTCGTCGGTTGATTATCCAAACACAGGCAGCAGAGGCGATGGCAGAGGCACAAATGACAAAGGCGGCGATGAACCAGCCAGCGATCTGCGGCGAGAGGATGTGTCGCGCTCAATTTATACCGAGGATATCACGAGCGGTTCTTAATAAAAACCGCTCTGTGATAATTAGTTATCCTGAGCGGTTCTTATTCGAACCGTCTATATAACTATCCTGAGCGGTTCTCGACAAACCGTCTATGATAATCCCAAATCACGCACGGTCCTTATTGAGAACCGCTGCGTGATATTACATAAACGGTTCTCCTAGACAACCGCTGCGTGATTTGAGATTAGCACGACGCGGTTTGTGAATAGAACCGCTCGTAATATCCTGAGCGGTTCTAGTCACAAACCGCTCGTGATAGATGACTATCACGAGCGGTTCTAAAAATACCGCCTCGTGATAGGCTTCCCGCGCCACCCGCAGTCGGCAATACCCAACACAGACGGTTCCAAAGGAACCGTCTGTGATGGGGCGTCTACTATAGCCTGTTTTGTAGTAGTGTTTCGACCACTCTGTGATTACGTTTGATCAGTCTACGACCAGCTCGTATCTCCATATGACCAGTCCGTAACTGATCGAACTAAGCGACCTACTCGTGTATACTCCCTTTGCCTCACGATGTCTGGTTAAACTCCAGGTGAGATGTTGTGTCATCCATTGACTTTTTAATACTTTCTTGATCGAGTGTCAGATAACTTCACGTGATCGAACACTTCAACCACTAGTGGCATGGCCATGCACTTTCTTTATCCGACCACAACAAGGGGCCCAGAGACATCTCTCGTGTTATGTAAGGAGGGGCAAATCCCATATCCGACCAGTCACATTCCTCCGCATGTTTCATAGCATACCCGAAAGCTACCTTTATAACTACCCAGTTACGAGTAGCGATTGGCAACCCTTAAGAGTGTTATTACACATGTAGGAAATCATGCTGATCTCAGGTCTAAGGATTATACATCATCATTGCTTGAGACCAACTAATGACACATAGAATCATAACAATCTTAATAATGTCTCAAGGTGGGTCAATCCAACCCCATGTTCTCTAACATGTGTTCACATTATTGATTCGATATCCTTATAACCATGACCGGTGAAACATGGTCATCAATCAATACAATGTGCTGGTCGATAGAGTCAATAGTATTTCGACCATTGACATCCGACCAGGGATGCATTTAGAACAACATCATATAAGTTAAGAGTTTCACCAACAAGTCACTTACTTGTTAATCTTCATAACCAATGATTCATTCAAGGAACAAGATAACATATTATCCAATATTATGACATAATGAAATACAATCATTCTCTATGATTGCCTCTAGGGTATATTTCTAACAGTCTCCTACTTGCACTAGAGTCAATCATTAAGGTATCTAATACCGATAGCTCTTGTGTGCGCCTCATGCTTGGGCTGTGTGAGAGGCTTTGTCAACGGATCAGCAACATTTAAATCCATATGAATTTTGCATATCTTAACATCTCCTCTATTCACTAACTCGCGAATAAGATGATAACGCCTGAGTATATGTTTGGACTTCTGATGGGATCTAGGTTTCTTAGCCTGAGCAATGGCTCCATTGTTGTCACAATAGAGATCCATTGGGCTCGAGGCACTCGGAACCACACCCAACTCAGCAAGGAACTTCCTTATCCAAACACCTTCTTTCGTAGCTTCAGAAGCCGCAATTTACACGGCCTCCGTCGTAGAATCAGCAACCATCTCTTACTTGGAACTTTTCCAACTCACTGTTCCTCCATTCAAAATGAATACAAAACCAGATTACGAACGATAATCATCTTTGTCGGTTTGAAAGCTTGCATCGGTGTAACCATTTACAGCGAGCTCTTCATCACCACCATTAACTAGGAACGCATCCTTAGTCCTTCTCAAGTATTGAAGGATGTTTTTCACAGCTGTCTAGTGATCTTCACCGGGATCAGCTTGGTATCTGCTCGTAACACTTAGAGCATATGATACATCTGGCCATGTACATAGCATGGCATACATGATAGATCCAACAGCCGAAGCATATGGAATCCTACTCATTTTGTCTCGCTCATCAGTGGTCGTAGGACACTGATTCTTGCTAAGATTAATGCCATGTGCCATGGGCAAGAATCCTCTCTTGGAATCTTGCATGTTGAACCGTTTCAACACTTTGTTTATGTACATATCCTGGCTTAATCCAATTAGCCTCTTAGATTTATCTCTACAGATCCTTATACCAAGAATATATGCTACATCTCCTAAATCTTTCATTGAGAAACTATTTCTTAATAAAGTTTTAATAGATTCAAGCATTGGAATGTCATTTTCGACCAGTAGTATGTCATATACATACAAGATCAGAAACACAAGCTTGCTCCCACTAACCCTTTTGTAAACACAAGGTTCTTCTTCATTCTTAATGAAGCCAAACCCTTTGACCACTTCATCAAAACGAATGTTCTAACTCCGAGATGCTTGCTTCAATCCGTAGATGGACTTATTAAGCTTGCATACCTTTCTAGCTTCCTTTGGATCGACAAAACCCTCAGGCTGTGTCATGAACATATCCTCACTTAGGTTTCCATTAAGAAAAGCCGTTTTGACATCCATCTGCCATATCTCATAGTCGAAATATGCAGCAATAGCTAGAATGATCCGAATAGACTTAAGCATCGTGACATGAGAGAAGGTTTCATCATAATCAACCCCTTGAATTTGTCTGAAACCCTTCGCAACCAGTCGTGCCATATGAATGTGAACATTTCCATCCATATCTATTTTTTTCTTAAAGATCCACTTGCACTCAATGGTCTTAATACCATCAGGTGCATCAACCAAGTTCCAAACTTGATTATCATGCATGGACTTTATTTCGAATCCCATGGCCTCATGCCATGACTCAGAGTCTGGGTCTATCATCGCTTCCACATAAGTTTTAGGCTCATCATTATTCACCAATAATACGTCATGCCCATACCTTATAGGCAATAGACGCGGCCTTTTTTATTTACGTGGGGCTAATGCCTCATCTACAGGTTCAACAACATATTGTTCAACCTGTAGAGGTTCAGTGGGAGTTGAAACACTTTCAGATGCTTCTCGAATTTCTTCAAGTTGCACCTTACTCCCACTGACTCCATTGGAAAGAAACTCTTTCTTCAAGAAGACACCTTTACGGGCAACAAACACTTTGTTATCATTCAGCAAACAAACAAAAACGATGAAATTAAAAGTTACATGAACGAAGTTCCAACAAGATTTACTCTCTTTTTTTTGACACATTTAGTCTGCTTCATTTCAAATCACCTTACACAGTCACACACTTTTACATCACCAAATTGATCACTCCTCGTCCATGAATCCCTCCAAATACATCTTTTTCTTTAAACACTAGTAGGAGCTACACATTTTTTTAGATAACCGAAGAGAAAACCTTTCCCGGCCTCTGTATCCAAAGATACGCACAGCCCAAAGTTTATTACAACTATGTAAAAATTCTTAACCAGGCTAACCAATAGCCCCATAAACCATAATGAAGCGCCAAAACAAATGCCACAAAAACATAAACCAACTACACATGGGAACTACTAGTAGGAGCTACACATGGTTCACAACTATACGAAGCTTGTTCATTACAGATGTTGCTAACCACGGATAGCGCCAAATCTTACCAAAACCATCATAAACCCATATGGGAACCAAGTAGGACTAGCCAAAATACATTGATAAGACTATCGATCATATAGCACCCCTACACAAAAAAAAAGCACCAAAGGCAATCACAAAGGCGATGATTGTGATTTCATCAATTTGTTTTGCAAAGATGGCTGCCTGTTGTGTTGTTTCTTGAGACCAATGGTGTTTCAAATTGAACCGCAATGGTTTACAAGCATAGGACCACACAATTTTGGGTTGCCATCAAAGCTAGAATTCGGGAATGTGCTAAGTCGGCCTTGGTTGGAATTGGACCTTCTAGGTCATTATTAGAAATGTTGAATTGAGAAAGGAAGTGCAGAGTGCTCGGTCTTGGTTGGAATTGTACCAAAGGAGATGATTCTGGGACAAGTCAAGCACCTGCAGGTTCGTGAGGTCACAGATCGGTCGTGGGATCTCTCGGATAATTTGTTGCACTCAAATTGAGTGAAAGGAGTGCTTCAACCCACCAATCTCCTTGGGGATCACACCAGTGAAGTTATTCATGCCTAAATTTAGCACTTTAGGGAAAGCACTTGGCATGCGGTATATAAGTGATTTATATAAACAGGCAGCTCGAAGACCATTGATACTACCCTGTCTGTTTGTAGCACTAGTCATCAACCCGAGCATCCGCACGGGCTACGTGGTTTCAACAATATTATGTTTGATAATATAAGAAAATTTTCATTGGCAAACTTTGGTTCTCAGTTATTTTACTTTTTCTATTTGTTATATATTTCTAATTTATTGCTTCATGGCTCCAATATAGAACCAATATTGTTATTTACGTGCATCCTAAGTACAAATACTCTTAGTGTATGGATCTACACATGTATGGAGTACACAAATTGCGAGTCCACGCTGGATACTGGCCTTTTACGTCACATACACGTCTCTCTATCTCTAACTCTCCTGGTTGTGTTCGGCTATGGCATCCGAGTTCATGCAGGATACCGGCTAATAAATCCAAGCCGTAGGTTGTACCGCATGATAAATTGGATGGTTAGGATTTTTCCGTTTTACTCAGATTAATGTGGGAATTTTTAGCTTTTTTTCTTCTTTTTCTCCGATTAATATGAGAATTTCTACCTTAATACGGGGGTTTCTAGGAGAGCCTCCAATTAGTATAAATATAGATAGATAGATCGTTTACTCGTCTACGTAAGTTCGTGTTCGTTCGTTCTACGTGTACATACACATATGACATATATATAGCACTGCTTTTATATATACACAAACACAAGCTGCATGCACACGCGAATTGAATTGCAATTGAGGCTGGCTAGCTAGGGCTATCGATGGATCGATCGTACCTCGATGCTGTCCATAATCAAATGGAGGAGACGATCTGCGGCGATCTTTGCGATCTGGAAACGAACTGCGTTAGTCTTTGCCTTTGGTGGTGGCGGCGTGATGTTTATCGGAGAATCAATCTGGTACTTAACGTCGCAGCTGTCCCCCTTGACAAATGACAACACCATAGGTTTGGTTGGGGAACAATCTATGCAGCATATCAACGTAGTAATTCAGGCACCTGGTGCACTCGCTCGCATTCAGGTCCCTCATGCATTGCGCCGCCCCATACACCACGTCGGCGGCTCCCGGAGTCCGTGATCTGGCCGCTCCAGTTAGCGAACCGTTAGGCGAGACGTCGGCCTTCGTCGGCGGTAGCTCATCATCCGCCATCGCGTCACGGTTCATCTTGCCGCCACATCGTCGATGGAGCCGTTAACCCACGGGAGAACACATGGACGGCGGGTCGGCGACGCCGAAGAAGGGCTTGTCCGAGTACTGGGAGGAAGCACGCGTCGTTATTAACGCTCACCTCTCGGTTGAGATTGCACATCTTGCCTATCTCGGAGTGCGTGTCGAGGTCCTCGAGGAGGCATTGCATGCACTCGCTCGGCTCGGTCGGCGTAGCACATGGCGAGGCCGAAGATCTGGTCGGACTCCGTACCGCCGTGCGTGTCGCTCTGGAAGGCGTGGTTGCTGGGGCTGAAGAATAGCGCATTGTATTCTAATTCTTCGATTTATGCTTAGTACGTGGCTGCATAGGACTCTATCGATTTTTGCTAGTACATAGTTGCATAAGACTTGATCTAAGCCATTGATTTATAGTATTATGAAGTTTGGATGATCCAGATCTTCTCTTTTTTGGATTAATGTGAGAATTTCTAGAATTTCTGATTTATGTGGGAATTTCTAGCCTTTTATCCATCTAGAATTAACGTGAGGGCTTCTAGGAGGGCCTCTAATTAGTATATATAAAGATAAAGATTGATTCTCGTACATATGTTTCCTAAACCAACCTCCTGATGTATTACCATACTTGGCTATATAGCCTGCACCAATGTCCCACGACCCGCCAACGCCAACGTCGTCACCGGCAAGTGTATTTTCTGCCACAAGTTCAACCCCAACGGATCTCTTGCACGCTACAAGGCCCGATGGGTACTCCATGGCTTCTCACAACAACCTGGCATCGACTACGACGAAACATTCAGCCCCATCATCAAGCTGGCGACGATCCGCACCGTCCTCTCCATCACGCTCGGCAGCCACTGGCCCGTCCATCAACTGGACGTCAAAAATGCCTTCCTCCATGGAACACTCGCGGAGACAGTCTACTGCCAATAGCTCCCCAGCTTCGTTGACGAATCTTGTCCCCACCAAGTCTGCCGTCTCAACAAGTCACTATATGGGCTCAAGTAGGCTCCCCACGCTTGGTTCAGCCGCTTCGCCACGTGCATCTACACCAGCGGCGCCGACACTACGTACCTCCTCCTGTATGTCGACGATATCTTGCTCTCGGCCAACTCCACCGTGTTACTACACTCCATCATCAAGCTCCTTCATCGGGAATTCTCCATGATCGACCTCGGTCCTCTCCACTACTTCCTCGGCATCTCCGTCAAGCGCTCGCCCCATGGTTTTTTTCTCTCACAGGAGAAATATGCACATGAGATAATAGCCTGGGCGGGCATGGACTCGTGCAACCCCTCCACAACCCTGATGGAGTCCCGCGTCAAGCTCCCAGCTAGCGTCGGCCCCCCTGGCTAACCTTACAATCTACAGGAGCCTCGCCGGGGTGCTCCAATACCTGACATTCACCCGTCCGGACATCACTCATGCTGTTCAGCAGGCCTGCCTACACATGCATGACCCTAGGGAGCCGCACCTCAACCTTGTGAAACGCATCCTGCGATATCTCAAGGGCACAACTAATCTCGGCCTCTAGCTCTCCCCTTCTACTAGTAGTGACCTGGTGGCCTACTCCGACGCCGACTGGGCAGGATGCCCACACACACGCCGGTCGCCATCTGGCTATGCTGTTTTTCTTGGTGACAACTTGGTCTCCTGGTGTGAGCACCTGACGTTTATTAGGCTCATAATACTTAGTCATCCAATTGACCCTAGTATTATCAACCAAATAAACCCGATCTCGAGAGATGTATACTTCCCAGAATGCAGTATACATACCTCACAACAAAAGAATGTATCAATTCCATACAACACATAGTACATAAGCAACAAACTAAAAGTTAATATAAATAAGGATAGGTTATTACAAAAGAGGGGCCCTTAGGCCAAATAACAACAGTTCTAAAGAGACAACAGCGGAAGCAAAAGTGCCATAAAGATGGCTATAACACAAAGCCAATCAGTGTGCCTTAACCCCTAGGCATCTGACCGGACCGCCAAGCTAGTCGTCGAAGAAACTGTAACACGTAGCGCAAAAGAGAGGCTCTTGGAGCTCTCCTTCTTCCTCTGCAACAAAAGCCACAAAAATTGCCATAACCACGGGCAGATGAGTACATAAAGTACTCCGCAAGAGTTACGTGTGAGATAACAGAACTATAAATAGCTACATGCAAGCTTTATTTAAGTGGATGAGGCTTTGGACTCATTTTAGCATAAAGCAACATTTATTTGCAATAACATAATAGATTGAAGGCAATTTGGCAAAGCATTTTTAAATGTTGAAGTAACAACGAGATAATAACATAGTAACAACAACAAGATCAACACAGAAATGACTAACCCAATAGTCACCACAACAATAGCATGAACTCCCGTTCATACCAACCATGTCAAGTTTTAATTAAAGGTTGAAGTCTAATTCTTACGGGAAATAACCAAGCGTGTCCATAACCTAGGACGAGGCTATTCGAATAGTTTTATCCCTGCAGGGGTGTACCACTGTACCCACACGTCAGACCGCCTTTCCATTAGGCACACTACCTTTGGTATGCCTAAGCACGCTAAGTCCTCTGAGACATTTCCAATGGACAATGCTAATTCTGAGTCGCACAACCCACGGGGAGAAGGAGACATCACACAACCTTCCCGGAAGCTAATGCTCCCCTCCCACATCACACACACATTTTATCTTTAAAAACACACCAACCGAGCGACCCCAATTAACACCGCCCAAAGTACTTAGTCAAGAGGGGTTCCATATGCCCCTCGTGTGGTTAGCACGCAAAAATTGCTTGGATCAATGGCGCAAGAATTCGGTCCTTGTTGACTCAGGCATACCACCACATCCAAAAACCACACCATCCATCCAATATGCCCAAGTCTAAATCAATCTTTTATTTTCAGTTTTTGATTTTACAAATTAAATCAAAGCACAAGTGCTGGACATATAGGAGTAATAATCAGTTTTGAGTGATCAAGACCATCGACTAAGTCGATGATCGCCCATTTCTACCGATAACTAAGCATGTCTAAGCAATTTAAAACGAAACTACTAAGTGATAAGAGCTCATCCAACGAGCTCAAACCACAGCAACTAAACTAGGCTCATGGTAGTAGAGGATAAACAATTCCTACAGATTATGCAACTATAGGCTTGCTAGCGACATTTAACACAAAGTAGCATGCATACATAGAAGTAAAACGATATATTAAGCTTTAAAGTAATGGGACAATGATGGAAATGATCAAACTGCTTGCCTTGATGTTGCTGGCCAAGTGGTGGCAGAGGGTCACTCTCGGGATCGCCACAAATGTCGAAGCCTAACGGAAAAGCGAGAAAGAACCGATAAGAACGACGAAACACAACAAAGACAGCACAACAAACGAACTCCAAATTCGCTGAATTTTCTACAGCAGCAAGAGGGTGATTTTTAGGGAATTTTGCAACAAGAACCAATTGATTTGGATTCTCAATGCAAAAGTTATGAGCAAAACAATTCTGCTCAGCCCCTAAAATACCAAACTGCACTATTCACTAATTTAATTATGAGGCAACAATTTCTAGAACAGTAGTGAAGCTGAAATTTTTACTGTAAAACCAGCACCTCATGAGATGAATAACATCATTGAGTTCATCTCATTTGGAGCTATATTGCACTCTCTACAAATTTTCAAAAACAAGAACTTGAACAAAATTATAATGCACAAGTCCTCATTTCTACAACAGCAACATGCTCAAAACTAATGTTCATAGTAAGACCATTAATGGAGGAAACCAGCCAAGTTGGTCTCACTCAAAAATAATCTAAAGAGCATTAGTTATGTATTTTACAAGTTAAGCATTGATTTAAGTGTATATTTAAAGTTGGTTTTTAAAATCTAAGGGCAAACTGTGCTCTGGAGCTGAACTCAACTTACAATCATTTTTGGATTAAAATCAAGTTCAAGTCAGAGCTAACACAATTTGAATGACCTCAGTTGGATTTGAAACGACAAAGATATGAGATTCTAAAGTTTATACCTTATTTCAGTTTATAATTAAGAGTTCACCGGAATTTCTAAAATCACAAAGGCATGGGAGGGCGTGAGCCACAGATCATAGATCTAACGGCTCGAGACCTCCCAGAGGTAATGCCCACACGCGCTCGCGAGGTCCAGGTCTGGACCTCCTAGCAACGCACATGCTTGTGAGGTGAGGGGAGGTCGTGGCCGTAGATGGAGAATCCAACGGACCTAGCGATGAGGGGAGGTCCGAGACGGACCAGATCTAAAGGGGAGGTCCTCGATGGTTCAGATCGTCAGAGGAGGACCTTGACGGTCAAGATCTACCCGGGAGGTCATGAGCACGGCCGAGATAACCTAGGGAGGTCCTAAGGTCTTTGGGGAAGTGGAGGAAGGTGAAGACCGGGCCGAGGAAGATGAGGTTGCTCCACGGCTCTGCTCCAGCTCCAAGATCCCCTTTGTCCACCTCTGTAAATGCCCAAACCAAAACAAGTTAGGTCTTGGTCCCAAAGGAAGGCACAAATGGAAGCAAGGAGAGGAGAAGAAATCTCCAATGACCCTTGCCCACCGAGGGGCTTCAAGCTCCAAAATGGCGGCCAAGGAAGCTTTGGTGGTTTAGAGCTCACAACACCGGGGTGTAAGCCAAGGAACGATGGTGTGCAAAGGAAGCCACTTCACGATGGGGGAGGCTTTATACTCGAGAGCACAGGAGGTCATGGACCACTGGCTAAGCTCATGGTGAGCTTGGCCCATGGCACGATCTAGGGCATTGGACAAGATGTAAAGTTGACACAAGATGGCGGTCTGTCTTGACGACTGAGAGAGAAAGGTGACACGCATTTAATCTTGGTCGACAAAGAGTTGTTATAAGTACACGATTGGACAAAGCCGGGCATTAACTCCATCGCTTTCGAAACACGCATGCGTGACCAAAGGAAGGAGAAGAACAGGGAGGTCATTTTGACCCTTTGGATAAGCCCACGGGAGGTCTGGTCCTCCGATGTGGTTTTGAACCGTTACGCCTAAATGGTCGGGAGGAGGTCCCACCACACGATCAAGGATGGGGAGGTCGTGGCCCTCCGATTTCCTTAATGTGTAAGCGCGTGGGGAAATAGGACAGAGGTCCAAAGCGTTGGATCTCCATCCAGCGGTCGCGGACCTCTGTGAGGTCTTAACTGCACGCCAACATAAGACATGAGGGGAGGTCATGGCCTTTGGATTAAAATCCAAGGGCACACAACCAAAGGGAGGTCTCGAGGCTTTGCGTGAAGTGCGAGGGAGGTCAAGACCTTTGGATTTTGATCCAACGGTGGTGATCAAAAGCAGGGAGGTCTGAGCCTCGCCACGACGACACAAAGGGAGGTCATGGCCATTAGATTTAGATCTAAGAACAACGACCTCACGTCTTGTGAGAGATCTGATCGCATGAGACCAGAGGAGGTCGTGGCCGTGGATTTCAAATCAACGGTGCACAACATGAGATTGGGGAGGTCTTGTGCGCTAGATATTTTGAGGGAGGTCGTGGGTCGTTGGATCTCGATCCAACGGCTCGACCTCGATGAGTGCAAAGGGAGGTCTAATAGTTAGCTTAAGAGGAGGAGGTCGCGACCATGGATTTTTGATCCAATGGCTGTGACCTCATGTAGGTGGGAAGTTTGCTTAGCTTAACAGTGAGGGGAGGTCAGGAGCGGTTGGATGTAAATCCAACGGCTGCGACCTGCTCAAGGTGATAGATATCGAAGGGAGGTCTTTGCGGTTTAACACACAGGGGAGGTCATGACCGTGGATCTTTGATCCAACGGCTATGACCTGGTGAGGTGAGGAGGTCTTTGCGGTGTTGACCGCGGAGGAGGTCGTGGCGGTTGGATGTAAATCCAACAATTGCGACCTGCTCAAATGGAGAAGAGGTCTGGGGGTGCAGAACACGGTTGGGCGGACGGCTTTGCCAAGTGGCTAGCCCAAGGAGCAGTGTAGGCTTTTAAATTTAGTTTTTAACAGCTGAAACTTAGCAGAATTATTTGAGATAGCAAATGAACTCCAAATTTGATGAAATTTTAACTGGAGCTTGCTGACAATGAGATTAACCTTGCATAAAATTTCCAGAGGTTATTATGCAATGCATTTTTCTCAGGAAATTCGTTAAGGTTGTTTAAAGGATTGTTTTACCTCCAAAATTTATCAAACTAGTTTTACAACTTGTGATATTTTTCAGAGGGGTCCCAGTTTTGGGACCAAGGAAAATATATTCCAAATGTTTGGCACAAGATTTAGACAATTGGAAAAATGAATTCGACTTTTGGGTCAACAAGAGCTTTGTGTTTTTGGATTACACAACTCTTGGACAAGAATTACATAAGAGATTAGGGGTTTTCAAGATGTGAGAAAAAGTTTTAATTTCTACACATATAATTATACTTGAATAACCCCAATTACACATTTGGGATGTTACAAAATCTCCCCCCCTTACAAAAATCTCGTCCCGAGATTTGGCTCACTCGGTAAAGAAAGATGGATAGTCCGCACGCAGACGATCTTCTCTTTCCCAAGTAGCCTCATTCTCAGAATGGTTCGACCACTGAACTTTAAGGAACTTGATGGTCTTATTCCTTGTCCTTCGTTCAGACTCATCGAGTCACGCGAGCAGGTGCTCGCGATAGGTCAAATCTTCACGGACATCGAGGGTTTCCAGCGGAGCTTCCTCGGTTGGAACACGGAGGCATTTCTTAAGCCGGGACACATGGAAAACATCATGTACCCCTCAAGTGCAGTAGGCAACTCCAACTTATAGGCAATAGCTCCTTCTTCTCGATAACGCGGTAGGGACCGACATATCGAGGAGCCAACTGCCCTTGGCGCCAAACGTTGATGGCCCTTCAAAGGAGAGACTTTGAGATAAACAAAGTCATTAGGCTCAAAACGCAACTCACGTCGACGGCGATCCGCATAGCTCTTTTGCCTGGATTGAGCTGTGCAAAGCGCTCACGAATAAGCTGGACTTGGCGCTCGGCCTCATTGATTGAGTCCGGGCCAAAGAGAGGTCTCTCACCGGTCTCTGACCAGTTCAACGGGGTTCTACACTTTCTCCCGTACAAGGCCTCAAATGGTGCCATGCCGAGGCTGGCCTGAAAGCTGTTGTTATAAGAAAACTCGGCGAATGGCAAGCATTTCTCCCAATGCTTCCCATATGAAAGGACACAAGCACGAAGCATG
This sequence comes from Phyllostachys edulis, assembly GCA_036346405.1. Taxonomy (NCBI): domain Eukaryota; kingdom Viridiplantae; phylum Streptophyta; class Magnoliopsida; order Poales; family Poaceae; genus Phyllostachys; species Phyllostachys edulis. The sequence continues at coordinate 6,815,676 of CM070548.1, forward strand.
TCTTCCAAAACTTGGTTGACCCTCTCGGTCTGACCATCAGTTTGGGGGTGAAATGCCGTGCTAAAAGTAAGACGGGTTCCCATAGCCTTTTGCAGGCTATGCCAGAAACGGGAAGTGAAGATGGAGCCACGATCAGAAACGATCGTCTTAGGTACGCCATGTAAGCTCACAATCCTAGAGACATAGAGCTCAGCTAGGCGATCGGTACGAATCTTGGTCTTGACTGGAAGAAAATGAGCCACTTTAGTCAATCGATCGATGACGACCCAAATGGCATCATTTCCCTCGGGGCGGGGTAGACCGTGATGAAATCCATTCGATCGAATCCCACTTCCACTCGAGAATTGGCAGAGGTCAAGCGATCTGCTTGACGCCGATGTTCGGCCTTGACACGACGACATCGTCGCTTTCGACAACGAACCGCGATCTCCCTCTTCATTCGGGTCCACCAAAATCTCTAGCGGAGATCTTGATACATCTTTGTGGCCCCGGGATGAATGGATAAAGGCGAATCATGGGCTTCACGGAGGATTAAATTCCGCAATTCCATGACCTTTGGAACCACAAGGCGTTGCCCGAACCTCACAACACCATGCTCATCCTCAGAAAAGCACTTGGTTGTTCCGTTCTTGACATTTGCCTTAATGTGGCTCACTCCATCATCCGATCACTGGCGGACTTGATCCGATCCACCAAGGTTGGTTGCACAACCAAGGCAATGAGAGAACCATGCTCAACTAAACTCAAGTTGAGGCGTGAAACTCTTCGGAAGAGCGGTGAAGCTCCTGGACAACAAGGCATTGCAATGCGCTTATGACTAAGCGCGTCGGCAACGACATTAGCCTTGCCCGATGGTAGTGAATACCCATATCATAGTCCTTGATCAACTCCAACCATCTCCTTTGCCCGAGGTTCAGTCGGTTTGTGTGAACAAATACTTTAAGCTTTTGTGATCCGAATACACTTCACAGCGATTCTGATTAGGTAATGTCGCGAGATCTTAAGTGCATGAATCACAGCTAACTCCAAATCATGGGTAGGATAGTTAAGCTCATGAGGTCTCAATTGCCTTGATGCATAGGCCACTACCTTGCCTTCTTGCATAAGGACGCAACCGAGGCCTCGACGAGAAGCATCGTAAAAGATATCGAAGCTTCGATGGATATCGGGAAGAACAAGAATGGGAGCGGTGGTCAAACGCTTTTTGAGTATTTGGAAACTTCCCTCACACTCAGCGGACCACACGAACTTCTTGTCCTTCTTGAGCAACTCCGTTATCGGCTTCGCGATTTTGGAGAAGTTCTCGATAAAGCGACGATAATATCCCGCTAAACCGAGAAAACTCCGTACATCGGTGACCAAAACAGGCTGACTCCATGAAAGAACATCGCTGACCTTGCTAGGGTCAACGGCTCGCCTCCTGCTGAAAGAACGTGGCCTAAGAAAGCCACTTCCTTCAACGAGAATCGCGACTTGTCAACTTCGCAGACAAATTGGTGCTCACGTAGCTTGCCTAACACAAGCTTCAGATGCTCGGCGTGTTCCTCATCGTTCTTGGAGTAGATAAGAATATCATCGATGAAGACCACGACAAACTTATCCAAATACTCCATGAATACCGAATTCATGAGATTCATGAACAAGGCAGGAGCATTGGTTAAGCCAAATGACATGACAGTGTACTCGTACAAGCCGTGGCGAGTAGAGAACGCCGTCTTGGGAATATCCTCGGGCGAATCTGAACTCGATGATATCCCACTCTCAAATCAATCTTGGAGAAAACTCGAGCTCCAATCAATTGATCGAAGAGATCGTCAATGCGGGGCAATGGATACTTGTTCTTTACCGTCACTTCATTAAGTGGGCGGTAATCAACGCACATCATCTAACGTCATCCTTCTTCTTTCACGAAGATTGCTGGACAACCCCAAGGAGATGAGCTAGGCGGATGAAACCCTTCTCTTGCAGCTCACTCAACTGCTTCTTCAACTCCACCAACTCGTTCGGTGGCATCCGATAAGGCCTCTTTGAGATAGGGGCGGTACCGGGAGCCAACTCAATGACAAACTCGAGGTCTCGAACAGGTGGCACCCCAGGAAGATCTGCGGGAAAGACATCAACGAAGTCACCAACTGTTGGGACTTCGCTAATATCTAGAGCGGGCTTCGCTTCAGCCGAAGAGATGAGGATCTAGCGACTTGTGGCGAACCTGCTCGTCGGAGGAAGCTAGACAGAGAGATGAGCCTCTGGCGAATCGATTTGCCCCATGTGCTTTGGGACAACCAATCCATTTCAATGGTTTGCACAGGTTTAGATGTAATTCTTGGCATGGATTCCACTTTCTCGATTTCAACAGGGACATTCCGACACTCGAATCCGGCTCTCAACTCCGAACCAGAGAGCGAATGAGCAACAGGACAAGCAAAGGAGCCAAAGACTTAGATACAAGAGAATGAAAGCTCTGATTTGAATAAAGTAGAAGCAAGACGAGAGTTGACAAGAAGTTTACCCAACTTTGACGTTAGGCACCTCCAAAGCTGAAGGGATGGGTTAGCAACGCAACCCGAAAAACAAAGCCTTAAAGAAAGCAAAAAGCGATCGACTAGGGGAATGGAATATCACCCTAAACGAAAGCCAAAACTAACGAATAATTAATCTTTAAAAAGCTTATAAAAGACTCTAAAAACAGCCAAGAAGCACCAAAAGCAAAGCTCAACTTCTCAACTCAACTAACCCGTATTGAATGAACGAGTAATTGATCGAGAAGATTAAAAATCAGATTGTAAGATGAGATCTAAAACTATTAGAGAGCAAGGTTAATGCAGCGAAATAAGTGTTAGATACTTAGCTAACTAGTATCACATCTTACCCTTTTATTCCCACAAATTTTTTTTTGGTTGATTTGACCTCTCATTCTCTACCCTAATTGGAACCTTTGAGCTTGTTGCTCGAAATTGACGCTTGCTGTCCAGATTTTGCATCCAAGCTTCCAAATAAATTGTCCATTCCGTAAGCTTCAAAACCTTGTAGATGGGCAGCTAACACTTCAATTTGCCAAACTCATTGATTCCCCAAAACCCCATTAATCGATAACAACTATTTTGTAGAAGGAAGAGAGGAAAACAACTTTTAAAACTCAAATTAGAGTGAGATGAGAAGAAAGCTAAGATAGATAAGTAGTAAAATCTGAGAATTTCCTTAAGCTTTCAAAACTCATTGGACACTTTGAAATTAGGTTTTCAAAATATCCTAAAGGCGACCAAGCTTACGTTACTACGGTCGAGATAGCTCGATACCAACTTTTGTGAGCACTGACGCGTTTATTAGGCTCATAATACTTAGTCATCCAATTGACCCTAGTATTATCAACCAAATAAACCGGTCTCGAGAGATGTATACTTCCCGAATGTAGTATACATACCTCACAACAAAAGAATGTATCAATTCCATACAACACATAGTACATAAGCAACAAACTAAAAGTTAATATAAATAAGGATAGGTTATTACAAAAGAGGGCCCTTAGGCCAAATAACAACAATTCTAAAGAGACAACAATGAAGCAAAAGTGCCATAAAGATGGCTATAACACAAAGCCAATCGGTGTGCCTTAACCCCTAGGCATCTCGACCGGACCGCCAAGCTAGTCGTCAAGAAAAGCGCAACACGTAAGCGCAAAAGAGAGGCTCTTGGAGCTCTCCTTCTTCCTCTGCAACAAAAGCCACAAAATTGCCACAACCACGCGGATGAGTACATAAAGTACTCCATAAGACTTACGTGTGAGATAACAGAACTATAAATAGCTACATACAAGCTTTATTTAAGTGGATGAGGCTTTGGACTCATTTTAGCATAAAGCAACATTTATTTGCAATAACATAATAGATTGAAGGCAATTTGGCAAAGCATTTTTAAATGTTGAAGTAACAACAAGATAATAACATAGTAACAACAACAAGATCAACACGAAATGACTAACCCAATAGTCACCACAACAATAGCATGAACTCCCGTTCATACCAACCATGTCAAGTTTTAATTAAAGGTTGAAGTCTAATTCTTACGGAAATAACCAAGCGTGTCCATAACCTAGGGCGAGGCTATTGAATAGTTTTATCCTGCAGGGTGTACCACTGTACCCACACGTCGATCGCCTTTCCATTAGGCACACTACCTTTGGTATGCCGCACGCAGCTAAGTCCTCTGAGACATTTCCAATGGACAATGCTAATTTCGAGTCGCACAACCCACGGGAGAAGGAGACATCACACAACCTTCCCGAAGCTAATGCTCCTCCCACATCACACACACATTTTATCTTTAAAAACACACCAACCGAGCGACCCCAATTAACACCGCCTAAAGTACTTAGTCAAGAGGGTTCCATATGCCCCTCGTGTGGTTAGCACGCAAAAATTGCTTGGATCAATGGCGCAAGAATTCGGTCCTTGTTGACTCAGGCATACCACCACATCCAAAAACCACACCATCCATCCAATATGCCCAAGTCTAAATCAATCTTTTATTTTCAGTTTTGATTTTACAAATTAAATCAAAGCACAAGTGCTGGACATATAGGAGTAATAATCAGTTTTGAGTGATCAAGACCATCGACTAAGTCGATGATCGCCCATTTCTACCGATAACTAAGCATGTCTAAGCAATTTAAAACGAAACTACTAAGTGATAAGAGCTCATCCAACGAGCTCAAACCACAGCAACTAACCTAGGCTCATGGTAGTAGAGGATAAACAATTCCTACAGATTATGCAACTATAGGCTTGCTAGCGACATTTAACACAAAGTAGCATGCATACATAGAAGTAAAACGATATATTAAGCTTTAAAGTAATGGGACAATGATGGAAATGATCAAACTGCTTGCCTTGATGTTGCTGGCCAAGTGGTGGCAGAGGGTCACTCTCGGGATCGCCACAAATGTCGAAGCCTAACGGAAAAGCGAGAAAGAACCGATAAGAACGACGAAACACAACAAAGACAGCACAACAAACGAACTCCAAATTCGCTGAATTTTCTACAGCAGCAAGAGGGTGATTTTTAGGGAATTTTGCAACAAGAACCAATTGATTTGGATTCTCAATGCAAAAGTTATGAGCAAAACAATTCTGCTCAGCCCCTAAAATACCAAACTGCACTATTCACTAATTTAATTATGAGGCAACAATTTCTAGAACAGTAGTGAAGCTGAAATTTTTACTGTAAAACCAGCACCTCATGAGATGAATAACATCATTGAGTTCATCTCATTTGGAGCTATATTGCACTCTCTACAAATTTTCAAAAACAAGAACTTGAACAAAATTATAATGCACAAGTCCTCATTTCTACAACAGCAACATGCTCAAAACTAATGTTCATAGTAAGACCATTAATGGAGGAAACCAGCCAAGTTGGTCTCACTCAAAAATAATCTAAAGAGCATTAGTTATGTATTTTACAAGTTAAGCATTGATTTAAGTGTATATTTAAAGTTGGTTTTAAAATCTAAGCAAAGCTGTGCTCTGGAGCTGAACTCAACTTACAATCATTTTTGGATTAAAGTCAAGTTCAAGTCAGAGCTAACACAATTTGAATGACCTCAGTTGGATTTGAAACGACAAAGATATGAGATTCTAAAGTTTATACCTTATTTCAGTTTATAATTAAGAGTTCACTGGAATTTCTAAAAATCACAAAGGCATGGGAGGACGTGAGCCACAGATCATAGATCTAACGGCTCAAGACCTCCCAGGAGGTAACGCCCACACGCGCTCGCGAGGTCCAGAGGTCCTGGACCTCCTAGCAACGCACATGCGCGAGGTGAGGGAGGTCGTGGCCGTAGATGGAGAATCAACGGACCACAACGATGAGGGGAGGTCCGAGACGGACCCAGATCTAAAGGGAGGTCCTCGATGGTTCGAGATCGTCTGAGGGAGGACCTTGACGGTCAAGATCTACCCGGGAGGTCATGAGCGGCCGAGATAACCTAGGGAGGTCCTAAGGTCTTTGGGAAGTGGAGGAAGGTGAAGACCGGAGCTGAGGAAGATGAGGTTGCTCCACGGCTACAGCTCCAGCTCCAAGATCCCCTTTGTCCACCTCTGTAAATGCCCAAACCAAAACAAGTTAGGTCTTGGTCCCAAAGGGAAGGCACAAATGGAAGCAAGGAGAGGGAGAAGAAATCTCCAGCGACCCTTGCCCACCGAGGGGCTTCAAGCTCCAGCAATGGCGGCCAAGGAAGCTTTGGTGGTTTAGAGCTCACAACACTGGGGTGTAAGCCAAGGAACGATGGTGTGCAAAGGAAGCCACGGCACAGTGGGGGAGGCTTTATACTCAGGGCACAGGAGGTCATGGACCACTGGCTAAGCTCATGGTGAGCTTGGCCCATGGCACGGTCTAGGACATTGGACAAGATGTAAAGTTGACACGATGGCGTGTGTCTTGGCCGACTGAGAGAGAAGGAAGGTCGACTGCATTTAATGCGGTCGACAAAGAGTTGTTATAAGTACACAGTGGACCAGGCTGGGCATTAACTCCACTGCTTAGAAACACGCATGCGTGACCAAAGGAAGGAGAAGAACAGGGGAGGTCATTTTGACCATCGGATAAGCCACGGGAGGTCCCGGTCCTCCGATGTGGTTTTTGAACCGTTACGCCTAAATGACTGGGAGGAGGTCCCAGCCACACGATCAAGGATGGGAGGTCGTGGCCCTCCGATTTCCTTAATGTGTAAGCGCGCGTGGGGAAATAGGGCAGAGGTCCAAAGCGTTGGATCTCCATCCAGCAGTGCGGACCTCTGTGAGGTCTTAACTGCACGTGAACATAAGACATGAGGGGAGGTCATGGCCTTTGGATTAAAATCAAGGGCACACAACCAAAGGGAGGTCTCGAGGCTTTGCGTGAAGTGCGAGGGAGGTCAAGACCTTTGGATTTTGATCCAACGGTGGTGATCAAAAGCAGGGAGGTCTGAGCCTCGCCGACACACAAGGGAGGTCATGGCCATTAGATTTAGATCTAAGGGCAACGACCTCACGTCTTGTGAGAGATCGATCGCATGAGACCAGAGGAGGTCGTGACCGTGGATTTCAAATCAGCGGTGCACAACATGAGATTGGGGAGGTCTTGTGCGCTAGATATTTTGAGGGGAGGTCGTGGGCTGTTGGATCTGATCCAACGGCTACGACCTCAGTGAGTGCAAAGGGAGGTCTAATAGTTAGCTTAAGAGGAGGAGGTCGCGACCATGGATTTTTGATCCAATGGCTGTGACCTCATGTAGGTGGGAAGTTTGCTTAGCTTAACAGTGAGGGGAGGTCAGGAGCGGTTGGATGTAAATCCAACGGCTGCGACCTGCTCAAGGTGATAGATATCGAAGGGAGGTCTTTGCGGTTTAACACACAGGGGAGGTCATGACCGTGGATCTTTGATCCAACGGCTATGACCTGGTGAGGTGAGGAGGTCTTTGCGGTGTTGATCATGAGGAGGTCGTGGCGGTTGGATGTAAATCCAACAGCTGCGACCTACTCAAATGGAGAAGAGGTCTGGCTGGGTGCAGAACACGGTTGGGCGGACCCGGCTTTGCCAAGTGGCTAGCCCAAGGAACAGTGTAGGCTTTTAAATTTAGTTTTTAACAGCTGAAACTTAGCAGAATTATTTGAGATAGCAAATGAACTCCAAATTTGATGAAATTTTAACTGGAGCTTGCTGACAATGAGATTAACCTTGCATAAAATTTCCAGAGGTTATTATGCAATGCATTTTTCTCAGGAAATTCGTTAAGGTTGTTTAAAGGATTGTTTTACCTCCAAAATTTATCAAACTAGTTTTACAACTTGTGATATTTTTCAGAGGGGTCCCAGTTTTGGGACCAAGGAAAATATATTCCAAATGTTTGGCACAAGATTTAGACAATTGGAAAATGAATTTGACTTTTGGGTCAACAAGAGCTTTGTGTTTTTGGATTACACAACTCTTGGACAAGAATTACATAAGAGATTAGGGGTTTTCAAGATGTGAGAAAAAGTTTTAATTTCTACACATATAATTATACTTGAATAACCCCAATTACACATTTGGGATGTTACAAAATCTCCCCCCCTTACAAAAATCTCGTCCCGAGATTTGGCTCACTCGAAAGAAAGATGGATAGTCCGCACGCAGACGATCTTCTCTTTCCCAAGTAGCCTCATTCTCGAATGGTTCGACCAATCGAACTTTAAGGAACTTGATGGTCTTATTCCTTGTCCTTCGTTCGGACTCATCGAGTCTGTGAGCACAGGTGCTCGCGATAGGTCAAATCTTCCTGGACATCGAGGGTTTCCAACGGAGCTTCCTCAGTTGGAACACGGAGGCATTTCTTAAGCTGGGACACATGGAAAACATCATGTACCCCTCAAGTGCAGTAGCAACTCCAACTTATAGGCAACAGCTCCTTCTTCTCGATAACGGTAGGGACCGACATATCGAGGAGCCAACTTGCCCTTGACGCCAAACGTTGATGGCCCTTCAAAGGAGAGACTTTGAGATAAACAAAGTCATTAGGCTCAAAACGCAACTCACGTCGACGGCGATCCGCATAGCTCTTTTGCTGGATTGAGCTGCGCGCAAACGCCACGAATAAAATTTGGACTTGGCGCCGGCCTCATTGATTGAGTCCGCCAAAGAGAGGTCTCTCACCGGTCTCGACCAGTTCAACGGGTTCTACACTTTCTCCGTACAAGGCCTCAAATGGTGCCATGCCGAGGCCGGCTCGAAAAATGTTGTTATAAGAAAACTTCGGCGAATGGCAAGCATTTCTCCCAATGCTTCCCATATGAAAGGACACAAGCACGAAGCATGTCTTCCAAAACTTGGTTGACCCTCTCGGTCGACCATCGGTTTGGGGTGAAATGCCGTGCTAAAAGTAAGACGGGTCCCATAGCCTTTTGCGAGCTATGCGAAACGGAAGTGAAGATGGAGCCACGATCGAAGCGATCGTCTTAGGTGCGCCATGTAAGCTCACAATCCTAGAGACATAGAGCTCAGCTAGGCGATCGGTGCGAATCTTGGTCTTGACTGGAAGAAAATGAGCCACTTTAGTCAATCGATCGATGACGACCCAAATGGCATCATTTCCCTTCGGGGACGTGGGTAGACCGGTGATGAAATCCATTCCGATCGAATCCCACTTCCACTCGAGAATTGGCGAGGTCAAGCGATCCTGCTGACGCCGATGTTTCGGCCTTGACACGACGACATCGTCGTCAGACTTTCGAAACGAACCGCGATCTCCCTCTTCATTCGGGTCCACCAAAATCTCTAGCGGAGATCTTGATACATCTTTGTGGCCCCGGGATGAATGGATAAAGGCGAATCATGGGCTTCACGGAGGATTAAATTCCGCAATTCCATGACCTTTGGAACCACAAAGGTTGCGAACCTCACAACACCATGCTCATCCTCGAGAAAAGCACTTGGTTGTTCCGTTCTTGACATTTGCCTTAATGTGGCTCACTCCATCATCCGATCGCTGAGCGGACTTGATCCGATCCACCAAGGTTGGTTGCACAACCAAGGCGGCGAGAGAACCATGCTCAACTAAACTCAAGTTGAGGCGCTGAAACTCTTCCGAAGAGCGGGTCAAGCTCCTGGACAACAAGGCATTGCAATGCGCTTATGACTAAAGCGCGCGGCAACGACATTAGCCTTGCCCGGATGGTAGTGAATACCCATATCATAGTCCTTGATCAACTCCAACCATCTCCTTTGCACGAGGTTCAGGTCGGTTGTGTGAACAAGTACTTTAAGCTTTTGTGATCCGAATACACTTCTAACGATTCTGATTAGGTAATGTCGCCAGATCTTAAGTGCATGAATCACAGCAGCTAACTCCAAATCATGGGTAGGATAGTTAAGCTCATGAGGTCTCAATTGCCTTGATGCATAGGCCACTACCTTGCCTTCTTGCATAAGGACGCAACCGAGGCCTCGGCGAGAAGCATCGTAAAGATATCGAAGCCGATGGATATCGGGAAGAACAAGAATGGGAGCGGTGGTCAAACGCTTTTTGAGTATTTGGAAACTTCCCTCACACTCAGCGGACCACACGAACTTCTTGTCCTTCTTGAGCAACTCCGTTATCGGCTTCGCGATTTTGGAGAAGTTCTCGATAAAGCGACGATAATATCCCGCTAAACCGAGAAAACTCCGTACATCGGTGACCAAAACAGTGACTCCATGAAAGAACATCGCTGACCTTGCTAGGGTCAGCGGCTCGCCTCTGCTGAAAGAACGTGGCCTAAGAAAGCCACTTCCTTCAACTGAATCGCGACTTGTTGAACTTCACGTCTGTTTGGTGCTCACGTAGCTTGCCTAACACAAGCCAGATGCTCGGCGTGTTCCTCATCGTTCTTGGAGTAGATAAGAATATCATCGATGAAGACCACGACAAACTTATCCAAATACTCCATGAATACCGAATTCATGAGATTCATGAACAAGGCAGAGCATTGGTTAAGCCAAATGACATGACGAAGTACTCGTACAAAGCCGTAGCGAGTAGAGAACGCCGTCTTGGGAATATCCTCGGGCGAATCTGAACTCGATGATATCCCACTCTCAAATCAATCTTGGAGAAAACTCGAGCTCCAGTCAATTGATCGAAGAGATCGTCAATGCGGGGCAATGGATACTTGTTCTTTACCGTCACTTCATTAAGTGGGCGGTAATCAACGCACATGCGTAACGTACCGTCCTTCTTCTTTACGAAGATTGCTGGACAACCCCAAGGAGATGAGCTAGGGCGGATGAAACCCTTCTCTTGCAGCTCACTCAACTGCTTCTTCAACTCCACCAACTCGTTCGGTGGCATCCGATAAGGCCTCTTTGAGATAGGGGCGGTACCGGGAGCCAACTCAATGACAAACTCGAGGTCTCGAACAGGTGGCACCCCAGGAAGATCTGCGGGAAAGACATCAACGAAGTCACCAACTGTTGGGACTTCGCTAATATCTAGAGCGGGCTTCGCTTCAAGCGCGAAGAGATGAGGATCTAGCGACTTGGCGAACACCTTAACCCGTCGGAGGAGCTAGACAGAGAGATGAGCCTCCTGGCGCAATCGATTTGCCCCATGTGCTGGGACAACCAATCCATTTCAATGGTTTGCACAGGTTTAGATGTAATTCTTGGCATGGATTCCACTTTCTCGATTTCAACAGGGACATTCCGACACTCGAATCCAGCTCTCAACTCCGAACCGGAGAGCGAATGAGCAACGGACAAGCAAAGGAGCCAAAGACTTAGATACAAGAGAATGAGAAGCTCCTGATTTGAATAAAGTAGAAGCAAGACGAGAGTTGACAAGAAGTTTACCCAACCTGACGTTAGGCACCTCCAAAGCTGAAGGGATGGGTTAGCAACGCAACCCGAAAAACAAAGCCTTAAAGAAAGCAAAAAGCGATCGACTAGGGGAATGGAATATCACCCTAAACGAAAGCCAAAACTAACGAATAATTAATCTTTAAAAAGCTTATAAAAGACTCTAAAAACAGCCAAGAAGCACCAAAAGCAAAGCTCAACTTCTCAACTCAACTAACCCGTATTGAATGAACGAGTAATTGATCGAGAAGATTAAAAATCAGATTGTAAGATGAGATCTAAAACTATTAGAGAGCAAGGTTAATGCAGCGAAATAAGTGTTAGATACTTAGCTAACTAGTATCACATCTTACCCTTTTATTCCCACAAATTTTTTTTTGGTTGATTTGACCTCTCATTCTCTACCCTAATTGGAACCTTTGAGCTTGCTGTTCGGAAATTGACGCTTGCTGTCCAGATTTTGCATCCAAGCTTCCAGTCGAAATTGTCCATTCCAGAAGCTTCAAAACCTTGTAGATGGGCAGCTAACACTTCAATTTGCCAAACTCATTGATTCCCCAAAACCCCATTAATCGATAACAACTATTTTGTAGAAGGGAAGAGAGGAAAACAACTTTTAAAACTCAAATTAGAGTGAGATGAGAAGAGAAAGCTAAGATAGATAAGTAGTAAAATCTGAGAATTTCCTTAAGCTTTCAAAACTCATTGGACACTTTGAAATTAGGTTTTCAAAATATCCTAAAGGCGACCAAGCTTGCGTTACTACGGTCAGTATAGCTCTGATACCAACTTTTGTGAGCACCTGACGTTTATTAGGCTCATAATACTTAGTCATCCAATTGACCCTAGTATTATCAACCAAATAAACCCGGTCTCGAGAGATGTATACTTCCCAGAATGTAGTATACATACCTCACAACAAAAGAATGTATCAATTCCATACAACACATAGTACATAAGCAACAAACTAAAAGTTAATATAAATAAGGATAGGTTATTACAAAAGAGGGGCCCTTAGGCCAAATAACAACAGTTCTAAAGAGACAACAGCGGAAGCAAAAGTGCCATAAAGATGGCTATAACACAAAGCCAATCGGTGTGCCTTAACCCTAGGCATCGGACCGACCGCCAAGCTAGTCGTCAAGAAACTGCAACACGTAAGCAAAAAGAGAGGCTCTTGGAGCTCTCCTTCTTCCTCTGCAACAAAAGCCACAAAATTGCCACAACCACGGCGGATGAGTACATAAAGTACTCCATAAGACTTACGTGTGAGATAACAGAACTATAAATAGCTACATACAAGCTTTATTTAAGTGGATGAGGCTTTGGACTCATTTTAGCATAAAGCAACATTTATTTGCAATAACATAATAGATTGAAGGCAATTTGGCAAAGCATTTTTAAATGTTGAAGTAACAACAAGATAATAACATAGTAACAACAACAAGATCAACCTGGAAATGACTAACCCAATAGTCACCACAACAATAGCATGAACTCCCCGTTCATACCAACCATGTCAAGTTTTAATTAAAGGTTGAAGTCTAATTCTTACGGGAAATAACCAAGCGTGTCCATAACCTAGGACGAGGCTATTCGAATAGTTTTATCCCTGCAGGGGTGTACCACTGTACCCACACGTCAGACCGCCTTTCCATTAGGCACACTACCTTTGGTATGCTTAAGCACGCTAAGTCCTCGAGACATTTCCAATGGACAATGCTAATTCGAGTCGCACAACCCACGGGAGAAGGAGACATCACACAACCTTCCCGAAGCTAATGCTCCCTCCCACATCACACACACATTTTATCTTTAAAACACACCAACCGAAAGCGACCCCAATTAACACCGCCCAAAGTACTTAGTCAAGAGGGTTCCATATGCCCTCGTGTGGTTAGCACGCAAAATTGCTTGGATCAATGGCGCAAGAATTCGGTCCTTGTTGACTCAGGCATACCACCACATCCAAAAACCACACCATCCATCCAATATGCCCAAGTCTAAATCAATCTTTTATTTTCAGTTTTTGATTTTACAAATTAAATCAAAGCACAAGTGCTGGACATATAGGAGTAATAATCAGTTTTGAGTGATCAAGACCATCGACTAAGTCGATGATCGCCCATTCTACCGATAACTAAGCATGTCTAAGCAATTTAAAACGAAACTACTAAGTGATAAGAGCTCATCCAACGAGCTCAAACCACAGCAACTAAACTAGGCTCATGGTAGTAGAGGATAAACAATTCCTACAGATTATGCAACTATAGGCTTGCTAGCTTACATTTAACACAAAGTAGCATGCATACATAGAAGTAAAACGATATATTAAGCTTTAAAGTAATGGGACAATGATGGAAATGATCAAACTGCTTGCCTTGATGTTGCTGGCCAAGTGGTGGCAGAGGGTCACTCTCGGGATCGCCACAAATGTCGGCTTCAACGGAAAAGCGAGAAAGAACCGATAAGAACGACGAAACACAACAAAGACAGCACAACAAACGAACTCCAAATTCGCTGAATTTTCTACAGCAGCAAGAGGGTGATTTTAGGAATTTTGCAACAAGAACCAATTGATTTGGATTCTCAATGCAAAAGTTATGAGCAAAACAATTCTGCTCAGCCCTAAAATACCAAACTGCACTATTCACTAATTTAATTATGAGGCAACAATTTCTAGAACAGTAGTGAAGCTGAAATTTTTACTGTAAAACCAGCACCTCATGAGATGAATAACATCATTGAGTTCATCTCATTTGGAGCTATATTGCACTCTCTACAAATTTTCAAAAACAAGAACTTGAACAAAATTATAATGCACAAGTCCTCATTTCTACAACAGCAACATGCTCAAAACTAATGTTCATAGTAAGACCATTAATGGAGGAAACCAGCCAAGTTGGTCTCACTCAAAAATAATCTAAAGAGCATTAGTTATGTATTTTACAAGTTAAGCATTGATTTAAGTGTATATTTAAAGTTGGTTTTTAAAATCTAAGGGCAAACTGTGCTCTGGAGCTGAACTCAACTTACAATCATTTTTGGATTAAAGTCAAGTTCAAGTCAGAGCTAACACAATTTGAATGACCTCAGTTGGATTTGAAACGACAAAGATATGAGATTCTAAAGTTTATACCTTATTTCAGTTTATAATTAAGAGTTCACTGGAATTTCTAAAAATCACAAAGGCATGGGAGGACGTGAGCCACAGATCATAGATCTAACGGCTCAGACCTCCCAGGAGGTAACGCCCACACGCGCTCGCGAGGTCCAGAGGTCCTGGACCTCCTAGCAACGCACATGCGCGAGGTGAGGGGAGGTCGTGGCCGTAGATGGAGAATCCAACGGACCACAACGATGAGGGGAGGTCCGAGACGGACCAGATCTAAAGGGGGAGGTCCTCGATGGTTCAGATCGTCCGAGGGAGGACCTTGACGGTCAAGATCTACCCGGGGAGGTCATGAACGGCTGAGATAACCTAGGGGAGGTCCTAAGGTGCTGGGGAAGTGGAGGAAGGTGAAGACCGGAGCTGAGGAAGATGAGGTTGCTCCACGGCTACAGCTCCAGCTCCAAGATCCCCTTTGTCCACCTCTGTAAATGCCCAAACCAAAACAAGTTAGGTCTTGGTCCCAAAGGAAGGCACAAATGGAAGCAAGGAGAGGAGAAGAAATCTCCAATGACCCTTGCCCACCGAGGGGCTTCAAGCTCCAAAGAATGGCGGCCAAGGAAGCTTTGGTGGTTTAGAGCTCACAACACTGGGGTGTAAGCCAAGGAACGATGGTGTGCAAAGGAAGCCACGGCACAGTGGGGGAGGCTTTATACTCAGGGCACAGGAGGTCATGGACCACTGGCTAAGCTCATGGTGAGCTTGGCCCATGGCACGGTCTAGGGCATTGGACAAGATGTAAAGTTGACACCACGATGGCGTGTCTGTCTTTGACGGAGCGGAAGGTCGACACGCATTTAATGCGGGTCGACAAAGAGTTGTTATAAGTACACAAAGGGACAAAATTTGGGCATTAACTCCATTGCTTTAAACACGCATGCGTGACCAAAGGAAGGAGAAGAACAGGAGGTCATTTTGACCATCGGATAAGCCCACGGGAGGTCTGGTCCTCCGATGTGGTTTTTGAACCGTTACGCCTAAATGATCGGAGGAGGTCCCACCACACGATCAAGGATGGGAGGTCGTGGCCTCCGATTTCCTTAATGTGTAAGCGCACGTGGGGAAATAGGACAGAGGTCCAAAGCGTTGGATCTCCATCCAGCAGTCTGACTCCTCTGTGAGGTCTTAACTGCACGCCAACATAAGACATGAGGGGAGGTCATGGCCTTTGGATTAAAATCAAGGGCACACAACCAAAGGAGGTCGAGGCTTTGCGTGAAGTGCGAGGAGGTCAAGACCTTTGGATTTTGATCCAACGGTGGTGATCAAAAGCAGGGAGGTCTGAGCCTCGCCACGACACACAAGGGAGGTCATGGCCATTAGATTTAGATCTAAGGGCAACGACCTCACGTCTTGTGAGGAGATCTGATCGCATGAGACCAGAGGAGGTCGTGACCGTGGATTTCAAATCAACGGTGCACAACATGAGATTGGGGAGGTCTTGTCGCTAGATATTTTGAGGGAGGTCGTGGGTGTTGGATCTCGATCCAACGGCTCACGACCTCGATGAGTGCAAAGGAGGTCTAATAGTTAGCTTAAGAGGAGGAGGTCGCGACCATGGATTTTTGATCCAATGGTCGTGACCTCATGTAGGTGGGAAGTTTGCTTAGCTTAACAGTGAGGGGAGGTCAGGAGCGGTTGGATGTAAATCCAACGGCTGCGACCTGCTCAAGGTGATAGATATCGAAGGGAGGTCTTTGCGGTTTAACACATAGGGGAGGTCATGACCGTGGATCTTTGATCCAACGGTTATGACCTCAGTGAGGCGAGGAGGTCTTTGCGGTGTTGATCATGGAGGAGGTCGTGGCGGTTGGATGTAAATCCAGCGGCCGCGACTTGCTCAAGTGGAGAAGAGGTCTGGCTGGGTGCAGACACGGTTGGGCCGGACCAGCTTTGCCAAGTGGCTAGCCCAAGGAACAGTGTAGGCTTTTAAATTTAGTTTTTAACAGCTGAAACTTAGCAGAATTATTTGAGATAGCAAATGAACTCCAAATTTGATGAAATTTTAACTGGAGCTTGCTGACAATGAGATTAACCTTGCATAAAATTTCCAGAGGTTATTATGCAATGCATTTTTCTCAGGAAATTCGTTAAGGTTGTTTAAAGGATTGTTTTACCTCCAAAATTTATCAAACTAGTTTTACAACTTGTGATATTTTTCAGAGGGGTCCCACATCAGTTTTGGGACCAAGGAAAATATATTCCAAATGTTTGGCACAAGATTTAGACAATTGGAAAAATGAATTCGACTTTTGGGTCAACAAGAGCTTTGTGTTTTTGGATTACACAACTCTTGGACAAGAATTACATAAGAGATTAGGGGTTTTCAAGATGTGAGAAAAAGTTTTAATTTCTACACATATAATTATACTTGAATAACCCCAATTACACATTTGGGATGTTACACCTGGTCCTCCAAGCGACAAAGAACGGTATCTGCTCGCTTCCAGCCGAGGTCAATATCGAGTCATTGCTAATGTCGCCGCCAGTGTCCCGCCGGCCGCCAACTCCTCACCGAGCTACACCGCCCAATCAAGTCCGCCACCATCGCTCATCTTTGTGACAACGTGTCACGGTGTACCTCTCCACCAACCCCTTCTCATCAGATCAACGCAAAACATGTGGACATCGATCTCCATTTTGTTCGAATCGCATGGCCTTCCGGCGACGTCTGCGTCCTCCATGTTCCATCGGCATCTCGATCGCCGATATCTTCACCAAAGGACTTCCATCCACGCTCTTCCTCGACTTCGCTCTAGTCTCAACGTCCGCCATGCTCCTGTTGACATTGCGGGGTGTTAGACTACACATCCTCGATCATGCTACGCGTGATCTCCACCAAGAAGACACCTCGATCATGCTAACCAAATATAGGAATAGCATTAATTAGATTGATTCTTGTACATATGTTTCCTAAACCAACCTCGATGTGTTACCATACTTGGCTATATAGCCTGCACCAATCAACGAGATATGTATTGTGTGCCTTTCCCTGTGCAATCATTCTTTCATTTACTCCCTGTTACTTCACTGGTTTGGTTTATATTAACCAGTAGGGTGACCTGTACATTTACACGGTTATATTTGTTTTGAAATTTGTATAAATGCGTAAGAATATATTTACACACCCTTGTATGATGTTTAGATTTTTAAGATATTCTAAACATTGAAAATGACAACACAAGCTTGACGAAAATTACAACCTGGGGAACATAATTAAAGTATGAGCTTTGATGAAAGTAAATCATTCAGGACAATAAGTTGTCGGGGGTTTTAGAAACTAACCACTCTCTATCATACATAGATCATGTAGCTGCATGCTCCTGTTCTTACCGTATTAGGTTTTTTTCCCTCAAATTTCATGCATGTACATGTATATCTATTTAATCTCAAGCAATACGTCGATTATGTGTATGGCAAATTCTTATCCGAAACCAATTGCTAATCCTTTCTTTAATTTTTATTCTGAATTACATTTATTTAGGGATTCTACTTTGGAATTCATATTGAAATCAAATTGCTAATTTTATTTTATTTTTATTCCTTATTCCAGTTTTTTTTGTTGCATTTCGTATACAAATCTAATTGCCAATTATTGTTTAATTTTTATTTCGAATTATAGTTTTTGGAATTCGTGTTGAAATCAAATTGCTAATTTTATTTTATTTCTTCAGATAACCAAGTACTCCGGATTCTCAAGCCCAAGTTGGCTCCTGCTAAATAGGGCACTAGCGATAGCCACATCCATGTCCCGACCAAGGAAAAGCATCCACTACAATGAGTTACCTTTGGTTTATTTTTTGGTTCACGCTACCTTTGGTTTATTTTTGGGGACTCTCGATGTTTAACTATGTAACAAATGCATTTGGTGAAAAAAAAGTCTTTGCAGATTTACATTGTTGTGTAATCAACAGTTGGCATTTTATTTGCAAAAGCAAGATTTGTGGTGCATTGTGTAATGAATATTGGCATGATTTGCAGTGTTGCATATTGAAAACCAATACTGGTATTACCAAAATTTGCTCATCAAATTGCTTGGCCACAAATTGGCCATATTTTGGCAAGAAAATGAATTAGGAACCAATGCAAGAGAGAGCATAGCAAATTTTGGTAAGGGACCAAATGGAGGCCAAATTTGATCAAATTTACTAAATTTTGGTGACCCAAACTTTCGTACCCATAGGCTTGAAACCAAACAACTCGTAAGTTTGTGATATTTTTCACGTATCAGTGGTGTTTGTATGAGCTTACTATTGATTTGCCAAAAAAATGGAATAATGAGCTTAGATCAAGACATTGTACGTCTACAAGGAACTTTGCAAATGTCACTTTCTCTAGCTCTTATTTGCCTCCACCAAAAGAAAGTTGATCAAGTTGCTAACAAATAGGCCTGTAGCACATTCCATTTGTTCTCAAATAGATGTCGTTTTAGAACGCATGCAGTCAAACCTTCGAAACTTTGACCACTAATATAAAAAAAACTATTTAAGCCTATCACATAAAACTTTTGGCAAGGGTTGATGAGCATACAAACATGCAACTTTTGGCCACCACTAAAGCTGGAGAATATTAGAGAACGGACAAAAGATTCTTGAATTGGATTATGAAATGCACCGAACGGAATCCCAATAATTTGCGTGCAGATTTTATTCGCATTGCTCTAGAGAAAAAAAGTGTTGAATTCCATGCATCATTGCTGAAATTTACTGATTTTTCAGGCCACTTGAGTCGAAAGGTGTTCTGCGTCGCTACCAAATGGCTCACTTGTTTCAGTTCCTGCCAGTTTCGACTTTCGGGACACGAGACGAGAGTAGCGGCAAAATGCGTCTCACAAGCCGCAACTTGAGAGACCGGTCAGTGGTGAGTCTTGACGTCACCTCTCGGCTTACAACCACTCGAGGTCAGGCCATGGCCGGAGATGGTGAGAAGAAGGGTGAAATTGTCGTTGTTGTTGGCTGCTGGGCTCAGTAGCCTTGTTCATAGCAGATCTTCACCATGTGGCCGTCTAATAGCAAGTAGAATTAACTCACCCATGGAATGCAATGGCAAAGATGGACTCGCTGCTGCATTGCTCTGTCCGCCTAATTCTTCAGTGGTGTCTCCGTCCGCCTAATTCTTGTGGGCTGCGCCGGCGATCACACGGCCTGGCCTCCATATAATGCCCAACTCGACGACTCCTGCTCGCCGACGATCCATAATCTTGCGACGACACAGACATGCACGAGCCGCATTCTCCCCTGCTAGCTGGGCTCGGACCCAGCGTGAGTGCAGTGCACGGTGCCGGAGGTAGGGAAGAAGGCCTGGTGATACGTCCTCCGCGGTAAATCTTTCAAAAATCTTGTGGAAATAATTTTTGGAGATGCTAGAATCTTTCCAATCTGCTGTCGTCGTAACTCTAATGTGTCTAATTTCCTGCCTATGCATGTGCAGAATATATGATGTTTGTGAAGGATTTGGAATTGATGTGTTGTGCGCTGCAAATTTCGCAGTCCTTTTACGACAGGCTCTATGATAGGGGTTTTACTTGTATACTCGTAATTCAATATTTTGCATTCTACTGTTATCCGAAACTTGTAGGAACATTCTACTGTTATCATTCAGCAAACAAACCAAAACGATGAAATTAAAAGTTACACGAACGAAGTTCTAACAAGATTTACTCTTTTTTTTTGACACATTTAGACTGCTTCACTTCAAATCACCTTACAGTCACATACTTTTACATCACCAAATTGATCACTCCTCCAGGAATCCCTCCAAATACATCTTTTCTTTAAACACTAGTAGGAGCTACACATGGATCACAACTATACAAAGCTTGTTCGTTACACATGGTTCACGATCGCTCGCCGGAACCCAAGTTCTCCAACACACGCACGCTTGGGAACCCAGATCCACAAGAGGTCGGGATGCAACGCCAAGAGTGAGCAAACAAGTCAGGGCGCGGCGTACCAAACCAATGTTGCTGAATACCATTGCGCGAAACCTCCGCGTTGGCGAGATCTCGACTCTCCACGTTTCCTTCCCTGCTCAAGGGACGGAGGATAGCGCCTCCAGCCAAGCTTCTTCGCGAAGGATCCACCACCGACAAATCCGCTGGAGGCAAACCTGTCCGATCGCCCTCCGCGCTAGGGACAAAATCGTCCATATAGTAGCATTACTTTCTTATAGTTCTAAAGCTTGATGCAATTGCAAATGCGATGCCTTTTCAGGTCAAGGCAAAGAGACGGCCCCTTTTGGCCACCACTAAAGCTAGAGAATATTAGAGAACGAACAAAAGATTCTTGAATTGGATTATGAAACGCACCGAACGGAATTCCAATAATTTGCGTGCAGATTCGTGTTGAATTCCATCCATCATTGCTGAAATTTACTAATTTTTCAGGCCACTTGAGTTGAAAGGTGTTCTGCGTCGCTACCAAATGGCTCACTTGTTTCAGTTCCTGCCAGTTTCGACTTTCGGGACACGAGACAAGAGTAGCGGCAAAATGCGTCTCACAAGCTGCAACCTGATAGACCAGGTCAGGTGTTGAGCTGCTGACGTCACCTCTCTGAAGGTGCAACCACTCGAGGTCAGGCCATGGCCAGAGATGGTGAGAAGAAGGGTGAAATTGTCGTTGTTGGCTGTTGGGCTCAGTAGCATTAACTCACCGATGGAATGCAATGGCAAAGATGGACTCTAATGTGCAGAAAATTTGATGTTTGTGAAGGACTTGGAATTGATGTGTTGTGCGCTGCAAATTTCGCAATCCTTTTACGACAGCCCCTAAGTTATGGGTTTTACTTGTGTACTCGTAATTCAATATTTTACATTCTACTGTTATCCGTGTTAAGGGTATTTGTGGTATTTCCCTTGTACTAGAGTTTAGTCTTGTGTCACCTTTGTACTCTATATATAGTACTCATTGGACCTCATGAATACACATACATTATTCATAACATGGTATCAGAGCAAAAATTAAAATCCTAGACTCCAACCTAGCCTCTAGCCTCCGACCACTTCTGTTGCCCGCTACCCCCGGGAGGAGTAATCTCCACTCCCGGGGCGGCCACATTAGTCAGTCTTTTAGAAGCAGCAACATCATCTTTCCTCCTCGCTTTGGATCTGGATCCATGTCTGGATCCGTCACCGCTAGGACAATTCACTTATACTTCGACCAGATCCTCTGGCACATTCTATTGTTATCATTCAGCAAACAAACCAAAACGATGAAATTAAAAGTTACACAAACGAAGTTCCAACAAGATTTACTCTCTCTTTTTTGACACATTTAGACTGCTTCACTTCAAATCACCTTACACAGCCACATACTTTTACATCACCAAATTGATCACTCCTCGTCCATGAATCCCTCCAAATACATCTTTTTCTTTAAACACTAGTAGGAGCTATACATTTTTTTTAGATAATGGAAGAGAAAATCTCTCCCGGCCTTTGTATCCAAAGATATGCATAGCCCAAAGTTTATTACAATTACGTAAAAATTCTTAACTAGGCTAAACAGTAGCGCCATAAACTATAATGAAGTAGCAAAACAAATGCCGCAAAAACATAAACCAACTACACATGGGAACTACTAGTAGGAGCTACACATGGTTCACAACTATACGAAGCATGTTCGTTACAGATGTTGCTAACCCTGGATGGCAGCCAAATCTTACCAAAACCATCATAAACCCATATGGGAACTGAAGTAGGACTAGCCAAAATACATTGATAAGACTATCTGATCATATAGCACCCCTACACAAAAAAACGCACCAAAGGCAATCACAAAGACGACCTTTTCGTCAATTTGTTTTGCAAAGATGGCTGTCCTGTTGTGTTGTTTCTTGGAGATCAATGGTGTTGCAGCTGAACCGCAATGGTTTACAAGCATAGGACCACACAATTTTGGGTTGCCATCAAAGCTAGAATTCGGGAATGTGCTAAGCTGGCCTTCAGTTGGAATTGGACCTTCTAGGTCATTATTAGAAATGTTGAATTGAGAAAGGAAGTGCAGAGTGCTTAGTGCGGCTGGAATTGTACCAGTGAGATGATTGCCGGACAAGTCAAGCACCTGCAGGTTCGTCAGGTCACAGATCGGTCGTGGGATCTCTCCAGATAATTTGTTGCAGCTCAAATTGAGTGAAAGGAGTGCTTTCAACTGACCAATCTCCTTGGGGATCACACCAGTGAAGTTATTCATGCCTAAATTTAGCACTTTAGGGAAAGCAATTTGCATGCGGTATATAAGTGATTGAGCTGCATAAACAGGCAGCTCGAAGACCTTTGGTGCTACCCTGTCTGTTTTTAGCATTGGCATCTCCATTAAGGCTGTTGGAATTTCCCCTGTAAGGCTGTTGTTTGATATGTCTATATAGAAGAGGAAGTTTAGGCCGCTCATCCAGTCAGGTATTGGTCCAGTTAGTTGATTGTTCCCTAAAAATAACATCTCCAAATTCGTGAGCTTTGATAACCAACGAGGTATGTTTCCAGACAATGAACAATCACGTAGGGAAAGAACCTGAAGATTCTCAAAACCATCAATTCTGTCATCATCTGGCATGGCCTCGTGGATGAAGTTCAGCCCCATAAACAAGGTGGTGAGGTTCCTGCAACTCCTAAGGATCTGAAGTGCACTTGTGATATCTGTAAGAGAGATGTTAACAAGTGATAGGAATGAGATGTGCTTCAGATTGCCTATTCTTCCTGACAGCTGCTGGCCATGGAAATTATTGTAAGATAGCCGTAATGAAGTTAGATTGCTGCACGAGTAGATGCTTTCTGGAATTGTTCCAGTGAAGTTGTTCCATACAAGATCTAAAGTTTTTAGATTGGGTAGGCTGGAGAAGTTGACCTTGCCGAGCTCTCCCCAGAAGTTGTTTCTCCTGAGGTTGACGGTTATGAGATTTGTGCAGCCGCCCAAAGTTGATGGCAGCTCTCCTGACAAGTTGTTGTCATCCAAATGGAGCTCCTGCAGCCTCTTGAGCTCACTTATAGAATCTGGGATATTGCCACTGAGCCCATTCCCTCCAACATCAAGGGTGACCAGATTTGTGAGCTTGATTATGCCATTGAGTGCTCCTTCTAACTGATTGTTAGGTAAAGAGAGGTGCTCTAACGAGGTAACATTGAAGAGCTCATGTGGAAGAGTCCCACTGAGGTTGTTGTGGCCAGCGCTGAGCAATGTCAGTATGGAGCAATTACTGAGCCCTGAAGGGATGCTTCCACTGAATTTGTTGTAACTGAGTTCAAGCACAGCAAAGAATGGTGCACTAACACAGAACGAAGTTGGTATCTGCCCAGTAAAGCTGTTGTTGCTGGCATTGAGCGCAACCAGACTCTTCGTCGCCTCCCATGTGGTGTATGGAAACCTTCCTGTCAACAAGTTGCTTGAGATGTTCAGTATCTGCAGAGGCCGGACAGGAGTTGAAGATGGAAATTCACTCAGGCCTTCTGTTAGGTAGTTAAAGCTGACATCAAGGACAATGATGCTGCTCGATGACACCAATTCCAGCGGTAAGCCACCGGACAGCGAGTTGTGGGACAAGTTGAGGCGCAGCAGGCCAGTGAGGTTGCCAAGGGAAGGTGAGATGCGCCCCCCGAGGCCTCTAGAAGCCAGCAAGACATCAGTGACCTTCCTATCTGGGCTGCAGGTGATCCCTTCCCACGAGCAGCAGTCGGTGTTGCTCTGCCATGATGCGGTGAGGCCACCGTCCTGCGAGAGCCCAGCAAGGAACTGGAGGAGGGAGCTCTTCTCCTGCTCTGTGCAGGAGCTGGTGGGAGAGGCCAAGGAGATTAGCAGCACAAGAGCGAAGCCAAGGAAAGGTATGGGAAGTCCGTTCCTGTGTATCTTGTGTGAGCAATGGTGTGGCCGCATGGTTTTCTCAACAAACTAGCATGGAAACCAGAGGCTTAAGTTTTGTTCTTCCAGGATAAAGTGCCAATAATGGTCTGATGAAGAAAGAGCACGATAGGTAAGGAACAATCAGCTCCTGTCTCCATTTTGTTTGATCCTTCCAGGTCATAGTCACGAAAAGAAAATTTGGGTCAAGGATTAGCTGCTATTGTTTGTTTATTTGCTACAGTATTTTCTAAGTTCAAAGGATGACATATTGACATGAATCTCACAGATTTGCAAGATGTGATCGGTGATGTACATGCTAAGAAGCATCATTCAGAAGGAGACTGTATAGTTTAAATCAATCATCGATGTCGCGGTCAATGTGTGTACATGATCCGGAGAAGAGCAAGTGGAGGGCAAGAGATGAACAGATTAATGGAGGGGTTGTTGCTCTGCTCAATGCTATCTCTTCTTGACCCCAGGCGTTTACTTTCTTGCCGTTGTCTTCATCCAAGAGTCCAAAGCTCATCTTTGGTTAATGTATACATTTGCAGTTGTGTTAGACCATGTGGTTAGGTCTAGTTTATTTTAGTTAATGAATAATTGATAATATTATTTACTCGTGTTATTTGAGATATGTGGCGTGTGTGTGAACTTATGTCGTTCAAGTTGAAAAGAACTTGTGCTGGAAAAAGATGGTGTTTTGGTCTTTGCATGTGCAGGATAACTCAGAGGCGATCGTGGTCTACGACGGTGATCGGGAGATGATTTGATGCGAAGTCATGGTCTAGAGAGTCGATGTCGGACCCGGATTCCGAGAATCCAAATCCTCTGTGAAAGACACTGTGCTATTCCCTGGATCAATAGATAGCACTCACAGATACATCACTGAATCAATTCATACAGGTCGTAGATTAAACCGTACCATTCATTAATTAACACACAGAGTTTACATAGACCGCGTCGGGTCGGGTTTTACAAAAGGGGCCGCACAAGGCCAAAGATTACATTACAAAAGCGGAAGCGACAACGGAAGCAAAAGGGGTAGAGCGCATCTCTCCACGAACAAGCGGCGGGGAACCGTGTGCGTCCGATATTACCCAAAGACTCAGATAATATAGGATGCACGCAAGCACCAACGGAGTCAACTAGACTGGGGTGAGACTAGAGCAACTAAAGACTAGACTACGCTTCATTCATCTCCAAGGCCTCCAACTTGGGGATCCTCGTAGTAGTCGTAATCCTCCGGATTTCACCTACGAGGGTTTGGGGAAAGAGCGAGAATGAGCACATCTACCGTGCTCATGAGCCAACACACAAATGCAATTATATATATATGCAAGGCTTAACAAGGGATGGCTCGGGTTCTTTTATTTGCTAAAGCAAGTTTTTCAATATACTATAGTTACAAATCCTATGACTTAGCATTTTTAACAAATTGCAATTTTATAAAGAGAGTAATGTGCAATAATTAATAACAAAGCAGAGGTTACCTCCACCTTCATGCTTATTTTGATTAAGGTTATATCCACCTTATTAACAACACTGGGGTACATCCACCCAGGGAAAAACAAATCCAGGGCTAGGTGAGCCCACCACATTTTTATACCACCCACAAAGTTTTGAAATAGAACTAACTCAAGTTAAGTTCCCATGTCCGCCTTTGACCGTAGGCACGGCTGTTTAAACAGTTTAATACTCTGCAGAGATTGTACACTTTACCCACAAGAGATAATCGTCTTGATATATACACACGTTTCCTTAGACATGTGAATCAAGGGGAGATCACCACAAGGCCTTTACAGTGCACCCAACAGTATTAGTTACACCCGCTAAGGTTTCGTCCTCGTAGGGTTACGTCCATGTAGATCCGTTAACCCTTACTTAGACCCCCTCTTGCGCCATCTAACGACTTACGTTGCGCACCCCGACACCCCTCGCCACAAAGGCTCATGGAGTCGCGAGTCATCTCCCTGGTGCAACTCGTATTGGCGGATACAAATTATTTAGCCAGGTTGTAATTTACAGACTTGTGGTTGTACTTGTTTTACACAGGAGGTCATGACAAGATTAAGTCCTTAGGGTTATCTGGGCGGTTCCTTCCACATACTAGTATTCCCTTGGGCTACATTAGTACCCACCAACATACCAAGATCCTTGGGCTGCATTAGCGCCCACCAACGATCTTCCATCATACCATCCGCCCGGATGGGAAGCGAGTTATTAGGGTTTTGAGAGGAAAACCAAATTATCACTTTTACCTCGGTCATTTCCCATAATGACCGCCCAAAACCAATTTTATATTTGAAGAGATGATGATTGGGGTATTTAATACCCGGTACTTAGGCAAGACTAGCATGTCGCTTAAGTACAACCTATAACTAGTATTACCATATAGATTACTAGGGTGACATGGAATAATGGATTCAATTATCAAGGGATGGCATATTAACTAATTAATCATCAAATGGGTATTTAACTACCTTAAGCTTTAACATACATTTGATTACTTAAATTAAAGCATGCAATTTGCTATTTTAAACAAACATAATTTGCATAAAATGTAGGTTCAATATGATCAAAGTATTGACTCGCCTTGGATATAGGTAAGAGGATCTTGACAATCTTGAGCTTGATCAACTTGGAGGTTCTCCGCGTCTTCGAATCCTAATCGGACGATCGCACCTAAAAAGAGCACAAACAAGCAAAGAGAGCAAATAAATAATAAAGAACAACAAATGAACTCCAAATTGAACAAGACCTATGCCATTAGCAAGATCTTGAATTAACGAATTTTAGAAATTTATTTCATAATTTTTGGAGTTAAAACGGAGGAGATATGAATTATCAAAGATTAAATGACTTGAAGGAAAAGGAATGGTCCACAAAGACACGATGTGTGGACCCGACCTATGTGCACTGGAGCATTGGTTCACAAAGATAGGAAAAAGGGAGGCCCCACATGGCAGCCAAAGGGAGGAGGTGCAAGCAAATGACATGTGGGCCCAAAATCAATTTATCCCCAACTTGATTTTTCCCCAATTGATTTGCTCGCTTCTTTCTTTGCTTCTCGAGAAAAGCAGAGGGGGCAGGGAACGCAAGAAAGCAGACAGGCGAGGCGGCGCCGAGGGCGTGGCGGCGGGCGGTCGGCCGGGCGGCGGCGCGGGTCGCCGGAGGGCGGCGGTTGAGGCAAGGGCGGCGCTGGGCGGCGGCGGGCGGGCGCCATAGGAGGCGACGCTGGCGGCACGGCGCCGGTGGTGGAGCAGCGTCCTGGCGAGGAGGCAGCCAGACGGGGTGCGCTTGTGATGGCGAGAAGCCTAGAGGTGGAGCCGGTTGGCTCGGCGCGGCCGGCCCGGCGGCGGCAGCAACCTGAGGAAGAGGAGCGCCGGCGGCGGGACGACTCGGCGACGGGGACGACGAAGGGAGGTGGGGGTTGGGACCCTGGCGTCGTGGGGATGCTCATGACGCGGTTCCCCGGGTGAGGAGCTCACCGGAGCGGCGGCGAGGCGAGGAGGCGGTGCGGCCGTCCACGGGAGCTCGAGCGGGCTCTGCTCGGGGACTTACCAGGACGAAAGGGCGGCGTGGGGAGCTACAGAGGGAGGAGGGGAGCTATAAGGGAGCCAAGGGCGAGAGAGAAGGCCACGGGAAGGAGTGGGAGTCAAGGCAAGGACGGACGACAGTGCTACGTCCCGAGGCGGTGGCAGCTCACGGGCGCGCGCGGAGGTGACCAAGCGAGGGCGAGCAAGGACGGGCAGGGCGTGGGCGTCCAGAGGCGCTCAGGCATGACGTGGGCGCGCGTGTGCTTGCGCAGTGCGCAGTTCAGTCCACTGCGAGGACGGATGGTGACGGGCGATGACGCTGCGGCTCGCACGGATGGCTCCGGAGTCAAGACGACGGGACGCGGAGCGGGCGACCCGGCGCATCCTCGGAAGCTGGCAGCGAAGGCGGAGCAGTCCACGGCGAGGCGATGGTGACGCCACGGCTCGGTCCAGCGGTTGATCGCCGCAGAGAGCGGCGAGAGTTAGCGTAGCGAGTGGGAGCGGCTTAAGCGCGGCGGGAAGCGGCGTGAAAGGCGGCGACAGGCTAACTGCAGCGAAGCGGCAGGCTGGTGCGGTCTGAAGCAAAGCGAGGCGAGAGCAGCAAAGACATCTGTGGCAGAGGGATGGCGCTATTGCTGGGCAAAGCGGAGTCGGTGAGTCAGAAGGACACTGGGAGAAGAAGACCTCCAGCAGCTCGGCCGACAAGGGAGGTGGGCCAAAGGCGGGGAGAAAAGGCCCGAGTGGTGGGGTGACTTGGGCCGAGGGAGGTGGGCTTGGCCCAAGAGAGGCAAAGGCTGAGCTCAAGAAGGAGGCGAGGTCCAGTTCAATTCGCTCGAGGATTCAAAGCGGAGGAAAAATCTCTAACCACGAAATTTGAATTTCAAATGTTTCAAACATTACATTTGAAACACGAACCGAAAAAGAACGGAGGTTTTCAAAATAGTTGATACTTGAATTACGGCGAAGAACTAAACGGAATTAGTATTCACTATTTATTCGTCCAGCAGACGTTCTGATCGAGATCTTTGGAGACGATTGGGCTCGAGTTGGGGCGCGTGGAGATCAAAGATGGATGATATGTGTTGAAGCTACGGAGGTGCGGTCTGGATGCTACAACATATGACAATTTTGGGGTGTCCACAATTGGTTGTGTAATTTGGTGTAAAATCCTATTTATTGGGCTCTTAGACTTTAGTGGGTTGTACGTGGGTGCGTGGGTGATTAGGGCAGTCGCGTGATCCCTATAAAACTGCTGGCGGCGGCTGGAGGTAGAAGTGTCGACGTCTGTTAGGGCATCTCTAATAGTTAGAGGCAACCTTGTCTCTAATATATGCTACATCATCTTTAAAGACAACATCTTCAATAGATAGTCTCTAGCACACTTTCTAACATTTATATTTTATAATTTTTTTTTGAAACGAGCCTATATGTCAACTAGAGTAGATTAATGTATTATGTCTTGTTTCGCGTGCACGACAGTCTCTTTAGAAAGAGATGACCTGTGCTCTCTCTCTTTTCCCTCTCTTCTCTAAGATTTTGTTGACGTGACATAGTTAAGAGACGATAATAAATATACTATTAAAGATGCCCTTAGGGGTTATATGTGGAAGAAACGCTAGAGGTATTACGAGCGGCGACGGGTGCGCTTAAAGGCTGGCGGCTGTGCATGCGTGTGTTCCGAGACTGAAAAAAGACGAGCTTGTGGCGGCTTGCTTTTTTAGATTGGTTGATTGCTAGCTGCTGAAGCTCTTGGTCTGGTGCTTGATGAAGTGATGGATGTGATTGGTGTGCATGCGTTTGGAGCATACATGATGTCCAAGTTTTGAGATTTGTTTTTTGGTCTTGTGCTTGGCTGTGTTTGGCTGTCATTGGCTTTTGCAATACAGGCTTTTGCATTGAGGGGATAAAGAAAAGGAGCAGTGCTACTGCTGAGTTCACGGTGGCTTTGAAGGAATAGAAAAAAGTGCTTAGTGCCGGCGGTTGTGAGTAGGGGTGTAAACGGAGCGGATAGTTCCCGACCGACCGAATAAATGTGGGCAAAATTCGGATATTTTTTTGGATATCCGGAGGTTTTTCGGATTCGGATATTTTTTTCACCGGATACCGATTCGGATTCAAATAGTCAGGTATCCGATTTATTCGAAACTATCCGGAATTAAATTCGGATATAACCGACGACTATCCGAATTTTCACGCCAGAGTTGGCAAGGCGGGACATCTCCCGCCGTGTTGTCCCGCCCGCCCCAGCCCCCAAAAGTCCAAAACCAAAGACCCAAATCGCACTCTCACACTCACAGCTCCGAACCCTACCTCACCGGTCACCGCACCGCCGCCGCCGCCACCCCTCCCGTGGTCCCTCCTCTCCTCCTCACTTCCTCAGCCGGTCCTCCCCCCACCCGCGCCCTCCCCGTCCACGGCTCCGCCTCCCACCTCCCTTGCCACTGCCATCGCCTCCCTCCTCCCTCGCCGCTGCAGCCGCCGCCTCCCTCGCAGCCGCTGCCGCCTCGGTGCCTCCCCTCCCTCCCTCACCTCCCTCCTCATCTCTACCTCCCCCAACCGCTCCCTCCGCCGCAGGCGAGTCGCAGAGATAGAGGCGGAGAAGATAGTGGTGAGGAGTGGAACTGCTCTGCCGCAGCCATGTCGGTGCGGAGTACTGGAGAAGCACCTCCTCTCGCGCAAGATCGAGGAGGCCATGAACACGGCGGTCCGCGCCAAGACCCCGGCAGGTGCTCTTCATCTCCACCCACATGCGGCGGGCGGCGCCGCCGTGATCACGAGGGTCCGGGCGCGACAGATCTGGACAGCCATGGCGCGTCCACGATGGAGGTTGACTGCACACCAACAAGGCCGTGCTCGCTGGCGTCCATGGCCAAGCGAAGCGCGCTTGAGGGCGCCGCGGTCGACGCCTCTAGGGGCCGAGAAGCGGAGGCTCGCCGCTGGTGGTCACCAACGCAGCGGGTGATCAACGATAAGGCGTCGGGCGCTTCGTGGGGATGGATCCGCAGCGGCGAGCCTGATCGACCGAGCCATCATGGACTTGGACAAGGCGCACCACAAGGTACATGACTAAAGCCCCCAATCCCTTCCTCTTCTAATCCTCTGTGCTCCTACATTGCCAAGAGATGTCTTAAGATTTATAACGACTGATTATACAATGAGTGTGCTATATTATGCCTTGGTGTCATCCCTTACCACAGGCACAATATATTATGCCAATGCTTTATCCCTTACCACAAACAATTGATGGCTCCGTATACTCTGCGACAGGCAATGTTTGACATTGGCTTGTTCCATTTTAGGCTTCTCGCCGGAAATGATTATGTGTTATTTTCGACGTCCTTTGTGATTACTAGTTTACTACTATCTCAATCTAGTACAACTATGTAGCTGGGTATAGTTTACATTGCGCTTATAGTCCCTTCCCTTGTTTGGTGGGTTTGTATACAATACCTCCTGCTAGAGAATTACTATAATATTACATCATGCGGTGAGATTGGAGCGAATGCTATCTTTGGTCGTATTGATCGTAGCTTGTTAAGTCGGCGCCGCTAAAAAGAGGTACCAATTATCTGCTAAATCACCGGGGTTTGAGGCAAAAATAAGTCGGACATGACAACCGATTCTTATAGTTGGTTGCCTTGCGTGTTCATTTGTACAACTATATAGCGATCTTGTTGGTAAAAGCGCTTCTAACGCTTCCGTCCCTGCAATTACAGTAATTAATGGTGGAACACATGCTGGAAATAGTCTTCCCATTCAAGTATTCTCACTAAACTTTTTATAACCAACCTTGCTCTGCGGATTGCTGGAACACTGTCTTCTACAAACTCCATTTAAACTCTGCAAATGGGTTCAGAGACATATCATAATCTGAAGGTACCCTTCATTTCTAACAAACTGCTTCACAAATATCTATAGATTATACCTTGCACACACTCTCAACAACATGAATGTTGTCCTCCATCCCATATTTGGACCAACTTTGTTACTGGCCCATCAAAAAGTGTAGGAATGTCGATAGCGATTGTGTTCATACAAAAACTTAACACCGTATCCTAGCTTTACGATGCCCTCCTCCGTTTCTGAACTTGCTTAGCATTATTTAGGTAGATTGCTCCTAAGACAAAATCTCAAGTTCTTAAACCATGGGCGCTTCAAATTGTTCCAAAGTTTTGTTTTCATAGTGTACGATAAGTTTGTTGACTTTTATACAATTGTTTTTCACCAATTGATTTGATAGGATATTATCTCGGGAAATATGGTTCGAAAGTTGCAACATTGGTGAGGATGGTGAATTTGCTCCTAATATTTCCAAGCAAGTAATTGATTTACATTTTCTGACATACTTTATTTCTTATTTTCCTTTTGGGCACCTACATATGGATTTCAATATACCATATCTATGGTGGGTCAATGTTCAAAGATATCTGAAGGCCCGGATCTTGTCATTGCGGCAATAGATAGAGTTGGATATAATGGAAGGATCAAATTAGCAATCGATGTTGCGACTCTTGATTTTTGCGAAGGTAAGGATAAAAGTGATATCTCTTGGGTATGGCTATGTAAATGTTCAAAATGTGTTTCTCGAGAGCAAATATCTCTTGTTATGTTGCTAGAACCTCGATCTTGATATGATCATGGTGGAGGGCATATCTCGACTTTGCAATGATCTGTTGGTAAGGAACATTTATTTTATCTTCCAATCTCCATTCGGTATTTACTCATTTGATTTCCATCTGCGCAGCATGTCTAGTGAATACTTAGTTAGTTAGCAATTTGCCATATATTTTGCAGTGACTATTTCTTCCCCATGATCAAAATTTCTTCTATTTCCACGTATACTAGCTCGGTCTTTGCAACTACGTGCAACTTGAAGCTACATGCACTCTCTGTTCCTTTGTATCTTTTGAAGTCACATCGTTACACAAATCTATTGTGATGTCTTGGTTCAAAAATCTATTAGTTATTTTGTACAAAAAACTATTAGTTATTTACCTTGTTTTAGAGTTCATTGACAATTTTAGGCTTGTACTCTATTTTTTGAGTGTATCGGCACTAATCACATAATTTCATATGAGTTATTGTTCATGTTAACTTGATCTCCAGATTATGAAAACCTTAACATGTCTTCTATTCGTGTAGCTATCTACTACTAGAGGCCGACTTATTATTTCAAGCGATGGTGTTTGGGATGCCTTGACCGCAGAAGTGGCTTTTAACCTGCTTCACGAGGTCTTTCTCCTGAGGTCGCGGTGAGCAAATTGTTAAAGTACAATTCTCTCTCTCAATCCTAAATCTAAGATTATACACTTCTTTACTCATTTGAAATCTTTTAAGGATAATTCCATAATTCCATCTTGATAACTAAAGGGTTAAAGGCTTGTGCAATTCAATTATAATTATACAATCCGTTGAAGGTTTCCAATGAGTCAACAATCATTAAGCAATTGTCGAAGATTCCACTTGTCGTGCTTTGAAAACAAGAAGCTTGTAGACATGGCCATCTCCTTCGAGCAAGCAATGTTATTAAATTTCCCTCCATATCATCATCGTATAATCTTGCAACAATTATCAATTCACTTTTATCAACCTAGAACTTCCGTGAGGAAGCTAGGCACTAAATCGAGGGGTATTAATGTATTATTGTTCATTGGTTATACTTATACATCTAAATAATGGTAGACGATAAAAATGATGGCATGGTTCTTTCTTTGATTGTGTTTTTGCACTCAGCTTCAGAGAATATATATATATAAGAGGCACAAATTAGCAAGTTATACTTGAGATCACAGGCACAAATTAGTAAGTTATCAATACAAACCCTAAGAAGTTACTAGATCGTAGCATTCCATGGCCTATGTACATTTGCACATTCCTTAGAAAACAAACCGACTAATCATCCTTTTGCACATTTATATTTGTGCCAAAAAATATCAAAATTCTATTGGCCAGAGACTGATCAAAATATCAAAATTTACTACTTGCTTACCTAGCCCCTATCATGTACTTGCTACTTGCTAGTTAGTAGTTACTGCTTACTACTACTTGCTTAAATAGCCCATGTTATCGTGTGATATATTTAAATTTGTTTGTTAAACTACTAATCTAGTCACATTTTGGACATGTAGTATGGTTGATTGATCTTTATTTGTGCGATATATATGGTTTATGTTTTCACGCAATATTCGAATAAGTATTCGTGATCGAGACAATCTGTATTCGGTTCGGCATGTATTCGCTCCGTATTCGTGACCGAGACTATCCGCATTCGTATTCGTATCCGGCACTGTCCGTGTCCGATTCCAAATCCGAGAAAAAATATGGAAAAGGATACGGGATGAGCGATATCCGTCCGTATCCGCTTCGTTTGCACCCCTAGTTGTGAGAGCTAGCGGCGGCTGTTTTGCATGCGGCTGTGCATGCAGCTGTAAGGTGAAGAGGATTGCGGCGCGTCCTGGAGGCTTTGGAGGCTCTGTGCGGCTGGACAGATTTTGGCAGGAGGCTGTCGGTGGTTGTAGCTGTAGGTGCAGGTGCAAAATTGATTAGGTGCTAGCGGCTACAGGTAGGAGGACCAAGGCAAGGCGTCACCTTGTCACGCATAGCTTTTTGCTTCACGTGAAGTGAAGAAAAATCTTACACAATCATTTACCTCTCTCTAATTGTCATTAACAATCCTATAAGTTGATTCCATTCTAACAGGCCCTAGGTTTATGGGTGGATTAACAGTAATGCATGGTAAATTTGAGAATCAGAGAACCCAGGAGACAGGTTGATGCTTGTGTTGACATGATCTAGAGAGAACGGAATCGGTGGCGTCTGAGGCAGTTGTGTTTGATAAAATAAAAAGCTAAAGATTTGTCGGACCCGGATTCCGAGAATCCAAATCCTCTGTGAAAACACTGTGCTATTCCCTTGATCAATAGATAGCACTCACATACACATTGCTGAATCATTCATACAAGGTGTAAACTAAAACAAATATATTACAACACAGAGTGACATAGACCACGTTGGGTCGAGTTTTACAAAATGGGCCAAACAAGGCCAACTTGAT
The DNA here is from genome assembly GCA_036346405.1 of Phyllostachys edulis. Taxonomy (NCBI): domain Eukaryota; kingdom Viridiplantae; phylum Streptophyta; class Magnoliopsida; order Poales; family Poaceae; genus Phyllostachys; species Phyllostachys edulis. The sequence goes on from CM070548.1 coordinate 6,850,614, forward strand.
TACATCTCATGAAGATAACGAAATCTATAGTGGAAGCAAAAGGGGAGTGGGGCTCATCTCACCACAGACAAGCGACTGGGGCAACCTGTGTACGACGGATATTAACCAAGAGCTGGATAATATCGGTTGTATGCGAGTACCAACAAGTCTACTTAGACTGGGGCGAGACCTAGACTACAGAACTATACTACTCCTCGTCGTTTCCTTGTCCATCAGCTTCTGGGCCTTCGTAGAAAGCGTAGTCTCCTTGGTCTTCATTGTCTGAAGGGTTTGGGGAGAGGAGCAAGAATGAGCACAACTTCCGTGCTCGCGAGCCAACACACAATGCAATAATATATATGCAAGGCTAAACAAGGATGGCTCGGTTTCTTTTATTTGCTAAAGCAATCTTTTTAATTATCATAATTACAAATTCCTATTACTTAGCATTTTAACAAATTGCATTTTATTAAAGAGAGTAATTGTGCAATATTTATCTCAGCAGAGGTTCCCTCCATCGGAAACTCTACACCATGCATCTTTTGATTGGAGCTGCCTCCAATTATTACCACCACTGAACTTGAAGGCTCAGGTAAAATCCAAACTCAGGGCTAGGTGAGCCCTCTGCATTTTTCATAACACCCACAAATTTTTTGAAATAGAACTAACTCAAGTTAAGTTCCTATGTCCGCCTTTGACCGTAGGCACGGTTGTTTAAACAGTTTAGACTTTGCAGAGGTTGTACACTTTACCCACAAGAGATAGTCATACTCGTTACCCCATATGATTTTGTAGCCATGTAGTTGAGCGACCATCACAGTAACCTTTCAAACTACCCTACCCTCTCCGTCATCTCACCCATATGGGGTTACGTCCATACGTTGCGCGGGATCGTTGTACCGCAGCGTTGGGCGTAGTTTTGGACTACCCACAACCACTGACAACTTCACCCATTCAAGCTGGATGTACCGTAAGCTTGCGCATTCCCTTTCTCCACCAAGTGAGATACATTCAGGGTTTAATAGTTTTACTAAGCCAAGTTGCATTTTGTAGACTTGTGATTGTACTTGTTTAACACAGGAGGTCATGACAAGATTAAGTCCTTAATTCATCCGGTCTGTTCTTTCCACATTCCAACCACTCTCGTGCTCCTTGAGCACCCACTGCCTTGCCATCTGCCCAGATGGGGTATTGGCAATTATTAGGGTTTTAAGGAGTAAAATCAAATTATTTCATTCCTTTCAGTCAATGGACCATCAATGACTACCCAAATCATTTCATGTTTGAAAAATGATGTTTGGGGTATTTTAATACCCCGGTACTTAAGCAAGTCTAGCATGTCGCTTAAGTATAACCTATAGCTAGTATCATACATTTACTAAGGTGACAAGAAATAATGGATTCAATATCAATGGATGGCATATTAATTAATTAGTCATCAAATGGGTGTTTAACTACCTTAAGCTTTAACATACATTTGATTAAAGAATTAAAGCATGCAATTTTGGTTAATTTAAATGGATATAATTTACATAAAATGTAGGATCAAAATGATCAAAGCATTGACTCGCCTTAGTTATAGGCAAGAGGATCTTGATATTCTTGAGCTTAATCAACTTGGAGGTCTCCCGCGTCTTCAAATCATAATCGGACGAATGTACCAGAAAAAGGCACAACGGCAAAGAGAGCAAATAAATACACAAGAATAAATAAATGAACTCCAAATTGAACAAGACCTATGCCATTAGCAAGATCTTGAATTTACAAAATTTTAGAAACAAATTTCATAATTTTTGGAGCTATAACGGAGGAGAACAGAATTTACGAAGATTAAATTGAATTAAAAGGGGGGAGAGAGAGGAAATGGTTCACAGCACAGTGTGAACCGGGTTTATGCGCATTGAAGCGCTGGTCCACGGCACAGTGCACGGTGGGGCCCACATGTCGCTCACAGGGGTAACAAGGGAGGTTAAGTGACCGTTACTATTTTCGCGGGCCCACTTGGCAGTGGAATAAAAGGGGGCTTAGGACACCATTAAAGCTAATGATTGCGCTTAGGTTTTAAGGGCCGTCATTAGGGCTTAATGAATGGTGAACAGTGCAAGCCCGAATGTGCCACACGCGAGTGCTCACGGTCAAGCGGCTCGCTTGCTTACCCGCCAAGGGAGCGGCGAACGCAGCAAGGCGTCAAAGGCCGAGATAGGGAGCTGGTGGCGAGAGGGAGCGAGTGATGGGGGTGGCGCGGCCGGGGAAGGGCGGGTGCGGCGGCGGCTCGGTGAAGATGAAGCTGGGGCTCCGGTGAGGGTTCAGACCGGGGAAGGGGAGCACGAGGTGGAACTTGTCGAGGCGGTTCTACCGGGACGAAGAAGGGGATCGGAGGTGGGCTGTAGACGGCGGCGGGTGGTGGAGAAGGCGGCGGCTGTGGCGACGGATCTTCGAGGGGACTTGAGGGGAAAGCTTCCTGGTGGTGAGTGGTGCACAGTGACGGGGGCGGCGGCGGCACCGGAGGATGGCCGGAGCGGCTAGACGCTAGTGGGGGCAGCGGCGACCGAAAAAGAGAAAAACGGTGGTTTTGCTTGGTGACTTACCGGGAGCTCGGGGGCGGCGTGAGGGTGAGCAAGGGGCACAGGGAGGCTTTATAGGCCATGGGAGCCAATGGGAGGGAGGAGAGCTGTTGGGCGTAGCCTTGATCTGAGGAGTTAGCGTGGGCGAAACTCGTCTTGAGGCGACAGGGCAAAGGGTAGGTGGCAGCGTAGCGAGGGGCGTCAGAGGGTGGCATGCGGCAGAGGGAGCTGGAGGTGGCGTGCGAGGCGCAGGCGGCGGTGTAGAGGGCTTGTGGTTGGCAGGCCTTGGCCAGGCGGCGCGCATGCACAGAGAGAGGGAGGCACGAGCGTGGCGCTTGGCTGAGGGGACGAGGCGAGGATGAGGCATGTTGGCCAGGGCGTTGGCGGTGGTGCAGAGGCGCACGCGGGTGGCAGAGGACAGGAGGAGCCAGAGGCGGCGCAACGTCGGACGGGAAGAAAGAGAGAGGGAGGCGCTCGGTTGAGGCTGGAGAAAGAAGGAGACAGGGGGAAGAAGACAAACGCCGGGTGGGCTACGGGCCAAACGGGCCGAGGGAGGAAGCAGGCTGGGGCAGACCGGTTGGGCCGAAGGAAATGGGCTAGGGGAAACCAGGGCGGCCCAAGAAGAAAAGTGGGCTGAGCCCAAGAAGGAACGGAGGCCAACTTTGAAAAAGGCCCGAAAATTCAAAAGAGGGAAACTCAAACCAGAATTTGAATTTCAAAGGTCAAGGATATTTGAAACACAAACTCGAGCTAAAAGAAGAAAGGAGGTTTTTACAAATAGTTTGGTAATTTGAATTACGGTGAAGAACGAAAACCGAAAATAGCAGCACTATTTACCGTCCGAAAACGGGACGTTACAAGATTGTATGCATTTTTTATTTTTTTATCTATATTTTTTCCCCTGTCGTAGCAGGGCCCTAACGCCCTAAGATCGTCGGGAGTATCGGTGTGCTATCGGTGATGTTGTACATATGTAAACCTAGTTTGTACAGTGTTTTTAGGCAAATGTACCAAAAATACCCTCACACACACACTCTCTCTCTCTCGCCTATGGGGGCAAGAAGGTAATTGTCCCTTCTTGCCCCCCCTATAAGTAAGACCCCAAGGGCACATGTAAGGGGGCTCTCCTCATAAAACACATATGAGCAATACATATAAACACACTTGTCTTTGGCTTCACTCCATCCGGTCCTCCACCCAAGACAAAGGGTACGGGGGGTCTCCGCTGTACGGAGGGTCCCCGTACCCATCTGTCTAGTTTTTTAGCAACGACAGTTGGCGCCGTCCGCGGGGACCGAACAAGAAGCTGCAAGCAAGAGAAGCCGAAGACACCCACACTCCCACACCTTCAGTTGAAGCCCTTCGGGCGGAACACGGAACACCTCACAGTCGAATCAATTTGTTCGGCAAAAGGCCTCGCTTCGAGGCTCAAGGAAAGCCTTCGTCACCTCCAGACTAAGCCTCGGAGGAGACCACCTCACCCGCAGAACTCGGAGAGACAGCCGGCGCCAGCGCTCTTCACGCGGCCACTCCTCGGGTCGCCCCACCAGGCAGCGGCCGGTGCCCTCGGCCGGGCCCTCCAAGCCCCATCCGAGCCTCCCCCACCTCGGCGTCCTCCGCACCCCTCTAGCGTGGCGCACCCTCAAGCCGCCCGCTTGGCAGGCGGCGGAATCCTCGGCCCGGCCCCCCTCCAGCCCCGCCTCGGCGTCCTCCGCACCCCTCTGGCGTGGCGCACCCCTCGGGCCGCCCGCCATGCGGCGGCGGCATCCTCCGGCTTTGGCCCCTCTCCGAAGCACCCCATCCGGAGCCCCCTATGGCAGCTCTCTGGACCAGCCCGCCCAGGGCGAGGTACCCCGGTGCGGCCACCACCTTCGCCTCCGAAGGCCCCCGCTTGCCCCCGCATCTTAGGGCCATTTCGCCACTGCCGCCGGCCACCTTCGTACAGCCTCCAGAGCCGCCACCCCGGAGTGAGTCGCCACCTCGCTGGATCTGCCTCTGGCCCCCTGTGCCTTGGGCCTCCCTGCGGCAGCACCACCCCTCGAGCCGGCCCGGCACCGCCGTAAGGGACCGCCGCGAGGCTCCAGCCGTTCGAAGCCACTCGCGCGTTCCTACCTTCCGGAGATACCTTCGACAGCGAGGCAACTTCGGGGAGCGACGCCCCTCCGGCCACCATCTCGCGAGAAGGAACCCGCGCTCCCGACATCTTCGAAGAACCGACACGATCGCTTCAGCGACACTTCGGGAAACCCCCCTTCGTTCTATTTCCTGCTGCTTTCCCTTGCAGACTTATATGTATCTGGTTCAGCTTAACAACTGGTCGCTGCTTTCTTCATCACACATTTCAGGAGACGATTCAAGCCGATCAATGTCCTCGACAGCCAAGTCACCAACCCAGGTGGTGATAGCTCTACCACGGCATCAACCAAGGAAATGGCCTTCTCCGCTTTCTGCAGCGCCAACCTAGAGACCCACCGGAGCCTCCGAAGCCCCCTCGGTGTCTCCGAAACGCAAATAGAGACCCTCCGAAGCCCCTGGAGCTACCCTCGGCGGCGACACTTCGAAGCACCCGCCCCCCCCCCCCCGCCCAATAGTCAAAGCAACCCCCTAGGCATCTCCAACCGCCTCCGAAGCAGCCACGCGCCTTCGGAGCACAAGGTGCTCGCCGGCTTGAGGCCGCCACCTCGCCGGCTCGACGCCACCGTCGGTCTTCCGCCCCGGAGTGCCTTCGGGCCCTCGCCCCCCACCTGACGCATGCACTTCCTCAAAGCCAAAGGCTCGCATCACCTTCGGCCCAGCTTTCCTCAAAACTCGGGGTAGCGTCGACCCTTCGGGGTCATCCCAAAGCCCCCAAGGACACCCTCCGACACGGCAGTCTCCTCCGACCTTGGGGGTCTCCTCCGGAATCGAGGCGTGGCGCCGTCATCCTGAAGCCTCCTCAATGCCACCACCCGGTCTTCTACCTCACCGCTGTGTGGCCTAGGCACGGCGCGGTGCTACCTCGCAGCAACTCCACTGGCTCCGGCCTAGGCCGCCCTCGTCGCGCCCGCCTCAGCTTCGGCGCGTCGCCCCGCGGCCGCCAATGACCGAGGCTGGGTATAGAAGGCAGGCAAAAGTTCCAAAGTGAGGCAAGCACTACTTAATTTTCTGTCATTCAAAGAACAAGAAGCCCAGCCTACACCGCTAGAGGCGAGCTTATCTGTGCGGGCATTCGTAAAAAAAAAGATAGATGCTACATGCTGCAGCCTGCATTGTTTACATCTTCCTTAGCCCACTGGGTACGGGGTAGCACTCCATCGGAAGGGGGCCGCCGCCTTGATTACCAACCACCAGCTAGTCTAGGCACCACTAGTAGTACTCCTTGTCGTTTCCCTATTTAGCACCGCGTGTAAAGAGAGTTGCATGCATACAGACTTGCATGCATGCATGCATACACCACACAACACGGCTTAAAAGTGCCCATCCGAACCATCACCAACAAACCATTTGCACGTGTGCGGCAGCCTTTCGATGCTCCAAGTTGTTATAGAAAGAAAATTGAAATGAGGGTGTAAACTAACTCACCCTCCAAGGTGTGAAGTGTACAAACAAAAACGCCGCATACGGCTCCGAGCCCCAGCGCACACCGATGCCCTCCGCAGGCACGCGTGTATAAACGAAGACGCCACGCATGGCCCCGAGCCCCGGCGCACACCGATGCCCTCCGCAGGCACGCGTGTATAAACGAAGACGCCGCGCATGGCCCCGAGCCCCGGCGCACACCAATGCCCTCCGCAGGCACGCGTGTATAAATGAAGACGTCGCGCATGGCCCCGAGCCCCGACGCACACCGATGCCCTCCGCAGGCACGAGTGTATAAACGAAGACACTGCGCATGACCCTGAGCCCCGGTGCACACTAACTCACCCCCCGGGGTGTGACGTGTATAAACAAGACGCCGCGCATGGCCCCGAGCCCACGCACAGCCCTAGTCGCTCCGACGGCCACGCCTCGGCGACTAGAGAGTCTCCCGCCGTGAGGGCCTGGCCCCGGCGGAGAGACATCTCAAATCGCGCTCCAACGCGCATAGCCCTAGTCGCTCCAACGGCCACGCCTCGGCGACTAGGGAGTCTCCCGCCGTCAGGGCCTCGCCCCGGCGGACAGACATCTCCATTCGCGCTCATTCGCGCAAAACCTAGTCGTTCCGGAGGCCCCGCCTCGGCGACTAGGGAGTCTCCTGCCTCGAGTACCTTGCCTCGGCAGGGAAACCTCGCACATTCGCGCTCATTCGCGCAAAACCTAGTCGTTCCGGAGGCGCCGCCTCGGCAACTAGGGAGTCTCCCGCCTCGAGTGCCTTGCCTCGGCGGGGAGACCTAGCACATTCGCGCTCAATCGCGCAAACCCGAGTCGCTCTGTAGGCACCGCCCCGGCGACTAGGGAGTCTCCCGCCTCGAGTACCTTGCCTCGGCAGGGAAACCTCGCACATTCGTGCTCATTCACGCAAAACCTAGTCATTCCAGAGGCCCCGCCTCGGCGACTAGGGAGTCTCCCACCTCGAGTGCCTTGCCTCGGTAGGGAAACCTCGCACATTCATGCTCATTCGCGCAAAACCTAGTCGTTCCGGAGGCCCCGCCTCGGCAACTAGGAAGTTTCCCACCTCGAGTGCCTTGCCTCAGCGGGGAGACCTAGCACATTCGCGCTCAATCGCGCAAACCCGAGTCGCTCTGTAGGCACCGCCCCAGCGACTAGGGAGTCTCCCGCCTCGAGTGCCTTGCCTCGGCAGGGAAACCTCACACATTCGTGCTCATTCGCGCAAAACCTAGTCGTTCCGGAGGCCTCGCCTCGGCGACTAGGGAGTCTCCCGCCTCGAGTGCCTTGCCTCGGCAGGGAAACCTCGCACATTCGCGCTCATTCACAAAAACCTGGTCGTTCGGAGGCCCCACCTCGGCGACTAGGAGTCTCCGCCTTGAGTGCCTTGCCTCGGCGAAACCTCGCACATTTGCGCTCATTCACGCAAAACCTAGTCGTTCCGGAGGCGGCGCCTGCAACTAGGAGTCTCCGCCTCAAGTGCCTTGCCTCGGCGAGAAACCTCGCACATTCGTGCTCATTCGCAAGCAAAACCTGAGTCGTTAGGAGGCCCGCCTCGGTGACTAGGGAGTCTCCCGCCTCGAGTGCCTTGCCTCGGCAGGGAAACCTCGCACATTCGTGCTCATTCACGCAAAACCTAGTCGTTCCGGAGGCCCCGCCTCGGCGACTAAGGGGTCTCTCGCCTCGAGTGCCTTGCCTCGGCAGGGAAACCTCGCACATTCGTGCTCATTCGCGCAAAACCTAGTCGTTCCGGAGGCCCCATCTGTCTAGTTTTTTAGCTACGACATCCCCCTCCCATTTTCTATATTTTAGATTACTAGTTAAGTGCCCGTGCGTTGCTACGGAACCCAAGCTTCGCCACAAATATTACCATGTTATGTACATTTATCTTGTGAAGCATATAAAAAGAATGTTACACCATTAAGTTCCTTATGTATTAATTAGTTGAATAGCCCAGATGTTACAAAACTCGTTTACTCTTATCTATAGTCGAAAGTCCATGTGTTTTTTTTAAAGATGTGATGACATAAAATTTATTTCCCCCACATTTCAAATTGAAGGTAGAAGTAGGTAGAAGTGAGGCTCAAACTTAGGTGAGTGGGTTTACAATCATATATACCCACCATTGCACCCTAAAAGAGTTCTCGAAAATCGTAACAACACTCACTAACTACTATTGAGTGCTAACCAGTAGTCATGAGTTATACATGACACTCTTTTAAAGCAAGTAGGCTCCATTAGTTATTAATCAATAAGTTCTATAATTATTACAAATTCCCTTTTGTTGGTTAAGCGATGCTTAGCCCAGTTAAACAACTAACGAATATCTTTTCATTTGTTTTAATTAGTTGAGTACACGTGCGTTGCAACAGAAACCTAGCACTTTCTTTCAACACATATCAAATGATGGATACATATATTCTCAAGATAATATCACATTAAGATGGTTTCATGATCCTCACACTCATTCAAATAAATACAAAATAGGCTCGCTATGCGCCGTGATCAAAAGATCAAACAAAAAGCGCATACCAAAACATGATTATACATTACATGAAGTCATTCCATATAATCCACCATAAAAAAATTGCGAGACAACCCGCTTGAGTTAAAATTAAACATCACAATATTGATAGGCACATCGCCTCTTTTAAGTAGTATGATGAACCAAGTCTTGCTACAACTGTACAATGCCACCATCGGTCTGCTGAACCTAATCAATAATCCAATTATAAGCCACCTCGTGGTATGGTATAACAACAAGCATGTATAGGGTATCAAAACTAATAGTAAATACAATCCAAACAATTTGTGATTCACAAAACCAAGAAAAATATTCTTGTTGTTGGTCGCAATCAGATTGATGGTCGGCCGGATCAAATGTCAAGAAGTCAAGCGCAAGAGGTGTTGTTCAAATAGTTGAACAACACTTCAATTACATTCTACAAAAAGCTCGGCATCAAAAACTAAAGGATTCATGCACCATTAGTGCCATCTTTCAAAAAAACCAAATACCGCAAAGCAGACAGACCAAGCAAATTTTAGCGAGGAAAAAGAATAGATGAACAAAAAGGCTCTATAACAAATACATTCATGCTTCACCTCGAAAGAAGACAGAGAATTTGTTATTCCCTTTGAGAATACTAATGCATATTTAACCTTTCACTATTAGCGAGAAAAGATAAACAAAGACACTCTAGTAACTAATACCTTAATGCCTCACCCGAAAGAAGAGAGAATTTCTTATTCCGTTTGAAAATACTAATGCCTATTTAACCTTTCACAACAAAATCACCATCTTCAAATGTACAGCCTCTGGCGTAATACTGCCTCAATTGGGTCACATAACCTTCTTCAACCCATTGGAACATCATAGTTTTACCTTCACAGTTAGAAAACATAATAAGTTCTAAGATAATAAATGACTCTCTGCAATTCGAACATAATATATTTTCAAGAAATTATAAACCAAGCATAGAAATAAGGACAAGTACTTTTATACAAAGATATTTACACTTTGCTTGTGGAGAAAATGCCCATCTTTGTTATTACCACCACAAAAACAACACTGGAAGCGATTCATCAATTCTTTGGCTTCCACAAGAAAATGATATTTTTCAGAAGCAACTTCACATGCCTAACCGTAGTATTCGCTAACCATAGCATTTAACATGCAGAGTCCAATAGTCATGTGCCCGTGCGTTACGAAAACTTCGTACTTTGCACTAATAATTTATGTGCAATGAGCAATAACTGTGACTCAAACATATTATTCACTTGAATGTACAATCATAGAATGTTAAATGAAGCATATATTGTTCCTTATTGCAAGTGGTTCACGTGTCAAATAAGGCTTGAGAGCATTAGAAGCGAATAATACCATAGAGCTCTTTTCGCATTAGAAAAAAGAAACTTTTATTGCATCGATATGAATCGTGCCTAACAAAGCGAATCAGCGAGAGCAATCATGCACCGGAATATGTAAGTACACAAGAAACAATTGTTATGATATGTCGGATGTAGGACTTAAGCTTACATCACCGGAATAAAAAAAAACCTAATCAATATACAAAAGGTTTTGCTGCACTCCGTAGTGTTTAAACAACCATATCTTTAGAGCCTTAATGTTATACAACCATATCTTAAGTGAAGCATTTTAAGAACTAACATTAAAATAGGAGAATGAGGGCTACTATCTAAGCAATTGGATTCAATATAGATGGATTACAAGTCACATCATCCACGAAAAACCACCTTACACTTTTCAGAAAGACCAACTGAATATCCACTTTACTCTTATACCCTCCCACCTGGCCACCTTCTAGTGATATGGACAATTCACCTTAATCTACATCATTCAAAGTCAAATAGAGGCTTTGATAATAACTCTCTCCTATTTTAAGGCTAGTTCCTATCCAACATGCTCCCATAAATTACATAAGAAGTAAATTGATTAATTAACACACAGAGAAGACATAATTCACCACTAAATTGCACTATTTGCGAGCTTCTATTGAGAATATTAGCTAATTAAATTGCATCCAAGAGCTATGAACAAAATAACTACCTCACCGAGTCAATGAGCCTCCAATATCCATCTCTAGATTCAAAAAGATTCCTCCATGCCAGGGTCATTAGGTGATGCGAAGTGGAAATCGCCAATACCGGTTCCGTCTCGATCTTGTCCTGGGGTAGTGATCTGTAAACATAAAGTCGTTACGCCTTGTGACCTATGTATGATTTCAAATGAGATCATGTTTTCTCCGATGAAGCATATTCTTTGAATGACAAGCTTTCGGATTAGCATTCGGTTCCCTACCGACACCATTCCTCTCATGAGCTATGTTGCTAGCATTAAGTCGACTTTCTTGATTGACAAGTAAATCATTGTTTCTTGTGTTGGCATTTCCATCGTTGTTGAGGCTATGCCTTTGGAGTACTTTCGGCAACATTATTTTCTTGATCGAGATCGACCTTCAAACCCACACAAGAATCATACATATTGCATTTTATTAGCAAACTCTTCCCTTAAACGCCTTTTATCAAGTTGTGCCTCTGCCCACACTTGCTTTTTTAAAGCATTTGCGCCTCCAGACGTTCCTGCAAAGTCTCTTGTTCAGATGATGTTCGGGGAAATTAACAAAATAAGAGAGATTATTCAAGATCATTACCTCGAATTGCACGTATAGAGTTTCCTTCGGTGGCAACACCAATCGGTGCAATCAATGCATTGAGACGTTCCTCAACACTAAGATCACAGTAGTCACCTTCACTAGCCCCGAACCTAGGATTGCCCTTGGTTACTTTCATCGATCTCGTGTCTTGTGCATCGTCAGTGGCTACTTCATGATAATCTGATGAAGCTCCAATGGGTGGATCGACAATGCATTTCGTAGATAATTTCCCATGGCATAGTTACCGCCTAAACACGTTTGATATATATCAACAAAATCATGTAATGTTATGACTTAATTTTGGATGTAATATAAAATGCAAAGATGACAAACCTGGAAACTTGAGAAATTGAGGCTTGAGATTGGCCAACATAGAAGCAAGATCTTTCCGAAAACCTTGGCCCTAAGACAAAAATGTAATGAATAAAAGGTCAAATAATCCATGGAAAACTCAAGTGGGATTATAATCATCACTACCATATATAGTTGGGATGGTACCAAATGCATTAGGATAAAGAAATATTTTCTCAATTTAAGGAGAGTTCTCGCTGATGCATCCCTAGTGAGAAAAACAATTTAAGATAAAACATAAAGCGAAACAAAGTATAACATGTAGGTGTCCAATGGCATAACCGACACTTGATCAAGCCAAATTACCCCACTTTTACACAAATAATATTTCCCATCAACCAATCAAAAGATCTTGATAAATATATCTAGTGATCTTAATTTACGTATAGCAAGTAAGAAATTGCTGTCATAAAGTGGCAAATCATGCGGTTTTTGTTTTTACTATATTGTGAAGCACTATGCAATGACGGAAAGGCTGCAATTCGGCGAGGCGGGAGGGAGGGGAGAAAGGGAGGAGCGCCCACCGTATCCGTCGTCGACGCAGGCGGTGTGGAAGATGCTAGAGTCGGTGGATCCGTCGCGGACCTACACCTCCACTCAATCCGGCCAAGACTATCTGGTCTTGCTGAAGGCGGCGCGGCGTCGGCGAGGTCGGGTGCCGGCGGGCGCGACCTCGCCCCTTCCATTCCGACCCCCCTCATGCAACAGCCTCTTCCTCCCGTCCTCGGCATCCCGTCTGGCACAACCACCTCGAGGTCGGGGACACCAGATCCGGCTCGGGCGAGAGAGAGAGAGAGAGGTAGGGAGGCGGCGTGGGTGAGGCCGCGAGTGGGAGAGGGAGGCGGGCGCCATGGGTGAGGAGAGGGAGGTGAGAGAGAGAGAGAGGGAGGAGGGGGCGTGGGTGGGTCGGCACTGCTGACGACGAAGAGGAATGGATGGGTGAGGATGGAGGAGGAGGGGGGGGAGGAGGGATCTTGGTGAGGATGGAGGATGGAGGGAGGGAGGGCGGGCAGGCAGGCAGGGAGGATCTGCGGCGGCGGGATGGAGGGGGGGATGGAGGTTGGAGGGCGACGCGAGCGTGGGAGGTGGAGGTGGGCGATGTGGGTGCCTGGGTGGGGCTGGTGAGAGAGGAGATGGTGGCAGGGCAACGCCCAGCAGAAAGGTGCGCTTCTTGCTGCGAGATGATCCGGACCGTCGATTGATAGTTGATTGGACGGATAATAACTCGAGTGGAAGGACACACCATCACCAACTCCAATATTTAAGTAGTAGAGATAATGTTTTGATGTTGATGTAATAGGTGCAACTGTACTTTAAAATTGATTCACGTTGCTGTAGCTATCATCAGTCAGCGGTCAATACAGTTGGTTAATATTCAGTACAAGGAGAAAAGAAAACACAACTCCACAAGTGGCCAGCAGTCAAAATTGTAAGGAGCTAAACATATCAGAAAATGCAGAGCCGGCATTGTTTACTTTATTTGTTTTGCACTTAGCCTATCATAGTTCTAATTGATGTGATTAACCTAGCAATTAGTCTCCCTCGCAAAAAAATCCTAGCAATTAGTCTCCCTCGCAAAAATAACCTATTCTCAAGAAACCTAGCATACGTTTGCTTTCTGTTGTCATCCGTGCTTTGTCTGATGCATACGTTTGCAGTTGTTTTCCATCTTCTCGGCTCCACTGCTGCATTATTGTGGACCATGGACTGCGACTCTCTGTGGTTATCATCTGAATTCCGAAGTGCTTGAAGAAAACTAGGTAGCGTGCGAGGGCTGGCAGTGGCACTGTGGCTGGCTGATTGATCACTTGAGAACTGAAGAGCTGATTCAGGCTGTGATGCAGGGCAGGTTAGTTTAGTTGAACAGTTGGTGTTAAGAATGTGGCGGATTCAGGATTTTCATGATAGATGTTCGGAGTTATAAAAATATTGTTCAATGTAAAACATAAATGTTCATAATAAAAAAAGGTACAAATCTACATGTTTCCTCTTCATTTTTTAACGCTCAGCAGTCTATATGTGAGACAGAGTAGTAGATAAAGATGTTAAAAAAAACCTAGAATATAAATGTTAGAAACTTGGATGGCTATCTCACCTTAGCTCGCTGCGCACCGCAGCCGCTGCTCCTCGAACTGGCTGCTCCTCGGTGCTCACCCCCTACAGCCCCAGATAGTGCGCCGGATTGAGTGGAGGTGTAGGTCCGCAACGGATCCACCGACGCTGGCGTCTTCCACACTGCCTGCGTCGACGACGGATACGGTGGGCGCTCCTCCCTTTCTCCCCTCCCTCCCGCTCTCGTCGAATTGCAGCCTTTCCGTCATTGCATAGTGCTTCACAATATAGTAAAAACAGGTACCGCATGATTTGCCACTTTATGACAGCAATTTCTTACTTGCTATACAGAAATTAAGATCACTAGATATATTTATCAGTATCTTTTGATTGGTTGATGGGAAATATTATTTGTGTAAAAGTGGGGTAATTTGGCTTGATCAAGTGTCAGTTATGCCATTGGACACCTACATGTTATACTTTGTTTCTGCTTTATGTTTTATCTTAAATTGTTTTTCTCACTAGGGGATGCATCAAGCGAGAACTCTCCTTAAATTGAGAAAATATTTCTTTATCCTAATGCAGCTGGTACCATCCCAACTATATATGGTAGTGATGATTATAATCCTACTGAGTTTTCCATGGATTATTTGACCTTTTATTCATTACATTTTTGTCTTAGGGCCAAGGTTTTCGGAAAGATCTTGCTTCTATGTTGGCCAATCTCAAGCCTCAATTTCTCAAGTTTCCAGGTTTGTCATCTTTGCATTTTATATTACATCCAAAATTAAGTCATAACATTACATGATTTTGTTGATATATATCAAACGTGTTTAGGCGGTAACTATGCCATGGGAAATTATCTACGAAATGCATTGTCGATCCACCCATTGGAGCTTCATCAGATTATCATGAAGTAGCCACTGACGATGCACAAGACACAGAGATCGATGAAAGTAACCAAGGGCAATCCTGGGTTCAGGGGCTAGCTGAAGGTGACTACTGTGATCTTAGTGTTGAGGAACGTCTCAATGCATTGATTGCACTGATTGGTGTTGCCACCGAAGGAAACTCTATACGTGCAATTCTGGAGGTAATGATCTTGAATAATCTCTCTTATTTTGTTAATTTCCCACTGAACATCATCTGAACAAGAGACTTTGCAGGAACGTCTGGAGGCGCAAATGCTTTAAAAAAGCAAGTGTGGGCAGAGGCACAACTTGATAAAAGGCGTTTAAGGGAAGAGTTTGCTAATAAAATGCAATATGTATGATTCTTGTGTGGGTTTGAAGGCTGATGCTGATCAAGAAAATAATGTTGCTGAAAGTACTCCAGTGCATAGCCTCAACAACGATGGAAATGCCAACACAGTAAACAATGATTTACTTGTCAATCAGCAAAGTCAGCTTAATGCTAGCAACATAGCTCATGAGAGGAATGGTGTCGGTAGAACCGAATGCTAATCCGAAAGCTTGTGCATTCAAAGAATATGCTTCATCGGAGAAAACATGATCTCATTTGAAATCATACATAGGTCACAAAGGCGAAACGACTTTATGTTTACAGATCACTACCCACAGGACAAGATCGGAGGCGGAACCAGTATTGGCGGTTTTCCACTACGCATCACCTAATGACCACGGTGCGGAAGAATCTTTTTTGAATCTAGAGATGGATATTGGAGGCTCATTGACTCAGCTGAGGTAGTTATTTTCTTCATAGCTCTTGGATGCAATTTAATTAGCTAATATTCTCAATAGAAGCTCGGCAAATAGTGCAATTTAGCTGGTGAATTATGTCTTCTCTGTGTGTTAATTAATCAATTTACTTCTTATGTAATTTATGGGAGCATGTTGGATAGGAACTAGCCTTAAAATAGGAGAGAGTTATTATCAAAGCCTCTATTTGACTTTGAATGATGTAGATTAAGGTGAATTGTCCATATCACTAGAAGGTGGCCAGGTGGGAGGGTATAAGAGTAAAGTGGATATTCAGTTGGTCTTTCTGAAAAGTGTAAGGTGGTTTTTCGTGGATGATGTGACTTGTAAGCCATCTATATTGAATCCAATTGCTTAGATAGTAGCCCTCATTCTCCTATTTTAATGTTAGTTCTTAAAATGCTTCACTTAAGATATGGTTGTATAACATTAAGGCTCTAAAGATATGGTTGTTTAAACACTACGGAGTGCAGCAAAACCTTTTGTATATTGATTAGGTTTTTTATTCCGGTGATGTAAGCTTAAGTCCTACATCCGACATATCATAACAATTGTTTCTTGTGTACTTACATATTCCGGTGCATGATTGCTCTCGCTGATTCTCTTTGTTAGGCACGGTTCATATCGATGCAATAAAAGTTTCTTTTTTCTAATGCGAAAAGAGCTCTGTGGTATTATTCGCTTCTAATGCTCTCAAGCCTTATTTGACACGTGAACCACTTGCAATAAGGAACAATATATGCTTCATTTAACATTCTATGATTGTACATTCAAGTGAATAATATGTTTGAGTCACAGTTATTGCTCATTGCACATAAATTATTAGTGCAAAGTACGAGTTTTCGTTTACGCATGCGGGCACATGACTAGCTGGACTCCTGCATGTTAAATGCTATGGTTAGGCGAATACTACGGTTAGGCATGTGAAGTTGCTCCCTGAAAAATATCATTTTCTTGTGGAAGCCAGCAATTGATGAATCGTTTCCCAGTGTTGTTTTTGTGGCTGGTAATAACAGCATGGGCATTTTCTCCACAAGCAAAGTGTAAATATCTTTGTATAAAAGTACTTGTCCTTATTTCTATGCTTGGTTTATAATTTCTTGAAAATATATTATGTTCGAATTGCAGAGAGTCATTTATTATCTTAGAACTTATTATGTTTTCTAACTGTGAAGGTAAAACTATGATGTTCCAATGGGTTGAAGAAGGTTATGTGACCCAATTGAGGCAGTATTACGCCAGAGGCTGTACATTTTAAGATGGTGATTTTATTGTGAAAGGTTAAATAGGCATTAGTATTTTCAAACGGGAATAAGAAATTCTCTCTTCTTTCGAGGTGAAGCATTAAGGTATTAGTTACTAGAGCTGTCTTTGTTTATCTTTTCTGCTAATAGTGAAAGGTTAAATATGCATTAGTATTCTCAAAGGGGAATAACAAATTCTCTGTCTTCTTTCGAGGTGAAGCATGAATGTATTTGTTATAGAGCCTTTTATGTTCATCTATTCTTTTTCCTGCTAAAATTTGCTTGGCTGTCTGTTTTGCAGGTATTTGGTTTTCTTTGAAAGATGGCACTAATGGTGCATGAATCCTTTAGTTTTTGATGCCGGAGCTTTTTGTAGAATGTAATTGAAGTGTTGTTCAACTATTTGAACAACACCTCTTGCGCTTGACTTCTTGACATTTGATCCAGCCGACCATCAATCTAATTGCAGCCAACAACAGTAACATTTTTCTTGGTTTTGTGAATCACAAATTGTTTGGATTGTATTTACTATTAGTTTTGATACCCTATACATGCTTGTTGTTATACCATACCACGTAGGTGGCTTATAATTGGATTATTGATTAGGTTCAGCAGACCTGATGGTGGCATTGTACAGTGTAGCAAGACTTGGTTCATCATACTACTTAAAGGAGGCGACAGGCCTATCAATATTGTGATGTTTAATTCTAACTGAAGCGGGTTGTCTGCAATTTTTTTGATGGTGGATTATATGGAATGACTTCAGTGTAATGTATAATCATATTTTGGTATGCAGTTTTTTGTTTGATCTTTTGATCACGAAGTGCATAGCAGGCCTATTTTGTATTTATTTGAATGAGTGTGAGGATCATGAAACCATCTTAATGTGATATTATCTTGAGAATATATGTATCCATCATTTGATATGTGTTGAAAGAAAGTGCTAGGTTTCTGTTGCAACGCACGTGTACTCAACTAATTAAAACAAATGAAAAGATATTCGTTAGTTGTTTAATCTGGGGCTAAGCATCAGTTAACCAACAAAAGGGAATTTGTAATAATTATAGAACTTATTGATTAATAACTAATGGAGCCTACTTGCTTTAAAAGAGTGTCATGTATAACTCATGACTACTGGTTAGCACTCAATGGTAGTTAGTAAGTGTTGTTACGATTTTCGAGAACTCTTTTAGGGTGCAATGGTGGGTATATATGATTGTAAACCCACTCACCTAAGTTTGAGCCTCACTTCTACCTACTTCTACCTTCAATTTGAAATGTGGGGGAAATAAATTTTATGTCATCACATCTTTAAAAAAACACGTGGACTTTCGACTATAGATAAGAGTAAACGAGTTTTGTAACATCTGGGCTATTCAACTAATTAATACATAAGGAACTTAATGGTGTAACATTCTTTTTATATGCTTCACAAGATAAATGTACATAACATGGTAATATTTGTGGCGAAGCTTGGGTTCCGTAGCAACGTACGGGCACTTAACTAGTATAACTAAATCATAACTAATTTAAACTATTGTATAAAAAAACGATCCGTATTAAATTGAGTGTCCAACAAAAGTGCACTGCTTTGCTTTTTTAGATGCGGAGAAAGACTTGATAGGGCAGAAATAGCAAGAAGAACGCGAAGAGAGGTTACCAACGAGTGGTTAGTCCGATATCCGTGTTTTGTGGCTAACGGCCACGGCTGGGGTCCCACGAACTACGTGTTAGTTGTCGCACGGCCTCCTGGTTGCAGAAACTATTGCGAAAAAACACACGCAAGAGGTTACGGGAGAGCAAGAAAACCTTGGCGTGTCTTCGTGGGCTCTGCAGCTGGTACGATGCACGGAAACATTGCACTTGCGCAAGAGCTCATCGGTCTCTTGAGGATAGAATCATAGAATCGTTTCCAGGTCAGAGGATAGAATTGCAGCGGTCTTTGCGCCCCAATTCAGGACTGTCTAACAAGTACGACGTGGAGCCGCCGTATTCTTCTTCGTTTCCCACCTCGCGTTTCACACCTGGCCACTTGCCATACAAAAATGACGGCGAGGCCCGAGGCGGTGCTGATTCAGATTTCAGATCGTTAGTGTCTTACTTGTCCCGCGCGCGAACCGATCAAGGGGGGGAAAAAAATCCAATTCTCTCTGTTTTTTCTGTGTCCCAACTTGAGTCTGCAATGGAAAGATAGCAGCGATGTAGATTGTAGCGTCCAAAATTGTGGGTTCCACTGGTGGTTCGCTCTTGGGACCCGCTGAATTAATCTCCTGTCGGCTCCGGTTTCCGGCTGATTATCAGCTAAACAGTAAAGGCAAAATATCAAATATGTACTAGGCCTTTGTCTGATGTGCATTTTAGCTTATTTAGCTACATACGGTATTCTGAAATTTGTTTTGGTCGTTTTTTTTTTGTGAAAGAGAACCTTTCATCCTATTATTGAACCTGCTGATGGTTCACCATTTTTTTTCTTTGAAACCATTCTGATGGTAAAAACTTAAAACTTGAAAGATCAACTAGAGCCATGATAATCAAGTGATTCTTCGCAAAAAAAAATAATAATAAAGTGACCAAGAACAATAATAATAATATAATTTCGTGGAGATTTCCAACTTTGCTTAATGCAGTTTCTTCGTTGCAAATTTTCCGATCCCTTGTGACTGGTTACTGGCTAGTCCTGGAGTTAAATGGCAAAAGTAGCTAGCTTAATTAGGTTCCATCTTGTTTGCTTGTGCAGTTTGGTATATAATGTTAGCAAGTATCGACCTCTTACTATATTTGTGGGTATTGTTACTATTCACTAACCGACAGTATATCTTGTAATCTTTTCTATAGATAGAATATATCTCTTGTAATCTTTTGTATATATGAAACTCTCTTGTAATCCAGCATGTTTGCAATCTATATATATGAGAATATATGCATAGAGCCCTTTGAGGCTTTTTCCTAATCTCACATGGTATCAGACGTGGTCACGTTTCCTTGACCCGTTCTCCCTTCCGTTGCCCCCCTGTGTGCCTCTTCTTGGCCGCACGCGCCACCATCTCTACCGTTGGTCCCATGTGTGTCTCTACGGGTCCATCTCTGAAAGCATTTAGGTCCCTAAAAATGATTTTGGTAATTAATGATAACAATGTGTTAGAGGACTAATATATGTGCTAAGATGTTTTAAAGGCTTAGTCCTGGATTATGGATGACAACGTGGAAATGGCAATGCAAAGATGATAAAAGATCGACATGGCTCAAAAAACAAAGGTATTATGAAGCCTAAGGACCCTTTTATAGTTTTAACCGGTCTCGGTATTTGGTGAAAAGACCGGATTTATAGCATAAATGCCGTATTATAAAGAGGGATCATGGCTAATAGCTTGAGGATTTATTTTGTGCCATCTTGATCAACTAGAAGTCATGCATTGCATTTAGAACAACTTCTGGAAAAAGTCTTTAAGCAAAAATGGTATGCCAAATGCCACAGCATTTTCTGATTTTTTTCACTCTTATTTATATTGAACAAGAGACTCAAAAACGATGACGATACATGCAGTTACATGCAATGAATCTGAACGTTTCAACTACAAGCACATTTCAACTAATTGTGCCTACACGTTTTTCTTCTCTACTAATACATGTAACCTCCCCACTACCTCCACTACACGATAATGCCCACTCTTCCTGCGCACATCAATGCCATGACTGCCATGCAAAAATAAACTGAAAAATGACATTACAAGAAAATAGTAAATGCAATAACCAGTCATCAAGGATTATTCAACAACATCGAGGACGACAATGCTGCCGGACAACAGCAGTTCCCATGGAAGTCCACCCGAGAGCAAGTTGTAGGACAGGTTGAGGTTCCACAGGCCAGTAAGATTGGCAAGCGACGGTGAGATGCTCCCCTCAAGGCCCTTTGAAGCCAGTGTTACATCTGTGACTTCGCCATCTGCGTTGCAGATGATGCCCTCCCACATGCAACAATCTGTGTCGTTCTTCCATGACACGGTGAGGCCTGAGTCTTTCGAGAGCCCAGCGAGGAACTTGAGGAGGGAGCTCTCCTCCTCTATGCAGGAGCTGGTGGGGGGAGGCTAAGCAGAGCAATAGCACAAGAGCAACACCAAGTGAAGGTATGGGTGGTGATTTGGTTCTCCTGTTGTTGCGTGAAGAATGCAGTGGCGAAGCAACGCAAAAGGGCCCGTTATCCCCTCGCAGCCGCCACTGCCACCTTCCACCCCCTCTCCAGCTCCCATTACCACCCCCAATCGATCCGCTGCCGTAGCCTGGTGTCTCAGTCGAGCCGCGGCCGTAGCGCTGTCCCTCTCTCATATCTAATTTCTCTCGTCGAGCACAAAATTTGACATGTCGAACAAGGTGATTCAGGCCGCATGAGGACTACTGTGGTGCTGACGATCAAGCACCAGATCAGGTCTAGTGCAAAGGGCAAAGAAAGCTAAGGGCCGCCGTCGAGAACTCCCGCCACCGTGACCAGTGCTTTTTGGCAACAAAGCGAACATGCCGTGGTTAGACACTGGATAGCCCGCGGAGGTGGGGTTCGCTCTGGGAAATGGGAGCAGGGTTCTGGTAACCGGTCAAAAAAAAAAAATCGGGGGGGTCCGGTTAGGCCGATTGAACCGAAAATCGGAAAATTTCGGCCAATTTCGGCCGAAATTTTCAAAAAAAATTTGAATTTTTCGGATTTTAAATTTAAAAAAATTCAAATTCAAACAAAAATCATCAATTGAGCTAGTTAGCAAGATATTCACATAGACTATTAATTCAAATGGGCTTATATTATTACACTCATTCATCAACTGAACAAAATACAATCAAATTCGAAATTTTTTGGACAAAATTCATTCAAACCGGCCAAATTCGGAGCCGGTTTGAATTCTAACCGGGGGGGTCCGGTTAGGCCCGATAAAATCGGTACCGGCCGAAAATCGGCCGGTTACCAGAACCCTGAATGGGAGACGGAAGGCGTTAACTTTACTTCGAGAAAGGGAAGCACCTTCGACGTCATTGACGAAGACGATGACACCCAGCTAAGTAACATCACCCCATCCTTTGTGTAGCATTGCTAAGGTTCATTCAGGTTGCCACTTTGGTTTTTCTGGTCGTCATTTCGGTTTTCCCTGCCATTTTTGCTCTTCAGATTCTTGTTCAGCCCCGTTTTTACCTCTTTGAATCTGAACTTGCATACTGCTCCTAAGCCTTGATCATGTGTTCTCACTCTCCCTCCTGCTCTTTAGTCTTTCCTGCCACACTTTGCAATGGCTACTTCACTTCTTGAGGGGAAGCCGACCGTCCGTGGCAATTCCTTTGAATCGCTGATGCTCACCAAACACTTCTCCGCAACTTGTGATCCCATCAACCCAAGAAGACACAGCCCAGCCTACCTCTTTGCAACGGCGGTATCTCCAGGCATCCTCATCTCGCCGGAGAGACTTGCCGCTCTCCTTGTTTCCCGGTTCGGTGGCTGGGCATCTGCATACGCAATCAAACAGCTAGGAGCGGGTTTTTTTTTTAATTCAAAGTGGCCTCATCAGAAGTAGCATCTGAGATTGCTTTGCGCGGCAGGCTAAGGTCAGGTTGCATGCTGATTTCCCTCAGGCTAAGGTTGCGAGGTGAGGAATCCTTTTTGACGTGTTCATCGCATGAGACATCGTCTACAGACATAAGCGCCACGTGGAGGCGACAAGATAATCGAGCCAAGTTTGCCTTCCCGGCTCAAGGCAGCTCAAAACGCGAGCCAAATAGTGTGACAACTCATCTGACAACAATGATTCCTTACCTTCCCAACTCGGCTGAGATTTCTTGCAGATACGCGACCAATCGGCAAGGATCTGAAGATCTCTCTTTGCCTAAAAAGTGGATAGAGACTGCCAACTCCCCGCAGCACGCCTATTCTCCCACCAACTCCAGACAGTCTTCAGAGTGCCCTCGTGACTTCGCCACGCAACGGCTGCATGCAAGCCTTGGAAATCTCCAGCCCTCTACCCATTCTGGCATAACCTTGCCGCGACCAACTGAGCTAGCTCCCTGTAAAAAATGCTCTCCTCTCCGAGGCAGCTGTTCCTCCAAGGCCGAAACTTGCATACCGCGTCTTCCCAAAAAAGTCTAAAGACTTGCATATCAGATGCTTTCGATGCCTCACCTGATCTCATTTCAAAGCATCCTGTAGAGATCCGGTTGTTTGCTGGTTTTGTAGAACTACCGGCCACATCAGAAGAGACTGCCCCTTTGCCTCTCTGTTGGACAAGCATCCAAGGTTCCATCTGCACAAGTAGTCTCCATGGAACCTGGCTTTTTAAGTCGCCCTACCTCCCTCGATATCCGCTGCCCGCCAGCCCGCGACCTCAACTACCTGGTCTCAGTGGTCACTGTTGAACCCGCCACCCCTTCCTCCGTTCCCTGGATTCACCGGGTCTTCCATGCTCGCCTGGGCAGCCCTCAGGTGCGCTTCACTGTTGGAGGGGTGGGCTGTTGGACCTGGGATTAAACACTCTAAATTCTCTGTGCATTTCTGAACTAGTCCCATGATCAGTAACTAGTTTACACAGTTAAACAGATATGGTAACATCCATAAATCGCACAATATTATTAATAATCAACAGAGTTTATTACAAAAGAGGCTTACAAGCCAACAATAAAGAACACAGCGGAAGACGAAGAAGATGTAGTAGAGTCCAGTTAATCTGCCACAGGCAATCGACTGGGGAAGCGGCCTAATTGTCGAGATCCACACCGGTAGCAAAGTTCTTCTCCTCTGAAATTATTTGCATTAAGTAAGAATAAGCACAACTTCCATGCTCACAAGTTACACCTGTCAAGTAACAGATTGAATGCATGTATACAAGGGTATCTCAAAGGAAGGCTTATTGGTTAATTTTGCATAAAACAACATTTTCTTTAAATACTTGTACTAAGTTCCAAATTAGTTATTCTATAACTAAAATTCATTTTATAAATTCTCAATTTTATAGTCAGATAACATTCACACATGAATGGTGAAGGATACCCTCCTATCACATGGCTTCCTACCCAATTCCCATTTGGATAGAAATCCAAAATCATTTATGTCAAATCATTTTAAAATCAAAGCCAAAGATCTAACTTGGAGCAGCTTTGCTAGGCATGTCCATGACCGTGGATATGGCTATTCGAATAGTTTTACACTCTGCAGAGGTTGTACAGCTTTACCCACAAGACACGAATTCTCTAGTT
This sequence comes from Phyllostachys edulis, assembly GCA_036346405.1. Lineage (NCBI taxonomy): Eukaryota > Viridiplantae > Streptophyta > Magnoliopsida > Poales > Poaceae > Phyllostachys > Phyllostachys edulis. The sequence goes on from CM070548.1 coordinate 6,874,481, forward strand.
TGTCCGGCATATATCTATGCCACCGCTCACTACCTTAGGTAAGCGGTATAAAGCACGCGCCAAGGCTTTTACAATGCGTCATTCCACCGCAGTTACCCCTCGCTAAGGTTTCGCCACCCCCTTTGGAATGAAAACCGCCGGGTTCGGGCTCCCTCTTGCGCCAGGTGGGGCTAACATAGGTCGTAACATGACTACCCACTGCATCTGAAGGGAACGACCATGGTGGAACATTGCAGATTAATTAGCCAGGTCCCCTCCCTATACTCAGGACATGTGGTTGCACGGTGAGGCATAGTCCATTATAGGCATAGCAAAGGATCACTCAGAGGCCGATCCTTAACTGACTTGGGCGTCTTTCCAAATAACCCCTGGGTCTCAACCCTAACCAGATTGAGCCCGTGCATTGACATGCACCATCCAAACATCCATTTCGTCCAAGTACAAACCATCAATTTATTTTATTTTTCTAAAGTCATTTATAAACTCCCATAACACACCAGTGCTATGGATACAATATAAACAATATTTGTTTTTTGGCTGAAATTCTCCAAGTCAAACATTTTTGGGTCTAAGCATCGCTAAGCATACTTTTTCCAAATGATCCTAGTTCATACTATTATATCAACTAGGTTTTATCTAGGGTGACAATATATTTGATTCAATTATCAAAGTTGGCCATACAAGGAATTTAGGCATATCTATGAGTTTAAAAACAGGAATTTAAATTACTAAATATAAATAAGCATGCAATAATAATTTAAAACAGAATTTAAATAATTTAAAATAATGGGTGCAAATATAATCAAGAATGTAACTTGCCATGCTTGATTAATCGATGTTCTCAAACGGCGTCGAAATCCGATCGTCTGAAGTCGTCGTAATCTATACGCGTAAACGATCTGAATTCAAATAACATTCAAATAAAAACCAAATAAAAACCAAAAAATATAAAATAAATACTGCTAGGAAGATATCAACTTTATATGAATTTAGGAAGTTAAATCGACGGAATCGGAGTTCGTATGAAGGAGAACGAATTTCCGGAAGGTTGCAAATCACATGAAATAATATAATTCCGAAAAATTCACTATTCATGTGGAAATTATGGTTTCAGGTTGATTCGGAACAAGGAAAGAGCTTTGTGGCCATGACGATGGCGACGAAAGCACAACGCGTCGAGGCAAAATCAACGGTCTAGATGGCTCGGCCAGATGACCTTCGATGACGATGTAGTCCGACGGAGAAGACCTTCGGTGGGCGGATGTCGACGTTCCAGGCAAACGGAGAAGAATTAGAGGATGAGGTTTGTGGCGAAACGAAAAGAGAACCGTGAGGAACACAGCACTCTCCTTGGTTGGGGTGGAACGTGCACGGTAGGCCGGTGGCGGCGGCGACACGCAAAATGGACCGAAAAATTAATAGAAAATAAATAAAATCTAAAAATTATGAAATAAATACTAAAAATAGTAGATGAATTTAGAAGGAAAAATCAACAGATTTGGAGCTTGCATGTGAGAGCAAGAATTTTTGGAAGGATAAAATGTGTATCTACAAAGGCAACGCATGACTAAATTAACCATTTACTGTCCATCTTCTTGTTCGGCCGAAACAGCAAGCAACAAGCCGGCGTCTTGGACATGGTGCTGCCGGTGCTCCAGCAATGGTGCCGGTGAGGGGAGGGGAGCACCACGGAGAGTGCGACATCGCGATGTCGGTGGTGGAGACGGTGTGGCCGGAGCTAGCTCGAGGGCGACGCAGTTCGCAATGGAAGAGGCTTCGGCCTAAGTTTCCGATGGCGACATTGCCGGCGAACGACGGTGTTTCGACGGCCGGCGAGGGGTGGAATGGATAGAGGGGAGGACGGGGATGTCGGTGCTCACCTCATTTGTGGAAGAACGTGTACGAATGGCCGGAGGCGAGGACGACGATGTCGGTGCGACTTGGGCTCACGATGGCGCGGATGTTCCGACGATGCTCCAGCGAAGGAGAGGAGAGCACGACATAGAACGTCGCGAGGCGAAGCTAGCGGTGCGGTCGATGATGCCGGGGAAGGCTTGACGACGCCGGAGGAGACAAAGATCAGAGCTTCGGCGGCGCGAAGAAGAACTCGGATTCCCATCAATTGAGGGGGAGAGAGAGAGGTCTTTGAGGGGTTTTGATGTGGGTGAATAGGGGCTCACCGTGCTCCCTTTTATAGGGGCCAGGGAGGTTGAGGGGAGGAGAATCGGGCGCGAAGATCACGGCGGCGGTTTCGGCAGTGACTCACGATCCGAAGAATGCACGCATGATTGAGGGGAATAACGGCCAGGAAGAGGAGCGGCGTGATGCGCGAGTTTGAATGCGTACGCGGGCGCGGAAGAAGGGGAGGAAATCTCAGTTTTGAATGAGCTTCAATTGGCCATCAATGGCGGTCGGGTACTGAGCATGTTCTCTGGACGGCAAGAAGAAAATGGAGGGGAGATGGTGTGGGTGGTCGGGGGAGAGGCGGCGCGGCGAGGGGCGGCGCCGGCGGTGGTGGCCAAGCTGGGCGACCAAGGGGCGGCGCTGCCATTTAGAGGCTTCGGCCATTTTTTGTGCTCTCGGGAAGACAACAGAGAAAATGAATCGTGGGGAAGATGAGAGAGAAAGGAAAGTAGAAAAGAAATAAAGGAATGCCCATATTGATTGAAACCAAAAGACGGAAAGTGGCAGGGCATACTTGTGTTGGAATTAATACGGGCTAGGTCCAATTTTAATTCTAATTAATTCCTGGAAAATCTCAAAGGCTCATGTGCATGCGCTAAAACTGTTTAGTCCCACATGGAGGGATGAAGGGGAGTTACACCATTGTATAAGGTGGAACATGGTAGCCCCTCTTGTGGAATTGGAGAGAGCCATCACACGCGCTCGCTGCCGCCGCCGCCGAGCGGTGTGGTGCGTCTTGGCGTGTGTGTGTCTTGTAGCAAGCAGGCGTGTCGAGTCTTGGCGCGTTTTTTCTTTATCTATTCGAAAATCGAAACGCACCAACTCGTAATTGATGGCAAATCAATGGCAACCGTTGGTCTCTAACCTCTTTGTTTTTGGCTATTAAAAGGAACAGAGTTCTGCTTCTTGATGGCGCATCAATGGCAACTGTTGGCCTTTGGACTTTGCTTCTTGATGGCGAATCAATGGCAACTGTTAGCCTTTGGATTCTGCTTCTTGATGGTGAATCAATGGCAACTGTTGGCCTTTGGACTCTTTGTTTTGGCTATTTAAGAGAACAGAGTACTGGTTCTTCGGGTTGCTTCCACAATACATAATTCCACAGTTTTTGTTGATGTCTCTGGCTATCTCCATCCCGGCGAGGCGCGTGTACGGCCGCACCGGGAGAGCAGGCCTCCGGAACCTTCGCCCTTGAAGGCTTGCATGAGCGAGGATGAATAAGGTTTTTGGGGAGCGTTCGCGCGACTGCTCGCTGCTACGTCTACATCAACTGCACGACTACGCGACGTCCACTACACCATGATAAACGACGACCTTATCAAGACTTCTGGTGCTGCTTCTTCTTCCACTGAATTTGGGTATGGCTGTCTCTCACTTGTTGCTTGGTTAGCTTTATTATCTGTTATTTTCTTGAACACTGAGATAGGTATACTAGCTTCTGTCCTTCTAGAAATTAGTATGGCTATAGTGTTCTTGATTACCTGCTTTGTGAAAATGGCTAGAGTAATTTCCATGATTTATCTAGTAATTTTCTGGATTAAGGTAATTCGAAAAATGCTTATATCTTCAACAGATAGACCTACAGGTATATGTTCAGAGGAGCCCACGGCTTCAGAAGGTATATGACGGGGATCATGTTTCCCTGGTGGAACGGGCTAGTCGTCGCGTTGCGGCGGCAACACCAAGCTCTTTGGCAAGCTCTGTTAGCAATCACTTGGCTTCCTATGCTCTGCGCGCTGTGCAATGGCAGAGCCAACACACCACACAACAACAACCTGCTGATTCCCTTCATGCAATGCAATGAGTAGACACACAGGGAAAGACAGAAAACACTCACTACGTGAGTTCCTTTCTTCTAAAAGTCTTGGCACACTGTTTATGCCATACAATCTCTTATTTATACAATTATGACTACATGCAGTTACACACAAACTGCAACATACAATTAGCAACAACAAAACAACGCGTCATTTAGTAATAGAAAAAAATGCTCCATGCAGTTAGAAAAGAAACAACAAGATTATTTCAACAAATCACTCCCTAATCTTGTTGATCTCAAATAACGGAGCTGTCCCCAAACTTGACAGATCCCTTTACGTTGGAATCCAACTCAGTGGTCGTCCTCACGTCTGAGGTAGACTTGAGCTTGTTCCTCATTCAGCGTGACATGCTCGGTGGCGCCCGTTGTGATCTCAGTGATGGTGCTCATATGTGCCATCAGCAGTGCTGGTACTTCATCGTCGAGCATGCTCGCTCGTGCCAATAGCAGTGTCTGCTCGTCGTCGTCGACCTCTACCAAATTGGCGCGTTCCTTGCGCTCACGGCGTGGCGCACGACAATCCCTGGAGAAATGACCCATCTTGTTACAATTATAACATTTTACCTTGGTCATGTCGCATTCTCCAAAATTGCCTCTGTCCTTGGTTTCATGGCCTCGGTTGTCGTTTTGACCGCTGCCAGATGAGCCCCAGGCTTGCTCGTACGTGTGCAGCCCACTCCTCCTCCGTGAGGAGCAGACGGCTCCCTGACTCTTGCGCATCGTCGTCGTCGAGGCCATAGTGTTGCTCCACTAAGCGCAGCCGGCCTGTCAGCTCCTTAATCGTCATCATGCTCAGGTCGAGCAGCGTCTCAATCGCGATCGCTGCCTGTGTGTAACGCGGGGGCACTACTCGGAGAAACTTCTAGACCACCTTCTCCTCGGCGATGGTGTCCCCGAGCGTGCGCAGATTGTTAACGATCCCAGTTATGCGCATTGTGAACACATCCACGGACTCCCCATCCTTGAAAGAGATGGCCTTGAATTCCTTTCGCAACTTCTAAGCGTTAGCCTCACACAAGCGCTTCACCCCGATCCTCATCAGCTTGATGGCGTCCCATGCTTGCTTTGCCATGTCCTTCACGACGAGCGTCGCGAGCATGTTAGGTGGGACGGTGCGGAGGATGGCCAAGAGCGTCATGCGATCATCGCGGAAAGAAGCGTCCCCGAGGTCGATTGCCTCCCAAAGCCCTTGCGCCTAGAGATTGACGCGCATTACAAGCACCCACTCGGTGTAGTTGATGTTCGTCAATGTTGGGTAGACGACCGTGCTGCTGGATTCCCTCATGACGCGCTCCGGCACCAACAGCTCACGTCCGCCCCTCCGTGTCCTGCTCTGCCCACAGAATCTTGATGGAGAGCGCGAGCTAGATGGGGACTACGCGTCTCCGTTGGCCATGGTCGCCAGAGCCGAATGAACCTGGGTGCTCAGATACCAAATGCTAGCAATCACCTGGCTTCCTGTGCTCTGGACACTATGCAATGGTAGTGCCAACACACCACGCAACAGCAACCTCCTGATTCCCTTCGTGCAATGCAACGAGTAGACACACAGGGAAAGCACAGGGAAAGACAGAAAAACACTCGCTACGCGAGTTCCTTTCTTCTAAAAGTCTTGGCACACTGTTTATGCCATAAAATCTCTTATTTATACAATTCTGACTACATGCAGTTACACACAAACTGCCACATACAGTTAGCAACAACAAAACAACGCGTCATTTAGTAATAGAAAAAATGCTCCATGCAGTTAGAAAACAAACAACAAGATTATTTCAACAAGCTCGACGTCAATTGCAGGAGATCATCGCAGAAACCGCTCAAAAGAAAGGAAGATCAGAGAAGTAATTCAGCTGCCTCTCAAAGCAAGGCCAAAGCCGACCTCAAAGGCGATGATCAGGGAACTAGCAGACCTATGTGGGTTCAAGGCGAAAGAGACCATTAGAGAGGCAACAAGAATTGAGAAGGCCGCGTCTGGTGGCGGCACCTCTAGCAATGCCTAAGTCCTTTTTGCTGCTTCGCAGACTGAAGCTACCGCTCCATGCATCCTACTGTGTATCTACATCCTCCTTTGTCACTGCATCTGTGCTGAACTTCATCTGCAGACACAATGCTTCTCATTTGCATCATGTAATCATATTTACCTTCTTAGGTCAGGCTAGCTTTCCATGTCTCTTTTCTTTTCTAGTGTTTGTATGTGTCTGGTGCTGTTTTATGTTGTTTCACTTCTAGAGGTCTTCTCATTGCATCATATGGTTTTACCTTGCTTATTTCTTTCTCTTTGCTTGGGTCTTGTTTGTGTGGCAACCTGAACAAACTTCTGGGCATTGCTCACGTTGGGTTCTGGAAAGGGACACACATTGCTTCCGATTGCTCACAGCATGCAAGGAACATCAATGAAGATTCTCTCCTGGAATGTTAGAGGTTTAGGAGAGATCAAAAAAGGACTTTAGTACATCAGACACTGCTGGATCTACAGTCGGATATCATCTGTCTGCAGGAAACAAAATTGGCTAGTATCGATAGTTTCAAAGCAATAAGCTTCTTACCTCGTAGATTGAGAACTTATCATTATCAACCTTCTATTCAAACTTCTGGTGGAACCCTCATGGCCTGGTGCAATAACAAGTTAGATGCTTCATTGATTCATGCTGCTACTTCATCATTATCTCTGGCCTTCAAGTCCAAAACCGACAACATCCATTTTAATGTCACTAACATGTATGCACCTTTCGAAGATAATGATCGCCAGCCTTTCTTTGAGGAACTATCCGTGATCCGGCAAAACTTCTCTAGACCTTGGATGGTGATTGGCGATTTCAACATATACCGGTACGCTTTTGAGAAAAACAACGACAATATAAATTGGACAGGAATGGCTATCTTCAACTCTTGGATACAAGATCAGGGATTACTAAATGTAGACATACCTAACAAGAGATTCACCTGGACGAACAATAGAAGAAATCCAACAATGGTCAAACTTGATAGGGTTCTAATTGATACAGAATGGAGTTAAGCCTTCTTGGGCACTTCTGCAAAATCAGTAATAGCGACCACTTCAGACCATACTCCAATTGTTGCTGAATTTAAAACTGACGCTCCTACTTCAAAGTTGTTCAGATTAGAAAACTATTGGCTACATATGCCAGAATTTCATAACTTAGTATTACAAAGCTGGACGCAAGGGACTCGAGACTTGGTTAATATATCCATTACCAATCTCAAATTACGAAGACTGCGTGCAAAGATTAGATCGTGGTCTAAAAGGAAGTACGACCCAGCCAACCAACTTGACAACACCAAAATCACCTTGGAATGGTTCGACAGGATGGAAGAATGGAGAAACCTAACAACTCTTGAGTTCACTTTCAGAAAAAATGTCTGACTACATCTTCAGGAACTAACTTGGTTCTGGGCTCTAAAATGGAAACGTCGAGCGAAGATTAAGTGGTGCACACTGGGTGATGAGAATACACATTTCTTTCACGTTTCTTCCACCATCAACCATCGAAAGAATAACATCAAGGTTCTGGTCAAGGATGGAATTGAACATTATGACAGTGTGTCAAAATTAAGGATTGCTACATAATACTTCAGAGATTTATTTAGTGTAACAGTTCCATGGTCCCCAACAATTGACCTCACACATCTTTATCCACAAGTGCAAAATTTACAGTCCCTTTCGTGTCACTTCACATGGGAAGAGATAGCAAATGCAATTATGCATTCTCCAAACAACAAAAGTCCAGGGCCAGATGGGTTTACCAACGAGTTCTACAAAAAAAATTCATGCATTTGCTAAAGCCTGAGCTATTACACGTCTTTGCGGGTCTACAGGCCACTAATCTGGATCTCTCAGGAGTGAACACTTCTTATATCACCTTGTTACCAAAAATAGAAACACATGTCCAAATAAATGATTTCAGGCCTATCTCGCTTCTACATAGTATACCCAAACTCATAAGCAAGGTCTTGACCAACAGACTGCAACCGAGAATGGCAGATCTCATCGATCACATGCAATCCGGCTTCATTAAAAAAAGATCAATCACAGAGAACTTCTTACTAGCTTCAGAATTAGTCCAATGTGCATTGAGAAGGAAAAAAGCAATGATTGTGCTCAAGTTAGACTTCTATAAGGCGTTTGACTCAATAAATTGGGAATGCCTTATGATGATACTACAACACTGAGGCTTTGACAATAAATGGATCAACTGGATACATACTATTCTCTCATCCGGCAAAGCACAGATTCTGGTTAACGGTACAGTAGGAGACAAAATTCATTACAAACATGGAGTACGACAAGGAGATCCACTCTCTCCATATTTATTCATACTGTTAGCAGATGTCCTATAGAGAATATTGCAACAAGCTCACGCAGATGGACTGATCTTACACCCCTTGCATGTGCAACAGGCTCCTCCAACATTGCAATACTCAGATGACACCCTAATCTTACTCAAGGGTTCAGCACATCAAGCTCTGATTCTTAAAGAGCTCCTGGAATCGTTTACGAGTTTTTTAGGTTTGAAGATCAACTATCACAAAAGTACATTTGTACCCATCCACATGACACATCAGACACCACCCTGGCCACCACCGCCCTGCAATGCCCAATTAGCTCAATGCCATGCAACTACCTAGGTCTAACCCTTTCCACTAGCAAGATACATCATAGTCTACTGCAACCAATCATCGACAAAATAGACAGAAGGTTGGCAGGTTGGATCCCTGGGCTTCTGTCTTGGGGAGGAAGAGTACAAATGATAAACACTGTGCTATCAGCCATACCTACTTACTACATGAGTTGCCTCCAATGGCCAGAACGTAGCATACAAGCCCTTGATAAAATCAGAAAAGCCTTTCCATGGAAGGGAAATAGAGAGGCACATGGCAGACACTGCCTAGTCGCTTGGACCATTGTATTGCTTCCCAAAGAGCAAGGAGGTTTGGGGATTCGAGATCTCAGGAATCATAACAGAGCTTTGATCATAAAAACGGCAAGAAAACTACTATCAAACTCAGCTGAACCTTGCTTCTTGTGGTTAAGACATCAGTATATTCAGGATAGCATACCAATGCAGCTCCGCCCAGGAGACAATTTATCATCTGTCATCGAGATGAGTACGCAATGACAAAGGTTATAATTGGAGAGAGACAGACTACGTTGTTCTGGAAAGACCTTTGGACATCCTCAGGACAACTGTACTTACGCCTACCTACTATTTTCACCTTTGCCACTAATCCGAATTGCACAGTCAAATCGCAATTCATTGCTAACAATACATCCAGTTCTATCACAACAAGCGCTCTTGGAATATCAGATTCTACTTCACATTCTTGCTGAACAGCAACTACAACATGGAATTCTAGATCAGTGAGTCATAATCTCGACCAAGGCGGACATAACTACTTCAAAAGTGTACAAACTGCTCTCATTCCACAGTATAAAATGGATGGCATCAGAATATGCTTGGCACAGATCAATACCACACAAATACAGAATTTTTCTATGGCTTGCTTTCAGAGGAAGACTAAACACTAAGGACAATATGATAACTAAGCAATGGAGGACTGATCCTCACTGTGATGTTTGCCCTTTTCTAGATACGATTGATCATGTCATTTTATGATGTAAAGTTGCGGATCAGCTATGGAGAAAACTAAGGCTAGCAACAGAAGCATCCTCAGCCCATGATATATTGGAATTTGTGCAAAAAGTATCAACACAAGTAGTTGCCTACAGAGACATTTGGCCTATATGTTTCTGTAAGACCCCGGGAGATTGAGCTTGGGATGCTTAGTCGAACCACCGACCCTTGCATCACAACCAAAATATCACGTGCCTCGGGAAAATATGTACATCCCAGAAGTGCTGTACATACACCCTTTTACAAGTTCATGCATCAATTCCATACAAACATAGAGCCAAGCACGAACTAGATTAAACAAAAGACATACATAATAGAGAGTTATTACAAAAGAGGCCGACCGGCCAAATACAACTAAAGAGTTAAACAAAAGCGGAAGCGGAAGCCATAAGATGGCAATAAACAAAAGCCAATCAGTGTGCCTTTAGCCCACAAGGCAACCAACCGGACCACCAACCTAGTCGTCGAACCCGCAACACATCTCACAAAAGTGCATCCCTTGGGGATCCACTTCTTCCTCTGCAACAATTACAGTTAAGCAAAGCAAATGAGTACAAAAATGTACTCGCAAGACTGATGTGTAAGGGTAACAGCCTATAATTAGCTACATGCAAGCTTTATTTAAGTGGAGGAAGCTCTAGACTTACTTTTAGCATAAAGCAAGTTTTCATTTGCAATAATGTAATAGATTTAAAGCAAGTTGACAAACAATTTTTAATTGTTGAAGTAACAACGATACATAATAATAACAACAGTAAAGACATCCTGGAAGTGACTAACCCAATAGTCACCACAACAATAGTATGAACATCCATTCATACCAACCCAACAAGTTTTAATTAAAGGTTATAGTCTAGTTCTTGAGTGACCTTGCCAAGCATGTCCATAACCTAGGACAAGGCTATTCAAATAGTTTTAACCCTGCATGGGTGTACCAATGTACCCACATGTCAGACCGCCTTTTCGCCACATGATTAGCACACTTCCTTTGGTATGCCGGCATGGCTAAGTCCTACGAGACATTTCCAATGGATGATGCTAATTAAGAGCCGTAACTCAACAAAGAGAAAGACACATTAGCTAGCTCAAGCCGATTTGCTGATGTTCCCCTCCTATCATAATAACATTTTTCTTTTAACACCACCAACCAACTCATAATTAACACCGCCCAAAGTACTTAGTCAAGAGGGGTCCCATATACCCTCGTGTGGTTAGCACGCAATATTGCTCAGTTTAGTGGCCCAAGTAACTCGGTCCTTAAGGACTTAGGCACCATTCCATCACACCAACATCCATTGTGCCCAAGTCAATAACAATTTTGTTTTCATTTTTATTTCTTTACAAAGTAACAAAGCACAAGTGCTGGACATAATGGAATAATAGTTTTTGTGTGATCAAGATCATCGACATAAGTCGATGACCGCCTAATTCTACCGGTAGCTAAGCATTTCTAAGCATGACATTGAAAAGACAATAAAAGAGTATAATTCAATCACCGGGCTCTAATTCATTAGCGAGATTATTATCCTATGGTTTGTGGCAGGGGATAACAATTTAAGGGCAACCATGCAATAGGAATAGCTACCTCTAATCGATAAAATTACTTTGACACAAAAGCATGCATACATACAAGTTGTAAACAAAGTAGTAGACTTTAAAATAATATGGGATAGAATATGATCAAACTGCTTGCCTTGCTGGAGATGCTCACTAAGCTGCAGAGGGTCACTCACGGTATCAACGCACTCGTCGGCACCTAACAAAAAAGCGATAAAGAACCGATAAGAATGAAGAAAACCGAAAAGACTCAACAGCAAACTTTCTCCAAATGATATGAAATTTTTACAGCAGATAGAGCATGATTTTTAAGGAATTTATCAATAAGAACCAATTGATTTGGATTCTCAATGCAAAAGTTATGGCCAAAACAAATCTGCTCAGCTTGGAAAATGCTGGAAAATTCAAACCGGTTACTGTTCATCTGAATTAAATTCTTTAGCACAATTTTCCAAAGAGATGTTGCACCTGAGATTTTTATGGTAAACCAAGCACCTCATGAGATGAATAACACAATTGGATTCACCTCATTTGGAGCTAGTATGCATTTTCTATGATTTTTCAAAGACATGCATAAGAGCACAAAACAAAATGCACCCACAAAGATTTTATAAATAGTGACATGCCTAAACCCTATTCTACCATTTAGTACACTAACAGAGGAAGCCAACAAAATTGGATTCACTCAAAAAGGATCTATAGAGAATCACTTATGCAATTTACAAGTTGAATGCCATTTTTAAAGCAACAATTAAAGCCTATTTCTAAACCCAAATTATCAAACCATTTTCTGGAGCCGAACCAAGCTTACAACCATTTTTAGATTAAAGTTCAGTTCAAACCAGAGCTACCAAAATTTGAATCAACTCAATTGGATCTAAAATGAAATAGTTATGCATTTTTAAATTTTATTACCTTTTTCGGTTCACAATTAAATCTCTCGGGAAATTCCTAAATTTGAATCGACGTGGAAAAACCTGGGCCGTTGAGATTGAATCAGACGGCCCAAGATGAACGGGGTGACGCGAGCGCGCCCGCGCGAGATCAACGAATGTGGGCCGTTGAGATTGAATCCAACGGCTCACACGCATCAAAGTCTTGATGAGTTTGAGCAGCGTCTTGTGACGCCATGAAGTCTCAGCCGTCGATTCTGAAATGGACGGCTCAGATTTGATCTCGCGCTGCGCACGCACAGCGGCAGTTTAAGGGCGCGGGGCCCACTCGTCAGCGACTCTTTAACTCGCTAAGACAGCCATTAACTACTTAAGCCCATGATTAGCAATTAATGAGAGGATCTTTGTCCTAATGACTTCGGCATAGTGCCACGTCCGACAAAAATGACCCGACGGCAAAGATTGGCTCGCCGCCGGCGACCTAGGGCGCGGCGACGCAAACCAAAGGCAGCAATGGGTGCGCAATAGCATAGCGCACCTACTGGTACCACTCACGATGACGGCGACAGCCCAGATCACCGGCGAGCCGGAGGAGAGCGGTGGTGCAAACACGGCCGAGAACGAAAAGCGAAACTGGAGCTCCGCAGCGGTTCAAAGAAGTGATGCCAAGCTTCTAGGGGCTACTTAGAAGGTTACCTTAGCACAAAGAGGAACCGAGGAGGTCTGAGGAGCTCTGGTGATGGGGGTCCTTGCCGGCGCCGAAGACGAAGAAGTGGAGAGGGCAAGCTGAGCAACAATCACAGCACTGGGTCATCACATTAGCTCCAGAAGGGCTCACAGAAGGTCTTTGAGCAACCAATTGGAAAGTGGAGGACTTACCAGCGCTGAGGACGAAAAGGGGCGATTTCGGCCGAAGGGGACCAAACTCCAAATTAGGCCGCTCCTGTGAAAGCGGGCCTAAATTGAGTTAGGGGTTTTACTCCAGGATATTAGGGGCACAAGATGACACGAAAGAATTTGAAGAAGAACCACTGGAGTACTGTGGTGGTGAAGCTTGCTCTCGGCCGACAATGGAGGATTTGGGTGATTTTGTGAATTAAGCTCAACCAAGTACAGAGGAGCAAGGTGAAGCTTAGGAGGTGTTTAAAGGAAGCCAAGGAGGTGCTTGAGGGCTTTTTATAGCCCAAGGGGCACGGGTGGAGCTAGGGCAGCAACAATGGTGGACCCTGGTCTATGCTCCTGCCATGGGCAAGTCGAATGTGATGGGAGTAGGTGAAGGAAGACTTTGAGGCAAGCTCTGGCAAGTAATTAAGGCATAAGAGCCGTTGCAAGGATGAAGAAGGGACAAGGCACGGCTCTCCCACGCTGCACACGCCATGGCGTCGCTGGCGCTCGTGCGCGGGGCAGCGGAGAACGGGGACGAAGAACAGAACGCGAGCGGGATGATTTCGGCCGTTAGATAAAGATCGGGGTGGTCGTGGACCATTGGCCACTGGATCTTGATCGGGGTGGTCGTGGGCCACTAGATCTTGATCGGGGTGGTCGTAGACCACTGGATCTTGATCGGGGTGGTCGTAGACCATTGGATCTGCATCGGACGGGTCCGACCAGGAAAGAGGAGGTCACAATCGTTAGATTTCAATCCGATGGTGCTGAAAAGAGATGGGAGGTCGTGGCCATTGGATTAAGATCTAATGGCGGATAGGGGCTGGCGGGATCGGGAGGTCCGATCGGGTTGCGCGCGACACGAGCGGTACGATCAAGATCGGACGGCTCAAAACTCACGCGCGATTGGAAGGGCGGGCTGAGCGCTAGGCAGTCCAACCAAGACCGGTGGCTCGAGCCAGGCTCCGGTCCACGCCCGAGGAACAGTGAAAACCAGTTATGGTTTAAATTTGAAAGCTGAGTTTGGAGGAATTTTTAGAGGTAGCAAACTAACTCCAAAAATTCTAAAATTTTGACTAGAGGTTCCTCACTCCAGGATTAACCTTACATAAAATTTCCAGAGATTTTTATGCACTGCATTTTTCTCAAGAAATTTCTCAAGGTTTGTTCTAGGGTTTGACCAATTGAAAAACTGGTTTGACTTGCCTCCAAAAATTATCAAATAATTTCTAAAAATTATGAAAAAAAATTTCAGAGGGGTCACACATCATTCTTAGAACCAAGGAAAAATATTTCCAAAGGTTGGCACAAGATTCTTGACAAAGGTTGAATAAGGATTTGACATTAGTCAACAGGAGGTTTAGATTTTTGAATTCCACAATTCTTTTACAAGAATTATAGAAAAGTTCAAGAACTTCAAGATGTAAGAAAAGTTTTAATTTCTTCTTATTTTCTTATATTTGAAACACACACCCATATTATGTTACATTTGAAACACACATCTAGATTTGGTTACATTTGTATATTTGGGATGTTACAGTTTCGCAGCATGTGCTCATTCACTATGAATTACAAGAAATAAGCGAATTTTCTGAAATGACGAAGACGGAGCCACCTCGATACAAAACCGGATCCAAGACTACATTAACCATTAGTCGTATAGGACCAACTCAAAATACCATGCTTCCATTCGCCAGTGGAGTCAGCTCTTATTACATGGTTGATGGTTCTGCAGCTTTGTTTACTTTTGTTTTGTTTTGTTGTGTTTTTCGCTTTTCGCTTTTGTTTTCTTCTTACTTCTTTTTATGTTTTTAGTTTTTAGTTTAAAGTTTTACTTTCCCGTGATGTGACTGTTCTTGACAACCATTTTAATACAATAGTCATAAGGTAGAGAATCTTCTACCCTTTTACGTTAAAAAAAAGAATGCAGTGGCTGCAGAGAACAAAGTACTCCGGATTCTCAAGCCCAAGTTGGCTCCTGCTAAATAGAGCACTAGCCAGTAGCCACATCCATGTCCTGACCAAGGAAAAGCATCCACTACAGTAGTGGAAAACTAGGGTATTTTTTTGGTTCACAGTTACCAGCTGCATTTGGTGAAAAAGAAGTGCTTCAGATTTACAGTGTTGTGTAATCCAACAGTTGGCATTTTATTTGCAAAACACTATTTGTGGTCTGTTGTGTAATGAATATTGGCATGATTTGCAGTGTTGCATAATGAAAACCAATACTGGTATTACCAAAATTTGCTCATCAAATCGCTTGGCCACAAATTGGCCATATTTTGGCAAGAAAACGAATTAGGAACCAATGCAAGAGAGAGCATAGCAAATTTTGGTAACGGACCAAATGGAGGCCAAATTTGGTCAAATTTACTACATTTTGGTGACCCAAACTTTCATACCCATGGGCTTGAAACCAAACAACTTGTAAGTTTGTGATACTTTTTGCGTACCAGTGGTGTTTGTACGAGCTTACTATTGTTTTGCCAAAAAAATGGAATAATGAGCATATTTGGAAGCAAAGAAATTGAAATTTGGGGGGGGGGGGGATCAACACCAGCAATTTTCTTTTCATAACTGGAAAATCCTCTTTAAGCAAGACATAGCTCTCCTTGTGTGTAGAGTAAAGGAAATTCATAAGGATTTGGTTTTTGCCTGGCTAGAGTCGTTGGCTTAACTCTGCCCTTTTAAAGGGTTGTAAATTCTTCTGCTCCTACTTGTACATACTCTCTTATTATTTAATTTAATTATACCTAACAAGGGAAGGACCATCTCCGCACCCATCCATCTATTGACTAGCTTAAGAAATTTAAAAGTTGTGCATAAAACAATATTAGTAGATCAAGACATTTTACGTCTACAAGGAACTTTGCAAATGTCACTCTCTAGCTCTTATTTGCCTCCACCAAAAGGAAGTTGATCAAGTTGCTAACAAATAGCCCTGTAGCACATTCCATTTGTTCTCAAATAGGTGTCGTTTTAGAACACATGCATTCAAACCTTCAAAACTTTGACCTCTAATATACACAAAACTAGTTAAGCCTGTCACATAAAACTTTTGGCAAGGGTTGATGACCATACATACATGCAGCTTTTGGCCACCACTAAAGCTGGAGAATATTAGAGAACGGACAAAAGATTCTTGAATTGGATTATGAAACGCACCTAACGGAATCCCAATAATTTATGCAGATATTTTATTCGCGTTTTCTAGAAAAAAAACATGTTGAATTCCATCCATCATTGCTGAAATTTACTGAATTTTCGTGCCACTTGAGTCGAAGGTGTTCTCGTCGCTACCAAATGGCTCACTTGTTTGATTCCCGCCAGCCGACTTTCGGGACACGAGACAAGAGTGGCGGCAAAATGCGCCTCACAAGCCGCGACTTGAGAGACCAGGTCGTGTTGAGTCACGACGCCACCTCTCTGGCTTACAACCACTCGACGTCGGGCCATGGCCGAGATGGTGAGAACAGGGGTGAAATTGTTGTTGTTGCTGGCTGCTGGGCTCAGTAGCATTAACTCACCGATGCAATGCAATGGCAAAAGATGGACTCGCCTAATTATGCTGAATCTTAAGTGGTGTCTCCGTACGCCTAACTCTTGTGGGCTGCGCCGGCGATCACACGGCCTGGCCCAACTCGACGACTCGCCGACGATCCAAGAATGCGACGGGCACAAGACATGCACGAGCCGATTCTCCCCACGCAAGCCAGGCTGCTCGACCCCATACGGTCTTGGAATATGATGTTTGAAAAGGACTTGGAATTGATGTGTTGTGCGTTGTAAATTTCGCAATCTTTTTACGATAGACCTCAAGTTATGGGTTTTACTTGTATACTCGTAATTCAATATTTTACATTCTACAGTTATCCGTGTTAAGGGTATTTGTGGTATTTCCCTTGTACTAGAATTTAGTCTTGTGTCCCCTTTGTACCCTATATATATCGCTCATTAGGCCTCATAAATACACACACATTATTCATAATATGGTCTCAGAGCAAAAGTTAAAACCCTAGATTTCAACCTAGCCTCTAGCCTCCGACCACTTATGCTGCCCGCTACCCCCCAGGAGGAGCAATCTCCGCTCCCGAGGGTGGCCACATTAGTCATAGTCTTTTAGAAGCAGCAACAACATCTTTCCTCCTCGCTTTGGATCTGGATCCATGTCTGAATCCATCGTCGCTAGGACAATTCACTTATACTTTAACCAGATCCTTTGGCACATTCTACTGTTATCATTCAGCAAACAAACCAAAACGATGAAATTAAAAGTTACACGAACGAAGTTCCAACAAGATTTACTCTCTCCTTTTTTTTTGACACATTTAGACTGCTTCACTTCAAATCACCTTACACGGTCACATACTTTTACATCACCAAATTGATCACTTCTCGTCCATGAATCCCTCCAAATACATCTTTTTTTTAACATTAGTAGGAGCTACACATTTATGGAAGAGAAAACCTCTTCCGGTTTCTGTATCCAAGGATACACACAGCCCAAAGTTTATTACAATTACATAAAAATTCTTAACCAGGCTAAACAGTAGCTCTATAAACCATAATGAAACAAAACAATGTTGTTTCTGTATTAAAGATGAAACAATTCAGCATCTTTTTATTGACTGTCCAGTTGCACGTCTTGCATGGTGGGTTGTTCAATGCATGTTTAATTTAACTCCTCCTGTAAGCATAGCAAACATGTTCAGGAATTGGTTAGCCGGTATTCTAACAAATCTAAAGTCACAACTCCTGGTGGGAGCGAGTGCCTTATGTTGGTCTATTTGGTGTTGTCGGAATGATATTGTTTTTAACAAAAAGATGATCATTAATCCTTTGCAGGTTATCTTCTTGTGTTGATTCTGGTTGCGTGCTTGGGCAAATTTACAAAAATCGGCCCAAAAGGAGTATATGGTGGAAGGAAGCCTAAGATTGGAGTTTGTAGCAAAGCAAATCCTCAACTCTTATGTGTAGCGCCTTAGTCACCGGATTGGTAATTGATCATTTAATTTTCATTTGTCTGTTTTTGGTTGTAAGGCTTCTAGCCAATTTTAGCAACTTTGGTTATGTTGGTACGTTTGTTCTTTTAATAAATAGGCTATGTGTATCTTCGATGCAGAGGCCGAGAGAGATTTTTTCTCTTTCATTATCTAAAAAAATAAACCATAATGAAACGGCAAAACAAATACCGCAAAAACATAAACCAACTACATATGAGAACTACTAGCAGGAGCTACACATGTTCACAAGTATACGAAGCTTGTTCGTTACAGATGTTGCTAACCCTGGATAGCAGCCAAATCTTACCAAAACCATCGTAAACCCATATGGGAACTGAAGTAGGACTAGCCAAAATACATTGATAAGACTATCTGATCATATAGCACCCCTACACAAAAAAACGCACCAAAGGCAATCACAAAGACGACCTTTTCGTCAATTTGTTTTGCAAAGATGGCTGTCCTGTTGTGTTGTTTCTTGGAGATCAATGGTGTTTCAGCTGAACCGCAATGGTTTACAAGCATAGGACCACACAATTTTGGGTTGCCATCAAAGCTAGAATCCGGGAATGTGCTAAGCTGGCCTTCAGTTGGAATTGGACCTTCTAGGTCATTATTAGAAATGTCGAATTGAGAAAGGAAGTGCAGAGTGCTCAGTGCGGCTGGAATTGTACCAGTGAGATGATTGCTGGACAAATCAAGCACCTGCAGGTTCGTGAGGTCACAGATCGGTCGTGGGATCTCTCCAGATAATTTGTTGCAGCTCAAATTGAGTGAAAGGAGCACTTTCAACTGACCAATCTCCTTGGGGATCACACCAGTGAAGTTATTGATGCCTAAATTTAGCACTTTAAGGTAAGCACTGGGCGTGCGGTGTATAACTAATCGAGTTGAATAAACAGGCAGCTCGAAGTCCTTTGGTGCTATCCCTACCCTGTCTGTTTGTAGCATTGGCATCTCCATTAAGGCTGTAGGAATTTCCCCTGTAAGGCTGTTGTTTGACATGTCTATATTGAAGAGGAACTTTAAGCTGCTCATCCAGTCAGGTATTGGTCCAGTTAGTTGATTGTTATATAAAAATAACATCTCCAAATTCGTGAGCTTTGATAACCATCGAGGTATGTTTCCAGACAATGAACAATCACGAAAGGAAAGAGCCTGAAGATTCTCAAAACCATCAATTCTGTCATCATCTGGCATGGCCTCGTGCATGAAGTTCTGCCCAATAAACAAGGTGGTGAGATTCCTGCAACTCCTAAGGATCTGAAGTGCACTTGTGATATTTGTAAGAGAGATGTTAGCAAGTGATAGGAATGAGATGTGCTTCAGATTGCCTATTCTTCCTGACAGCTGCTGGCCATGGAAATTATTGGAAGATAGCCGTAATGCAGTTAGATTGCTGCACGAGTAGATGCTTTCTGGAATTGTTCCAGTGAAGTTGTTTAAGTAAAGATCTAAAGTTTTTAGATTGGGTAGGCTGGAGAAGTTGACCTTGCCGAGCTCTCCCCAGAAGTTGTTTCTCCTGAGGTCGACGGTTATGAGATTTGTGCAGCTGCCCAAAGTTGATGGCAGCTCTCCTGACAAGTTGTTGTCATTCAAATGGAGCTCCTCCAACCTCTTGAGCTCACCTATAGAATCTGGGATATTGCCACTGAGCCCATTCCCTCCAACATCAAGGGTGACCAGATTTGTGAACTTGATTATGCCATTGAGTGCTCCTTCTAACTGATTGTTAGGTAAAGAGAGGTGCTCTAACGAGGTAACACTGAAGAGCTCATATGGAAGAGTCCCACTGAGGTGGTTGTGGCCAGCGCTGAGCAATGTCAGTATGGAGCAGTTACCGAGCCCTGGAGGGACGCTTCCACTAAATTGGTTATAACAGAGGTCGAGCACTGCAAAGGATGGTGCACTGGCACAGAACGAAGTTGGTATCTGCCCACTAAAGCTGTTGTTGCTGACATTGAGCACAATCAAATTGCTCATCGCCTCCCATGTGGTGGATGGAAACTGTCCTGTAAATGAATTGCTCGAAATGTTTAGTACCTGCAGAGGCCGTCCAGGGGTTGAAGATGGCAGTTCACGCAGGCCTCCTGTTAGGTGGTTAAAACTGACGTCAAGGAGAATGATGCTGCTGGAGGACACCAGTTCCAGCGGTAGATCACCGGACAACGAGTTGTGCGACAGGTTGATGCGCAGCAGGCCGGTCAGGTTGCCAAGGGACGCTGAGATGTGCCCCTCAAGGCTCCTAGAAGCCAGCAAGACATCGGTGACCATTCTATCTGGACTGCAGGTGATGCCTTCCCATGTGCAGCAATCTGTGGCATTCTGCCACGACACGGTGAGGCCATCGTCCTGGGAGAGCCCAGCGAGGAACTGGAGCAAGGAGCTCTTATCCTGCTCGGCGCATGAGACGGCGAAAGGGGCCAAGGAGAGCAGCAGCACAAGAGCAAGGCCAAAGAAAGGCATGGCTAACATGCTGGTTTTGTTGTTGGATGAAGAATGGGGTAATGGCTTCATGGTTTTCCTCATGACATTATCAACAATATTCTTGAAGGCGTGTAATTTGGAGCGATACATAGTTGAAGGCTTCAAGCATAAGCTAGCTAACGAGTGGAACAGGTGTCAGATGGTACGGGGGTCAATAAAATCTGAGAGCGACGTACTCTTCTTGACCGAAATGCCGAATTCGTGGAACAACATTCTTAGTCTGAGACAGTTGGCGAAATAAAGTGCAGGGTGGAGTTGTATGATGAAATTTTGTGTCTATGATAAAAATAAAGATCTGTTGATGAAGGTGAAAAAAATCCCCGAACCGTTTGTACAAAGCTTTCCTGAAAACTTGTAAACCAGTTTGTCTGAAGGACAGCGTGGAGAAGCCAGAGTGGAACTGAAGAATTGAGCCAGCTACATCGGCAGCCAGGTCCTATGGTCAGAAGGTCTCGAGCTCGCTTGTAATTGTTTCTGGTCTCCCCGGCCAAGCAGATGCGCTAGGCGCTGCTAAGAGCAGCGGGTTGGATGTACATGCAACAGACGCAGCAGACAGACGCGCTAGAGGTCAAGGTGGCGGGCCCCCACGTACTTGCTGCTGGCGCAGAAGGCACTCACGAAGTAGAATTTTTTTAAAAAATAATATTTTTAAAAAAGATAATTACAAAAATAAATAGTCACCTCAAAAAATTACAAAAATGTGTTCCTGTCGCCAGATCAACTGGCGACAGGAACCTATCGTCAATTGAACTGGCGACAGGAACCCTCTTCCCCTCTGTCACCGGTCCAACTACCTATTGCCAGTTCAACTGGCGACAGTTCAACTGGCGACAGTATACCATCTATAAAAACCCAAAAAAATCCCTCCAAACCTCATTTTAATTCCAGAAAAAAAAAACAGAAAAGAGAAGGAGAGGAAGAGAAAGAAAGGTAGCAAAGCTCTGCTAGTTCATCATGGAGGAGATAGATTGACAGAGCAGCAGATCCTGTAGGCCGACCATCTTGTAGGTTTTTTTTTTTTGCAACCTTGTACATTATGTCAAATTATGTAGAATATCGACATAGAATTAAGTAGAATAGCTAGTAGAATTAAGTAGAATAGTGACATAGAATAAAGTAGAATAGCGACTAGAATCAAGTAGAATAGTGACATAGAATTAAGTAGAATAGCCAGTAGAATTAAGTAGAATAACGACTAGAACCAAGTAGAATAGCAACATAGAATTAAGTAGATTAGATAACTGTAGTCAAATTATGTACTACATTATTTGAGTTGTGTATAGTGTAGTTCGCCGTACATTATTTGAGATGTGTATATATAGTGTAGTTCGTCATACATAGGAAGACGACTATTAGAAATATATAAAAAAATAATGTCAGCTTTATTTAACTTCCTATTTGTGCGTGGTAATTATGTTGGTAATGTTGAAAATTAATTTTAAAGTACGAAACTAGTTAGTAAAATAGGAAGAACTTTGTTTATTTTTAAAGTAGGAATTTTGGTTTTTGTACATGTTTCGTACTCTTTACAATGTATGCACCTAATTTGTAGATATGGCGGACGAAAGCCAGTATGAGTTGCTTGACCCGGTGATTGACGCACGTCACTGTAGTCGTCTCAGTCCTGTGCTCCCCCCGGAGGGCGAGGCGCCAATTGAGTTTTGCGCGTTTCGGCTGCGCATGCCTATCAGGGCATGGAAACTGCATGCAGCTTGGGTTCTGAGGTACGTATAGTTATAATCTTAATACACTCAATCACGGTATGACTACTTTGCGTGCAGTCACATTTGTTCTTAATCATTTCGACATAGGTTGAGAGCGGCAGGTCTCCTTCCACTAGCTAGGATGGTGGAGGCAACGTGGGAGGACGACCAGGACCGTGGTCCTGGTCGTACGTCTAGGCGTTTTCCATACGACCGGGTTCTGCTGACAGCATTGGTTGACCGCTGGAGGCCAGAGATGCACACATTCCACCTTCCGTGCAGGGAGATGCGCCGACGCTCCAAGACGTGACCTTCCTGACCGGGTTGACATGCACATGCTCTCCCCTGGCGGTGTACGGCATCTCGGCCACGTGGCGCATGGACCTCCTAGTGAGGTTCCACGATGTGCTGCCGCCGGGCAGCGGGTACGCCAAGTTCAGCAACCCGCACGGGCCGACGTTGAGGTGGATCTGCCAGTTCTACGTAAGTATTTGTAACTATTGTCATCTCGCTTAAATTCGTATGTGAACCTTGCTGACGTGTACATGTCTTCTTGTAGCCTGAGCGTATAGCTCCTGACGCAGGGGACGTCGTTGTTAGGAGGCACTTCGAGGCCTACCTACTATGGTTGTTCGGGTGGGTCATGTTCCTGGGGTCCCACGGCAATAGCGTCGACAAACACTACGTCCGGTACGCACGTGTAATGCCCCGACCAGGAGGTCTCCAGACCTAGCCGCAACAGGACTCAGGAGGTCCTGTCACGGCCAAACCAGGAGGGCTCCATGTCTGGTCGCAACCAGACCCAGGATGACCCAGTCACGGCTGGACCTAGGAGGTCCACCCAGAGGTTCCCAAGACCACCCGGGAGGTCCTTCAAGACCACTCGGAGGTCCAAAGGTGGGTGTGGGACACGGAGTGATCCCAAGTGCCACGACCTATCCCAGGGGTGGTCGGGAGACCCAGTCCGGGGAGGTCGCGAGACTTGGAATGACTCCAAGTCCTCTGTGCAAGCCGAGCTAGTCCCAAGGATCAGTGGCTAGCTCACACAGTATACAACAGCGGTAACAAACATCCATTGGGATCTTTATTAATAACAAGGAGTTGATTACAAGAGGGCTTACAAGCCAGAAAACAAATTACAGCGGAAGATTAAACTAGCAGACCACCCGATACACCACAGGCAATCGGCTGGAGGGCGCATCCTAGTTGACCAGGACCACTTGGTCCACTGCGCAGCTCATCTCAAGCTTTCTTTCCCTGCTCAAAAACATAATCAAGAAAGAGTGAGCACAACAACTGTGCTCGCAAGTTACACCCGTCAAATAACAGAATAACATACATAAATAGATATCTCAAAGGAAGGCTTAATATGGTTGATTTGTATGAAGCCAAGTTTCATTTAAATACAACTACTAAGTTCCAAGGTAGTTATACAATAACTAAAGTTCTTTTTCTCAAATCAGTTTTACAGTTTGGATAACATTCATCACAAGTGGTGAAGGATACCCTCCTGTCACAAGGCTCCCTGTCCAGAACCCATTTGGATAAAGATCCAAAACAAATTTATAAAGTCCTTTGAAAACAAAACCAAGTCTAACTTTGAGTGGCTTTGCCAGCACGTCTATGACCATGGACACGGCTATTCGAATAGTTTTACACTCTACAGAGGTTGTACACTTTACCCACATGACATGATTTCTCTAGTTTGCTCGGCATTCGTCAATACCACCTCTCACTGCCGAAGGTAAGAGGTCTAGAGTTCATGACAAGGCCTTTACAATGCATCATTCCACCGCAGTCCATCCTCGTTAAGGTTTCGCATCCCTCTTTGGATAGAAATCCGCAGAGTTTATAGGGGCCCCCTCTTACGCCATGTGGGATTAACAAGGTCATAACACGACCAACCATCCGAGATGGACCCACACAACCAAAGGATCGACCACGATGGAACTTTGCAAATTAATCAGCCAGGTCCCTTTGCCCATTTCTCAGGACATGTAGTTGCACGATGAGGCATAGCCCATTATAGGCATAGCAAAGATACGCTCAAAGGCCGGTCCTCAATTGACCTGGGCGATTTCCACAGAACCCTGGGCCTCGACCATAGAAATGGATCGATCCCGTGCATGAACATGCACCCGTCTAAGCAACCAGTTCACCCAAGTCCAAACCAATTTTCCTTTTTCTTTGCTTTTCAAGAACATTTGCAAACTACCACGACAACCCAATGCCATGGATTAAAATATTTAGACAACATTCGTCTTTTGGCAGTAAGATATCCCAAAGCAAGAATTTTGGTCTAAGCATGTCTAAGCTCAAAGTTTAGCAACACATGCTGGTTCATACTAATGTACCAACCAGCCTTTACTATGGTGACAAGGGGGTGATCAATTCATCAATCAGATCTGGCTGTACAAAGGAATTAGGAATAACTACAAAGTTAAAACAGGGATTTAAACTACTTGAGTTGAAATAAACATGCAGTAATAATTTGAAACATAGCTTAATTAATTTGAAATACTGGGTTCAATATGACCAATGGTGTAACTTGCCTCTTGCTTAAAAGCTTAAGGATCTATTCCTTCACAAAGCTCGAGCTCCCTGGAGACGACGCAATCTACACGAGAACGAAGCAAAGCAGAGTCAAATAACAACCAAATAAGATCCAAATAAACTCCAATCAAACCGAATAGCAAAGAACAGAACAAGAAGAACTGGAAAAGGGCTCTCAGGAGGAGGTGTTACGGGTAAGGGGAGGTCCGCGGGAAAGGGTGGTCTTTGCAAAAGACCAAAGTGGGTGGTCTTTTGCAAAAAAGACCAGCAAAGATCTAAAGGGTGGTCTTTTGCAAAAGATCAAAGCAGGTGGTCTTTGCAAAAGACCAGAAGGGCGGCAAAGACCAAGAAGGTGGTCTTTGCAAAAGGGAGGTCCTGAGAGGCTCAAGGGACGTCTTGAGTGGGATTCCCCGAGGAAGTCATGGGAGGCCTTTGCAAGGGAAAGGTCCAGAGAAGGACCCAAGAGGGTTGTCTTTGCAAAGAGATCGAGAGGGTCGTCTTTGCAAAGAGGCCAGGGAGGTCCTGAGGAGAGATACGACTACACGGCGTGGTCGTACAAGGAATACGATCACACCAGGTGGTCGTAGAGACGAGGAGAAGATCGGGGCACAGAGAAACTCACCAAGGCCGAGAAAGAGACGGAGGAAAGAGGGGAGGTCGATGGATGGCGGCGACGGTTGAAGCCGGCGCAGACACTCCGGTGGGTCCTCCGACGACAAGAAAGCAGTGAAGGAGGCAACGGCGCAGCTCCAAAGGGCTCCTTGCTAAAACTTCAGGCTCGGAGAAACTAGGCAAAGAGGCTAGAAATAATGAAAGGAGGCTCCCCTAGGCTATTTTTATAGCCAGAGATGAAAGAGAGAGAAAGGGTGAGCCACAGAGAGGCTCAGAGACATACGGGTCAAAGGTAGGTAAGAGATAGGGCAAGTGTCACGACCGATCTGGCGAAGGACAACAGAACAGGACAAAATAAGGCCAGCTGGTGGAAGGAGAGGACAAAAAGGACAAGATATACTGTGAGATGGGGAGATAAGGAGAGAAAGCAAAGGGCCACGTAAGTGGCCGTATTTTATACGGCTCCAATGACTTTAAATGCACAAAGGCTTAAGTGGTGGATAAGGATGAGGATAACCAAGACTGTCAAGTGGAACCAGTCAACTTGGAAAACAGTCTGGTCAAAGAGGAGTGGTCACGGCCCAAGGGGAGGTCGTGACCTACCGGGGTTGGTCTTTGCAAAAAAGGCCACAAAGGGGTGGTCTTCACAAAGAGACCACAGAGGGTGGTCTTTGCAAAAACCATAGAGTAGGTCCGCTAGACAGAGAGGTGTTGACCCACAAGGGTGGTCTTTACAAAAAGACCAGAGGTCAGGAGGACAAAGGGGTCCTGGGGAAATCCCGCAAAGGTGGTCTTTACAAATAGACCACGAGGTCCTAAAGAGAAGGAGGTCAAAAGGGCAAAGGGAAAGGCACAGTGAAACAGAGCCATCTGATTCAGATCGGGTGGCTCAAAAAGGATGGGACGTTCGGACTAGCCGAACGTGCCACAAGATCAGGCCGTCTAATGCAGATTGGATGGTTCCAAACGAAGGCGTGGAGCTGAGCCACGCAGGGAGATCTTAGACTGGAAGGAGGTCTAAGCCATGGGGAGGTCTGGGCCCTCAGATCCAAACGAATGGAGGTCTGGACCATCGGATCCAAACGAAGAGAGGTCTAGGCGAAGGGGTTTCAAAGGGAAAGGGATCCAACAGGGGAGATCCATAGAAGGTGGTCCAAAAGAGGTCTTAACTGCCAAGATATACCCGAGGGAGGTCTTTGACGGTCAAGATGAAGTCAGATGAGATCTTGACGGTCAAGAGGAGATCGAAGGAAGTCTTGAAGGTCAGGATGATCTCAAAGGAGATCCTGTTGGTCAAGAGGAAATCAAAGGAGGTCTTGACGGTCAGGATCTAGCAAGGGGAGGTCCAAATGAACACAGGAGAGGTTCAAATGAACACAAAGTGATTCAAATGAACATAAGGGAGAAGAGGAGGTTAAACAGGGAAGTTCCAGAAAGGAAAAATTCAACTCAAGTTGAATTTCAGAAATCGAAGACGTTTGAAACACAAACCCGAGCTAGAACGTCTCGAGGGTGGTTGTGACCCAAGGAGGAGGTCAAAACCGAAAGAAAGTTAAGTCAGAAACGGAGGTCTAGACCACAAGGAGGTCTAAACAGAGAAGGAGGTTTGGACCAAAAGAAGGTCTAAACCACAGAGAGATTCAAACCAACAAAGAGGTCTAGTCTAAAGGAAGTTCAAACAATAGACACGAGGGGAGGTCTGCTGCCTAAGAGGACACAGCCCGAGTAGGGAAAGGAGGTTTGGACACAAGGGAAGGCCCAAGCAAAGAGAAGGTCTAAACCAAAGAGGTCTAGGCGCAAGGGAGGTCTAGATTCAGGGGGGATCTAGACTCGAAAGAAATCTGGACGTAGAGGAAATGTTCGAACAAGAGAGGGGTCTGGGAAGAAAGAGTTGGGCTAAGAGGAGAGCAGATATAACAGAGAAAGGGTGAGACTATTCTAGTGCTCAAACAATTCCCAATAAACCAAGCTTTGGATTAGTTGAAGTTCGGTTTAGTTATTTTAAACACTTGAATTCTGAAAATCTCAAGTTAAGCTTTAAGGCTTCAACAAAACCAAATAGTTCTTTTTATTTTTTTGAAAATCTTCAAAAAAGACTCAGAAAATCAGGGTGTTACAATCCTACCCCCCTTAAGGGAATCTCGACCCCAAGATTCGGAGAGGCTAGAGAGAAAAGGTGGGCAGCAGAGGGTCTTCGACTGGAACCGTTGCTTGCTGGCCGTCTTCGCTGTCTGCTGCTTCTTCGGACATTTACTAGCGTGGTGTCCAAACTCTTGACAATGGAAGCACGTGATCCCTGCGGCATGAGATTGCTTCTTCCGGGCTGGCCTTGAACGGGTAACTTGGAGGTGCTAGAGCTGACTGGGTGACTCACTGTCTCATCTTGGGGCATTGGCAAGCCCAAACTTCGGTACTTTTGTACTTGTGACAAAGTCCTTCTATTGGTCTTGCTTCCTGCTGCTAGTGTTATTGTTGCAATTAAGGTGGCTTCTGGAATACTGTCCCTTGACATCTGGCTCTAGAGAGGTCTTCCATCAATCATTTGAGCCTTGGAGTTCCTCTCACTATCTGGCACTTGTTCTACCATCTTCCTCTTATGACCATTGTCCTGTTGTCGGCAGGGTGCCTGCAACTTGAGTACCTTGGGATTGGTCCTGTTGAACCTCAGTTCCTTTGCTTCTTGAGATAGCTTGGAAGATGAATCCATAGTTCTTTCTTTCTCAGCTTGATGGGGAGTGGCTTGATGACTTACACTCTTCTGCTGCACCTCAGGGGTCATTGATGTCTTCAAACAATCCTTGTTTTCATGGTTTGAGCACTTGATTGCTGTTGGGTGCAGGGTTTCAGGTCTTTCTGAACTGACTTCAGGTGTTGATGTTGCTTGTGGTGCCAAGTTTGCTTGCAAGGGCATTGCCTGACCAAGTGTCCTTCTTTGCCACAGCAATAGCAGGCTTGATGCAAGATTTTCTTTCTCCTGGAACACTTAATAAAACAATGTCCAATGTGATTGCAGCCGGCACAATGCATTTCTTGTTTTGGCTTTCCGTTTTGGGGGCATCCATAGGCAAAGTGTTTGATTTCCCCACAGTGGTAACAAAGAACATACTTCCATGGGTGGCGGCCTTCAGGGAGGGAGTGGCTTGTATCTTCATTAAGAGGGACTTCTGGTGACTTATCCTTGGGCAGCTCATCGCAGAGACGCTCTTCAGGTGCTGCAGGGACGGTGGATGAGGGAACATTACCGTCATCAAGTTGTTGTATTATCCATTGCATCAACTGAGTTTGGGTGACCAAGAACTGATTCAAATTCCGGGGTGTTTCTGCTGTCAGACTTTGGTTTTCTTCAGTACCGACACTTTGAGGGGCTTTATGACTGGTATTGCCTCCACCTTTAGAGTGACGAGAACAAACCATCTGCCGGGTGCTCCAGGGGTTAGGGAAGAGACCAAGGGTAGGTAAGAATCAAAGGAGACAAAGAGGGGATAAAGCAAACAACACCCCAGCAAAGAATCAACACAAGAGCTGCAAAAAGAGCTAAACAACTTAACAGCGTTCTATCGATTAGCACTTACCAACTGGCGAGGCGACTCAAGATTACGTAAAGAGTCCAGGTAGTTTAAGCTATATGGTCAATCAAGCGAGACAATCTTCAATCCAAGGTCTTCAAAAAGGTCTTGCATGTTGTTCTTGAAGAGTAGAGATGACGAGGCTTCTCTTCTTCCATCTAGCTCTCTTCATGAGCCACTTGTCTCAACCATGTGTTGGGTGCTAGCTAGGAGCTAAGAGTCAAACTTCCCATCTTTGCCAGATCCACAACCTAGTATTATTGAGATCCACCAATCCACATATCCTGGATTCACCCAATTAGAAGAATTCAATCGTTCAATCAAGATCACAATCAACTGAAAAGAGCACAATCCACAAACCTTCATTACAGAGTCTCCCAAAAGATTTCAAGCAATCCACCAGTTCAAATTTGATTCACCAAATCATTTCATCACCATCTATCCAGCAACTGTTTTGACCCATTCCAAAACCAGCAAGGTATCCTTCAAACATACCTTCCAACATTCAACAATCCAACAATTCCAAAATCTGATCGAGACATATTTTTATAGTCCAATCAAGATTCCTTTCAGATCCACATTCTTTATTCAATCATATCCAACTAAATCTAGTGTAACCCACATATTTAATTCAAGGCTTCCAATCGGCATTGCAATCTGCTCCAGATTTAAGAGTATCCAATTTGTCCTAACCATCGAATCAATACTTCAAGTCCTTATCTTCTTCATAATCCATCAAAACTTTCTTGCAAAATCAACTTTTACTTGCACAATCTAAACAATCCACCATTCTGATCCTCTCTAATCCATTTACAATCAAAGCATATCTACCAACATACTCCAAGATTCACAATACTTCCTATAACCGTCAGCAAACCTCAAAATCTTTGCTTCACAAGATCAGCTTCATGATCTTTATTTCACAAAATCAATCTCAATAATGATCTTCAAAGCTACCTAAGTTGGCATCCATATGCACTGGTTTACTCACAAGGGCAGCTTCCAAGAGCCTTACAGGGCTGATCCAGCTGCTTCAATCTTCCCGAGGCTTCCAGAGTTTGAACACGAAGGGCTCGGTCCTATAGAAATTACAAAGGTAAGAGGATCCATTTGACCTTGCAATATGGTGACAAGGAGAAAAGCAAGGTAAGATAGGATTAGGGTAAGAAAGAATACCAGAAGGGAGGTAAGAACAGAAAGATGACCATGATGAGAAAAGCACAAATTATTTTTCTTGATATGTAAAGTAGGTTTTGAAACTCTACGTCCATTCTACTACGTTACGACCTGCAGTCGAGATACTCTGATACCACTTTTGTAACACCCCGACCAGGAGGTCTCTAGACCTAGCCGCAACAGGACCCAGGAGGCCCTGTCACGGCCAAACCAGGAGGGCTCCAAGTCTGGCAACAACTGGACCCAGCATGACCCAGTCACGGCTGGACCTGAGATGTCCTTCAGGACCACCCAGAGGTTCCCAAGACCACCCGGGAGGTCCTTCAAGACCACCCGGAGGTCCAAAGGTGGGCGTGGGACACGAAGTGATCCTAAGTGCCACGACCTGTCCTAGGGGTGGTCAGGAGACCCAGTCCGGGGAGGTTGCGAGACTTGGAATGACTCCAAGTCCTCTGTGCAAGCCGAGCTAGTCCCAAGGATCAGTGGCTAGCTCGCACAGTATACAACAGCGGTAACAAACATCCATCGGGATCTTTATTAATAACAAGGAGTTGATTACAAGAGGGCTTACAAGCCAGAAAACAAATTACAGCGGAAGATTAAACTGGCAGATCACCCGATACACCACAGGCAATCGGCTGGAGGACGCATCCTAGTCGACCAGGACCACTTGGTCCACTGCGCAGCTCATCTCAAGCTTTATTTCCCTGCTCAAAAACATAATCAAGAAAGAGTGAGCACAACAACCGTGCTCGCAAATTACACCCGTCAAATAACAGAATGACATGCATAAATAGATATCTCAAAGGAAGGCTTAATATGGTTGATTTGCATGAAGCCAAGTTTCATTTAAATACAACTACTAAGTTCCAAGGTAGTTATACAATAACTAAAGTTCTTTTTCTCAAATCAGTTTTACAGTTTGGATAACATTCATCACAAGTGGTGAAGGATACCCTCCTGTCACAAGGCTCCCCGCCCAGAACCCATTTGGATAGAGATCCAAAACAGATTTATAAAGTCCTTTGAAAACAAAACCAAGTCTAACTTTGAGTGGCTTTGCCCGACGGACTGTCGATCCTGTGCACACGAGACTACGTGTACTGGTACACGCGGAGGGCCTTGGTACATGATGTCTTCGTGGAGGAGTACTAGGTGCAGTGGGTCCTGCGCCAGTTCGGTCTACGATAGGAGGTCCCAGCCCCTTGGGGGGACGCGGGTGCCGGTGCACGTCCACACGTAAATTCACTCTTTACTTCTTTCACACAATGTACGTTACGTGCTGACCAAATAATTGTGTTATCGTCCACAGGTACACTAGGAAGGGAGTACGTGGCACGATGTCCTGATTGGACAGGATGAAGTCTTGGGTTGACGCTTGGAGTGGCGCGCACGAGGATCCCATCCAGTGTGGGAATGATCCCTACGACCTCGAGACATACGGGGATTACATGGATTGGTACGCTAGTCGGATGAGGCTTCACTGCGTCCGGGTCGTGGTCGACCCACCATGACACAAGGCTGTGACATCCGACACATACACCACCCAGTCGGACTACGCTTTCCACCACTCCGTACGTATTGAACGATCCTTAATTCATATTTAATTTGCCATATTTATGTTTCCAACTTGTTCATTACTTGTGCAGATGGTTCTACACTGAGAGATTCTCAAGTTAGCAACCTCCACGCATCGCAGGACGTAGGGGGGCACCAGAGGAGTCCTACAGCGGATCATGGATGCCGCGAGACGAGGCATCCAGATTGCGACTTGTCGCACGCCGAGGGACTTGGTGGACCGACCAGTGCGAGGACGAGGGGTCAGCCGAGGTGGTTCATGGCCATAGGCTCCTGCCCTAGACGTGGCGGACGTGTCATCGTGGCATCATAGTGGGAGCACCGTAGGGCAGGAGTACGTGGAGTCATCGGGGCACGCATTAGTGCCACCAGGTATGACCACCCTGCTTGCTTGCGTAACGTAATGCTTGTTTATTTCGAACCCCAATAGTTACTAACGACAATCTTCTCTTTCAAGTCCTGAGCTCCACACCTATCGGCACCCCTCAAGGACTTCTTCACGGACCCGCGTGACGCCTCGTTCTCCTTGGAGGCTTCTCAGCTGCACGGTGCGCCGGTACCGACCCAACCGACGCAAGACCCCCCATCGCGACACCACCTCAGGCTACTTGTGTCGTCGGGTAGTCAGGTAGCCTGATCCTCTGACATACTCTGACCATCGCCAGGCGAGGCCAGGGAAGACACGCGGGGTGCACCCCAAGAGGGGCCACCATTAGATATTTGTTCCTCCAAATATCAGTCATGCTATGTAAATATTAATTTCTGTACAACTATTATTATGCTAGTCTTGTGTTTCGATATCTCTTTTTTGCTTGCTTGAAAATCGCGACCACGTGTACGATCCTATAGCTTAATGCATGCAACACATCGATGCAACAGTCAACTCGATAAAAGGCAACCGCAATTACGCGTCCACTATTTAGTTACATGCTTTATGAGATTGAACATAATTGCGTATAGAAGGGGAGACCACCGAGGTACAAGCTTCTCCGTCCATGCCTAATGGTAGAAGGTGCCTCGCACAACCCACATAGAGTGTTGTACAAGGGGCGCCTCGGACGTGGCTGTCCGTCATTGTAGTGGCACGCACATATGCATTTAGGGTTCGCACAGTAGCATATAGGATCATAGGAACTTCCTATGTTCACGACCTCCTTGTTGCCCCTCTCGTGTTGCATCTATTGACGGAGGTCATCATTTTGCTCGTTGAGATTGTCAATCCGCGCCTCCAACTGAAAGATTCAGTCTCATAATGTATCCACGTACATCACAACATGTCATTTATGGGGAGGATTGATCCAGCGAACAAAGTCGTATTTCGCCATCTGCTGCAAGGGATGGTTAACATGGAGGCTATATTAGCAGTAACATGAAGCAAACTATTTGTTAATTGTGTCCCAGAGTGTGGGCATCGGAAGAAACATCGTTCGCCGTCGGAAGGGCCGTCTGTGACCTGCATGACCTCGTCCTCCCTGTGTCCACATTTTGGCCATACTGGTTGAGCACGCTTATTCGGCATCAACCGGTAGTTAGGGCCGAAGTCCTCCCTCCTTTCGAGAGGAAGGTCTTGCTTCGGTGACCCCGGTTGGACTGGTCCCTCGGCGTCTGCCGTAGTATGTTACTGTACGACGAAGAAGGTTCTTCTTCCTACAGTTTCAAGGGTAGGGCACACATTTTATAGCCCACGGGGGGAGGCTAACAAAGCGGGTAATGTGTTAGCTTGCAGATGACAAGACCAGACGGGGCTGGCTGCTTTGCGCAGAGACAAGACCAAACGGGACAACTTTGCGAAGTGACAAAACCAAAGGAGACAGCTTTGTGCAGTGACAAGACCAAAGGAAACAGCCTTGCGCAGTGACATGGCTGCTTTGCGTAGAAACAAGACCAAACGGGACAACTTTGCGAAGTGACAAGACTAAAGGAGACAGCTTTGTGCAGCGACAAAACCAAAGGAGACAGCATTGCTCAGTGACAAGCCCACATAAGGCAGCTTTGCGTAGTGACAAGACCACACTGGGTAGCTTTGCGCAGTGACAAGGCCAAAGGAGACAGTCTTGCGCAGTGACAAGACCAGATGAGACAGTCTTGCGCAGTGACAAGACCAGATGAGACAGCCTTGCGCAGTGATAAGACCAAACGAGGCAGCTTTGCGAAGTGATAAGAATAGACGGGGCAGCTTTGCGTAGTGACAAGACCAAACGATTCTTCCGTGTTATTCCCAGCATCGTAATATCACTTACCTTCCTACTTATGAATCATTGATACCTTAATCGTCCTCGCAAAATTCTACAGAAATTCACTGCACTAGAACAACATACGATGATCACAAAATGTTATTACGAGACTAATAGATTTCGTACTGTTCAAAACTTACGAAAATCACAAATACAGAAACAAGATTAGGGTTTGAGAAATCTTAATCTATCGCCAGTTGAACTGGCGACAGGAATCTATCGCCAATTGAACTAGATAGTTGGACCGGCGACAGGGGGAAGAGGGTTCTTGTCGCCAGTTCAACTGGCGATAGGTTGCTGTCGCTAGTTAAATTGGCGACAGGAACATATTTTTGTAATTTTTTTAAGCGACTATTTATTTTTATGATTATCTTTTAAAAATATTATTTTAAAAAATATTCCACGAAGTATGGGCAAAACGTTTCAAGAAGAAGAGATATTGGACTGTGCAAAACAGAAGATGGGTATTGATGCCGAAGTTATCCAAGCTGGGTTGTTCAACACAACCTCCACAGCACAAGACAGGCGAGCGATGCTACAGGAGATCCTGAGGAGAGGAACAAGCCCACTAGAACTGATATCCAGGGGCGGAGGCAACACCGGTGCGCGCAGGGGCGTGCGCACCGGCTCCATCCACCACGCCCCTGGAAACCCCACCATGCAACTCTCCTCTGCTGGCCCCTGCAATGAAGAACGCACCGGCTCCATCCACAGCATCAGGCCATCAACAGGCAGCAGCGAAGAAGGAAAGCGCCGAGCGCCGAACTGCCGAAGGTCGAAGGAGAGCATCAGCAACGAAGAAGATATTTGGGCTTTTGGGCTTGCATAATCCAATGTCATAGGCCCACTTTCGCACTTCCCAAAGGCCAAATCCCCAATCGGTCCCCAAAATCCCCATTCCCCATTCGAAATTCCCCGATCCCCATTCCACATTTTCACTCCCAATCAACCAAATCCCTAATTCACCAGCTCCATCCACACTCCACAGTCCATAGCACAACTCACCTAGGGCTCGGGCACGCATGCATCCGACGGCGACGGCGGGCGGCGAAGGACCCGCTAAAGCGAGCCTTGAGCCACGAGGCCGGACCCGAGGCTGCGATCATGGGGCGAAAGCGAGAGCGAAAGGCCCATGGAGGCCGGACCCGGACAGAGCTGCGACCCAGGGGCGAGCAGCGCGAGCCAGCTGGCCATGGAGGCCGGAGGCGGAGCTCGAGTCGCGACCGGGGGGCGGAGGCGCGAGCGGCGAGCCATGATTCGGCGGAGGCCGGAGGCCGGAGGCTACGACCGGCGGGGGAGAAGGCGCCTGCCGCGGGAGGCCGGGAGCTGCGCGACCGACGGAGACGCTCGGCCGATTAATGAGGTTATGAGGATAAGAAAGAAAAGGATTGTTTGAGAAAAGAATGGCCGAATGTGTTTGAGGAATGAGGATAAGGCTATAAGAGGATTGACTGATTGTCTGATGTGCGTGGCCTGTGACTGAGGTTTGAGACTTTGAGGTAAAATTCACAACTCAGTAACTCACTCATTTTATGTTGAGAGCTTGAGAATTGTGATGATGTTGTGATTTGTGAACATGTGATGTATTGTTGTCTTGTTCAGTCTAGTTATATTCTCGTTTTGTCTCTTATTTATTTATGTATGAATTTTTTGATTATCTCGCTAATTTAGCTACTTTTGTACCACAGATTGCATTTATATGCATTTATAGGTATTCGGATTGTTATGTTCATTAGCCAAGTACTACCTTAAGTTCATTTTACATTCTCGCTTTGTCTCTTATTTATTTATGTATGAATTTGAATTACATTAGACATTAAAATGTATTATGTATGTTTGGTATGATTTTATTATATTAGCTTGAGCACCCCCTCTATTTCTGTCCTGCGTACGCCACTGCTGATATCCCTAATGGGCGTGAGATAAAAAGATGGATGAAGAAAGGCGACAAAGAGAGTGTTGATTTATAATCCGTATGTGATTTAAATTTTTTAATATGGAAGTATTTGGAATATGCCATATTAAAGTTCTTACTTGGATTCTAAGTCCTCTTACTCCTTTATAGATTTCTTGTAAACCGTACGGAGAGAGTTGACGTCTCATTGTAATCCCGCTGCGTTTTGTAAATACTCTTCGTATAGTGATCATCGTTGATTGGCGTCTGTGGTTTTTTTCCGCAACAATTTTTTACGTAAAAATTTATGTCTTTTTTGTCTATATTTTTTTAATAAGTGACATTAGAGCACAGGAGCAGATCCAATCCGGCCGCCGTCACGCGGACCAGCGCGTCTTCGTCCCGGCGTTGTCCGCGTTGCGCATCCGGCCGCCGTCACGCGGACCAGCGCGTCTTCGTCCCGGCGTTGTCCGCGTTGCGCAAGCCAACGCCTCGGTCAAACGGAGCGCCAGCTAACGTCCTCGGTCGCACGCGGAAAGGTCGAAGCGGAGCCGTGCGTCCTCTCGCGCAAGCCAACGCATCTGCGTTCTCGACATCTCGATCCGTGCGTCCCAACCTTCTCTGCCGAGACGAGCGCCGTGCAGACCAAGAGAATATTGAGGGATTGAAGACAACAGACCAGACCAATCCGTTCTCCATCGCTTGCCAGGTCTCAAGATCCTTTTTTTATTTCTTTAATAGACTTTGCATCCGTCAGTACAAAGCCATTAAAGCGTTTCCTGTTGCTTCACGTTGAGGTAAACAAGAACCGGTCATCTTTACTTAGTCCACCCGAGAAACGTACCAGAAGCATACAGAAGGTGTACCGAAGAGGTCGTGATTTTTTCGAGGTTTACACAGATCAGTACTAGTAATTTCAGAATTTCTTCCTTATGGCGACTTTAAAGTATGATCTTCCACTCCTGGGTCGAGACAAAAGATTTTCACTGTGGCAAGTCAAGACAAGGGCTGTACTGGCACAGATAGATTTGGATGATGCGTTAGAAGAATTTAAGAAACAACCTACCACATAGATTGCAGATGAGAAGTGTAAAGACCGTAAGACTTTATCTCAGATTCATCTCCATCTATCAAATAATATTTTGCAGAAGGTTTTGAATGAGAAGACAGCTGCTGCATTATAGCTGAAGTTGGAACAAATTTGCATGACAAAGGATCTCATTGGCAAGATACATCTAAAGCAGAAGTTGTACACTCACAAATTGCAAGGAGGATCCGTGCTTGATCATCTTTCATTGTTTAAGGAGATCGTTTTCAACCTAGAGTCGATGGAGGTAAAATATAATGATGATGAGGATTTGGGTCTTATTCTTTTGTGTTCTCTGCCTAGTTTTTTTTTTAAATTTCAGAGATATCATATTATATAGTAGATATACTCTCACTCTTAATGAAGTTTTGCATTCTAAGGAGAAGATGAAACAGATAGTATCTTCTGATAAATCAAATTCGAAAGGAAAAGTCTTGTTTGTTCATGGCAGGCAAAAGGAGAAGAACTCAAACAATGGATCTCGAGGCAAAAGTTCGAATGGCTACAAGAATTGGTCAAAATCTAGAGGCACGTACAAGTCATGCAAATATTACAAAAAAGTAGGCACGACATCTCTGAATGCTGGAAGCTGCAGAATAAAGAAAATAAAACTGGCTATTATAAGCCAAAAGGTAAACCATATTATGAAGGTAAAGTCTCCCTTGCTGCTGATGATAGTTCTGATGGAGAAGTTTTTGTTGCCTTTGCTGGATGTGCTAAGACCAATGATAAATGGATTCTTGATTCTACTTGTACCTTTCATATGTGTCCTAATAGGGAATGATTTGCCACCTATGAACCTGTTGAAGGTGGTACAATGTTGATGGGTGATAACTCATCTTGTAAGGTTGCAGGAATTGGTTCAATTTAGATCAAGATGTTTGATGGCATTGTCGGAACTTTTGACAGATGTGAGGCA
Source organism: Phyllostachys edulis (assembly GCA_036346405.1). Classification (NCBI taxonomy): domain Eukaryota; kingdom Viridiplantae; phylum Streptophyta; class Magnoliopsida; order Poales; family Poaceae; genus Phyllostachys; species Phyllostachys edulis. The sequence goes on from CM070548.1 coordinate 6,912,285, forward strand.
CATTTCAGATTTGAAAAGGAACCTTATCTCTTTGAGTACTCTTAATGCTAAAGGGTACAAGCATTCTGGTGAAGGTGGAGTTTTGAAGGTATCAAAAGGCTCTATTGTTGTGATGAAAGCTGATATTAAATCTATCAATCTGTACCATATGCGAGGTACTACAATATTAGGTAATATTGCTATAATTTCAAGTTCATTATTAGATTCTGATGCTACTAATCTTTGGCGTATGCGTCTTGGGCATATGAGTAAAATTGGTTTGGCAGAATTGAGCAAGAGAGGACTTTTTGATGGACATAACACCAGCAAGCTGAAATTTTGTGAGCATTGTGTTTTGGCAAACACAAGAGGGTGAGGTTTTGACGAGGATCTAATAATCCTCATTTTATCTTTTATCTATAATTCTTATTATAGGTAAATATGACGTCATATGGTCCCTGAGTATACCCTTTAATTTTATAAGGGAGAAGTCTACTAGGTGGTCGTAAGTTCTTCTACGACCACCCTCATAGTCGTAAGTTATGCTACGACTACCCCATAGTCGTAAGTCTTGCTACGACTACCTTATGGTCGTAAGTTCTTCTACGATCAGGTCAGCTACGACTACCTTATGATCAATTAAACCTACAGACGAGTGGGTCCAATTGATTAAGGAATTCAAGCAGTCATCATACGCTGTTACCCTGTGGAGTAATAGCACGTAATGCTCCATTATCTCTGATATATAACTGTCAGGCGGCGTGGAGGAGTTAATACGCCGGTGATTACTGCCAACATGCGCCCGTTACAGGATGTGATGATGCGCCACTTCACTTGGAGAAACGGCCACTCCTTCACGGACTATATAAAGGCGGCAATCAGAGAAAGAAAGGACGATCGAATCGGGCTATCAGGAAGACAAGCACTATCATCTGTAATAGTCTTAGTTTTTCTCCTGATTGTTCAGAATACACTCAATACCATACACACACAGGAGTAGGATTGTTATTCTCTCCGGAGAAGGCCTGAACCTGTATAAAAATTCCCGTGTCAATCTCTCTGCGTGATTCCATTCTAGGAGACCCCCCGAATCAAACAATCTTTACGTAAGATCGGTTCTAAAACACCGACAGGTTTAATACTTCAGTTCATACCACAGAAGGTATTTTGGATTATGTGCATTTTGATTTATGGGGGCCATCTCGCAAGACATCGCTAGGAGGTGCTCGTTATATATTAACAATTATTGATGATTACTCTAGAAGAGTGTAGCCTTATTTCTTGAAGTATAAATCAGAAGCATTTTCAGCATTTAAAGAGTGGAAGACTATAGTTGAAAGACAAACTGAAAAGAAGGTAAAGAAGCTTCGCACTGATAATGAGATGGAATTCTGTTCTAATGAATTTGAATCATATTGCAAGACTGAAGGCATTGTTAGGCACTACACTGTTCCCCATACTCCTCAACAAAATGGTGTAGCTGAGTATATGAACAAGACTATCATTTCCAAGACCCGTTGCATGTTGTCAATACAGGTTTGTATAGGCGTTTTTGGGCTGAAGCCGCTTCCACTGCTTGCTACCTTATTAATCGGTCACCCTCTATTACAATTGAAAAGAAGACTCCAATTGAGGTATGGCCTGGTTCCCCAGCAAATTATTCAGAATTGAGAGTCTTTGGTTGTACTGCTTATGCTCATGTTGATAATGGAAAATTAGAGCATAGAGCTCTTAAGTGCATCTTTCTTGGTTACAAATATGGTTGTGATTAGCAGAAACATTGTCTTTAATGAATCTGCTATGCTCCATGATAAACTGCCAACTAATGTTCCTATTGAGAGTGAGCAGAATTCAAGTGTTCAGGTGGACCATTTTGTTAGTTCAAATGACATATCAGATAAGGAAAATATTGTTGTTCATGATGCACCTATTGTTGAGGATACTCCTATTGTTGAGTAGCCAGCACAACGGTTCATTGCAGTTGACAGGCCTAGAACGGAGATTAATCCATCCAAGAGGTTGATTGAAGAAGCTAATATTGTTGCTTATGCTTTGAGTGTGGTAGAAGAAATTGAAGGTAATACAGAACCTTCATCATGCTTTGAGGCTATTAACTCCACTGATTGTAATAAGTGGATAACTGCTATGCATGATGAAATGGAGTCACTTGAAAAGAATGACACTTGGGAACTAGTGAAATTGCCGAAGGAGAAGAAGCCTGTCCATTGCAAGTGAATTTTCAAAAGAAAGGAAGGTATTTCTCCCACTGAACCAGCAAGGTATAAAGCAAGGTTGGTTGCCAAAGGTTATAGTCAGATTTCAGGCATTGATTTCAATGATGTCTTGTTCCCAGTTGTGAAGTATAGTTCTATTCGCACTTTACTCAATATTGTTGCTATACGTGATTATGAACTTGACCAATTAGATGTTAAAATTGCATTCTTACATGGGGAGTTAGAAGAAGATATTTATATGGACGAACCTAAGGGTTTTGTTATTCCTGGAAAAGAACACCTTGTTTGTAGATTAAAGAAATCTCTTTATGGCTCGAAGCAATCTCTTAGGCAATGGTACAAGAGATTTGACTCATTTATGCTCTCTTATGATTTTAAGCGGTATGATTATGATAGATGTATTTATTTAAAGACTGTTAATAGTTTAACTATTTATTTGCTTCTCTATGTTGATGATATGTTGATTGCTGCAAAAGATAAGTCAGAAATAGCAAAACTGAAAGCACAATTGAGTAATGAATTTGAGATGAAGGACTTAGGTACAACAAAAAAAATTCTTAGCATGGAGATTATTAGAGAGAGGAAATCTGACAAGTTATACCTTAGTCAACAAGGTTATATTGAGAAGGTCCTTCGTTGTTTTAATATGCATGATGCAAAACCAGTGAGTACTCCATTAGCTTCGTATTTCAGATTATCTTTAGCCTTATATCCTAAGTCAGATTATGATATTGAGTACATATCTAGAGTACATGTCCAGTGCAGTTGGTTCTCTTATGTATGCCATGGTTTGTTCTCGTCCTGATTTATCTCATGCACTAAGTGTTGTTAGTAGATACATGGCTAATCTTGGAAAAGAGCATTGGAAAGCAGTTTAGTGGATTTTCAGATATTTGCGTGGTACTTCTAATTCTTATTTGCAGTTTGAGAATTCTAGAGATAAACTTGTTGGTTATGTTGACTCTGATTATGTTGGTGGTTTGGACAAGAGGAAATCTCTCACAGGTTATGTTTTTACCATTGGTGGTTGTGCTGTTAGCTGGAAGGCAAGTTTGCAAGCTACTGTTGTTTTATCTACTACTGAAGCAGAATATATGGCTATTTCTGAAGTTTGTAACGAAGCTATTTGGTTGAGAGGTTTGTACACTGAGCTTTGTTGAGATAATTCTTGCACTACTATATTTTGCGATAGTCAGAGTGCTATATGCCTTACAAAGGATCAGATATTCCATGAGAGAACAAAGCACATTGATGTGAGATATCACTTTATCCGAGGTGTTATTGCTCAAGGTAATGTCAAGGTGGTCACGTCAAGGGCGCAGGGACAACGGGTCCCGTGAAGAAAGCAACGGGTCCCGTGAAGAAAGCAACGTCAGGGCGAGGACCAGTGGGTCTCGCGGAGGAAAAGTGCGAGCGTTTCTTTTTCTTTGGAACAAAGTTTCTCTCCAGCGATTTTCTCTGGTCGAAGCAGTAACAGAGCAAACGTTCAATGAAGAAAATTCCAATAGGATTAGTAGCTATTGTTTATTTTCTACAGTATTTTATAAGTTCACACGATGACATTGACATTTCCTTCGGGCCGCCTGCAGTAACAGAGCAAACGTTCAATGAAGAAAATTCCAACAGGATTAGTAGCTATTGTTTATTTTCTACAGTATTTTATAAGTTCACACGATGGCATTGACATTTCCTTCGGGCCGCTACTGTAGTCTGTTGGTAAATCTGACTTCCATTCACAAAATGGTGCGTCCATACTTAACGGTTGTCTATCATTGGTCCAATGGGCCAAACAGGCTCTTGCTGGCTAAGTACGATATGAACGACAGATGGATCGTGTCTGAACCGCCTTTCCACACATGAACCGATATGATACAATCCATCAAATAACCGCGTGCCGGGCCGCCCCTATTTGACAAGCTCTAATCGTGTATGGGTGACAAAATTTAGGGTCGTTACCCAAATTCTAGGGCCTTACCAAATCGTTTCAAAAAAACACTACCATTAATTCGCACTAGTAACCCTCGCGCGCCTTGGAGCACAGAATTGAAGACGTGAGATTATAATTAGGACTAATGAATCGCTAGTGATAGAAGACACAAAGATGCAGGTGATAGCTGTAATTATAAAAGCAAATACTGTCAGGGTGTTACTTACTTACACGTATTAGAGTACTGATGTATGTAATTTGTTATGAGTATTTTTTGTTTTCGTAAGATCATTGAAGTCGTTATAGATAAGGCAGTATGACAGCACAAAATCCGTTTGGGCAGAATGTGGAACCGATACAACGATATGTTAAAAAATGCAGGAAGTGACAAATTGTACAACTACAATAGACCGGGTACAACATAAGAGGAACCGCAATAGGTGAAGGAAGAACATATAAAAGGCGATAGAGCGTATGATCTATATTTAGCTGTGCGTAGCTAATTCTTGTTTGACAGAGGTCTCAAAGGGCAAGATGTTTATGTCGTTTTAGAGTGCATAGGACAGGACATGAAATATACATATTAAGATGACATAGCACTGATGAAAGCAGACTATATTCATCAGACTATATGCCTTTGCGATCACAGTATAATTTTTTTTTCTCTAGCAACACCAAAATTACACAAGCCGCACTAAAAAAAAAGGGCAAGCACTTTACAGACCTGTAAATTTGTCAGCTGAGATTGAGTTGAGCTTAGTAATAGGCCTTGCGGTTCCATCCAAACAGATAGAACATCCTCATCACTCACTATGGTCAGAGTTTCAGCATCCTGATTGCTTCCTCCCTGCCCAAAAAAATATGAAAATTTTAAAAATATATATAAAAAGAGGTTGCAGGAACTAATTATCCACACGAAAGGAAGAGGTAGACAAACATTTAATTGAGTGAATTCTATCATAACTTTCTAGGAATAAGTTGCGGTGCCAAAACAACGTAAGATCCTCAACTCTTCATTTTAATATGTATTGGTTTGTCCAAGGTGCTTTGAATGATGCAAATGCTATATATGTTATATATCCAAGGTCCTGAATTCTTAATTTTAACAGGTCATTAATATGTTAATGTTAATGACGTATATACCTGAACTATTCCCATGCACACTGCCACTTTAGAGTTCCTAGAATGAAAGGCGATGTTTCAAATCTCAGTTAGCATGTTAATGTTATCATTTGCATGTTCTTATCAACATGTCTAGTTAAATTAACAGCAATGGCAAATCTGACATATTCCTCAATAGCAGATAACTGTCAATGCACACACAGTAAAGTAGATGCTAATAAAAGTCTAAAAATATACTAACTTCAACATTGCACATATAACATTTTGGGTTCTTCGACCTTTATTCCACAGGTTGCAGAAAGAACAGCAAATTGTAAGGCAGTAGTTAATATCGATCCCCTTGGGTAAAAGTTAACAGTAGAGCTACAAAATAACAAGCATCATAAAAGAGATATGTAGTACAGTAAAAAAACGGATGGAAGACCACTATAGCAACACCAGTCTGTTGTGGTCAAACAATGGGCAATTGGTAACCTCAGAGGCTCAGCACTGTGTAAGACAGAAAAGGGGCAATACAATAACAATATAGAGCAAAACAGAAGACCACCATGACCCAAGTTTTTTATTTATTAAAGTATGGAAATTACTTTGTGCGATTGCTGTGATAGCATCTAATTGCAAAAAAAATGGGTGTAGGATGCGTGAAAGGAACTTTTAGCAACATGTTTTTGGTGATTGTTTTCAGTAACCTAATCTGATGCTTAGTTGGCCAAGGACAGGATGTTGTGAATGAACATGCTGGTTTACTAATCATATCAGAGTTATCATACTGAAATCTATAGGTTCTCATAACAATATTAATTTTGAGAAAATGTAATACTAAAGCCATGATAAAACATAGAGGTGCTCACCTGATATGGCAGGAGTGAGAATTCCATCTCCAACAGCCATGCAAGTACCAAAAAGTACAAGAACAAGAATGACATTTTTTTTTTGTGAAGCGGTGCCCCTCTAACTATCTTTTGATCGTTGCAGCAAGAGACCTTTCATCATATGTGTGGATATATGTTGTTAGCTCTTCATCAGTTCTATGTTGATTGGGAATAATATTTATCTTTGCGTGCCGACAAAGCAGAGAATAAAGAGCAAGCGTTCCACCTGAAATTACAAATAAACCTGTAGCATGTTCATATTCGTAGTTGGAAAGATACATAGAGAAATAGAAGAAGGGCTAGGAATAGCAATAACTCATAAGCCTCATCACTTAGCTGGATATTGTGGCCCTTTGTATTTGCCTGTGATGATTGTGTAGTTTTGGAACTCAAAATTCACAGGACAATCTGATAAGCGTAGGTAGGAATAAACAGAAGTGTATCAGATTAAGGTATTGAAAGTCTTGAACATGGCGAGAAGTATGTTACAGATAGTGTACATTAGAGTTATGGCCTAAGCTCTATCTTGATATGACTTAGCACACAGTGTCGGCAATATGTATGTATTGTTCAGTGAATCAATGTACCAAAATATGTAATTAGGGGCTGCCTTAAAGAGTTTGTTTCTTTTGCAGCTAGGACCAACATACCTAATTGTCTTTTGGTTACCATGCAGAATTTTTTTTCTATGATCAATTTCTAATCAAATAACAAATTACAGGCTTCACTATCTAGACATTGCACGTCTTACCAGACAACAAGTCCCTGGTTCACCATCACAAGGTCAACAGATATCCTTCCGCTATTAGATTATTTATTTTAGTCTCTCTATGCTCTCTATGTAAGGATGGACATCTTAGTATAAAGTGTCAAGCTAAATGCATGTAAGCACCATCAGGAAGTTGATCTCTAATGTCTTAATGAGAGGTGTTTTTGTGAATGAAATGTCTCCTATTATCCTGTATGTGCAGCTAACAAGCATGTATACGTGTAGTATACATCTACATCATTGGAGAGCTATACCCTTCGTTCCTCTGTTCAATTCATAGCACCACAATTCCTCATTATACTCAGCTAACTTGACCATCAAAGTGTTCTATCAATCCTCCTTATTCATCAATACTTATTCTACTTCATTTACAGTAACAAGGATGGAATAAACCCAAGCCTCATCAAGTCAGCACCAATCCTCGATGCTACCCTGATCTGACGAAGCGATATCTAAACTACCGGCAGGCATTTCTTTCTTGAGCGTAGGACAGACGAATCTACTCCATGCATCTAAGTGGAGTGTCTAACGACATCACTTCCAGCCCAACCTTCTATCATCTATATCGATTTCAGATAAAATCCCTCCTACCCTACACATATCTCGAATCCATCACCAGCTTAAAGGGTAGGACCGAGCAAGAAGAAGGAAACATACACTTCTTAGTCTGCAGCAAGTTCCTCCCCGTAGATCTGGTGCTCGCCTGGAACACGTTGTTTGTTCAAGCAGCAGAAAACAAAATGAACTCATAAAAAGTTGCAAGCAAGCCGGTGGAAAAGGAAACACCAAAACAAAAACAAAGCGGTAAGGAAGAGGGAAGAAAACAATCCACTCCAATCCAACCAAGGAGGAGGGTGAAGAAGCAGGAGGGGAGCTGAGCCGCTAAGGAGGTAGGAGAAGCAGCGGTGACTGCAACTGATTTTAGTGGCGGCTGAGGGAGAAGACCGAAGGAGGAGAGGAGCCGGGCCGTCGGGGAGGTAGGAGAAGGAGCGGCGACAGCGACCGATTTTAGTGGCGGCGGAGGGAGAGAAGACCGAAGGAAGCAGCACGAAGACATTGGGGAGACGCGTTCGGGGAGCCTTTCTCTCTGCGCGCGGCCACACGCGGCGAGGAGGAGCCAACGCGTCCGAGCGCAACGCCAAACCTGATCGGACGGGTGCGGACGAGAGAAGCAGCATCAGACGACGCAAAAAAAGGGAACGACGTGGCCACCCTGAGAAGCGAGCATTTCAGCCTCCTTTCATATAGAAAGATTCGCCTTCGATTTCGCCAAGGCCGTAGCTTGCGCGACGCCGTGGAGCGAGAGAAGAGCTCCATGCCGTGCGCGCGCGCGCCGAGGATGCCCTCCCGTCCGCCGCCGACATGGCCTCCGCGTCCGCTTCCGGCCTAGTGTGAGTGTAATTGACCTGCCTCTGATGTGCTTGTTGATGTTCTTGGATCATTTTCCTGACATTGGTGTTTCCCCCTCCCCCTTTTGTTGCTGTTCTCGGATCATTTCTACCATTGAGATTGGTGCGCTTCTTGTTTTGTTGCTCTCCCTGAATTTTTCTGAATTCCGAGAGTGATGCCTTCCTGTGTGTTTCAGAGGCGGCTTGATCCAGAAGGTTGGCGACGGCGGCCGGAGATCGGCTGGCTCTGGGCGCGCGCTGCATCGCTGGCCGCATCTGTCGGCGGGGGTCGGCGATGCGCCGGCGGCCAGTTGTTCTGGGGTTAGCTCTCAGTTGACTTGGTTTCCAATCGTTTACGCCTCACAAAAACCACATGTTTTGTTTGGATTTGGGACAGCACTGTTGGCAAAAGCTAAATTCTTGGTAGAGAAAAGCGAAACTTGAACGGCAAATGTCGCAAAGGTGGTGTCTTTTTGCGGCATTTGCGGGTGCCGTAGTGCGCAGGGCGCTGTCGGCTTCGGCCGAGCGGCGAGCTGTTTGCTTGCCTGCAAATTTCCATGGGGGCCCCCGGATGAACTGTCCCTTGCCCCATTTGTCTCTACTTTCCATTAATTACAGCAGACTGCATGGTCAACCGACAATCTTGTTGCTTCTTGCTTCCTGGATTGTTTTTTTCGATTGAATTAATGTCGCGCGATCGTTTTCGTTGTTCTTTTGTAGGATGGTAAGTGTAATGGTAGTAGTGGGAGGAGCGAAGAGAGCCACGGGGCAGGATGCGGCAGTACAGGTCGGAGCTCGAGCAGGAAATGAGTGATTCTCTTGAGTTCTGTCCTTTTTTTCAGCCTAACGTTGGTGCCTGGATGCGATGTTCTTCGATGAAGCTTCCATACAAGGTGCAGGAGCTACTAGTGTTATTGTTTTCTTGTGTCTATGCATTGCATTGTCAATTCGTAGTCAGTCAATGCACTCATTAATCATGTTTTAACCTTTCGTTCTCTAGGTACAGGAGTTACTAATTAACATTGCCTCCTTAGAGAGTACTATTTTGAAGCTCGAAAAGGAGTTAAATGACTTGTTTTACCAGCTTTGTCATGAAAGGAATGAAGGGCTACTTACTGAAAATAATAAAAAACGTCTGCCATCTACATCCCCAGATGACCAGTCACTGTCAACTTGCACGTGTACATGGAAAGAAGTAAGTTTTCTCTGAGTAAATATCTGTAGAGTGCCTTGTTTCTGATATGGGAGTTGTTGACGGTTTCTTGATTATCTTTCTTAGCACATATCATCATTGAGAGGTTTGAAGTTTGGAGGATCTGAGTGAATGAGGTCAGCACAACAAGATTTATTCCCCGAAGTAACTAGAATACGAGCAGGATGTTGGAAACGAGTCTGAAGATAGACAGATAGTTTCTTTAAATAGGCTGCTGGAAAAACACCGAGATACTTCGTTGAATAGACTGCTGGAAAAGCACCATGATGAAGAGGTCCTTTTCATGCCTATTTGTATAGTTTTAACAAGTAACTGAGTAACCTTGGGTGTACGTATGGTGCTCGGAGGTAGGAGAAGGTGAGCGTGCATGGGAAAACAACAACTATGAGTGAAAATGTCGCCAGCGAAGGTGGCTGCTATTCCGGTTGGAGAACCGGAAGCTTTTGCGGCGGCCGTTGTGGATCCGAGTTTGGCTTTGAAGATTGGTGCCGGTGTCGGAGATGGTGCCGATACCGGTGAGATTCAAGTTCCGTTTTCGCAGGTTCATCGGGTTTTTAGTGCCGCGATTGGGTCAAGGTTTTGGCGGTTGCAAGATGACGATTCTTCGGATGACGAAGAGATCATCTTAACGGAAGTGGCGGATGAAATGAAGATGGAAAATCGACGTTTTGTTCCTCCCGGCAACGCCTCAACATCGTCTCAAGGTAAAGGCATTCAATCCTCTATCTCTTCTAGCTTTCGCGGGTCATTGCAAGTTGGGGGTCAGGTGAGCACTGGCCAAGGATCTTCTTTGAAGTTACCTAGCAATCTCCTCTTTCTTTGAAATTTATTCTTGGGTACTCGTCGTCGAGCTTCGCTCGATGGGGTTGTTCTTGGGGCGTCTGAGCGAGAATGTTGGGGTTGGTCGGCCGTGGCAGGGGCCTCTTCCACCACCTCAGAGGTCACCTTTGGCGACGGTAGGCGATGTCGTTGATCAAGCTCGCCGGAGTCAGTTGTTCAGGCCGGTGGACAGTGATCAATTAGCGGCAAAACCGGATCTCATGCAGCTTCAAATTTCAAACAGCTCGGCATGTACGCAGGAAACTCTGCCCTCTTTTGCGCTGAACGGATTAGTGGCTAGTGGGCCGAGACGGCAGGTGGCCTGCTTGCATGCTGTTCGGTCTAATAATATGCCTGTTATTCGGCCCGATCACTTGCCTGTTTATCGGTCGGATCAAGCGGCCACGACTGGATTACGTTGGATGAGAAAATTGTTTCAGAACAATTGGACTAGGAACAGACCAAACCCTAAAAAGCTTGGTGGCGGCTGGCCAGGGACGTTAGCCGGAGATCGAAGATCATTTGCTGAACTTGTTCGTCTTCACAGGTCAATGGACTTTGGTCGGGGTCGTGCCGGTGGTCCAAGCAAGCCATATTTCCCTGACGCTGCTAAGTTTGCCATCAATGGTGTTAGCCAGGAGGCAGGTCCTGGTGGAGTTTTTAGCCGACAGGGAGGAGGTGCAAGGATGAACTCGGTCGGTTTCAGAGGGAGCCATTGCCCGATTGGTGGAGAGTCTGCTCTTGGCTGCCCGGCTGATGGAGTTGGCAGTCAGGGTGGAGAACGGGGCTTGTCGGTCGGTTTCAGAGGAAGTCAAGGTCTGATCAGTGGAGGTTCTGCTATTGACCACCCGGCTGTTGGAATCAGTGCTCAGGGTGGTGAACTGGGTTTGCAAAAGTTAGCTGCTGGGGGAAGCGGCAGTAAACTCCTTGGTGCCGCTTGTGTTGATGGTGGTCTCCCTTCTGCCAAAGTCAGTGGTGGTTCTTCTTCTGCTTTGGAAAGGGGTGTGGTTAGTCAAGCTGGGTTTAGTGAAGCTATTGGTGGGCAGGTTGTTGACAGAAGCTTCGGGCTCAGTCTCAGCGGCAGGTTAGGCCGCCCATCAATGTCCGTGGGAGGTTCGGAGGCAGCTTTAGAGGGCGAGGACGTGGCCGATTCAATGGTTTCAATGGGGGCAATCACATCACCACCGGTTCCTCAGGAGATGATTCCAAATTAATTTGTTTTCGGTGCAATGGGAAGGGGCATGGAATTGTCAATTGCAAAGTTCTCCTTTTGTGTGATATTTGCGAGGGCAATGACCATTTAGCAAATAAGTGTCTGTTATTGCTGATGCCGAAACCTATTGCTACCCTGTGTGGATTCGGCGCTGATGGGTTGGGGTTTTATCACATCCCAATAGCTGGGACGAAGAAATTGAGGAAAGAAAATAATAAGACAGGGCTTGTTCGGATCTCTGGTGATTCATTGTATGAAGATCTTCTAGTCACTGAGTTGAGAAGGTTAATACCAGTGAATTGGCAGCCTAAAGTGGAGATTCAAAGGGACAATGTGTTTTTGGTTCACTTTCAAACAAGGCTTGATATGCTTCGAATGGCGGCTATTGGTGATGTGCATGTGAAGGAGCCGACGGTGGTGTTGAATTTCACGGAATCACGGAATAGAATCTAAAGCCCGCACCCAAATACCAATTGTAGAAGGTATGGGTTCAGGTTTTAGGTGTTCCATTCGAAGTTCGTGATTTTTTGAGTCTTTGTGCTATAAGATCAATCATTGACTTAACGTTGAGAGTGGACATGGAAAAGGTCCGTAAGAACGATTTGGTTCGCATGCTAGTGGGTGTTCTCAGTGTAGACGCAACACCTTCTAGTGTTGAGATTGTAGTGGGTGAATATGTTTATGATGTTTTTTTCATTGTTGAAGACACTGTGATGGATAGTGTTGACGAAGCAAATAATTAGACCAAAGATCATGAAGGGGAAGATAATTTAGGCAAAGGCAAAGATGTTATTATGGAAGATAGAGATGCTAAGCAACCAAAGAATACTTCTGTTGTTAGTTCAATCATTCCAGAGAATCGTAAGGGACAATCTACTTCAGATGCTAAGGGGGCTTCTTTGGGACTGCCAGTTTTAGATACCATTTGGGTTACACTGAGGGCGGTTAGAAAAGACTGCGACAAGGTGGCAGGAGATGGTGTTAAGGTCGGCTTGATATCCCAGGGGGAGACAGCGGTGGGAGACCTGGCCGGTTCATCCTCAATGCAGTTAACCGAAGTTGGGGTTGAATTGGAGGAGTTCTCCTTGACGGGTGGAGAGATCAGTATCCCGGGGCAGCTTTCTTCTTATGTGGTTCTGGGAAATGAGGCCTTGGCTGATGGTCTGCTGATGACAGCCGACAGGAAGTTGGTTCTAATGGTTGATCCTGCCCATGTGAATTCGATTGATCTCTCGGTAGAGGTAGCCGAACGGTCATTGGTTTCTGCCCTTGTGGACACAGTTGATCCTACCCTTTTGAGCTCGGTTGATTCAGCACTTGTGAACTTGGTAGACTCTATTGAGACAGCAGCACATGTGGGTTTTAGGGTTGCAGAGACTGGGGAGTTGATCACTACGTCAGTTGTTATGGCTAGCAATAATTTGGCTGGGGTGGATAATACCGCAACAATTGCTTCAGAAGACGCTTGGACTGGCTGCTATGGTGCGCTTAGGTGTGACGGGGTCTAGAGGGCGACTGCTGCTACGGTGGCTAACGGAAAGGTGGTGGATGAATCGACCCAGGAGCAGGCTTTGTAGGCGGCAGAGGTGTTGGGCAGCGTAACGCAGGAGGTCACTGTTGCTGCGTCACCACAGTTGGCCATCAACCCACTGGACTTTGTCTTGGACGCTGCTGACTGTATGGACTCATTAGCAAGACAAGGAAGGACTGAGGAAGCAAATTTTGACAAGTCCTTTAAACACCCCCACGACGGACAGATTGAAGAATACTTGGCAAAGCACTTTGGATGTGACAAAGCCCATTCAGCCGGTCAGCATGAATGTTTCTCTTCTTTGGATTCCGGATTGGGCAAGATCAGCAAGGTGGGCTTTAATGGTCTCACAACTTATGGGGTTATTCGATCACCATTGATTCACAAGGAGGATACGGTGGAACCTCGACAAAGTGAGCGTATTAAGAAGCAGCAATCTGGTGATGGTGACTTGGTTCAAAAGGCTATACGACGTGCGAAAGTGCGAAACCTTGAAGTTGATTCAAGCTATCCAAGTAAGTCTGGCAATAATATTTCATTTGCGTTTTTTTCTGATGAGCAAATTGTTGAAAAAATTGCTAGCATTGGCATTTCATTAGGAGTTGGTAGTTCTGAGATTGGGAGTTCAATTAACAATCTTAAGACTTTAGAGCTAGGTCGATTAAAAAATAAAGAAATTGTAGAAGTAGAAGACCTAGTGGATGAAAATATAGATTTCAATGATCTATCTGCCTTCAGTCACTTTTGCAATGATTTAGATGGTAATTTGGAGGATGACCAATCTAATTTCACATTAGTGACATATAAAAAGAGGTCGAAAAAGAAGAATTTCTATAATAGGCCAATTAAATTAAAGTTAAAATGAAAGGTCTTTTTTTGGAATAGCAGAGGTCTGGGAGACTTGGCTAAGCATCATTATATCTGTGATTTGGTTAAGGAACAACATCTTGATTTTGTGGCTATTCTGGAAACTAGTAAAAAATACTTTTCAGTGGCTTGTCTTAACCATCTTTATGGTGGGCGGGATTTTTTGTGGCATTTTTCTCCCCCTCAAGGTCGGTCGGGGGGGTATCCTCTTAGGGGTGGATTCTCGAGTTTTTGATATTGGCTCTATCGATGCTGATGATTTTTATGTTAAGTTTCATCTAAAAAACAGTGAGGATGATTTCCAATGGGCTCTTGTGGCTGTTTACGGTGCAGCTCAAACTCAATTCATGGAAAAGTTCCTTACTGAACTAGTGCAGGCCTGCAAGAAAGAATCACTTCCTATTTTAATCGGGGGTGATTTTAATATCATTAGGCATTCAATTGAAAAAATAATGATAATTTTGAGTATAGGTGGCCTTTTTTATTTAACGTTGTGATTAATAACTTGGATCTACGAGAAATAGCTTTATCTGGTAGACAATATACTTGGGCCAATTCTTTAGCTAATCCAACCTTTGAAAAGCTGGATAGAGTCTTAATGAATATAGATTTGGAGTATAAATGTTCTTTGGTCACAGAAAATGCTCTTGAAAGGTCTTTATCGGATCACACGCCCTTGCTTTTAAATACGAGAGCGGCTTCTTTTGGAGGAAGTCAGCCGTTATTTAAATTTGAATTAGGTTGGCTGTGTAGGGAGGGGTTTAGGGAGTTGGTGGCCGATGTGTGGAAAAAATACTAAAGGTCATTCTGCTTTACAAATTTGGCAGTGTAAAGTTAGATCTCTCAGAAGTTTTCTTCGTGATTGGGCTAAAAATATCAGTGGAACATATAAAAAGGAAAAAATAGAGCTTAATTTTTTAATTGATGAGCTTGATAAAAAGCTGAGATTGTGAGGTTGTCTGATCATGAACTTAATCTTAAAAGGGTTACTAATGCAAGATTGGCTCATCTTTTGAAAGAAGAAGAAATTAAGTGGTATCAGAGGTCCAAAGCGAAATTTCTTTTGGAGGGGGATAGAAATACACGCTATTATCATTTGATTGCAAATGGTAAGCATAGACGTCAAAGAATTTTTCAGCTTGAACAAGAGGAAGGAATAATTCGGGGTGATGTACAATTAAAAACGTATATCACCAATTATTATAAAGACTTGTTTGGACCTTCCGAAGATAATCATATATCTATGGTTGATACTGTTGTGAATGATATACCTCAAGTTTTTGAGGTGGAAAATAATTCCCTTACAGAATCTTTCAATGAAAAAGAGGTGAAGGAAGCAATTTTTCAAATAGAACATAACAAAGCACCTGAGCCAGATGGATTCCCTGCTGAGTTCTATCAGGTGTTTTGGGATATAATTAAATATGACTTGCTAGCTATGTTCCAGGATTTTCATAATTGCTCTCTTCCTCTCTTTAGCTTGAATTTTGGGATCATTACATTGCTTTTCAAAAAAGCGGATGCTAAACGAATTCAGCAGTACAGACCTATTTGTCTTTTAAATGTTAGTTTTAAAATTTTTTCCAAAGTTATTACTAATAGACTTATGGGTGTAGCACAAAAGTTTGTTAGACCATCTCAGTCGGCGTTTATGCAGGGGAGATTTATTCTTGATGGAGTTGTTATCCTCCACGAAACCATTCATGAATTATATAAATTTTTTTGGATGGAATAGTTTTTAGGATAGATTTTGAGAAAGCTTATGACAAAGTTAAATGGCCTTTTTTAATTCAAACTTTAAGGATGAAAGGCTTTTTTGCTACATGGTGTTCCTGGGTGGAAAGTATAGTTAAGGGAGGGAGTGTTGGAATTAAAGTTAATGATGATCTTGGCTCCTTTTTCCAAACTCAGAAGGGTCTTAGGTAAGGTGATCCTATGTCTCCTATTCTTTTTAACATTGTAGGGGACTTGCTTGCCATTTTTATATCTCGTGCTAAAGAAGTAGGCCTTTTATCAGGCATTGTTCCTCACTTGATTGAGGATGGTTTGTCAATTTTACAATATGCTGACGACACGATCCTCTTTTTGAATAATGATTTGGAAAAAGCCAAAATCTTTGAACAATTATCGGGTTTAAAGATTAATTTCCATATGAGCGAGATTTTTTGTTTTGGTTCTGCCGAAGCTGTTGAAACACAGTTTACTCATTTATTTGGTTGTAAAGTGGGTGCTTTTCCTTTCAGGTACTTGGGCATTCCTATCCACTTTAAAAGGTTAAGAAATAGTGATTGGAAAGGGGTAGAGGATAGAATTGAGAAAAAGCTCAGTAGTTGGAAAGGAAAAAATATGTTTGTGGGGGGACGATTAGTACTTATTAACTCGGTATTAAGCAGTCTGCCTATGTTTATGTTTTCTTTTTTTGAAGTTCCTAGACAAGTCCTCAAACGACTAGACTTTTATCGTTCTAGATTCTTTTGGCAGAGTGGCAATCATAAACGTAAATACATACTTGCTAAATGGAGTGTAGTTTGTTCGCCCAAAGAGCATGGCGGACTAGGGGTTGCAAACTTAGACGCAAAAAATAAAAGCTTACTTGGGAAATGGTTATTTAAACTGCTGAATGAAGAAGGTGTTTGGCAATCGTTGCTAACGAGGAAGTATTTGGGTGACAAAAGTCTTTCGCGGGTGGTTAATAAGTCTGAGACTTCTTATTTTTGGTTGGGTCTTATGAAAATTAAAGATCAATTTCTTCGGTTCAGGTCATTCCAAGTTCAAAATGGAAGACAACTAGGTTCTGGGAAGATATTTAATTAGGAGATTATTCTTTGAAAAGACAATACCCAATTCTTTATAATGTGGTAAGGAGAAAGGAAGATATTGTGGCAACTATTATGAGATCGACAACTTTAAATATTTTCTTTCGTAGACCTATTATTGGTCCCAAGTTACATGCTTGGAATGATTTAATTTTGAGAATTGCTAATTTACAGTTAAGCTCTCAAAAAGATATCTTTAAATGGTACTTAAATAAATCTGATTTGTTTACGGTCAAATCTTTCTACGGGGCTCTAATTAGCAATTGTCGAGTATCTTTAAATGGTACTTAAATAAATCTGGCCTAAGGGCTTGGGCAAATATGCAGAAACCGGACCAGAAGGAGTCCATGCTGGCTGGAAGCGATCGTCTGGAGGTTATGGCGAAGCAAATTCTATGTGCTCATGGGTGGCGGTTTAGTCACAGAATTTGTAATGATTGAGTTTAAATTTCAATCATCTTTTGCTTGTAAGGCTTCATGCCAGTTTTAACAGTTTGGCTACTATGGTGATTTAAACTTAATAATAAATTATGTTGTGTGTATCATTGATGCAGAGACTGGGAGAGGTTTTCTCTTCCATTATCTAAAAACAAGTAACTGAGTTTGTTAGGCATATTAGTATATTAAAGATTAATTTATCTTTCTGCAGATGGAAGAATTGTGCTCTATGGAAAAAAAGCAAGGAAGACGAGAAGATTGATGCTTTACCATTTGAACAGTCCATTCTAAAGCAGTGGCGTACGCAGGATAAAATTCGAGGGGGTGCTCATAGGAGAAAGCTAATATGATAAAATCGTACCAAATATACATATTATATTTGAATGTCTAATGTAATCCAAATTCATACGTAAATAAACAAGAGACAAAACGAGAATGTAAAATACACTTAAGGCAGTACATAGCTAATGAACACAACAGTCCGAATGCCCATAAATACGGCGAATAGCAATCTATAGAATGTAGTAGCTAAATTAGTGAGATAATCAGAAAATTATGACTAATTACAAACATTGAAATGAAATAGAACATACCGCAAAACCATTTTCAAGTCTATAAGTTTCTAGTTATTTAAATCATTCCAAAATACAAAATCCAAATGCAAGTATGCAGCTTTACCTAAGTCCTCAAGTAGTAAACTAAGTCAAGGACCTCAACATACAAGGCCCTCAACATACAACACTACAAACATACAACACTACACACAGCTCAGCAGACTCTTCGAGCTCCACGCCTCCAGCCTCCACCAAACTCCCGAAGGCCACGCCTCCACCAAACTCCCGGCTACTCATTCTCCCCTCACTCAGTAGTCAGTACACAGTACTAACTCAGCTCGAGCCATCGGGCATCCTCAGTCTTGCGGGCTGCGGTCCTGGCGAGTGGCGTCCTGGCGAGTGCCGCCGGACTGGCGACTGGCGTCTGGCGTCCTGCGGAGGCACGGAGCCGTGGAGGCCCCTAGCAGCTCAATGCCATTGCCCCATCGCCGTCGTCGCCTTGCTCCCAGTGTGAGCTGCGAGCTGCGTTGTGAAGGATAGAACTAGGATTTGGAGAGTGCCCGAGTGGGGAATGCCGAATTGGGAATTGGATTTGGGGATTGAGTTGCTGTCTTGATGAATGATGAGTTGGGTTTAAGTCCGAATTAGGCCATATGACATTGCATTATGGAAAGACCGAAAGAATATGGTCCAAATGACCCAAATATCTTTGCTTTCTAGTTTCTTCTTCTTCACTCTTCGAGCTTCTTCCTTCCATGGTTGCTGGTTCTTGCTTGCGCCGCCGCCGCCCGGTGCTTTGTCCCTGGATGGAAGGATCGAGGAGATGGTAGCAAGGCAGTTTCGAGGACGCGGCGGCTAGAGCAGTGCAAGACGCCCTCTGCAAGCACCGGTGGTGCGTCCGCCACTGTTCTAAAGATAACTAGCATGAAAGGAGGGAATCTGTGGAACAATCGAAATCAGCTCTCAGAGGAGATGGTGCGCTGCATGAGAAACATTTTCCTCCGTTTATCTGAATCCTCCCAAGATATCACCAAAGGCATCTTCTGATTGTTCATCTTCCTCAGCGGAGTGTCTTTCTGGCTCTACACTGGCATCTTTCTCTGATTTATCCGTAACACCCTCAATGCTACGGAGTCCTTCTGTTGATTCAAATCACAACGATGAGATGAATGAAGTCAGAAACTTTGATCCATATAAAGTGAATGGAAAGGAAACCCGAAGAGATATTGGAAACTATCGTTCAGCAGCTGAAGTATTGTGGATGTCTGTTCGAAAGGACCAACTTGAATATGCATCTGACAGATTTCTTGTGGAGCAGCTATCGAAGGTTAACCCTAATTGTATGTACTCTGATGAGCGGCTAGCCTTTTGGATTAACTTATACAATGCATTGATAATGCATGTAAGTACAACTTGTTACTTAATAGTTAAGAGGCTGGTTTTGCAGCCAGGAATTGTACTTAAAAAAAATTCCTTGTTTATATGTATCCACTTCAATATTCCCATATATAATTGGAAATAAGACCTCTCAGTTGAATTCTTTCCATTCCACTTCTTCAAAAGCTTGTTTTGCTTTGAATCTCTATCACTTGCATGTTGAGCGTTGTTTGTGCACTGACATTTCTTTATTGGTGTCTATCAGGCATATTTAGCATATGGAGTTCCCCGGAATGACTAGTATCTCTTCTGTGTTGAACACAATATATGTCATGCTTCTTCAATGAGGCTGTCAATTAAAGTGTGTTAGTGATGCAGGCTTGTTACACAGTTGGTGGCCAGTCCTTCAGTGCAGCTGAAATAGAGTATGTGATTCTAAAGATGAAGACTCCAGTGCATCGGCCCCAGCTTGTAAAAATCTTTCCTTAATCCATTTTTTTGCCTTTAATTTTCTTATACTGCCTCTTATTGTTCTCCCTACCTTTTTATAGTCTTTGATGTTGGCTCTTAATAAGTTCAAAATTACCGAGGAGCAATGCCATTATAACATATTCTGTCTAGTACATTTGAACATCTTCATTGTCTTAACCGTATCAAGTCAATCTGAGCCTTATTGAGCTGTCCTTATGATTTATTTGAAATAAATATATTCATATCAAACACGATTATAAGAATCATAAAGTATGTTCTTTTTGTATATTCATATTGTTGAGGTGATGATCTGCTGTCATACTGGTAAGGATTTTCTCTGCAGCATATGTCCAACAGGAGCTTCAGGAATCATTGAGAGACTATATCCAAGCATCTGTTGGTATTGTGGATATCATAGGGATATGTTCACGATCTTAGGATGATGAGACAATTGGCAATGGCGTTGAGGGTTTACGGAATCACTCGTTTTCAGCGTTGCTCCAGTTCTGTCAGGCCTCTAGCAGTCTGACCGACCATGGTGGCGATCAGACCAGCCATGCCTTGTGTTGATTTGCTGGTTTGGTTGCTAGTGGTCTGACCGGCCAGGGTGGCGGTCAGACCGGCCATAGAGCGGTTTGACCAGCTTTGCCTGAGCGGTCAAACTGGCCTCTTTAATGACTTTGGATTTTGGAACTGGGCCAAAAATAGAGGGTGTAGGCAAGTGAGAGGGTTCTTCTGCACTTGGTCCCATAATTTTGGAGCTTCGGTGAAAAGTTCTATTTGATTGAAAATTTCAGAGAGTTTGGTTTTCGAGAGAAATTTGGCTAAGTCTGGTGGCGGTCGACCGGTTTTGGTTGGCGGTCGAGACCATTTTGGAGCGGTCGGGCCGGCCATGGTGGCGGTCGACCGGTTTAACTTGTTTTGTCGTCTCGCGTGGTGGCGTTTTGTGGTTGTTAGGTCAAGTTTATGGTCATCAGTGCATATGTGTTGCATGATGTATGTTTTAGCTAACGTGGATCAAGTTGTGAAGAACTTGTTCCCGGAAACGGTTTGTTGGTCTATTGCTGTGCAGGTTGCTTGCAGGTCTATGACGGTCAGCGGCGAGGTGGATCGGAACTAAGCTTGGAGAGCTGAGGTCCAGAACGATCAAAGATGCCTGGTGAGGTCAGAGGACTCAAGCGGGCGCAGAATGGACATGGATGATCGAACGAGCGGTTCGGTGCGACTGGTTGGATCAAGCAGCGCGTGAGTCATTGCAAGTGCTCAGTGGTGCCGGTGGGATCCGGACGGGAGAGACTTAACGACATGGAGCCGTTGATCAACCTACACGTGGCGAAGCATGGGATTGCTTCACGATCTGTGGACTCGGTCTTTTGGAGAAGGATCGAGAAGGGATATTTTGGTAATTTCACCAAATACCACCTTAGTGACCTTTTGGCTAAACCGCGGCGCGGGTCGGCGCATGGTGAAGCGGTTTAGGCCAATCGAAGATGATGATGAAGACGGCGCTTTGAGATGCGTGCGTGTGTTAACCCATTGTGTGTTAGGGTTTAATGGGTGCCCTAATGGAATATACCCTAGATGCTTAGTCTCCATATAAATAGGGGTGTTGGGGCTGCTTAGAAGCTTGCTGAAGCCAAGGGAGATAGCCAGCCCAAAACCCTTGTGGTTGCCCTATTGTGTGTTTAGGGTTTTGAGGAGAAAGATGAGAGCTAGGTTATAGGGTTTGAATTGAGAGTATGTGCTCACGTAGTGAGCTTTGTCCTCCATGTGGAGTGGCTGTAAACAACAATCGTCCATCTCAAATCAATCCAACCAAATCTCTTGAGATGAGTCTCTTTGTGTTCATCCTCCCTATTTGATGTTTTTGGGGCTTTTCTTGATCCGAGAGTTTTTAATTGGTTTTTTCTCTTGATCTTGCTTGCTGGGATATGTGGAAACCCATCTAGGTTCACCTTGATCATCAATCATCTACGAGCAAGCTTTTGGATCTAAGTTTTGGTTTTGCCCGGTTTTGGTGAAGAAAGGGTGATTTTCGGGGGTTTTGCTCTTGAGAGCTTTTGGCTTGATTCTTTCTGTGATTGAGAGTACTAAGATGTATAGGAGACCATCCTTAGCCATCTTGGATTGATTCCTCCCACGAAATCATCTCAATCACTGTTTTCGCATTTGGCTCGGTTTTGAAGCACCATTCGTTCAAACTGAAAAAGATAGGAACTTTGGCATGGATCTCTGCAATCTTTGATTGGAGTAGGTTCCTAATATCTTTAAGAAGGTGTGTCTCAAATTTTGTGGAGTTTGGCCTTACGGATCAAAAGTTAGACCGATTTGAGTTTCGGTTTTCAGGCTGTCTTTACTGTTTGGGCTGTTCATCATCAGGCTGGCGGTCAGACCGCCAATATCAGAGGTCAGACCGCCCCATATAGCGGTCAGACCACCCATTTGAGAGTTCTGACCGCTAAGCAAAATATTTGTCCCACCAATATCAGAGGTCTGACCGATTTCCCAGGTTAGGGTTTGATCTTTTGGGTTTCTAGTCTATCATCCTTGGGGTTTGGATTGGTTTCAATACAAGTTATCCGCTGTGATTGTACTTTGATCTTCATAGCTTCCATAGCTATTGGAGTGAATTGGTGTTGAAATCAATCTTTGTGAAAAAGTGAGTGTGCTCCTATTCACCCCCCCCTCTAGTCGCCTTTCCGGTCCTACAAGTGGTATCAGAGCCAAGTTTGCTCTTTTGTGATCTTAACTGATCTTTGAGCATGGCGACTAGTGTGCCAACTTGTGAGCGCTTCTTTGCATCTCATCGTAGTTCTTTTGCCGTTGATGTCCGTCGTGACGAGAGGCTTGAACATACGAGTTTTTGGATGTCTATTAAGGAGCTATTCACCTGCAATATTTGTGGCTATCCCTTTCGTTTTGATTGTCCTAGTTTCAGGGATAAGTCATTTTTAGAGCCCGACGAGAATGAGCCAATTAGCGTATGTGCAGTAGCGATTGAGGATGAACGTGATGAAGAGCATTTTGAGGATGATAATGATGAGTCTTCTGAGGACGATCCCCTACTCAAGCTAAGCAAGGTGAGCAAAGAAAAACTCATTGATGGCTTGATTTCATATAAGTACAAATTGCATGCTCTTAAGAAGAAGTTTAAATTGCTAAAAAAGGAGAAGGGTGATTTGTCTCATGAGCTCTCTAAATTGAAAACATCCATAAATGCTTATGATTCATTGCTTGTAGACATGGAGAACTTGAATAATTCACTTGCATGCCTAAAATCTGAAAATGAATTATTGAGATCAAATGCTTCTATGCCATGTGATTCTTGTATTGCCTTACATCATGAGCTTGACAATGCTAAGTTAGAAATAGGCAATCTTAGATCTATGGCTAGAAATAATTGTGATTCTTGTGTAGGCATGCTTGCTGAAATTGAGAAGCTTAAATTGACTAATTCCATGCATCTTGAGCAATTAGAGAATGCTAGGGCTGAGATTGTTGAGATTGAAGCTAGGCCTTGTAGCATGTGCTTAGAATTTGAAGAATTGCTTAAGGATGGTTTAGTCTCTTGCAAGAATTGTGCTTGTTTAGAAACTGAAATTGATGTTTTGAACTGCATACTTAATTCGAAAGCATCATTAATTTCTTGCACATCTTGCATTTCTTTGAAGAGCGAGATTGAGTCTTTGCGCGATGATATGAGTTCCAAATCATGTGACTCTTGTATTTGCCTTCACTCCGAGATTGATGTTCTCAAGATTTCTTTTGCTTCTTTGCACTCGGAGTTGGAGTCTTTTTGTGCTAAACGTGAGTCACTTGATATTGGTTTTTGTGGCATCGCTTTGGATAGCTCTTCTTTGGTGAGTTCGACTCTTTTGGACTCTTCTTGTGTTGTCCAACGGATTTCAAAAGACAAATGTGCTTCTTTCTCAAATGGTACTAAATCTTCAAAAGAGAAGTGTCATTGCACATTTTGTAAGAAGAATGGACACACTTTTGAGTTTTGCTTTCGCCGTATGAAATATGAGCGTCGAGTGCGTTGTCGTACCTCTAGGAACACATATAGTCTTTCTCATGGCATGTGTGTGTCTAGTGTCGATACGAGGACAAGTCATGATGCTAGTTCTTCCAGGACTTCTTCTTTGAGCCATAATGGTGCTTCGTTATCTCGGACCGTGTTTACTAGTAGACCTTTACACCATTGCTCATTTTGTGGGAAGAATGGACATCATGTGGATTTCTGTTTTCGGCGTGCAAAACATTTGAGCTCATGCTTCTAAATCTCCTAGTGGGCATAGTCTTTCTCATAACATGCACACTAAAGAGCCTAGTACGAAGACTCGATTTGTTGATAGCTTCTTTGACACTTTTTCTAGTGGTGTCGGATAGCATCGTGGACATGGTTTGCGTGGTTTTGCTTTTAGTCCACGAGTTGCCTCGAGGCAGGATTTTCCCCATTTTCCAAAAGGTGGACCTTGTTTTGCTCATCGAGGTACACACCTACGGCGAGGTTGTGTGAGTTCTTTTGATGCTTCTGTTGGTTCTCATCATAGTGCTTTTAAGCAAGGCCATTGTCGCTTTTCTAGAGATAGACCTCGTTTTCCTCTTCGAGTTGTCCACTCGCGGCGTGCCTCCAAGAATGAGATTAGATCTTGCATGGACCATCATTTGCATCATGCTATTCGGGATCCAAGACTTGGACACCTTGCCTTTCTCATGTGTAGGTACCAAGAACGCGGGTTGGAGAACATGGACTTAAAGATTCTGATCTTTTGCTTCATCACATGGTCGGGACACTTGATAGTTCTCCACCTTAACGATGGCCTCCAAGAGGCATGTGCTTTCATGATTGGTGCTTTCACATGTCTGGTGAGCTATCCTATACCTTCATGCCCTTATCTTCATGATTATTCATACTTGGCATGTTGTGCTTGTCTTTGTGCTCACCTGTACCATATTGGCATGTGTTTTCTCTTATGACATCTGTCTTCATGCCTTTTCTTTTACCTTGTTTATATATCCATGTATTATATTGTTGTTCATTGTTTCTATGGTTATGTGAGCTTGGTTTTGTCATCATGAGCTTGTGCTGTCTTGTACCCTTATTATCTTGCTCATGTTGATTCTTGCTTATGTATCCATGTATTAAACTGTTATTCATTGCTTCCATGGGTATATAAGCTTGGTCTTGTCTTCATGAGCCTGTGCTATTTGTACATGATTTATCTTGCTCGTGTTGATGTTTGTTGTATATATCCACATGTTCACTTGATATCCATGTTAGCATACATCATTCATGATTTGCTCTTAAAATGCTTTATGCTTACATGGTTATTGTGCCGTACTGTTAATTGTGGATGCATGAGTCTTGCCATAGCTTTCACTAGCATGCTTTATCTATGACTGTACATATGATGTGTGATTTGCTATGTGCTTGTTTGCTTGCTCCTATTCCTTATTGTGGATTAAGGATAGTTTGAGCTTTGTCATATCTTGGATAGCTTGTGCTGCAATTGATTTGTTTATCTCCATGCTCATATCTTAAATTGTTGATTATACGCTTTTATGAGCCTTGTATCATCTTTTGCTATCCTTGCTAGTCATGTGTCTTGGTACTGTTTTTTTAGATAATGTCTCACTAACCCAGTACCAAGGCATAGACTTTTTCTGTCTCTTTGGTGTAGTCTTTCAGCTGAGAAGAAGAACATGTTGTCCAATAAGTGGTATCACCTCAAGCTGTTGGTTCTTCTTCATTTGTGCATTCAATGTTGGTTATCACTTCTTGGAGACGAAGGAAATTGAGATGAGGATGATGGGTGAGCACAACTACTTTCTGGAGCTTCAAGGAATGAATCTTCATTCATCATGACTATATCTCACTGCCAAGCAGTGCGACTCAAGTTCGAGCTTCTATACCTTACTTTTGTGTATGGTATCCCTAGTCTACCTTGCATAGCATCTGGGTTGTGTCAGGTGTTGGGCTTGTCAGGTTCAAGGTAGATAGGAGGCTCTGTTCTAGCACGTGTCCTTTCTAGGCACTCTTCTTATCCCATGTTTTCTAGGATGCACTTCTTCTCACAGCCTAGGTCGAGCTTGTCTCCCAATCACTAGTATTAGCAGGTTTTGAGCTGCCTGTAGGCTTTTTAGTGTTGATGTTTCGCTCCCTAGCTTTTCGAATTGCCTTCCCTAGAGATCTTGTGGAGTAGGAAGCATTTGTGCTAGTTTGTAGTGTTCAAGGCACTTTTGGCAGGTCTCCTCATCAAACCTTTAGACCCATCAAGGTTTGCCACCTTGAAGCGAGTTAGGGATAAGTTATCCCTAAGGGTTGGTTTGAGGGGGAGTTAGTTCTTTTCTGAACATTCCTTGTTCATCTGAGCTTTCCTTATTCATGTGAACTTTTTGTGGATCTTTTCTGATACCTTCTTCAAGTGGTATCTTCTTCGGATCCTTTTGTTCTTCTTGATCTTTTTAGGCTTTTAAGTCTTTTGTGCATCTCATTGTATCATATTGCATACATATAAAAATCCAAAAAGATGCATTGTAATATAAGCTTTACTGCTCATCTTCTAAATTGATGAAGCTTTGCCTATTACCCTCTTGAACTTTAGTATTTCAATTCTTGCTCAAGATTGTGTCTAGTTCTTTGACTTGCTAGAATTATCATGCTTTCACATGTGCAGCAATGTTTTTGCTATATGAGCTAGAACTGTTAATTAACCTAAACTGAAAATAGCAATTTGTGGATCTTTTAGCTAGTTGCACAATTAGTGACCCTTTTGTGACTTTGGCCCTGTCAAAATTGCTTTGTTAGCTCTGGAATCTAGAATTGAACATCTTTGAGCTTTCAGTTCATTAAAGAATCTAAAACAGCCCTTGTGCAAAATGAAAAATGATCACTTTTGTGCGAAAAAACTGATCTCACTAATTCTTTCTCATGAGATAGCTTGCTATTGTACTAGGCATGAACTCAGGGGGAGTTTTGGATGACCTAGATCACTACTTTAAGCTTTTTGTTGCTTGGGATGATCGCGGCAAGACTTGATATCTAGCACATGGCTAAGAATACAAATTGGCAAATTGGTTGAAGCTTAGAAAGAGATTGTGGATAGCTTCTAGTCCAGGACCTTCTTTACTAAGATAGACTTTTAATCAACTTGAATATTCATTGCAAATGAAAAACAGTTGAAAATTAGGCTTTTGAGGCATTTTGAGCTAATTGTTTCATTTCAGAACTTTTTGTCTCTAAAATGGTCTTTGCTAGCTTCTTGATCTCACATTAACATTCTGACATGGCTATTATCACTTTAGGATACCTATTGTTGAACTTGCTAATTTTGACGCATTGCTTAACTTAATCCAACAACATGTGATATATTGAGCTTATTAGCCTAGCTTTGCTATATATGTCTTAACATGATCTTGCTAGCTTTGTCAGGCTTGTTGTATCTTGAGTAATGGTAGAAATGCTAGCCTATTCAATTGAGTAATCTCCAAAGCTTCTTTTACCTAAAAATTGAAAAATCAAAACAAAAATGAAGCCACCCCATTGCATTTCATGCATGCTCTTTCTTTTGCTTCTTCCTTTCTTGTGCATTTGTCTTCTCTAGATGAGAGGAAGGGATGATTCCTTGATGAATCCATTGTCAAAGGGGGAGAAGATATAGCGAAAATGTAATGTTAATAAAGAGCTTGTTGGTTATAGGGGAGAAGTTTTGTAAGGGGGAGAAGCTAGGAGCTTTTTGGAGAGAATTGGAGAAATTGAAAATTTAAAATTCACTTTTGAGAAATGATGATCATAGTGAGGGGGAGCATTCATATTGCATTCTTTTGGTCTTATTGCCTTTTCTGAATCTTGAATTGCAAATCTTGAAGTCTCACAATGATCAAAGGTCAAATAGAACAATTGTTCTTTCATATAGACCTTAAGTGAGATTTTTTATCGATTCTCTGGAATTGGAAGCTTTCTGGCTTTCTTTTGCTGTATCTCACTTGCCCATGCTATTTTGAAGCCAGCTTGGTCATTTCCATTGCTTTCTCTTGCTAATGGACCAAGTTGTGACTTTGCGCGAAAACGTCGAGTATTTTATTTTTCAAACCTTAAACTTATATTTTCTGAGAGATTGCCAATATGTTCATCAAGCGGGAGATTGTGGATATCATGGGGATATGCCCACGATCTTAGGATGATGAGACAATTGGCAATGGCGTTGAGGGTTTGCGGAATCACCCGTTTTTGGCGTTGCTCCAGTTCTGTCAGGCCTCTAGCGGTCTGACCGACCATGGTGGTGGTCGACCGCCATGCCTTGTGTTGATTCTTTGGTTTGGTTCTTGGCGGTCGACCGCCAGTGTGTGATCGGTCGAGCCATAGAGCGGTTTGACCGGCTTTGCGTGAGCGCTCAAACTGGCCTCTTTAATGGCTTTGGATTTTGGAGCTGGGCCAAAAATAGAGGGTGTAGGCAAGTGAGAGGGTTCTTCTGCACTTGGTCCCATAATTTTTGGAGCTTCGGTGAAAAGTTCTATTTGATTGAAAATTCGAGAGAGTTTGGATTTGAAGGAGGAAATTTGGCTAAGTCTTGGTGGCGGTCGAGCCGGTTTTGGTTGGCGGTCGAGCCGTTTTAGAGCAATCGAGGCCGGCTATGGTGGCGGTCTGACCGGTTTTAGCTTGTTTCATCGTCTCGCGTGGCGGCATTTTGTGGTTCTTAGGTCAAGTTCATGGTCATCAATGCATATGTGTTGCATGATGCATGTTTTGGCTAACGTGGGTCAAGTTGTGAAGAACTTGTTCCCGGAAATGGTTTGTTGGTCTATTCTTTGTGCGAGGTTGCTTGCAGTCTATGACGGTCGGCCGCGAGGTGGATCGGGACTAAGCTTGGAGAGCCGAGGTCGAAACGATCAAGGATGCCGGGTGGTCGAGGGACTCAAGTGGGCGCAGAATGGACATGGATGACCGAGCAGGCGGTTGGTCTGTTGGTTGGATCAAGCGGCGCGGGAGTCATTGCAAGTGCTCAGTGGTGTCGGTGGGATCCGGACGGGAGAGACTTGACGACATGGAGCCGTTGATCAACCTACACGTGGCGAAGCATGGGATTGCTTCACGATCTGTGGACTCGGTCTTTTGGAGAAGGATCGAGAAGGGGTATTTTGGTAATTTCAACAAATACCGCCTTGGTGACCTTTTGGCTAAACCGCGGCGCGGGTCGGCGCATGGTGAAACGGTTTAGGCCAATCGAAGATGATGATGAAGACGGCGCTTTGAGATGCGTGCGTGTATTAACCCATTGTGTGTTAGGATTTAATGGGTGCCCTAATGGAGTATACCCTAGATGCGTAGTCTCCATATAAATAGGGGTGTTGAGGCTGCTTAGAAGCTTGCTGAAGCCAAGGGAGATAGCCAGCCCAAAACCCTTGTGGTTGCCCTATTGTGTGTATAGGGTGTTGAGGAGAAAGATGAGAGCTAGGTTATAGGGTTTGGATTGGGAGTGTGTGCTCACGTGGTGAGCTTTGTCCTCCATGTGGAGTGGCTGTAAACAACAATCGTCCATCTCAAATCAATCCAACCAAATCTCTTGAGATGAGTCTCTTTGTGTTCATCCTCCCTATTTGTTGTTTTTGGGGCTTTTCTTGATCCGGGAGTTTTTAATTGATTTTTCCTCTTGATCTTGCTTGCTGGGATATGGGGGAACCCATCTAGGTTCACCTTGATCATCAATCATCCACGAGCAAGCTTTTGGATCTAAGTTTTGGTTTTGCCCAGTTTTGGTGAAGAAAGGGTGATTTTCGGGGGTTTTGCTCTTGAGAGCTTTTGGCTTGATTCTTCCTGTGATTGAGAGTACTAAGATGTATAGGAGACCATCCTTAGCCATCTTGGATTGATTCCTCCCACGAAATCATCTCAATAACCGTTTTCGTATTTGGCTTAGTTTTGAAGCACCATTCGTTCAAACTGAAAAAGATAGAAACTTTGGCATAGATCTCTGTAATATTTGATTGGAATAGGTTCTTAATATCTTTAAGAAGGTGTGTCTTAAATTTCGTGAAGTTTGGCCTTACGGATCAGAAGTTAGACCGATTTGAATTTCGATTTTCGGGCTATCTTTGCTGTTAGGGCTGTTCATCATCAGGCCGCCAATATCAGAGGTCAGACCGCCCCATGTAGCGGTCAGACCGCCCATTTGAGAGGTCTGACCGCTAGACAAAATATTTGTCCCGCCAATATCAGAGGTCTGACCGATTTCCCAGGTTGGGGTTTGATCTTTTGAGTTTCTAGTCTGTCATCCTTGGGGTTTGGATTGGTTTCAATACAAGTTATCCGCTGTGCTTGTACTTTGATCTTTATAGCTTTTATAGTTATTGGAGTGAATTGGTGTTGAAATCAATCTTTGTGAAAAAGTGAGCGTGCTCCTATTCACCCCCCTCTATCGTCTTTCCGATCCTACAATAAGTGACCGAGGGAAGCTACTAATCCCAAAGTTACTGCAGAGCTATGCCAAGGGGACTGTCGAAGACTCTCTGCTCGCGGACTGGATCTGCCATCACCTCACACTTGATCAAGTTGCAGCCATCCAACATGAGCGGAAGCAGCGGCTTCTTGGAGCACACAGTTTTACTGTTGCCGCATTTGACTCGAAATTCCGGTTTCTCTTCTTGCCTGACAACAGTAGCTCCAAGAAACCAGAACCCAAACAGACTTCCTGAGCTGTGTTCAGAAAAAAATCCTACCATGAGTATATTTGGGCCATAGAACCATTCATTGCATACTGGAAAATGGGACTTTGGGAGTAGAGTATATGATGCAACAAAGCTTGGAAGCCGCTTGGCTACACAAAGAACTTCAGCGAAGATAGCACATTTGCGAAATCAGTTTATCTCTGCAAAGTTGGCGACAAACGTTGTGTTGGATCTCATGTGTTCAGTACTGTCTTTCATACTGAAGATAATCTTTTGTTCTTTCTTTTTACCATATACCTTTCTTTTTGTAAAGTTCTTTGTCTTGGTCAATTGATTTGTAAGTTGTGCTCCAATAAGGTGGATAGTGCTATATAATGTGAGTTGTTTTATCACTGGAATGTGGCTGCTGCTGGAATGGAGTGAGTATTTGATGATTTTGCAACAGGTAGTGATGCATATTACTTGTATCAGATTTTTAGGGGCTATTTCTATCAGTTCTTCTCCCTCTTAATGCATGTAATACGAGGCCAATATGATTGAAGTTTTGATCCTAAAACATGATCGAGGTTTTGAAATCCTTGTACCATCTGCCAGATATAACGGGTATGCCTTATGGTTTCAAGGCCTTGGAACCACGCAAAGGTTGCCTCTGTTTCAATGTAAATATTTATTTATTTTTTTAAATTTCAGACTGAACACCCAGGTATTGGAGCACATGCAATGCAAAACCATAGGTTTTAATTTTCTTTTTGTACTAACCCATATGTATTGGGATTTAACATATCAGTGAAGAAATCATGAATTGGATGTCGCTAATCTTTTTCCTTATAATCCCATTTTTTTTATAGGAAGGAGATTGCCAATCTTGGTAAAAACGGGAGTTCTTCTCGAGGTCACGCCCAGTGGTCCAAGCTTTGCTTAGATGGGCCAACCTTAAGTTACATTTCCCTTCTCTCTCTTTTTATTTTTCCGCTTTCTTTCCCCGCGAGACGAACCCCTGCAAGGCTGCAACTTCCGCAC
This sequence comes from Phyllostachys edulis, assembly GCA_036346405.1. Lineage (NCBI taxonomy): Eukaryota > Viridiplantae > Streptophyta > Magnoliopsida > Poales > Poaceae > Phyllostachys > Phyllostachys edulis. Next base: position 6,943,562 of record CM070548.1, read on the forward strand.
CGGCGAACGGCGGCGCCACGCCGTCGTCTCGCAGCCGCACGGAACGGGGAGCCAGCCGCGACTGCCAGGTTCAGTTGATCACCGCTCTTGCCTTCTTTTCGTTACTCCTTACTGCACGAGTGCTGGTTACATGTTGATTTAGGCATTTAGCTTGCTCATCGCGCGGTGCGTCAGTGTGTTGTGTGATTAGGGAGTGATACGCCGCTTCATTAGTGATTTGGTGCGGTACGAGGCTACGGCTAGATAGGTTCTTTCTAGGCACCGAACCGCCGGAGGTACGGATTTGCACAAGGATTCATTAGCCGGGACCAAACTCTCATGGTGGCATTCAGAAATGCCGTAGCATAGTTTGGTTCTTGGTCTTATAGTTATTCTTGCTTTGCAAAAATTCTCAAAATCTGAGGTTTACAACGCAAGTGGAAGAGAGTACTGTAAGAGTTGGTGATGGGTCTTAACATTTGGTGATAATTTAGGTGTCTCTTTTAAATTTTAGTTCCCTTGTAATTCTATTTTTTACTTTAGTTTTTAGTGCTGTTTAAGAAGCATTTGTTTATGTCACTGTTTGGTTAATCGATTTGGTAAATTTTGCTGCTTAATATGATTACTTCCTCTATTTTGTTATATTTGTCCACAAACCACCAAGCGCAGAGACCAACGAAGCACTAAATTTAAGAAATAGTTAATAAGAAATGACCGTACATATCCCTATTAAATGACATAACATAACCACTTAACCTCTTCTAAAACATTTAAGTTGGGGTACAGAGTGGAAAAATCGTAATAACTACACTCTAGATTCTCTCAATGAACAAATATATTGAAACGGAGGTCATGTTCATAATCTTTCCACTTTAGACTCATGAATCATGATACACAATAGTTCGTGAAAAGTGAAAGGGAGCTGAATTACAAAAGTCTCACAATAGCAATCTGTCATTAGCTTATGTTGACTGAATTTTGTATATGCAGGTTAGCATCTATAGCGTTCAGGCAAGATACCACTTCCTGTATAGTTGGCCTCCTTCCAGGATTACTGTTGACACACTGGCAAGCAACTTCAAGCACCTTCAGCATCTGTTCTTCATATCCTGTGCCTCGGAGTGTTGGATCCAGGACTTCAATCTGCTTTCCTTCAGATCTCATCTCCTGTATCCACAGGACAAGTTCTTTTGATGTAGACAAGATTGGAACAGGCCGCCTCCCTGTGAGCAGCTCAAGCAGGACTACTCCAAAACTGTACATATCACCTCTCAGTGTAGCCACCCATCCTTGCCCATACTCAGGGGGTATGTAACCGAGAGTGCCAACCAACTCGGTTGTGACATGAGTTTTGTTGGGAAGGATCAATCTGGATAGCCCAAAATCGGCAACATAAGCTTTGAATTCTTTGTCCAGTAGGATGTTGCTGGACTTGATGTCACGGTGAACAATTTGAGGTTTGCAGACATCATGGATGTATGATAGACCCTGGCTTGTTCCTTGTGCGATCTTGAGCCGCATCGGCCAGTCAAGAAATGAGCTGGCATCATCTTCCCTGTTGTGAAGCCAATCATCCAGGCTACCATTCTCCATGTAGGAATATATGAGGAACCTTGAGTTTCCCTGGATGCAATAACCCCAGAGTGGCACAAGATTGTCATGCTGCGCCATGGAGAGTGCATCAACCTCTGCACTGAATTCCCTTTCCATCAGACACATTTCACTATTGAGCTTCTTGATGGCGACCTTGGAGCCATCAGGTAGCACAGCCTTGTAGACTAGCCCATAACCTCCACAGCCAATGATATTCTCCTTGTCAAAGTTTTTTGTAGCATTCACAAGATCGGTGAATGTGAGCTTGCTTTGTTCTCCCTTGCCTCGTGGAACCATCACCAAGGATTTCTCTGAATTGAAGTTGGTGGATGGTGCTTCTCTGTCATCATTTTTGTTGATCCTGTTTTTGGTCATGAAACTTTTACCCCCGAACAGGACAAGGAGACAAGCTAGCAAGAAAAGGATGGCGATCCCTCCAAAAAATAAACCAAATGCAAGTGCAAATATGGCTGTCCTGTTGTGTTTTTTCTTGGAGATCAATGGTGTTTGAGCTGCACCGCAATGGTTTACAAACATAGGACCACACAATTTTGGGTTGCCATCAAAGCTAGAATTCGGGAATGTGCTAAGCTGGCCTACAGTTGGAATAGGACCTTGTAGGTCATTATTAGAAATGTTGAATTTTGAAAGGAAGTGCAGATTGCTCAGTGCGGCTGGAATTGTACCAGTGAGATGATTGCTGGACAAGTCAAGCACCTGCAGGTTCGTGAGGTCACAGATCGGTCGTGGGATCTCTCCAGATAATTTGTTGCAGCTCAAATTGAGTGAAAGGAGCGCTTTCAACTGACTAATCTCCTTGGGGATCACACCAGTGAAGTAATTGATGCCTAAATTTAGCACTTTAGGGAAAGCACTTGCCATGCGGTATGTAAGTGATTGAGTTATATAAACAGGCAGCTCGAAGACCTTTGGTGCTACCCTGTCTGTTTTTAGCATTGGCATCTCCATTAAGGCTGTTGGAATTTCCCCTGTAAGGCTGTTGTTTGATATGTCTATATAGAAGAGGAAGTTAAGGCTGCTCATCCAGTCAGGTATTGGTCCAGTTAGTTGATTGTTATATAAAAATAACATCTCCAAATTCGTGAGCTTTGATAACCAACGTGGTATGTTTCCAGACAATGAACAATCATTTAGGGAAAGAGCCTGAAGATTCTCAAAACCATCTATTCTGTCATCATCTGGCATGGCCTCATGCATGAAGTTGTGCCCAATAAACAAGATGGTGAGGTTCCTGCAACTCCTAAGGATCTGAAGTGCACTTGTGATGTTTGTAAGAGAGATGTTAACAAGTGCTAGGAATGAGATGTGTTTCAGATTGCCTATTCTTCCTGACAGCTGGCCATGGAAATTATTGTAAGATAGCCGTAATGCAGTTAGATTGCTGCACGAGTAGATGCTTTCTGGAATTGTTCCAGTGAAGTTGTTCCACACAAGATCTAAAGTTTTTAGATTGGGTAGGCAGGAGAAGCTGACCTTGCCGAGCTCTCCCCAGAAGTTGTTTCTCTTGAGGTCGACGGTTATGAGATTTGTGCAGCTGCCCAAAGTTGATGGCAGCTCTCCTGACATGTTGTTGTTATCCAAATGGAGCTCCTCCAATCTCTTGAGCTCACTTATAGAATCTGGGATATTGCCACTGAGTCCATTCCCTCCAAGATCAAGGGTGACCAGATTTGTGAGCTTGATTATGCCATTGAGTGCTCCTTCTAACTGATTGTTTGGAAAAGAGAGGTGCTCTAACGAGGTAACATTGAAGAGCTCATATGGAAGAGTCCCATTGAGGTTGTTGTGGCCAGCGCTGAGCAATGTCAGTCTGGAGCAATTACTGAGCCCTGGAGGGATGCTTCCACTGAATTTGTTGTACTTGAGTTCAAGCACAGCAAAGAATGGTGCACTGACACAGAACGAAGTTGGTATCTGCCCAGTAAAGCTGTTGTTGCTGGCATTGAGCGCAACCAGACTCTTCGTCACCTCCCATGTGGTGTATGGAAACCTTCCTGTCAACAAGTTGCTTGAGATGTTCAGTACCTGCAGAGGCCGGACAGGGGTTGAAGATGGCAATTCACTCAGGCCTTCTGTTAGGTAGTTAAAGCTGACATCAAGGACAATGATGCTGCTCGATTGCACCAATTCCAGCGGTAAGCCACCGGACAGCGAGTTGTGGGACAAGTTGAGGCGCAGCAGGCCAGTGAGGTTGCCAAGGGAAGGTGAGATGCGCCCCCCGAGGCCTCTAGAAGCCAGCAAGACATCAGTGACCTTCCTATCTGGGTTGCAGGTGATCCCTTCCCACGAGCAGCAGTCCGTGTTGCTCTGCCATGATGCGGTGAGGCCACCATCCTGCGAGAGCCCAGCAAGGAACTGGTGGAGGGAGCTCTTCTCCTGCTCTGTGCAGGAGCTGGTGGGAGAGGCCAAGGAGATCAGCAGCACAAGAGCGAAGCCAAGGAAAGGTATGGGAAGTCCGTTCCTGTGTATCTTGTGTGAGCAATGGTGTGGCCGCATGGTTTTCTCAAGATTCTAGCATGGAAACCAGAGGCTTTTTCATGGGTGGAACGATTACTACTTTGATTGCTTAAATAAATTAGGCTGTGTGCATCTTTGATGCAGAGGCCGGGAGAGTTTTTATCTCTTCCATTATCTAAAAAAAAAAGGATAAAGTGCCAATGATCTGATGAAGAAAGAGCACGATAGGTAACGAACAATCAGCTCCTGTCTCCATTTTATTTTATCCTTCCAGGTCATAGTCACGAAAAGAAAATTTGGGTCAAGGATTAGCTGCTATTGTTTATTTTCTACAGTATTTTCTAAGTTCACACGATGACATATTGACATTTCCTTCGGGCCGCCTGCTGTAGTCTGTTGGTAAGTCTGACTTCCATGCGCAAAATGGTGCGTCAATACTTAATAGTTGTCCATGATTAAGTCCTTATTGAACTGTTACACTATGCCTTAATTGACTGGATCTGACAACACTTCTCTAACTCTTACCAGCTTTACTATACCTTGTTATTTGGCATTTAGTGTAAAAAATTGTAGAGAAAGTTCACCTCTTGATGCATCCCTTTTGGTGAGCAGGAAAAGGTACGTTTTCGCGAAAAGAACGAATCCCACAGATTTGCAAGATGTGATCAGTGATGTACATGCTAAGAAGCATCATTCAGAAGGAGACTGTATAGTTTAAATCAATCATCGATGTCGCGGTCAATGTGTGTACATGATCCGGAGAAGAGCAAGTGGAGGGCAAGAGATGAACAGATTAATGGAGGGGTTGTTGCTCTGCTCAATGCTATCTCTTCTTGACCCGAGGCGTTTACTTTCTTGCCGTTGTCTTCATCCATGAGTCCAAAGCTCATCTTTGGTTAATGTATACATTTGCAGTTGATTCCATTCTAACAGGCCCCAGGTTTATGGGTGGATTAACAGTAATGCATGGTGTAACGGTCGCGGCTGATGTACAAGTGGAGGGCGAGAAGGGCGATTTCCTAGCTTAGTGGATGGGGGTGGTTGGGTGATGTGGTGGTGCTCTCTTCGATCTTCTTCCTGACCAGAGGCGTTTACTTTCTGTTATCATGCGTGCTTTGTCTGATGCACACGTTTGCAGTAGTTTTCCATCGTCTCGGCTCCACTGCTGCATTATTGTGGACCATGGACTGCGACGCTTTGTGGTTATCATCTGAATTCCGAAGTGCTTGAAGAAAACTAGGTAGCGTGCGAGGGCTGGCAGTGGCACTGTGGCTGGCTGATTGATCACTTGAGAGCTGAAGAGTTGATTCAGGTCGTGATGCAGGGCAGGTTAGTTTAGTTGAATAGATGGTGTTAAGAAATAAGAATCGCGTTGATGCCGTTTAGTGGGTGGAGTTGCACATTAATGATTTCCCTTGTTTTTTTTTGCGGGGAAATTTATTTCCAGTTGATGTATCATGTTGGCTGAGTATCTGCCATGGGTCGGTGCTCGGTACAGCAGGTGGTTCATATCACTAGTTGATTGAAAAAGAGTGAGTGGCTGGCACACAGCATTATTAAGACTCAGATATTGTACAGTTGGCATCTAAAGAAAAGAAAAGAAAAGAAATAGCAGAGTTGGCATCTCTAGTGACAGACGCCTGATTTCTAGGATGAGTGTTCAAAGTTATAAAAATATTATCCAATGCTTTTCCTAGAAAGTTGAATAATTCACACATTTGTGTTTCACTGGTGGTCAGTGGAAGTCAAATAATTCACATAAATGAGAAGATACTTCTCTGATTTTGTGATTGTTAGTCTATTCTTGAATTGTTAGTGTCCTCTCTTTGTGCATGTAATTGCAAACAATATCCTGTAATTTGTTTTTTTTTTTGCAAACAACATCATAGCACTTTTCATAAATCACCAAGTTCTAATGGATAGAGCCCCGACAATTCCACAGTTCATTAGGTTAATTCATCTAGCCTGATTAGAGAATGCCGGTATGCTACTCGACACTTGGATTATGAAAGGTGAAACAAAGAAAGAAAAACTAGAGATAGACTTCAAAAGTAGACTAATGAACTTTATTAGTTATTAATAAATTCAGTGAGCTAGCATCTTTTGAGTTTTAATACCGGATGAAAGCTACCAAATACTCCTATAAAATAATTAATAGAAATGCATTGCAGTTTTGAAGCATACCATAGCGGCGGTGAATTGCTTTGCATGTTCGCCAATCAGTGGCAAACCCAGAATTTGGGAATTGGGATTCAATTCACGCACCTGTGTCCCAGTGTAGCTGCTACTGTCGACGTGCACGTGGCGCGACTGCCTTATTGTGGCTCTCTGTCGCCGGTCCGGCCACCCCTCTGTGTGCTCCCTCCCCCTCTCCTCGGCCGCTGCCACACACGGTCGTTTCCCCGTCCCGCTCGGTGCCCCAACTGGCCCTGGCTCCATTGCCCCGCCCCTTCAGTAGCTCGGCCGCCCGCACGGCGTGCCACCTCTGCTTCTCGCATGCATCTTCTTTTATCAACAAAACCCATTCTTTGATAGAACAAACACGTGTATGTTTCTTCTAACAGGATGTGAATTCGTGGTGAATGAACTTTGGTAGTAAAAGACATTTTTGGCTGCTTGGCCGATGATATTTGGCAAATGACTCACAACGAAGAAATTGATGAAACAAAACTAGCCCCACTAAATGGAAATGGCCATGGCCATCGCCCACCAGCCACGCCCATGTGCTTTGCCCCGCCCTCGCCGCCGGTCTGCCCCATTCACGGCTCACCCTGCCTCGGTCCTCGGAGCAGCGCGCGGGCACGGCACACCTCGCTCGGTCGCCCCGTTGGCCTACACACCCCGCTGGGCGCAGGCCGATGCGCTCGGAGGTCAAAGATCGGTCGCTCGGAGGCCGCAGTCGCTAGCCGCCCCTTCTCCCAGGCCATCACAGCTCGCAGCCACTAGCCACCCTCGCACTCACCCTTTCCCTGCTCCCGCAAGGGCCAAGGCACCGCAAGGATGGTTGTGTCTGTGTGTTTCTGAGAGAGAGAATGTGAGATCGAGAGAGAGAGATGAGTTAGCTGGTTAGGGTTTGCCTGAATGGGCCTTAGGATATTGATTGGGCTGAGCCATTGCATTGTGGCCTTGTGGGGGAAGCCGAGAAGGCTGGAAGCCAGTGGGCCAGTGGCCAAATGCAGAGCCGGAATGCTTGGTTTTGATGGGCTGTATGAGTGTCGAGTGGGCTGCGAGTGTGGTCCGACGGAATGGGGTTTTGAGTACATCACATGTTGAGTTAACCTTATTTCTAGTATATACATGTATTATACCTCATATATACTGAATTTTTGCCCAAATTTTTTGGGTGTTCAGATAAACACCCATGAACTTAGGTTGGTCCGCCCCTGTCTCCCGTTACACTTGCATTACATCTCTTTGTCTTGTCTTTGTTTGTATTTGATTTCTCTATTTTACACTTTAGCACCGGCGTTTCTCCTGCTCAGATGCATGGCTTTTTACACAATTATGAGCACAAGGCCAATTGAGAAATATTTTTTTCTCTTAATAGAAATTTTATGGTACATTCTACCAGCAGTATAAATCAAATCTAGTAATTGATTTGTTAAGGGTATAATAGATTTTTCTTTGTATTTATAATTTGTCGTGAGGGGTATTATGAACTTTTCCAACTAGAGTTGAAAATATTACTCTTGTGTGTCATTTGATACCCACATGGGCAATCACAATTATGCCCCCTAGGATTCTACTACTTATACTACCAGGTATAGTATAACTAAATCATAACCAATCTGAACCATTGTATAAAAAAGAATGAACGATCCGTATTAAATTGAGTGTACAGCACAGAGAAAGACTTGATAGGGAAGAAATAGAAAGAAGAACGCAAGAGGTTACCAACTAGTGGTTAGTCAGACTGGTATGGTATCCGTGTCTCGTGGCTAACAGCCACGGCTCGTGTCCCATGAACTACTCACCCTTGGCGTGTCCGCGTGGGATCTGCAGCTAGGGGCGGATCCAATATAGGGACATGGGTGTACAGATGTACACCCATTTTTTTTGGGGGGAAAACCCAGTATTTATTAGGTATATTAGGTATATCTACTAGTAAGTATACTTAAAATACGTATTTGCACTGTGCACGGTGACTCTGTCCGATCGGTGATTCACGCAGGCGCAGCCCACTCACCACTCGGTCATGCCGCCCCACGCCACCAGCAATTAGCAAAGCCCACCACGGCCCAACGCCCACCACGGTCATGCCGCCCCACGCCAAGCTCCTCATGGGTCACGGCAACCCCAACCCAAGGGCCCGAGAGACCTAAACCTATCCCTTTCGTTTCCTCCCCTTTCTCTTCTCGCTCTGTGGTGGCGGCGGCGGTGCAAGGGGTGAGCACCGAGCGGCCAGAGCCAGAGTCGGGGATGGAGGGTGTGGCGCGCGACGAGCGGCAAGGGGAGGGAAGCCCTGCGGCGCGCGGCAGCACTGAGGCCGAGCCCGAGCAGGACCAGCCATTGGCACCGGCGCAAGGAGCGGCGGTGGCCAGGTCAAGGTGAGCTCCTCTATTGGTTTCTTGCCTCATCTCGTCTCGCGGCCTCCTCCTCGGCTCCTCCTACTCGGGCCGGCTCCCTAGTCCCCAGGGGCAAGGTCGGCGGCGCTCGCCTTCACCTGATCGCAGGGGCGGATCCAGTATAGGAACATGGGTGTACAGATGTACACCCTTTTTTTATATAAAAAACCCAGTATTTATTATGTATATTAGGTATATATACTAGTAAGTATACTTAGAATACATATTTGCATTGTGCACGGCGACTCCATCCAATCGGCGATTCACGCAGGCGCAGCCCACTCGCCACTTGGTCATGCCGCCCCACGCCACCAGCAATTAGCAAAGCCCACCATGGCCCAACGCCCACCACGGTCATGCCGCCCCATGCCAAACGCCTCACGCCCTCACGGGTCACGGTAGCCCCAACCCAAGCGCCCGAGAGACCTAACCCTATCCCTTTCGTTTCCTCCCCTTTCTCTTCTCGCTCTATGGCGACGGCGGCGGCACAAGGGGTGAGCGCTGAGCGGTCAGAGTTGGAGCCGGGGATGGAGGGTGCGACACACGGCAACGCCGAGGCAAAGCCCGAGCAGGACCAGCCACCGACACTGGCGCAAGGAGCGGTGGTGGCACGCAACGGCGGCCAGGTCAAGGTGAGCTCCTCTATTGGTTTCTTGCCTTGTCTCGTCTCGCGGCCTCCTCCTCGTCTCCTCCTACTCGAGCTGGCTCCCTAGTCCCCAAGGGCAAGGTTGGTGTAGCAAAGCCCACCATGGCCCAACGCCCACCACGATCATGCTGCCCCACGCCAAGTGCCTCACGGGTCACGGTAGCCCCAACCCAAGCACCCGAGAGACCTAATCCTATCCCTTTCGTTTCCTCCCCTTTCTCTTCTCGCTTTGTGGCGGCAGCGGTGGCGCAAGGGGTGAGCGCTGAGTGGCCAGAGCCAGAGTCGGGGATGGAGGGTGCGATGAGCGGCAAGGGGAGGGAAGCCCTGCAGCGTGCAGCAGCGCCGAGGTCGAGCCCGAGCCTAAGTAGGACCAACCACCGGCACTGGCGCAAGGAGCGGCGACGCCACGCAATGGCGACGAGGTCAAGGTGAGCTCCTCTGCTGGTTTCTTGCCTCGACTCGTCTCGCGACCTCCTCCTCGACTCCTCCTACTCGGGCCGGATCCCCAGTCCCCAGGGGCAAGGTTGGTGGTGCTCGCCTTCGCCTGACCGCCTGTTGCGATCGCTCCTCCTTCGCTACCTCAACGCCTCACCAGCTCGCTACCACTACTGTCGTGATGGGGAATAAGTGAACAACCGAACAAGGGAAGGCCAGCACCGTGGATTGGATAATGGGGTGGGACATTTAGACGCCTGACGGCTGACGCCTCCCCAGAATCTAGATTGGTAGTTTTGGCACTGATTGTCAATTTGTTATTGTTTGATTCACTGATTGGATCCTTAGTTAGTTGGTTGTAGTGTAGTTGATAAGTTGAGTTAGTTCTGAACTTTTGATAACTGGATGTTGTCATGTGGATAAGTGGACAGTGGATGTGCATTGGCTATTTGGCTCATGCCTCATGGAATCAAATTGACACTGATGGCTTACTTGTTAGCTTCATAGGTTCATAGCAGCATAGCTTTAGTTGTATGTATATGTCAGTTAGACACTGAATCATATTGGCACTGAATCACTGATCGATACTTGTTAGCTTCATAGCTTGTATAGTTGTATGTATATGTCTGTTGTGTGCATTTGTTTATGTTTGATTACATTGTGTGAGTGTCTGAGTGACCTGTTAAATTTTATCACATCATTTATGTGAAGCTTTTGTATTTCATGTAGACCGCAGAACATTGCAAAATGAAGAGGAAGCATATAGATTTCAAATCCTTGTGAGATAGAGGTTGAAAGAGGCTGATATCTATTGAAAGCAAAGCTCAAAGCACTTCTCCTTCCATTCAGTTGCAAGCACAAAATAAGAGTGATATCCGAGATGAGGTCCCAAGTCCAGAACCAACGCAACCAAGCATAGAACCTGGCATAGTATCTCCCCCATTGTCCCCAATTATAGATGATGACGAAGGAGGTGATGATGGAGATGATGAAGCAGTTTATGATATTGATTTGTTTTCCCATGATCTCGGAAAGCGGATTCCAATCATACAGTATGATGTCAATGAACAAGATGCAATCACAAGGGGGGATACATTGCATTGGGGCCATGTCAACCACGGGAACATGATTTTCCAAGAAGAAATATTGGAGGTATGCGTCGATTCGTAGCTACTTGGTATGATGTTTATAATTGGCTTGAGTATAGTGTGAAACGAGATGCTGCTTTCTGCTTTGTTTGTTATTTGTTCAAGGAAAAACTAATTATGCTGGTGGAGATAGTTTTGTGAATGGAGGATTTAGAAATTGGAACCATAAAAATAGGTTTGAGAAACATGTTGGTGGTATTAATAGTGCCCACAATGAAGCTCAAGAGAAATACGTTTTCTTCATTACACATAGAGTATCAATTCAAGAGTCTTTTGCTTCCAATACCAAACAAGACAAGGTTCTGTATAAAACCCGGTTAACATGTTCACTTAAGTGCTTGAGGTTTCTTTTGCGTCAAGGGTTGGCTTGTCGTGGACACGATGAAAATGAAGAATCACATAATAAAGGAAATTTCCTTGAACTTTTAAATTGGCTAGTAGAAAATTTTGAAGAAGTTAGTAAGGTAGTTCTAAAGAGTGCCCCAGGGAATAATCGAATGACTGCCCCTACAATACAGAAAGAGCTCATCAACTGTTGTGCCAAAGGAACCACTAGTCTTGTCATGGAAGACCTTGGTGATGATTATTTTGCAATACTTGCCGATGAATCTAGTGATGTGTACCTACGGGAACAATTGGCTCTTTGCTTGCGTTATGTTGATAAAAAAGGAAGGGTAGTTGAGAGGTTTATCGGTGTTATCTATGTTGAAAATACTACTGCTTTGACACTTAAAGCATAAATTGAGTCTTTGCTTATGGATCATTCGTTGAGCTTGTCTAGTGTCCGTGGACAGGGATATGATGGAGCTAGTAACATGAAGGGTCAAACAAATGGTCTAAAGAAACTAATTATGGATGAGTCTCCTTCTGCTCATTATATTCATTGCTTTGCTCATCAACTCCAATTGCAGTTATTGCAGGAGGATGATGGATGAGAAACTTTCCTTAAATATGTCACTTTCTTTTGTGTGAAGCATGGCATCAAAGTTGCTAAAATGGATGATTTCTATATGTCAGTTGCAAGATCCAAAAGGTTCTTCAAAAAAAATCAAGAATCTCCATCGCTTACATGTTGACATGTTTTTAAGTGTCATTGACAGACAACTTCAAGAGCTTAATGATAGATTTGATGAGGTAAACACGGATTTGCTTATTTGCTTGTCTTCATTCAATCCGGTTGATTCATTCACTGCTTATGACAAGGACAACTTGATTAGGCTTGCTCAGTTTTATCCTAAGGATTTCTCAAGCACAGAATTGATGCATCTTTCATTTCAATGTACACACTTCATTGCTGATATCCGTAGAGATGATAGGTTTAAAGAAGTAAGAGATCTTGCCGAGCTTTCTATCATGCTTGTTCAAACAAAGAAGAACCTCCATTATAAAATTATTTACAAGCTTCTCAAATTGGTGTTGATTCTTCCGGTAGCAACTGCTAGTGTTGAGAGGGTATTCTCTTCAATGAATTATGTGAAAAATAAGCTAAGGAATAGGATGGAGGAAAAATACTCGAATGATTGCTTGGTTACATTTTTGAGCGAGAATTTTTTGTGTAAGTTAAGGATGGTGATATGATATCTCGCTTCCAAGCCACGAAGAAACGTCGAGTTAGATTGTAATTTTCTTAATTATTTTGTAATTTCTCTAAATTATTTCACATATTGTCTCTAGTAAGAACAATTTGTACTTTATTTTTTTTTATATATTATGAATCTTTATGTTTTACGTTGTACAAAATATTTGTAACTCCTAACACCCATCAAAATTCTGGATCTGCCACTGTTTACAGCTGGTACGATGCGATGTACGGAAACATTGCACTTGCGCAAGAGCTCATCGATCTCTTGAGAAGAGATGGATAGAATCGTTACCAGGTCAAAGGATTGAATTGCAGCGGTCTGTGCGCCCCAATTCAGGACTGCCTAACAAGCAAAACGTGGAGCGGCCGACCTGTGTAGTCCCACCTCGCGTTTCACACTTGCAATACAAAAATGACGGCGATGATGATTCAGATTTCAGATCGCTAGTGCAATTCTCTGTTTTTTCTATGTCTCAACTTGAGTCTGGAATGGAAAGATAGCAGCGACGTAGATTGTATCACCCATAATTGTGGGTTCCATGGTGGTTCGCTCTTGGACCTGCTGGATGAATCTCCGCAAAATATCAAATATGTACTAGGCCTTTGTCTGATGTGCATTTTAGCTTATTTAGCTACATACGGTATTCTGAAATTTGTTTTTGTCGTTTTTGTGTGTGAAGAGAACCTTTCATCCTATTATTGAACCTGCTGATGGTTCACCATTTTTTTCTTTGAAACCGTTCTGATGGTAAAAACTTAAAACTTCAAAGATCAACTAGCGCCGTGATAATCAAGTGATTCTTCGCAAAAACAAAATAATAATAAAGTGATCAACAATAATAATAAGAAAATAATAATAATAATATAATTTCGCGGAGATTTCCAACTTTGCTTATTGCATGTTCTTCGTTGCAATTTTTTTCGATCCCTTGTGACTGGTTACTGGCTAGTCCTGGACTTAAATGGCAACAATAGCTAGCTTAATTAGGTTCCATCGCGTTTGCTTGTGCAGTTTGGTATATAATGTTAGCAAGTATCGACCTCTTACTATAATTGTGGATATTGTTACTATTCACTAACCAACGGTATCCCTTGTAATCTTTTCTATAGATAAAATATATCTATTGTAATTTTTTGTACAAATGAAACCATCTCTTGCAATCAGATTTCGTCGTCCTACTCTCATCTCCGTATTTTTTGTTGTCTTTGCTACTCAAACTAGCTCTGCGGTCGATCCCATGTGTCTGTGAGGACCCCGAAATCGACCCCGTTTCAAGTCAAGTGATTGCGCCGAAGGCGCAACTCTTAACAAGAATCGAAATTGATTTCGAGTACCCAGATATGCGCTTGATGTTAGCTCCAGGATCAGCTGCTGATATGCACATATCCAAACAACATTATATCACTTGCATATATGATTTGAATATAACGAATAAAAATCAGCAGTGGAAGACATTAAATAAACAAGAATAGAAGGTCAAGTAAATTAAAACAATCTTCCCAATGATGCACCACAACCCGAAGGGCAACCGACTGAGATTAAAGCCGTAGCATCTGCTGTTCTCGCCTGGACAATTTGGATAATGCGACTAAATACAAAGTTGTACTCACAAGACTTACAAGCAAAAGAAATATAGTAGATGCATTTAAGTCTCAAAGGAAGGCCAAAAGATTTTATTTTCAGCATAAAGCAAGGTTATTTGACAAAGTAACTAGTATATATTTAAATTGTCATTTGACAAGCATTTAGAAATTTAATACAGTAGTAGGTACTCCAATTTATGATCAATATTTCAAAGATTTTACCATCAAGAAATCATACCCAAAGTGGCTACCCCACCCGGGTAAACTAACATCAATACACGAACTTCACGTTCGTGATGACAATTCGTTTCCGACCATACCCTGATCCTATTCCCAACATCTAACTGTGCATGGTTTCCCACAAGTGATGTCCATGGCCGGGGACACGGCTATTCGAATAGATTTATGACTCTACAGAGTTTGTACAGCTTTACCCATATGATATGAATATCTCTCAATGTCGGCTAATGCATTCTTCCGTAGGAGTGTGACTGAGATATCATAACGAGGCCATTACAATGTCATGTGTTAACTAGCAAACCACCCGAGGCCACTTACCCCATGGCAGGCTATCGTTCGCCTGAACCACGGCTGAACCTCATTGTGTAAGTAAACCCTTGCACAGCTTTCTACAAACGCAAGCGATCCTTAAGGGCAAGTAAGACATAACTTAATATGTCCCCACTAGATTGACAATACAATAATAACAACAATTGTCAATCTAGTTGTGGTTTGATAGCAAACACACTACATATTAATAAGCCAAGCCTTCTCTATTAACCCAACATGTTGTTGCACGTGTGACTTGGTTCAACACCACATAGACCGGTCCTTAATCACTCAGACGGGGCTACATGAATTCAGAACAACATCCCATCATTACCCTATCACCCGTCCAAGTCAAAAGCATAAAACCCATGCTCAACATGTCCACAATAACCAAATCCGAGATCTGAACATAATCCTCAATTCCAACATAATTCAATTCAATCTCGACTGATGAACTAGGTCCATCAACCAATTTCGACTACGTCTATTAGCATGACTAAGCATCGTTCTACAAATTACCAAACACCCCCATATAGTATATAACCTTAAGCATCAATGGTAATATGGTAATCAACTTTCAAATGAAGGGAATTTTAGCAAAGAGGATATAACTAAATCTACCCATTTGACATACAAGTATTTGAATTTAAAGCAATGCATATAATACTTAAAATCAACATAATTGTTATATAAAACTAGTAGGAGCAATATGATAAAAGGGGGGATTGCCTGCCTTTGCTGTACCACCTGTTCACTCTCAGGTTATACTCATGAATACGTTGATATCGTCAAGAAACCCAACAAAAACCGATATTGCGATAAACACCAAATAAAGCTAAAAAAATTCAAAACATTCAAAATTACATGAAAATCACATAGTAGGTAGAGTAAGATTTTAGGTGAATTTAGGTGGAATTTTTAGTTTAATTGGAGCTCAATGAATTTTCTATATATTTAACAAAGTTAAAGTCATTAATGTATAATTAAAACAATTATCAAAATTTTCTGTAATAGAAACATGTATAAAATTTATTCCAAGTTAAAGTACAGTAATAATGAAAACTAAAAAAGTTAATTTCACTCAATTTGGAGTTATATTGAAATATTTATGAATTTTGGAAGTTAATTCAATTTCTAGTGTAACAACAATTCCTTTTAGACATTAATTTGACTTCCAAATATTTTGGGACATAAGCATACTTAAAACCTAGTCTATTTAAAAGTACAATAAAAATTAAAACCGACAAAATTGGTTTCATTCAATTTGGAGTCAAATCGAATTAGTTACGAAGTTTCTAAGTTATTTGAATTTTCAGTGGAAAAGTAATTCATTTCGAAAATTCCAAAAGAATTAAACACTTTTTATACGCGCGTGCGCCTAGCCCACGGTCACTGACCAATGGGACCTCGGTCAGTGTTGACCTAGTCAACATCAACCCGGTCAAATGGCCGTGCGGGACCCATGTGTCAATGGCTCTTTGTTTAAATTGAAGATCAATCAGATCTCTTAAATAAGGTAGGGTCCATATGTCATAGACACTAACTCTGCTTAACTCTTGCTAACTACAACATTAACCATAACTTAAGTGTTTCTGTTAACACTAACAAGGGTGCTACAGTGCCTTCTTCTACCTCTAGCTACCGAAACAAAGAAAATTAGGCTAAGCCTGGTGCCGGTGATGGAGACCTCAGCTTTGCCCTGGAATGGACAAAATGAAATCTCGTGGTCACGACACATCTACCAACAGCGATGGCGCGGGCTGAGATGAGCCAAAGCAGTGGCGCGACTACGCAGAGTGGCAGTGGCGCTCGAGCCCATGGGGGCGTTTACATGCCGGCGACGCTCGAGCTCAATTAATGCGCACATAAGCATCCATGGGGATAGAGGAACCTACTGGAGCACTTGATGGTGGTGGGGAGAGTATGAGGACAGGAGTCGGTGGTGGCACAACGAGGGCTTCATGGAGGCGGCAGCCGGGTGGTGGAGAGCTCCAATGGGATGTTGGGGGAAGGACGAGTAAGCCGCTGTGGTGCTCTGGGTACGAAGAATCGATGCAGGGCTTGCCAGGGATGGTGCGGCAGTTCAAGCGGCGCGTTTGGCCAGGGTCGGGGAAAAACACGCCCGACTCCTTGATTTTGAACAAAAACCCAATTAAACACATAAGAATGCTCAGCACAATGCAACGAATTAGATCGACAAGGTTGTGCAAGCTAAGCTCACTCCTGGTGCGTAGGGGCACAGCGGCGCATGGTGATCGCACCCGCTAGAGGGGAAAACAACGCCCGTGTTCCCACCGACTCAGCGGATGGTGAGGCTCTGGTCTGGCGAAAATGAAGACAACGACACGCGGGGAGCACGAATGAGGTGTCCCTAGCCAGAAGGAAGAAACAGTGGTGGTTCTCTCCTCCCCTCCTTCTCGGCGAAGGCAGAGAGGGAGAAAAAAGGGTGACGTGTGGGGGAGGAGAATGGCAGAGGGTAGCCAGGGAAAGTAATAGAAGCTCGGGCGGTCATCATGGTGTGATGGCAGTGGCCGAGGTGGGCGGTGGAGGCAAGAGGCGTTGCCACAACGACGAAGATGCTGGAGCTCGCTCGGCGCGTGTCCAACAGCTTGGAGAAGATGAGTCTAACCAGCGAGGCCCACTGGTCAGAGGCAGAGAGGTAAGGCAATGTGTTGCGGTCGGACCAATTGGGTTCGGGTCTGGTCGGATCTGAGTTAGAGTTTTCTTTTGGTTTTGACCGAAAACAATTGAGTTGACCTAGTGATTAAAAATAGGAAATAAATTCTAATAATTCTGAAAAAACATTTGTGAGTGTTCTCAGCTTCCAATGTAACCTAGGAAAATTTGTTGAATGCACTGTTCATACTCAAATTGTCAGAATTAAATTATTTTCAAAACTGCATTAGTGAAATGGTTTGGATTTTGGTGGGATCAAAATGACTTCTAAAAATTTAAGAAAAAATATATTAATTTATGATAAATAATCTAGTATTTTAATAAATTAATTCCAGAAACTTATATACACACATTTTTCTGGATTCTCTTAGAAGTTTAAATTTACTATAAAAGTTTTAAATTCCGAGCAAACTTTATTACAAGCAACAAAAGTTTACAATCATTCCAGAAGTAACACACATAACATGAGATTCTTAACTAAACCATCTTAAGGATTTTTGAGGATGTTACAGTGTCTTTCTTAGATACCATCCAAATCACAAGGGCTACCGCTATATGGACCTCACAACTCCTCGGATCATCCGTTCCCATCACGTGGTCTTTGATGAATCCGTCTTTCCTTTTGCTTCTTCTTCCTCAAGATCGGCAGTTGACTATGATTTCCTTCGTGTCATAGCTTCCGTTGATCCTCTGTCATCTACCACGACTTCATTCCCTCCTGATGATGTCTCCCCATCTCTTCTTCCATTTCTTGTCGCCACAAACCTGTAAGCAACCCCGATTGCCCTCAAGACAGCTTCTGCAGTGACCCTCCCTCTATTGCGGCGGGCCCAATATATATATATATATATATATATATATATATATATATAAAGCTTGTTTTAAGGGCAAAAGTAGCCACTGCTTGGAGATTTTATAGAGAAGAGATCAGGAATAGAGAAGAGGGGAGGAGGCAGGCTCGGGGAGGAGGCGACGCGTGCTCGGGGGAAGGGAGGAGGCGGGCTCAGGGAGGAGGCGGGCTCAGGGAGGAGGCGCAATGGGCTCGGGGGAGGAGGGGCACCGGGCTCAGGGAAATAATTGACCAAGATAACATATAAACATGTAATTTCTGTAAGACAATTAACCAGGATAAAATGCTCAAAAGATAAGATAAGCAATCATATGAAAACAACATATTGCTCAGTTTTGAATGTTTATGATTGCTTTCAAATGTAGAGTTGCACACGATGTAATCTTGGCCTTCTCGATACTTGCCAATATTATTTATCAATTAAACGTGATAACAATAAATCAGAGTTTTGATCTCAAATAATGCTTCACTAGAATGTCAAGAAATAACTTCTAAAACAACAGTTTTATACTTTCAGTCATAAGAAGGTCATCCAACTAACAGTGTGCAGAAATGCTCTATTATCAGATTAGCCAATTAGTAACTAGTTAAATAAAAACCGAACAGAATCACTAATCTCAAATACTGGATAGAATCACTAATCTCAATAAAATAACCAATCTGCTATCAGTAAACCAGCAAAAGTACAGAACACAAATTCTGTCCAATTTCAACTGAAAACAAATAATATCAGAACTAGCTGCTTAGTACAAACTGACAATGAGAAGCAATCCAAATAGCCCAAGTCTGATATTGCTATCACATCAATTTCATAATATGACAATTATCCTCATCAAGCAATTACCAAAGCCCAACACAATACCAAGTCTCTCAGTGCTAGTCAAGACAGATTGAAATACAACTAGCACAACACACTTAGTAAAGTAAATCAATTTTGAAAAACAGAAACAACTCACGAAGAGATGTCAAGAACCACCAAGGATGCACTGGCCGAGTGCACCTCAGAGCAAGAGAGGAGACGCGCTAGGATGGAGGAAGAGGAGGCGACGGGCTTGGGGGAGGAGGCACGCCGGGCTCGAGGAGGAGGTGTTGTCGTGGAAGGCGGCGATGGACTCGGGGAGGGGAGGAGGCACGCCGGGCTCGGGGGAGGAGGGGCGCCGGGTTCAGGGAGGTGGCGGCTCGTGCTCGGGGAGGAAGCGACAGGCTCGGGGGAGGAGGCACGCTGGGCTTGAGGAGGAGGCGGCGTCGAGCTCGAGAATATGTGGGAGCCCGAACCCTAGCACGCCGCAACGAAACTCAATCATTTGAGTGGGGGGCGCGGACAAACCCTAGAGTCCGAATATAAATAGGGTTGGACATCACAAACGGTTCTAAAGTAGAACCGTCTGTGATAAATACACATCACAGATAGTTCCAATAAATAACCATATGATTTGCAGTTGTCATATGTGGGCACTGCTAACACCCGGCCCTGTGGCCTGGCCATCTTCCACGTCACATTACTAACCGCGTTCGTAGTGAGCCTTCGGCATCGCTTGCACTCTCGGTTAGTCCTCTTGGCCGTCTCGAATCCGCCGCCGGCCGGCTCGCCCTCGACCTTGCTGATGTAGTGTTTCCCAACGTCGGGTGCCTCGCCGACTGTGTAGAGGAGGAGGCCGAGCACGTAGGCCGTGGCCTTGTGGCCGGCAACGGCCGCCCGGCCTAGGCACATGAGGCCGTGCTACATGTCCTGGTGCGCGAAGACGAGCGTGAGATCGACGATGAAGCAGGCCTCTGGGTTGCCGGTGTCGGCCAGGTGGTTGACGACGATGAGGTAGCGCTTGTTGTCCAGCTGCTTCATCGCCTCCTCTCGCTCCAACGCCACGCGCCTCCCTACGGCGTGTTCCTTGGACGTGTACATGGTCTTGCATGTGGCTCGTAGGTTGCAGAGGTCAGCCATGGGCTGACGAGGGCTCACGGCCACACGGCCAGCGATGTCGACGAAGACTTCGTGAGGAAGAGTGACGGTGATCACTGACCTCCTCACCTTGGTCGTCCTCGTCGTCATGCTCTGCGTGCTCACCATGACGTGTGACGATACGTACTAGCTAGCTGCGTACGTATTAATTGATCAATACCATGCGTCCTCACCATGGCACGCGATGATCATTCTTATAAAACAGCAAGGAGTAACACCAGCACGCGAGACGACGCGACGCATCGTAGCGACGACGCATGAGACGAAGAGACGCGATCACGAGATGAATAGACGCATCGCGCAGGAGCCGAAGCATTGAACATATCACAGACGGTTCCAACCACAAACTGTCTGTGATATAAAATTATCACAGACAGTTGGCATTAAAAACCGTTTGTGAAGTATCCCAGATGGTTCATATTAAAAACCGTCTGTGATATTAAAGACTACCTGATCATATAGCACTCCTACTCCAAAGAAAATTCCAAAGGAGATGGCAAAGATTACCTTGCTGCCATACTATTTTGTGGACACAATGGATGCTGGACCTACTTCTGCTGAATTACAATGGTGAACAAGCATAGAGCCACACAACTTTGGGTTCCTAGCAAAACTAGAACATGGAGATGTACTAAACTGGCCTCCATTTGGGAAAGCAATGGGTATGCGGTATTGAAGTGATGGAGCCAAACAGGCAACTAAAAGGATAAGGATGGTGGTTCTACATAGGCTGTCGATTTTAGCATTGGCAACTGTAACGTCCCGTTTTCGAAAAATGAGAATAGTATTTATTTTCGGTTTTCATCTTTCGTTCGTATTTCAAATTAGCAAACTATTTTTGAAAATCTCCTTTCTTCTTCTAGCTCAGGTTTATGTTTCAAATACCTTTGACCTTTGAAATTCAAATTTGGGTTTGAATTTCTCCATTTTGAACTTCGGACCTTCTTCTCTTTGGCCTTCTAATCTTTTTTGGGCTCAGCCCAGTCCTCTTTTTGGGCTGGCCCAGCCTCCTTGGCCCACCCGAGCCCTCCCTTTTCTTGGCCCAGCCTACCCCGGCCCAAGCCTCCTCCGGCCTGCTTCCTCCCCCGGTCCGCTTGGCCCAAGCCACCCGGCGCCGTTGTCTTCTTTCCCCTGTCTTCTTCCTCCTGGCCGCTTCTGCTCAAGCCGCTCACTTCTCTTCCCTTGTGTGCTCTTGACGCCAGCTCCCTCAGTTGCACACCACCGCCACGAGCTCCTCTGCGTTGCCCAGTCGCCGCTCCCTGCCACCCATGTGCCGCTGCAGCCACGCCCGTGAGCTCCCTCCCCCCTTTTCTTCTCTTGCGCGCACGCCGCCGCCGTCGCCTGCGCCTCACATGCCACCTCTTTGGCGCCGCCACCAACCCTCGTTGCGCCCTCTGTGCCGCCTCGCCCTCGTCTTGTCCTCTCGACGTGTGATGACCCAATCCTAGGGTTCCCGAGAGATCCTCCAGGACCTCTGGAAAGTCCAGCAGGACCTCCCAGGAGGTCCCCAAAGGACCTCTCGGGCTGACCATCAAGACCTGCCAGGAGGTCCAGCAAGACTTCCTGGAGGTCCAAGAGATCACAACCCGAGAGAAGGTCTTAGGACCAGAGGAGCACCCAAGGCCTGCCACGTCCCCATGTAACAATAAGTGAAGAGGTCCGAGAGAGTACCAAGAACTCCCACGACCCACCAGAGGAGGTCGTGGAGGTCTGGGACCTCCCAGGACTCCACATGTTATTACCATCATGAAGACATGGATAGACCGAGCCTGCTCCAAGGTCCTCTGTGAAACCTGAGCCAGTCCCAAGGATCATGGCTAGCTCTTCACAGCATAAATACACAATGGTGATGTCCAGAACACAACTTTATTAAAACATAATATTAACAGAGTTGATTACAGGATGGCCTTGGGCCCAACATAAGTACATAAAAGCAAAAGAGGTCGAAAGAAAGCACAAAAGTCCATCAACACGCCACAGGCAGCTGACTGGAGGCAAACCTAATTGCTTTGGTCTTCATCACTGCCAAAATCTTCTCCTGACAAAGATTGTAATGAGCAAGAGTGAGCACTACCACTGTGCTCGCAAGTTACACCCGTGGGTTAACAATATGACATGCATAAATGGATAATCAAAGGATGGCATAATATGGTTATTTTGCACAAAGCCATTTTTCTTTCCAATACCATTATTAATTTCAAAGGCAGGTCTTTTAATAGATAGAACTTTCTTTACATTAAAACAATTTTTCAGTTGGATATCAATCATCATGAATTAGTGAAGGATACCCTCCTAACAAGAGGCTCCCTGCCCCAAACCAAAGGGATGACAATTCCAAAACAGATTTGAAACCATTTCTAAAAATTCCCAAAATCAATATCTAACTTCAAGTGGCCTTTGCCAGCACGTCCATGACCGTGGACACGGCTATTCGAATAGATTTAACTCTGCAGAGGTTGTGCACTTTACCCACACGACTTGATTACTCTAGTTTGCCCGGCATTCGTCAATGCCATCTCTCACTACCAAAGGTAAGAGACCTAGAGCTCAAGACAAGGCTTTTACAATGCATTGCTCCACCACAGCCTTTCCTTGCTAAGGTTTCACCCCCCCTATGGATAGCCATCCAAATGAAGCCCCTCTTGCACCAAGGGGAACAATAGGTCATAAAAGACCATTGGCCAAACAAGACCTCCCACACATCCAATGGAGCAGCATGTAGTGAAGTTTTGCAAATTACTCAGCCAGGTCCCACGCCCCATTCTGGAGACATGTGGTTGCACGATTGTGGCATAGCCCATTATAGGCATGGCATTGGTCGCTCAAAGACCGGTCCTCACATGACTAGGGCAACATTCACTAACCCATGGACCTCCACCTTAGTCAGGTTAGAGTCCGTGCCTAAACATGGCACCAACCAATCAATCCAATTTTGCCCCAGTCCAAACCCATGTTTATTTTCTTTGCTTTCCCAGCACCATTTTCATACCTCCATGACAACCCAATGTCATGGTGAAAACATTTAAAACATTATTTGGTTATGTTGGTAAAGATTTCCCCAAATCAATAATTTTGGGCTAAGCATAACTGAGCATATGTTTTTCAAAGGATCTTGACTCATACTACTGCATTAGCCAAGTTTGACCTAAAGGTGACAATATGTTCAGTCCAAAATCAACAGAGGTCATACAAAGGAAATGGGGATAACTACAAAGTTAAAACTGGTATTGAACTAGCTTGATAAAAATAAGCATGCAATACATTTTAAAACTGGACATAATTAATTTGATATAGTAGGTGCAACATGGTCAAGAATGCAACTTGCCTTGCTCACTACTTTGAGATTCCTCCTCTTCAGAGCTCTCAGATTCTTGGGAATCCTCACAATCTACATATATAAAAGGCAAATTCAAAGAAGATTCGGATAAAGATCCAATTAAAGAATCACAAGAACTCCAAAGAAAACTCCAAAAACCCAATTACAGTAAAGAAATATATTTAGATTAGGTTCTGTTGGAGAAAGTCTAGCTTACCAAAGGAAAAAGAGATCTTCAAAGAAGGTCCCTAAGATGTGACCTAGGCAGAGGGTAAAGAGGTTCTAGAGGCAGAGACGCTAGCACAAGATCCAGAAAGGAGATCCCTTGACAAAGGCCATAAAAGACCAAGAGAAATCCGCAAGAGCAGGCCCTGTGAAGAACATGACCGCTTCAGTGTAATGGTAAACACAAGGGTAGAGTAAATTATCAAAGAACTTACCAAGGATAAGCAGCAATGGGTGAGAAAGAAGGTCGTGAGAGCCAAGTTCTCTCGGGAAAGGTCACTGGTCCAGAACCGGGAGGGTAAATGGGAAGAAAGTGAAATGGCAAGGCTCCTAGGATGACTTATAGTCAATTATGGGTGATAAAAACTAGGCACTTACGTGCCAGGGATAAGTATAGAGGTAAGTCAAAAGTTAGTGAAAGTCAGGGCAGGTGTCACCACCACCCTGGGTAAAAGGTACATTAAAGGTACACTAAAAGAACACGTATGATGCTTTGGGAAGGAACAAAGAAGTATGTCAGAGTACAACTAAGTGACTAGGTTCAAGGTATACACCACGTATTTGAATGCATTTAATGTGACAAGACCTGTATTAAATGCTCAATATAATAACGTGGCGGAGGAAATGAGAATGGTTAAGACTGGCAGGTGGGGCCAGTCAATTTTGAAACAGTCGGGTCAACAATGAGGAGGTCTTGCCCCACAAAGGAGGTCTTAAGAAACTAGGAGGTCTTACGCCCAAAAATAGGGAGGTCTAAAGGTTAAGGAGGTCCAGACAGGGGTGGTCCTGACGGTCAGGATCTCACCAAGGGAGGTCTAGCGAGGAGGTCTAAGCGGTTGGATCTCCGAGAGGGAGGTCCAACAGCCAAGAGCCGCGCGAGGAGGAGGTCCTCAGAGAGAACAGACGCGCGGGGAGGTCTGGGCCTTTGGATTCCAAAGTGAGGGAGGTCCAGGCCGTACGATTTAAAACAAAGGGGAGGTCTGAACCGTTCGATTCAGTTTTAAGGGGAGGTCTGCAAAGGGACATAACGCATGGGAGGTCTAGACCCTTGGATTAAAGAGGGGAGGAGGTCGAGACCATCCGATCAAATCCAAGGAAGGTTCATGCGGAGTGATTCCAGAGGCATTCCACTTGAGGGAGGTCTTCTCGGCCCAGAGCAAAAGTCAATGTAGTTCAATTGAACTTAGGAAAATTCGAAGGCACACAAAAGGGCCACGAAACTACAAGGTGGTGCAAATAAAAAGAGATCTGGGCACTGTGAAGTGCCCGGGTGATAAGAGATCTAAACCTAAGAGAAGTCTGAACAGAAAATTGGTTTGGAACCCTAAGAGATTCAAACCAACAAAAAGGTCTAAGTGACCAAGCTCAAAGAAAGGAAACCTAGACAAAAGGTATGTTCCGATAGGTCAAAGTCTAACTTTTAAGGGAGGTCTAATCTCACGTGCCATTGGGGAGGTCCAGACCACAATGAGGGTCTAAACCTACATACCCAGAAGAAAATATGTTAGGGTGAGACCTATTGAACGTACCAAAAAGGAGATCTCAACAAAACTCAAACCTCTCCAACCCAAGTCAAACTTTGACTTCTCTTTAAAATAAAATTAGTTTTGATTTATTTTACACATTTTTAAAAAGTACTTGGAAAAATCAGAATGTTACAAACCTACCCCCCTTAAAAGAATCTCGACCTCGAGATTCAAACCGAATCAGCAAAGAGGTAGGGGTAGTTGATCTTGAGGTCCTCTTCTTTTTCCCATGTAGCTTCGCTCTCTGGATGATGGCTCCATTGTACCTTGTATGATTTGATAATTCTACTCCTGGTGACTCGCTCTGCAACGTCCAGAATTTTAATTGGTCGCTCCACATATGTAAGGTCTTCTTGTAAGTCTAGGTCCTCCATTGCAGTATGATCTTCAGGAAACCGTAGGCATTTCCTTAGTTGTGATACATGAAAGATGTTGTGTACTGCCGACAAGGACTCAGGAAGTTCCAACTTATATGCTACTTCACCTTGTCTTGCTAAGATTTTGTAAGGTCCTACATACCTTGGTGCCAACTTGCCTCTCATCCGAAATCTTCTAACTCCCCGAATTGGTGTTACCCTGAGGTATACAAAATCACCAACCTCAAAGGATAAATCTCTTCGTCGGATGTCAGCATAGCTCTTTTGTCGGGACTGGGCCACCCTCAACCGTTCCTTAATCAACTTCACTTTGCTCTCAGCATCTCTGATCAGGTCCGGCCCATAAAGTTGATGCTCTCCAACTTCATCCCAAAGAAGTGGTGTCCTACATGGTCTACCATATAAAGCCTCAAATGGGGACATTTGAAGGCTAGCTTGATAGCTATTATTATAAGAAAACTCAGCATAGGGCAAGTTTTTGTCCCAGCTTTTTCCAAAATCCAGTGCACATGCCCTAAGCATGTCCTCCAATATTTGGTTTACCCTCTCTGTTTGCCCATCAGTTTGAGGATGGTAGGCTGTACTAAAATTGAGTTTAGTACCTAGAGCCTCATGCAAACTTTGCCAAAACCTTGAGGTAAATTGTGATCCTCTGTCTGACACTATCCTTTTGGGCACTCCATGCAAACAAACAATTCTGGCCATATATAAATCTGCTAAGACATTGCTAGTGTAGGTGGTCTTGACAGGTATAAAATGTGCTACCTTAGTTAGCCTGTGAACCACCACCCATATGGAGTCATACCCAGATTGGGTCCTAGGCAAACCAGTAATAAAATCCATGCCCACTTGCTCCCATTTCCATTCGGGTATGGGCAAGGGTCAGAATAAACTCATGGGCTTTTGGTGTAGAGCCTTGACTCTCATACACACGTCACATTGGGCCACATACTTAGCCACATCTTGCTTCATACTGGTCCACCAGTACCTCTCTTTAAGGTCCTTATACATTTTGGTACTGCCCGGGTGGATAGAATAGGGTGATCCATGTGCTTCCACCAAAATGAGCTGTTTGATCTCTGAGTTGTTTGGCACACAAATTCTGCTACCAAACCATATTACTCCTTGTTCATCCTCAGAGAAGCCCGAGGCTTTACCTCTTCTCATATTTCTCTTGATATCTTGGATGTCTTCATCTCTTTCTTGTTGTTCCTTAATTTGATCCAGAACAGTCGGGTATACCTCCAAAGTATTTATACAACCTTGCTCTACTATCTCCAAATTGAGGTACTTCATTTCCTCATATAATCTTGGTTGTTGTTCCTGGACCGACAAGGTGTTACAATATCCCTTTCGGCTTAAAGCATCTGCCACTGTGTTGGCTTTGCCTGGATGATAGTGTATACCAAGGTCATAGTCCTTAATTAATTCTAACCACCTTCTCTGTCTTAAGTTCAGTTCTGTTTGTGTGAAAATGTATTTCAAACTTTTGTGGTCAGTGTACACCTCACATCGGTTGCCAATGAGGTAGTGCCGCCATATCTTTAAGGCATGCACAACAGCTGCTAGTTCAAGATCATGTGTAGGGTAGTTCTCCTCATGAGGTCTCAACTGTCTTGAGGCATATGCCACCACCCTTCTATCTTGCATTAGTACACAGCCCAGACCTAGATGAGAAGCATCACAAAATATTTCAAAGTCCTTTTGAATGTCTGGGAGTGTCAACACAGGAGCTGTGGTAAGTTTTTCCTTCAACCTCTGAAAACTTTGTTCACAGGTCTTAGTCCACTCAAACTTCTTTTCCTTTTTCAGAAGTTGAGTAAGAGGTCTAGCAATCTTAGAAAAGTCTTTAATAAACCTTCTATAATAACCAGCTAGTCCAAGGAAGCTTCTTACCTCGATCCTTTGTTTTAGGAGGTCTCCGCTCAGATGCTTCCACCTTTGAGGGATCAACAGCTACTCCTTTGGCTGAAATAATATGACCCAAGAAAGCTACTTGACTTAGCCAAAATTCACATTTACTGAACTTGGCATAAAGGTGCTGCTCTCTTAGTCTTCCCAACACCATTCTTAGATGGTCTTCATGTTCTGCTTCACTTTTAGAATAGATGAGAATATCATCAATAAATACCACCACAAACTTGTCAAGGAAGTCCATGAATACTTTGTTCATCATGCTCATAAAATAAGCTGGAGCATTTGTCAATCCAAATGACATCACAGTGAACTCATATAGTCCATATCTTGTAGTAAAAGTTTGTTTTGGGAATGTCCTCGCCCGATTTTAAGTTGATGGTAACGGACCTTAAATCTATTTTGGAAAACACACTTGCTCCCTTGAGTTGATCAAAGAGGTCATCTATCCTTGGCAATGGATATTTGTTCTTAATAGTAACCTCATTCAAGATCTATAATCCACACACATTCTCAAGCTCTTCGTCTTTCTTTTTGACAAACAAAGACAGTGCTCCCCATGGTGAGGAACTTGGTCTAATAAATCCTTTTTCCTTCAATTCTTGGATCTGTCTCTTCAATTCCACAAGTTCATTTACAGCATCCCAGAAGGTCTTTTGGATATGGGTGCTGTTCCAGGGACCAGATCGATCAGGAAAGAGATATCCCTATCGGGTGGCATCCCAGGGAGCTCTTCAGGAAATATATCCAAAAATTCTTTAACCACTGGGAGGTCTTCCAGTTTCACAACCTCCTTTACATTGGTTAGAAGAGGTCCGCCTTAAGGGATGTCTTTGGCTTGAACTCCACCTGCATCCTTGTGCATTGGTAAGTGTAATGGACTTAGCAACACAATTAATCTGTCCCTTGTTCTCACCAACCAACATACCAAGGATTACATCCAGATCCTTGAGTTGGTAAGACTATCAAGTCTGCATGGAATAATACTCGTAAATCTCTAAGGTGAGATTTGGGCGAGGGTATTAGTCCTCATATCTATGCCCGGGACATGTATTAACATAGGGTTAGCTAGAGGCACTATAGATAGTCCACACCTTCCCACAAATTTGCTTGAAACAAAAGAATGAGAAGCCCCTGAGTCAAATAAAACCGAGGCTAACACAGAATTAACAAGGAACATACCGAGGACAACGTCAGGTGCATCATGTGCCTCCTTTGCCGTGACATGTGTGACACGGCCCTTGATGACCTTAGTGGTAGGCTTCACACTTGAGGCACTTCCTTGAGCTGATGCTCCTTGTTCAGGTCGAACTGATGCTGCAATTTGTTGCTTCTTTGGGCACTTATTAGCATAGTGTCCGATCTCATTACAAAAGAAACAGGTGACACCAGCAGAAGAGGTCTTAGTTGGCTTCTTTGGAAACTGACTCCCAGAGGAGGTCCTATGATAACTTGATCTGCTGGAGTGCTGCTCTGATCCTGATGCTCTAGAGGAGGTCCGTGAGGACTTGTCTTTGAGAGGTCAGGGACCTGGAGGTCCTAGACTTAGGAATCCTCGAGGTTAAACCTCTGCCTGACTTTCTTTCTTTTTTCGCCCTCCATCTTTTGGAGCTTGTCCTCTGCCAGATAGCCTTGCTCACCAATTCTTTGGAAGTCTGTGTGTTCCTGGGAAACTAGGTGCACTGAGATATTATCATTCAACCCCTCCATAAAGTGTTCTTGCTTGCTCTCATCGGTAGCAACATCCCTGGAGCATATCTTGCTAACTGATTAAATTTGTGCATATACTCATTAACAGTACGTCCACCTTGCTTCAAAGTGCGAAATTCTGTCCTCTTTAATGACATCATACCAGGTGGGAGATGAGCACGATGAAAGGCTTTCTTGAACTCATCCCATGTAATGTCCTGAGGGTTAGGATGGGATTGACTAAAATTGTCCCACCACTCAGAGGCTGGTCCACTGAGTTGGTGAGAAGCAAAGAGTACCCTTTCATGGTCTGTACATTGCACCATGTCCAGCTTTCTACTCACTGCCCTTAACCAATCATCAGCTTCCATGGGCTCAGCACTGCTTGAAAAGGTTGGAGGTCGCAGCCTCATAAATTCAGCAATGCTAGCCCTTGGTGGAAGTGGAGCTTGAGTTTGAGGTTGAGCTACTGCTGCAGCTTGCAAGGTTTGAGTGTTGGCAATGGACTGTGAAAGTAGGTTTATCAACTGTGTCTGATTTGCCAACAGTTGTGTCCAAGTAGGACCTTCAGCTGGAGGTGGGGGCAGTTGGGATGATGGTTGCCCCTGTTCACCTTCAACTCCTCTATTTTGGTTGGTCCATATAGCCGGGTTCTCAGCTTCTTCCTCAGCTTGTTGGCTATGATGGCTTGAATTGCCACTACCATTCCTAGAGGTGACCATAGTGTCTAGGCACCAGGGCTGGAAAAGAAAAGGAAAGAGGCTAAGGAAAACTAGTCCCAACTAACATTTTCAGCAACCAAAACTCCAATACAAAGAAAACAGCAGTGAAAAACTTTTCTACAGCTTGTACTTACCAAATATCATACTACACGTGTCTTACCTTTTTGAGGGAGGCTCTAAATACCAGACCCACTCAAAAGACCTCTAATAGAAGTTGCAAAGGCAAGGAGGTCCATTTAATATTATAAATGGGTATGTAGAAAGAAACAAGGTAAGATGGGATTGAGGTAAGAAAAAGCAATAGAAGGAAGATAAGGATGAAAAGATGACCCAGGTAAGAAGGAACATTTTATTCTTCTTTTGTCATAAAATAATTTTGAAATTCAATAACCATTCTACTAGGTTACGTCCCTGATCGAGAAGATGCTCGATACCACTTTCTCGGATTTACCCAATCCTAGGGTTCCCGAGAGATCCTCCAGACCTCTGGAAAGTCCAAAGAGACCTCCCAGAGGTCCCCAAGGACCTCTCGGTGACCATCAAGACCCGCCAGAGGTCCAGCAAGACTTCTGGAGGTCCAAGAGATCACAACCCGAGAGAAGGTCTTAGGACCGGAGGAGCACCCAAGGCCCGCCACGTCCCCATGTAACAATAAGTGAAGAGGTCCGAGAGAGTACCAAGAACTCCCACGACCCACCGGAGGAGGTCGTGGAGGTCTGGGACCTCCCAGACTCCACATGTTATTACCATCATGAAGACATGGATAGACCGAGCTGCTCCAAGGTCCTCTCAGGAAACCCGAGCCACCCCAAGGATCATGGCTAGCTCTTCACAAAGATAAATACACAATGGTGATGTCCGAACACAACTTTATTAAAACATAATATTAACAGAGTTGATTACAGGATGGCCTTGGGCCCAACATAAGTACATAAAAGCAAAAGAGGTCAAAGAAAGCACAAAAGTCCATCAACACGCCACAGCAAATGACCGAGGCAAACCTAATTGCTTTGGTCTTCATCACTGCCAAAATCTTCTCCTGACAAAGATTGTAATGAGCAAGAGTGAGCACTACCACTGTGCTCGCAAGTTACACCCGTGGGTTAACAATATGACATGCATAAATGGATAATCAAAGGATGGCATAATATGGTTATTTTGCACAAAGCCATTTTTCTTTCCAATACCATTATTAATTTCAAAGGCAGGTCTTTTAATAGATAGAACTTTCTTTACATTAAAACAATTTTTCAGTTGGATATCAATCATCATGAATTAGTGAAGGATACCCTCCTAACAAGAGGCTCCCTGCCCCAAACCAAAGGGATGACAATTCCAAAACAGATTTGAAACCATTTCTAAAAATTCCCAAAATCAATATCTAACTTCAAGTGGCCTTTGCCAGCACGTCCATGACCGTGGACACGGCTATTCGAATAGATTTAACTCTGCAGAGGTTGTGCACTTTACCCACACGACTTGATTACTCTAGTTTGCCCTGCATTCGTCAATGCCATCTCTCACTACCAAAGGTAAGAGACCTAGAGCTCAAGACAAGGCTTTTACAATGCATTGCTCCACCACGCCTTTCCTTGCTAAGGTTTCACCCCCTATGGATAGCCATCCAATGAAGCCCCTCTTGCACCAAGGGGAACAATAGGTCATAAAAGACCATTGGCCAAACAAGACCTCCCACACATCCAATGGAGCAAAGATGTAGTGAAGTTTTGCAAATTACTCGGCCAGTCCCACGCCCCATTCTGGAGACATGTGGTTGCACGATTGTGGCATAGCCCATTATAGGCATGGCATTGGTCGCCAAAGACCGGTCCTCACATGACTAGGGCAACATTCACTAACCCATGGACCTCCACCTTAGTCGTTAGAGTCCGTGCCTAAACATGGCACCAACCAATCAATCCAATTTTGCCCCACCCAAACCCATGTTTATTTTCTTTGCTTTCCCAGCACCATTTTCATACCTCCATGACAACCCAATGTCATGGTGAAAACATTTAAAACATTATTTGGTTATGTTGGTAAAGATTTCCCCAAATCAATAATTTTGGGCTAAGCATAACTGAGCATATGTTTTTCAAAGGATCTTGACTCATACTATCAAGATTAGCCAAGTTTGACCTAAAGGTGACAATATGTTCAGTTCCAAAATCAACAGAGGTCATACAAAGGAAATGGGGATAACTACAAAGTTAAAACTGGTATTGAACTAGCTTGATAAAAATAAGCATGCAATACATTTTAAAACTGGACATAATTAATTTGATATAGTAGGTGCAACATGGTCAAGAATGCAACTTGCCTTGCTCACTACTTTGAGATTCCTCCTCTTCAGAGCTCTCAGATTCTTGGGAATCCTCACAATCTACATATATAAAAGGCAAATTCAAAGAAGATTCTGATAAAGATCCAATTAAAGAATCACAAGAACTCCAAAGAAAACTCCAAAACCCAATTACAAAGAAAGAAATATATTTAGATTAGGTTCAGTTGGAGAAAGTCTAGCTTACCAAAGGAAAAAGAGATCTTCAAAGAAGGTCCCTAAGATGTGACCTAGGCAGAGGGTAAAGAGGTTCTAGAGGCAGAGACGCTAGCACAAGATCCAAAGGAGATCCTTGACAAAGGCCATAAAAGACCAAGAGAAATCCTGCAAGAGCAGGCCTGTGAAGAACATGACCGCTTCAATGGTAATGGTAAACACAAGGGTAGAGTAAATTATCAAAGAACTTACCAAGGATAAGCAAGAATGGGTGAGAAAGAAGGTCGGAGAGCCAAGTTCTCTCGGGAAAGGTCACCGTCCGTAACCGGGAGGGTAAATGGGAAGAAAGTGAAATGGCAAGGCTCCCAGGATGACTTATAGTCAATTATGGGTGATAAAAACTAGGCACTTACGTGCCAGGGATAAGTATAGAGGTAAGTCAAAAGTTAGTGAAAGTCAGGGCAGGTGTCACCACCACCCTGGGTAAAAGGTACATTAAAGGTACACTAAAAGAACACGTATGATGCTTTGGGAAGGAACAAAGAAGTATGTCAGAGTACAACTAAGTGACTAGGTTCAAGGTATACACCACGTATTTGAATGCATTTAATGTGACAAGACACAGATTAAATGCTCAATATAATAACGTGGCGGAGGAAATGAGAATGGTTAAGACTGGCAGGTGGGGCCAGTCAATTTTGAAACAGTCGGGTCAACAATGAGGAGGTCTTGCCCCACAAAGGAGGTCTTAAGAAACTAGGAGGTCTTACGCCCAAAAATAGGAGGTCTAAAGGTTAAGGAGGTCCAGACAGGGGAGGTCCCGACGGTCGAGATCTCACCAAGGAGGTCTAGCGAGGAGGTCTAAGCGGTTGGATCTCCGAGAGGAGGTCCAACAGCCAAGAGCCGCGCGAGGAGGAGGTCCTCAGAGAGAACAGACGCGCGGGGAGGTCTGGGCCTTTGGATTCCAAAGTGAGGGAGGTCCAGGCCGTACGATTTAAAACAAAGGGGAGGTCTGAACCGTTCGATTCAGTTTTAAGGGGAGGTCTGCAAAGGGACATAACGCATGGGAGGTCTAGACCCTTGGATTAAAGAGGGGAGGAGGTCGAGACCATCCGATCAAATCCAAGGAAGGTCCATGCGGAGTGATTCCAGAGGCATTCCACTCGAGGGAGGTCTTCTCGGCCCAGAGCAAAAGTCAATGTAGTTCAATTGAACTTAGGAAAATTCGAAGGCACACAAAAGGGCCACGAAACTACAAGGTGGTGCAAATAAAAAGAGATCTGGGCACTGTGAAGTGCCCGGGTGATAAGAGATCTAAACCTAAGAGAAGTCTGAACAGAAAATTGGTTTGGAACCCTAAGAGATTCAAACCAACAAAAAGGTCTAAGTGACCAAGCTCAAAGAAAGGAAACCTAGACAAAAGGTATGTTCCGATAGGTCAAAGTCTAACTTTTAAGGGAGGTCTAATCTCACGTGCCATTGGGGAGGTCCAGACCACAATGAGGGTCTAAACCTACATACCCAGAAGAAAATATGTTAGGGTGAGACCTATTGAACGTACCAAAAAGGAGATCTCAACAAAACTCAAACCTCTCCAACCCAAGTCAAACTTTGACTTCTCTTTAAAATAAAATTAGTTTTGATTTATTTTACACATTTTTAAAAAGTACTTGGAAAAATCAGAATGTTACACGACGCGCCGTGCACGCCATCGCCGAGCCGTCTGTCGGCAACCAAGGCCACAAGCGCTGCTGCGTGCTTGCGTAGCTTCGCCAGCTCCTCCCTCCAATGGCTCCAAGGCGCCATTGCCAGCTATAAAGCCCCCCTAATGCCCTTTCCTTGTCTCCTCCTCCCCACCTCACCTTCTTCCTCGAAGCAGAGCACTGCCGCACTCCTTTCTTTGGCCGCCGCGCCTCGCCGCCATTCGGACGCTCCGGTGAGCCTTCGCCTCTGACGGCCGCGTCACCATGATCCCCGCAACGTGAGGATTCCATCCCCCTCCTCCCTGCTCCCTCCCCGCTGCCGAGACGTGTCGCCACTGGCGCCTCCTCCCCTCCGCTCCTGGCCACCACCACTGGGCAGCCACGGTTGCTCCCGAGCCGCCTTGACTCCACCTCTGGGTTCCCCTCGCCCCTACGCCGCCTATGCGTGCACCGCCCTCCTCCTTGCGTTGCTGCTTCGCCGACGCCGCATAAGCCTGTGGAGCCGCCACCGCCTCCTTGCCTCTCCATTGCCACGCTAAGCCCTCTCCGCCGCCGCCGCCTCCGCCCATGAGGTCGCCGCCCTCGGGGGAAACCTTTCTTGACCACCCACCGCCGTCGTGCGCCACCGCTCGCCACCGTCGCTCCCGAGCCGCCCGCTCCCCTCTGTCTCCCCCTTTCTTTTTTCTCTGTGAACCGAATGGGGGAGGATGGCCAAAGGCCCACCGGTCATTGGCTTGACCCCTCCCCTCTCCTTGGCTGCCAAATGGGCCCCCCTTTTCCTGTTCCGGTGGACCAGTGCCCCAATGCACGTGAACACGGTCCATTACACTGTGCTGTGCACCGGATTTCCTCTCTCTCTCTCTCTCTCTCCCCTTTTAATTCGATTTAATCTTCGTAAATTCCGTTCTCCTCCATTATATCTCCAAAAATTATGAAATAAATTTCTAAAATTTTGTAAATTCAAGATCTTGCTAATGGCATAGGTCTTATTCAATTTGGAGTTTATTTGTGTATTCTTGTGTATTTATTTACTCTCTTTGCCGTTGTGCCTTTTTTCGGTACATTCGTCCGATTAGGATTTGAAGACACGGAGGATCTCCAAGTTGATCAAGCACAAGAATATCAAGATCCTCTTACCTATAACCAAGGCGAGTCAATACTTTGAACATATTGATCCTACATTTTATGTAAATTATATTCATTTAAATTACCAAAAATTGCATGCTTTAATTCTTTAATCAAATGTATGTTAAAGCTTAAGGTAGTTAAATACCCGTTTGATGATTAATTAATTAATATGCCATCCCTTGATAATTGAATCTATTATTCCATGTCACCCTAGTAATTTATATGGTAATACTAGTTATAGGTTGTACTTAAGCGATATGCTAGTCTTGCTTAAGTACCGGGGTATTAAATACCAAATACCCGTTTGATGATTAATTAATTAATATGCCATCCCTTGATAATTGAATCTATTATTCCATGTCACCCTAGTAATTTATATGGTAATACTAGTTATAGGTTGTACTTAAGCGATATGCTAGTCTTGCTTAAGTACCGGGGTATTAAATACCCCCAATCATCATCTCTTCAAACATGAAATGAGTTTAGGCAGTCATTGGTGGTCCATGACTGAAATGAAGAAGATAATTTGGTTTTACTTCTCAAAACCCTAATAACCTACTTTTCCCATCTGGACAGATAGTATGATGGATGATGTGATGGTGGGTGCTAATGTATCCCAAGGGATACTGGCATATTGGTGGGTGCTAATGCAGCCCTGGGAATACTAGTATGTGGAAAGAACCGCCTAGATAACCCTAAGAACTTAATCTTGTTAGGACCTCTTGTGTAAAATAAGTATAACCACAAGTCTGTAAAATACAACCTGGCTAAATAATTTGTATCCAGCAGTACGAGTTGCACCAGGTAGATGTCCCGCGACACCGTAAGCCTTTGTGGCGAAGGGGGTCGGAGCGCACGACGTAAGTTGTTAAGAGGGCGCAAGAAGGAGGGTCTAGGTAAGGGTTAACGGATCCGAATGGATGTAACCCTTCGAAGACGAAGCCTTAGCAGGTGTAACTAATACTGTTGGATGCATTGTAAAGGCCTTGTGGTGATCTCCCCTTGATTCACATGTCTAAGGAAGCATGTGTACATATCAGGACGATTATCTCTTGTGGGTAAAGTGTACAATCTCTGTAGAGTATTAAACTGTTTAAATAGCCGTGCCTATGGTCAAAGGTGGACATGAGAATTTTACTTGAGTTAGTTCTATTTCAAAAACCTTTATGAGTGGTATGAAAACTGTGGAGGGCTCACCTAGCCCTGGGTTTGGATTTACCTAAGTCTTCGAGCTCAGCGGTGGTAATAATTGGAGGTAGCTCCAATCAAAGGATGCATAATGTAGAGTTTCCGATGGAGGAACCTCATCGTTATATACAAATATTGCACAATTACTCTCTTTAATAAAATGCAATTTGGTTAAAAATGCTAAGTGATATGAATTTATAATTACGATAATTGAAAATGTTATTTTAGCAAATAAAAGAACTGAGCCATCCTTGTTTAGCCTTGCATATATATATATATATATATATATATATATATATATATATATATATATATATATATATATATATATATATATATATATATATATATATATATATTGCATTGTGTGTTGGCTCATGAGCACGGAAGTTTTGCTCATTCTTGCTCTTTCCCCAAAACCCTCGTAGCGAAATCCAGATGACTACACGTACTATGAGGATCCAGAAGCTAGAGGCCTAGGAGAGGATGAAGTGTAGTTAGTCTTAGGTGTTCTAGTCTCGGCCCAGTCTAGTTGACTCTGTTGGTGCTTGCGTGCATCCTATATTATCTGAGTCTTTGGATAATATTGGACGCACATGGGTTTCCCCAGTCGCTTGCCTGCGGAGAGATGTGCTCTACTTCTTTTGCTTCCGTTGTCGCTTTCGCTTTTGTAATATAATCTTTAGCCTTGTTCGGCCCTTTTGTAAAACCCGATCCGATGCGGTCTATGTAAACTCTGTAGTGTTAATTAATGAATGGTATGGTTTAATCTACGATATGTATGGATTGATTCAGTGATGTATCTGTGAGTGCTATCTACTGATCCAGAAAATAGCACAATGTTTTCACAGAGAATTTGGATTCTCGGAATCCAGGTCCGACAGCAACTCCATCAATGCTGTTGGGATTTCCCCTGTAAGGCTATTATTGGATATGTCTAGATAGAATAGGAAGCTTAGGCTATTGATCCAGGGAGGTATTGGCCCACTGAGTTGGTGGTTGTATAAAAATAACCCTTCCAAATGTTTGAGCTTTGATAGCCATTAAGGTATTTTTCCAGACAACAAGTTGCTTGAGATGTTGATTACCCGCATAGCATTGTTTGGGGGTTGCAAAGTGACGACTTGTGGAGGTCGCCACGAGGTGGTTGAAGTCGACATCAAGGACGACAATGTTCTTTGGACAACAGCAGTTCCATGGAAGTCCACCCGAGAGCAAGTTGTAGGACAGGTCGAGGTTCCACAGGCCGGTAAGATTGGCAAGCGACGGTGAGATGCTCCCTCAAGGCCCTTTGTAACGTCCTGTTTTTGGACGAGTAATTAGTAATTACTATTTTGATTTTCGGTTTTTGTTTGTACTTGAAATTAGCAACTATTTACGAAAACTTTCTTTCTTCTTGTAGCTCGGGTATGTGTTTCAAATACCCTTGACCTTTGAAATTCAATTCCAAGTTCGAATTTCCTCTTTTTGGACTTCGGATCTTCCTTCTTTCTTTTGGGCTAAGACCTATTCTATTTTTGGGCCGGCCCACTTGCTCTCCTCCCTTCTTGCCCGCTCGGCCCAGCACTAAGCCTCTTTCGGCCGAGAGCAAGTTGTAGGACAGGTTGAGGTTCCATAGGGCGGTAAGATTGGCAAGCGACGGTGTTACATCTGTGACTGCGCCATCTGGCCAAGTCCCGACCAAGGAAAAGCATCCAATGCAGTAGTGGAAAACTAGGGTACGGGCACAGCGCGCAGCGGCGGCTCGGACCCGCGCGGTCTGGCGTACAGGTGTCGGAGTCTAGGGAAGAAGGCCCGGTGATAAGTCCATCCGCGGTAAATCTTTCGAAAATCTTGTGAAAATAATTTTTTGGAGATCCTTAGAATCTTTCCAATCTGCTGTCATCGTAACTCTAACGTGTCTAATTTCCTGCCAACGCATCTGCAGAAAATATGATGTTTGTGAAGGACTTGGAATTGATGTGTTGTGCGCTGCAAATTTCGCAATCCTTTTACGACAGGTCTCAAGTTATGGGTTTTCCTTGTGTACTCGTAATTCAATATTTTACATTCTACTGTAATCCGAAACTTGTAGGCACATTCTACTGTTATCATTCAACAAACAAACCAAAACGATGAAATTAAAACTTACATGAACGAAGTTCCAACAAGATTTACTCTTTTTTTTGACACAGACTGCTTCACTTCAAATCTCCTTACACAGTCACATACTTTTACATCACCAAATTGATCACTCCTCGTCCATGAATCCCTCCAAATACATCTTTTTCTTTAAACACTAGTAGGAGCTACACATGGTTCACAACTATACGAAGCTTGTTCGTTACAGATGTTGCTAACCCTGGATAGCAGCCAAATCTTACCAAAACCATCATGAACCCATATGGGAACTGAAGTAGGACTAGCCAAAATACATTGATAAGACTATCTGATCATATAGCACCCCCACACAAAAAAACGCACCAAAGGCAATCACAAAGACGACCTTTTCGTCAATTTGTTTTGCAAAGATTGCTGTCCTGTTGTGTTGTTTCTTGGAGATCTATGGTGTTGCAGCTGAACCGGAATGGTTTACAAGCATAGGACCACACAATTTTGGGTTGCCATCAAAGCTAGAATTCGGGAATGTGCTAAGCTGGCCTTCAGTTGGAATTGGACCTTCTAGGTCATTATTAGAAATGTTGAATTGAAAAAGGAAGTGCAGACTGCTCAGTGGCCGCTGGAATTGTACCAGTGAGATGATTGCCGGACAAGTCAAGCACCTGCAGGTTCGTGAGGTCACAGATCGGTCGTGGGATCTCTCCAGATAATTTGTTGCAGCTCAAATTGAGTGAAAGGAGCGCTTTCAACTGACCAATCTCCTTGGGGATCACAC
Source organism: Phyllostachys edulis (assembly GCA_036346405.1). Taxonomy (NCBI): domain Eukaryota; kingdom Viridiplantae; phylum Streptophyta; class Magnoliopsida; order Poales; family Poaceae; genus Phyllostachys; species Phyllostachys edulis. Next base: position 6,982,764 of record CM070548.1, read on the forward strand.
CAGTGAAGTTATTGATGCCTAAATTTAGCACTTTAAGGAAAGCACTGGGCACGCGGTGCATAAGTAATCGAATTGTATTAAGCAGCTCGAAGACCTTCGGTGCTACCCTGTCAGTTTGTAGCCTTGGCATCTCCATTAAGGCTGTTGGAATTTCCCCTGTAAGGCTGTTGTTTGATATGTCTATATAGAAGAGGAACTTTAGGCTGCTCATCCAGTCAGGTATTGGTCCAGTTAGTTGATTGTTACATAAAAGTAGCATCTCCAAATTTGTGAGCTTTGATAACCAACGAGGTATGTTTCCAGACAATGAACAATCACGTAGGGAAAGAGCCAGAAGATTCTCAAAACCATCAATTCTGTCATCATCTGGCATGGCCTCGTGCATGAAGTTGCGCCCAATAAACAAGGTGGTGAGGTTCCTGCAACTCCCAAGGATATGAAGTGCACTTGTGATGTTTGCAAGAGAGATGTTAACAAGTGATAGGAATGAGAGGTGCTTCAGATTGCGTATTCTTCCTGACAGCTGGCCATGGAAATTATTGTTAGATAGCCGTAATGCAGTTAGATTGCTGCACGAGTATATGCTTTCTGGAATTGTTCCAGTGAAGTTGTTCCCCCCAAGATCTAAAGTTTTTAGATTGGGTAGGCTGGAGAAGTTGACCTTGCCGAGCTCTCCCCAGAAGTTGTTTCCGTTGAGGTCGACGGTTATGAGATTTGTGCAGCTACCCAAAGTTGATGTCAGCTCTCCTTGCATTTTGTTGTTATCCAAATGGAGCTCCTCCATTCTCTTGAGCTCACTTATAGAATCTGGGATATTGCCACTGAGACCATTCCCTCCAACATCAAGGGTGACCAGATTTGTGAGCTTGATTATGCCATTGAGTGCTCCTTCTAACTGATTGTTAGGTAAAGAGAGGTGCTCTAACGAGGTAACACTGAAGAGCTCGTATGGAAGAGTCCCACTGAGGTGGTTGTGGCCAGCGCTGAGCAATGTGAGTATGGAGCAATTACTGAGCCCTGGAGGGATGCTTCCACTGAATTTGTTGTAACTGAGTTCAAGCACAGCAAAGAATGGTGCACTGACACAGAACGAAGTTGGTATCTGTCCAGTAAAGCTGTTGTTGCTGGCATTGAGCACAATCAAATTGCTCATTGCCTCCCATGTGGTGGATGGAAACTGTCCTGTAAATGAATTGCTCGAAATGTTTAGTACCTGAAGAGGCCGTCCAGGGGTTGAAGATGGCAGTTCACGCAGGCCTCCTGTTAGGTGGTTAAAGCTGACGTCAAGGAGAATGATGCTGCTGGAGGACACCAGTTCCAGCGGTAGATCACCGGACAACGAGTTGTGCGACAGGTTGATGCGCAGCTGGCCGGTCAGGTTGCCAAGGGACGCTGAGATGTGCCCCTCAAGGCTCCTAGAAGCCAGCAAGACATCGGTGACCATTCTATCTGGACTGCAGGTGATGCCTTCCCATGTGCAGCAATCTGTGGCATTCTGCCACGACACGGTGAGGCCATCGTCGTGGGAGAGCCCAGCGAGGAACTGGAGCAAGGAGCTCTTCTCCTGCTCGGCGCATGAGATGGCGAAAGAGGCCAAGGAGAGCAGCAGCACAAGAGCAAGGCCAAAGAAAGGCATGGCTAACATGCTGTTCTTGAAGGCTTGAAGCATAAGCTAGCTAAAGAGTGGTACGGGGGTAGGGGGGCAATAAAATCTGAGAGCGACGCAGTCTGTTGACCCAAATGCTTTTACTCCCTGCTACTTCACTGGTTCGGTTTATATTAACCACTATGATGACCCGTGCATTTACACAGCTATATTTGTTTCGAAATTTATATAAATGCTTAAGAATATATTTACATATCCTTGTATGATGTTTAGATTTTTAAGAAATTCTAAACATTGAAAATGACAATACAAGCTTGACGAAGTATGAGCTTTGATAAAAGAAAATCATTCAAGACAATATATAAGTCGTTGTGGGGTTTTAGAAACTGACCATTCTCTATCATACATAGATCATGTAGCTGCATACTTCTATTCTTACTGTATTAGGTTTTTTCTCTCTCAAATTTCATGCATGTACATGTATATCTATTTAATCTCAAGCAATACGTTGATTATGTGTACGGCAAATTCTTATCCGAAACCAATTGCTAATCCTTTCTTTAATTTTTATTCTGAATTACATTTATTTAGGGATTCTACTTTGGAATTTGTATTGAAATCAAATTGCTAATTTTATTTTATTTTTATTCCTTATTCCAGTTATTTTTTGTTGCATTTCGTATACAAATCTAATTGCCAATTATTGTTTAATTTTTATTTCGAATTATAGTTTTTAGAATCCGTGTTGAAATCAAATTGCTAATTTTATTTTATTTCTTCAGAGAACCAAGTACTCCGGATTCTCAAGCCCAAGTTGCCTCCTGCTAAATACTCCCTCTGTTCTTTTTTACTTGACTTCCTAGAATCCGTACCGTCAAACTTTCTAAAGTTTGATCATCAATAGATTTAAAACTATCTAGATTGACTATATAAAAATTATATCATTAGATTTGTCGTTAAAAATACTATCATAATATTATAATTTTATTACTACATCTTAATGTAAAGTTATAAAAAGTAACGGTCAAAGCCACATCTCGAAGATCGCAAAAAGTAAAAAACGTCAAGTAAAAAAGAACGGAGGAGTAGAGCACTAGCCAGTAGCCACATACATGTCCTGACCAAGGAAAAGCATCCACTACAGTAGTGGAAAACTAGGGTATTTTTTGGGTTCACAGTTACACTGGTTTATTTTTGGGCGGACTCTCTGATGTAACCGCTGCATTTGGTGAAAAAGAAGTGCGGCAGATTTACAGTGTTGTGTAATCCAACAGTTGGCATTTTATTTGCAAAACACTATTTGTGGTCTGTTGTGTAATGAATATTGGCATGATTTGCAGTGTTGCATAATGAAAACCAATACTGGTATTACCAAAATTTGCTCATCAAATCGCTTAGCCACAAATTGGCCATATTTTGGCAAGAAAATGAATTAGCAACCAATGCAAGAGAGAGCATAGCAAATTTTGGTAACGGATCAAATGGAGGCCAAATTTACTAAATTTTGGTGACCCAAACTTTCGTACCCATGGGCTTGAAACCAAACAACTCGTAAGTTTGTGATACTTTTCGCGTATCAGTGGTGTTTGTACGAGCTTACTATTGATTTGCCAAAAAATGGAATAATGAGCATATTTGGAAGCAAAGAAATGGGGAAAAAAAATCAACACCAGCAATCTTCTTTTCATAACTGGAAAATCCTCTTTAAGCAAGACATTGCTCTCCATGTGTGTAGAGTAAAGGAAATTCATAAGGATTTGGTTTTTGCCTGGCTAGAGTCGTTGGCTTAACTCTGCCCTTTTAAAGGGTTGTAAATTCTTCTGCTCCTACTTGTATATACTCTCTAATTATTTACTTCAATTATATCGTAGGGGTCTCTCTTACTGTTTCTCTGTCAAAAAAAGTGTCACGGAGGGAATGAATTGATTCCCCGAATCTGATAGGCCTGCTTAACAAGGGAAGGACCATCTCTGCATCCATCCATCTATTGACTTGTCTAAAAAATTTAAAAGTTGTGCATAAAACAACATTAGTAGATCAAGACATTTTACGTCTACAAGGAACTTTGCAAATGTCACTTTCTCTAGCTCTTATTTGCCTCCACCAAAAGGAAGTTGATCAAGTTGCTAACAAATAGCCCTGTAGCCCATGCAGTCAAATCTTCAAAACTTTGACCACCACTAATGCTGATGAGCATCCATACATGCAGCTTTTGGCCACCACTAATGCTGGAGAATATTATAGAACGGACAAAAGATTCTTGAATTGGATTATGAAACGCACCGAACGGAATCCCAAATCATAACGCACCGAACGGAATCCCAATAATTTGCGTGCAGATTTTATTCGCGTTGCTCTAGAGAAAAAAGGTGTTGAATTCCATCCATCATTGCTGTAATTTACTGATTTTTCAGGCCACTTGAGTCGAAACGTGTTCTGCGTCACTACCAAATGGCTCACTTGTTTCAGTTCCTGCTAGTTTCGACTTTCGGGACACGAGACGAGAGTAGCGGCAAAATGTGTCTCACAAGCCACAACTCGAGAAACTGTCAGACCCGGATTTTATAATCCCAAATCCTCTGTATAATTACTGTGCCATTCCCTGGATCAGTAGATAGTACTCACAGACATATTGTTGAATCATTTCATACATGGCGTAAAACCATACCATTCATAATTTAACACATCAGGGTTTACATAGACTGCATCGGGTCGATTTTACAATAAAGGCCGAACAGGCCAAACTGATTATATTACAAAAGCGGAAGCGACAACAGAAGCAAAAGGGTGAGGGCACATCTCTCCGCAGGCAAGCGACTGGTGAAACCCGTGTGCATCTGATATTACCCAAAGACTCAGATAATATAGGATGCACGCAAGCACCAACGGAGTCAGCTAGATTGGGGCGAGATCTAGACTAAAGGGATTAATCCACTCTTCATTATGTAACGTCCCATTTTCGGACGTAAATAGTAATTGCTTTCTGGTTTTCTTTCTTCGTCGTATTTTCAAATTAGCAATCTATTTTCGAAAATCTCCTTTCTCCTTTTATCTCCAGTTTGTGTTTCAAATGTAATGTCCTTAGCATTTGAAATTCAAATTCCAGTTTGACCTCCATTTCTTTTAGGCTTAGCCCATTTCCCCTCTTGGGCCAAGCCCATCCCCTCTCAGCCCATCCGGCCCATTTTCCTCCGGCCCAATCCCCTGCCCGGCCCCCTTCTTCTTTTCCCCCTCCCGGCCTTCTCTGGCCCGAGCAGGCGCCTAGCCCCTAGCGTTTCCCCCCTGGCGTCTTTTCCCTGGGTGTTTCCTCCTGGCCGGCGGCTAGCCCGCCTCTCTCCTCCCGTGGGCAGCGCCGAGCCGTAGCAGCGCCTCCTCCTCCCCTGCTCTCTGGCGTAGCACGCCACTTCTGTCTTGCGCCGCTCCTGCCCTGCGCCTTCCTTTGCTCACCAGACGCCACCTCTTTGCCTCGTCCCCTCCGTGCGGCCGCAGCCAGTGTTCTCAACGCGACGCGTGCACTGGCTAGGCTCGCCACCACCACCATGAAGTCTCGCGATGCTGCCGCCAGCACGCCTCCTTGCCTAGCCATTGCAGCCTCCGCGCACGCCACCTCCAGCCAGCGTTGCCTACGCCTCTGCACGCCACCGCACCGTCAAGCGCCCTACGGCTCCTTCTGCCATTGCCGCCTCGCCTGTGCACGCCATCGCCCGGGCAGTCCCATCCATGCGCTGCGCCTCACGCACACGCGTGCCTGCGCCACTATTGCCACCCCCGAGCGCCATCATCACCCCGCGCGTGCGCCCGAGTCGCCAGCTCCTCCCTCCAACGGCTCCAAGGCGCCCTTGCCGGCTATAAAGCCCCAGTGCACTCCCCTTATCTCCCCCTCCCCATCTCACCTTCTCCTTCTTCGTCGAGCGCCGCCGAACCAGAGCTCCCTCCTTTGGCATGTTGCCTACGCCATTGTGGTGGCGCCTCGCCGATCACACACGAGAAGCCCCGCGACGCGAGGATCCCAATCCCACCTCCCTGCTCCTTCCCCATCACCGAGACGTGCCGCCGCCGTGCCTCCTCCTCCTCCGCCCATGGCCGTCGCCGCCGGGCCAATACGGCCACCCCAAGGCCGCCTGGGTCATCCTGCCAGTTTCTCCGAGCTCTCGCGCTGCCCATGCGCAAGAAGCTTCGCCAACCACCACCCCAACTCGGCGCCGCTTAAACCATGGAGCCGCCCGCCTCCTTGCTTTCTGCTGTTGCTTTCCGCCTCTCCGAGCAGCCACCGCCTCCCCAGGTCCGCCTTCTTCGAGGCCACGCCCGCCTGCCGCCTGCCTCCGCGCCCTCAACCGCAAGGCGCCGCCACCGCCCGATGCCGCCGACAAGCCCGCCTTTGCTCCCCCTTCTTTTCTCTGTGGAACCGAATGGGTGGGGATGAATGGCCAAGGGCCCACTTGTCATTTGGCTTAACCCTCCCTCCCTCTCTCTTCCATGTGGGCCCCCCTCCTTTCCTGTTCCAGTGGACCGGCACACTGTGCGCATGGACCTGGTCCTGGAACTATGCTGTGCACCCAACTCTCCCCCTCTCCTTTTAATTCCAATTCCAAGTTCGAAAGCTCCGTTCTTCCTCGTTGTAACTCCGAAAATTATGAAACTAGTTTCTAAAAATTTGTTAATTCAAGATCCTGCTAATGGCATAGGTCTTGTTCAATTTGGAGTTCATTTATTGTTCTTTGTTATTTATTTGTTCTCTTTGCTTGTTTGTGCCCTTTTTCCGGTGCGATCGTCCGATTAGGATTCGAAGACGCGGAGGATCTCCACTTCGATCAAGCATAAGATTGTCAAGCTCCTCTTACCTATATCCAAGGCGAGTCAATACTTTGAACTTATTGAGCCCACATTTTATGCAAATTATATTCATTTAAATTAACCAAAATTGCATGCTTTAATTCTTTAATCAAATGTATGTTAAAGCTTAAGGTAGTTAAATACACATTTGATGATTAATTAATTAATATGCCATCCCTTGATAATTGAATCCCTTATTCCATGTCACCCTAGTAATCTATATGGTAATACTAGTTATAGGTTGTACTTAAGCGACATGCTAGTCTTGCTTAAGTACCGGAGTATTAAATACCCCAATCGTCATCTCTTCAAATATGAAAATGATTTTGGGCAGTCATTGCAGGGAAATGACTGAGGTAAATATGGTAATTTGGTTTCCCTTCTCAAGACCCTAATAACCTGCTTTTCCTATTTGGGCGGATGGTGTGATGGATGATGTGGTGGTGGGCGCTAATGTAGCCCAAGGGATTCTGGTATATTGGTGGGTGTTAATGTAGCCCAAGGGAATACTAGTATGTGGAATGAACCGCTCAGATAACCCTAAGGACTTAATCTTGTCATGACCTCCTGTGTAAAACAAGTGCAACCACAAGTCTGAAAAGTACAACCCGGCTAAATAATTTGTAACCCTTAGTACGAGTTGCATCAGGTAGATGTCATGCGACGCCGTAAGCCCTTGTGGCGAAGGGTGTTGGGGCGCACAACGTAAGTCGTTAAGAGGGCGTCTGGGTAAGAGTTAATGGATCTAAATGGACATAACCCTTCGAAGACGAAACCTTAGCGGGTGTAACTAATACTGTTGGATGCACGGTAAAGGCCTTATGGTGATCTCCCCTTGATTCACATGTCTAAGGAAGCATGTGTACATATCAGGACAATTATCTCTTGTGGGTAAAGTGTATAATCTCTGCAGAGTATTAAACTGTTTAAACGGCCGTGCCTACGGTCAAAGGCGAACATGGGAATCTTAACTTGTGTTAGTTCTATTCCAAAAACCTTGTGGGTGGTATAAAAATGTGGAGGGCTCACCTAGCCCTGTGTTGGATTTTACCTGAGCCTTCGAGCTGAGTGGTGGTAATAATTGGAGGTAGCTCTAATCAAAAGAAGCATGCAGTATAGGTTCCGCCGGATGGAACCTCTACTGAAATAAATATTGCACAATTACTCTCTTTAACAAAATGCAATTTGTTAAAATGCTAAGTGATAGGAATTTATAATTATGATAATTGAAAATGTTGCTTTAGCAAATAAAAGAACCCGAGCCATCCTTGTTAAGCCTTGCATGTATATTATTGCATTGTGTGTTGGCTCGCGAGCACGGAAGTTGTGCTCATTCTCGCTCTTTCCCCCAAAACCCTCAGAAGCAGGAAATCCAGATGTGCTCAACCCCCCTTTGCTTTCGTTGTCACTTCTGCTTTTGTAATGTAATCTTTGACCTTGTTCGGCCCCTTTTGTAAAACCCGACCCGATGTGGTCTATGTAAACTCTGAAGTGTTAATTAATGAATGGTGTGGTTTAATCTACGACTGGTATAATTTGATTCAGTGATGTATCTGTGAGTGCTATCTACTGATCCAGGGAATAGCACAGTGTTTTCACAGAGGATTTAGATTCTCAGAATCCGGGTCCGACACATTATCTCCTGGGTCTCCAACTTCTGGATCCTCGTAGTAGTCATAATCTTCAGGATTTCCTGCTTCTGAGGGTTTTGGGGGAAAGAGCGAGAATGAGCACAACTTTCGTGCACGCGAGCCAACACACAAGATGCAATAATAATACATGCAAGGCTTAACAAGGATGGCTCGGGTTCTTTTATTTGCTAAAGCAATATTTTCAATTATCATAAGTACAAATTCCTATCACTTTGCATTTTATTAAAGAGAGTAATTGTGCAATAATTATTTCAGTAGCGGTCCCCTCCGTCGGAACCTATACCGTATGCTTCTTTTGATTGGAGCTACCTCCACTTATTAACACCACTGAGTTCGAAACCCACGCAAAATCCAATCTACGGGCTAGGTGAGCCCACCACATTTTCATACCACCCACAAAGGTTTTTGAAATAGAACTAACTCTAGTAAAGTTCCCATATCCGCCTTTGACCGTAGGCGCGGCTGTTTAAACAGTTTAGACTCTACAGAGGTTGTACACTGTACCCACAAGAGATAGTCATACTCGTTACCCCACAAGATTCCTTAGTCATGTAGTTGAGCGACCGTTATAGTAACCTTTCAAATTACCTCGCTCCTTCCGTCATTTCACCCATATGCGGTTACGCCCATACGTTGTGCGAGATATTTACCTCATCGACTGGAGTAGTTGGACTACACCTCTGTGACTGGCAACTTCACCTTGTATCGGTGTCCCATTCAAGCCAGATGTATCATGCGCTTGCACATTTTTACTCCTCCACCCGTGAGATGACTTTCAGGGTCCAATAAATTTCCTAAGCCAAGTTGCACTTTGCAGACTTGTGGTTGTACTTGTTTTACACAGGAGGTCATGACAAGATTAAGTCCTTAGGGGTTATCTAGGTAGTTTATTCCATATGCCATCCACTTTCGGCTGCATTAGCACCTATCAATATATCATCCATCTAGATAGTAACAGCAAGTTAGTAACAGCAAGTTATAGGGTTTTTGAGGAGTAAAATACATCCACTCAACCATCTCAGTCATTTACCCACAATGACTTCCCAAAACAGCTTTTATGTTTAAAAGATGATGATTAGGATATTTAATGTCCCGGTACTTAAGCAAGACTAGCATGTCGCTTAAGTACAACCCATAACTAGTATTTACCATATAGTTACTAGGGTGACATGGAATAAGGTATTCAATTATCAAGGGATGGCATAATAATTAATTAATCATCAAATGAGTATTTAACTACCTTAAGCTTTAACATACATTTTATTAAAGAAATAAAGCATGCACTTTTGGTAATTTAAAGGAATGTAATTTGCATAAAATGTAGGATCAATATGATCAAAGCATTGACTCACCTGGGTCAATTTACCGCGGCCTTGATCTTACTCAAAGCCTTCTCAGTTAGTGGTCTTGAATTCTTGGTTCGCGTCTTTATCCGAATCTTGATCCCACTCGAGTTGTTGTTTCTTCAGGACTCCAACTTCTAATTACACGATAACGACCGAGAAACCAAATAAATCCAAAGAACTTCAAAAGGCCAATTAAATTCAAAAGAGCTTACACAAGATTTGCGATGATCGAGAAGTGGAGGGAAGATTTAGCGAACCGGGGATGTTTGACAAGGTCAAACGATTATTTGAGTGAAAGAGGAAATGGCGGAGAAACTCTGTCGGGAAGGAAAACAAAGAAGGATCAAAGTTGAAGGAGCATCTACAGGAATATACCGCTTCGGATTGGAAGATGGCAAGATATCGCCGATCAAGGAAAAGATATAGCTTGATCTTAGATTCAAAAGGCTTCTTTAATTATTGGATATTTATTAAGGAAGCCACATGAGTAGGGTTAGACTTACGATAGACATGAGTCTCTCAAGAACACTGGGCATTATTTGTTCTTAAATATCATTGGTGATTTAAATCCAGAGATAAAGATAGGATGACTGATATTGGGCAAGATTATAACTTTTGCAAGACTTCAAATTTAAGTTTGTATTTCAAATTAAATGGCAAGGGCATATTGGTTAATTACTTTATCTTTAACCTGTTTGCCTCTTACACAAGAATGTATATATACATATGTCAAAGTTATGTTTGAGATAAAGATTAGGGACTTAAGATTTCAAAGATTCTTTTTCCTTAATTATTAAATTACCATTTTAAAGGTCTTCATGATTTTTGGGGTATGGAGAGGATACTTGATCTTTTTGCCGAGTTTATCTTTACACTAATTATTTTTAATTATCTTTGATAATTTTAGATCGAGGGATAAATATGCGATAGCTTTCAATTGGTCTATAGAATATTTGATAGGATTTGCAAGTTAATTATTCAAGTTTCTAGAGCAAGATATTGAGATCATCATAAATTATTTTTGAACAGCTTCAAATTCAATTTCTCGTAATTGTAAATTAATTTCTTACATTTCATAGTTTTTACACATTAGTGGAAGATTAATTAAATTAATTTAACTAATCATGATTTACAAAGGGGTTATCACAAAATTGAAAGTGATTACATAACCTTACATGAATTCAATTTGAAAGATGAATTGATTAATTTGGCTGCCTTCATTGACTCCTACAGGAGGTGGGCCCATGTGTCCTTGAGAGTGAGAGGGGGATTAGAAGGGGGCACACAAGAGGACAAAGGAGCCAGGGGACCCAGGGGAAAGGGCGCACGGGGCAGCTTGGCCGGTGGCAAGCGGCGGCCGGAGGGGTGGCGAGGATGGGCAAAATGGGCCACCGGGGAGGGGAGGAAGCCATGGGAGGTGGCGCTAGGGCCAGGGCGGCACCGAGTAGAAGGCGACAGTTGGAGCGGCCGGGCGCGATGGCCACATGGAGGCGACAGCAGCCAGAGGGAGGGGAGAGGAAAGAGGGGTGAGCATGGGCACTAGGGAGGTCCAAGGAGGCTCACCGTGGTGTTCGTGGAGGTGGAGGAGTACTGGAGCGGGCCGACGACGAGAGCCAGGGGCGGCACGGGGTGGCTTACGGTGGCGGCGACCTAGGGCAGCGGAGAGCTTCGGCCGCCGGTTGGGGGAGCTAGGGGGCGCCGTGAAGGAGCTCCTAAAGGGAGGAATTGTTCCGAGGGGAGCCGAGGAGCTGCCGGCGTCGGTGGAGCTTGAATCGACTGGAGGCGGAGGGGAATGGGCTCATGTGGCACTCGGGTGCACGAGAGGGAGGAAGAGGAAGGGGGCAAGGGGTGCCCTGGCTTTATAGCCGTGTGGGCGTCGCGGCCATTGGGGCTTGGAGGGCCGGGCGCGACGGGGCGGTGTCACGCGGCGTCAACACGACAAGGCGGGATGGGACTAGATGCGTGCGGTAGGTGAGTGCAGGCGCGGCATGGGTGCGGGCATGTGCGTGCTGACGCGGGCGCGCTCTGGCGACACGATGACATGGGCGACCCAGGCGGCGACTCCGGAGGGCCAAGGCGCATGCGCACGAGATGGGCAGAGTGCCAGGGCGGCATGGGAGCTCGTGGTGGTGGTAGGGAGTAGCGTGGGCACTTGTGCTGTGGCCAGCTCGTTGAAGGCCATGGGAGAAGTTGGAGGCGGAGCGGCAGGGAGCAGGTGCGCCGCACGTGGGTGGCAGGGAATGGCGTAGGCGGTGGCGTCACGGCGCTCGGCATGGTGAAGTGACGGGACGAGCGAGCTGGTAGTGGAGGGGACGAGCGAGCTGGTAGTGGAGGGGACGGAGCAGCAGGGAGCTCGTGGGCGCGGCGGAGGGAAGCATGAATGCTCGTGGCTGGCGGTAGTGAGTGGCATCACCAGGCATGGAGCGCACGGAGCGGCTCGGCTGTCTTGGCCAGGGGAGAAGAAGGTAGGGAGATGGAGAAAGGAGCCGGGCCAGGCGGCCAAAAGGGGAAAGGGAAGTGGGCCTTCGGCCCAAGGGAGGAATGGGCTGGGCCCAAAGAAAGAGGAGAGGGTAAATTGAGAAGATGCTCAAAATCTAAAAAGATGAAATCAAATCCGAATTTTGAATTCGAGAACTTCAAGAGGTTTGAAACACAAACCCGAGCTTAGATAGAAGCTAGGAGATGTTGAGAACATACGCTAATTTGAATGAGGGTTTAAAAAAGCCAAAAAGGTAATTACTATTCCTGTCCGAAAACAAGACATTACAGAGGCCAGGTCAGGTGTTGAGCTCGTGACGTCACCTCTCTGAAGCTACAACCACTCGAGGTCAGGCCATGGCCGGAGATGGTGAGAACAGGGGTGAAATTATTGTTGTTGTTGGCTGCTGGGCTCAGTAGCATTAACTCACCGATGGAATGCAATCCAAAAGATGGACTCACCGCTGCATCACTCTATCCAAAGTATGGAGACACGAGCCACTTCTGCTGAATCTTCAGTGGTGTCTCTGTCTGCCTAATTCTTGTGGGCTGCGCCGGCGATCACATGGCCTGGCCTCCATATAAGGCCCAACTCGACGACTCCTGCTCGCATGATCCCGCAATGCGCATGGGCACAGCACATGCACGAGCCGCATTCTCCCCCGCACACAGCGGTGGCTCGGACCCCGCGCAGTCTGGCACACGGGTGCCGGAGGCTAGGGAAGAAGGCCCGGTGATACATCCTCGCGCGGTAAATCTTTCAAAAATCTTGTGGAAATAATTTTTGGAGATGCGTAGAATCTTTCCAATCTATTGTCGTCATAACTCTAATACGACTCTAATGTGTCTAATTTCCTACCAATGCATGTGCAGAAAATATGATGTTTGTGAAGGACTTAGAATTGATGTGCTGTGTGCTGCAAATTTGGCAATCCTTTTACGACAGGCCCCAAGTTATGGGTTTTACTTGTGTACTCGTAATTCATTTTAAAAAAAAGGCATGAGAGCTGCCTATTCAATTGATAAAGAGGAAACCAAGAACAGAGACCCGAAGGTCCGAGAGTTTCTAAAGATTAATTACACAGTAAAAATGCTCTCCAAAACATTCCCCCTCATCCCTGCGATTGTCTGGGCTCTTCCTTCCTCCCTAATCTTAGCGAACAACTCCGTAGTGGAGGTGAACCTTCTGTTGAATATTTTACATTCTACTGTTATCCGTGTTAAGGGTATTTATGGTATTTCCCTTGTACTAGAGTTTAGTCTTATGTCCCCTTTGTACTCTATATATATTGCTCATTGAGCCTCATGAATACACACACATTATTCGTAACATAGTATCAGAGGAAAGGTTAAAACCATAGACTCCAACCTAGCCTCTAGCTTCCGACCACTTCCGCTGCCCGCTACCCTCGGGAGGAGTAATCTCCGCTCCCAGGGGTGGCCACATTAGTCATAGTCTTTTAGAAGTAGCAACAACATCTTTCCTCCTCGCTTTGGATCTGGATCCGTCGCCGTCAGGACAATTCACTTATACTTCAACCAGATCCTCTGGCACATTTTGTTGTTATCATTCCGCAAACAAACCAAAACGATGAAATTAAAAGTTACACGAACGAAGTTCCAACAAGATTTACTCTCTCTCTCTCTCTCACACACACACACACACACACACACACACACACATTTAGACTGCTTCACTTCAAATCACCTTACACAGTCATATACTTTTACATCACCAAATTGATCACTCCTCGTCCATGAATCCCTCCAAATACATCTTTTTCTTTAAACACTAATAGGAGCTACACATTTTTTTAGATAATGGAAGAGAAAACCTCTCCCCCCTTTGTATCCAAGGATATACACCGCCCAAAGTTTATTACAATTACGTAAAAATTCTTAACCAGGCTAAATAGTAGCCCCATAAACCATAATGAAGCAGCAAAACAAATGCCGCAAAAACATAAATCCAACTACTCATGGGAACTACTAGTAGGAGCTACACATGGTTCACAACTATAGGAAGCTTGTTAGATTCACATGATGTTGCTAACCCCGGATAGCGACCAAATCTTACCAAAACCATCATAAACCCATATGGGAACCAAGTAGGACTAGCCAAAATACATTGATACGACTATCGATCATATAGCACCCCTACACAAAAAGCACCAAAGGCAATCACAAAGACGATGATTGTGATTTCGTCAATTTTTTTTTGCAAAGATGGCTGCCTGTTGTGTTGTTTCTTGGAGATGAGATCAATGGTGTTTCACTAAACCGCAATGGTTTACAAGCATAGGACCACACAATTTTGGGTTGCCATCAAAGCTAGAATTAGGGAATGTGCTAAGTCGGCCTTCGCTTGGAATTGGACCTTCTAGGTCATTATTAGAAATGTTGAATTGAGAAAGGAAGTGCAGAGTGCTCGGTGTGGTCGAATTGTACCAAGGAGATGATTGTTTGGACAAGTCAAGCACCTCCAGGTTCGTGAGGTCACAGATCGGTCGTGGGATCTCTCCAGATAATTTGTTGCAGCTCAAATTGAGTGAAAGGTGCGCTTTCAACTGACCATCTCCTTGGGGATCACACCAGTGAAGTTATTGATGCCTAAATTTAGCACTTCAGGGAAAGCACTGGGCGTGCGGTGTATAACAAATCGAGTTGAATAAACAGGCAGCTCGAAGATTGGTGCTACTGCTACCCCGACCCTGTCTGTTTGTAGCATTGGCATCTCCATTAAGGCCTCGTTTGGCAAGCCCGGGATCAACCGGGATTGAGCGGGGAAAATCCCATCGGGGATAGAATTCCCGGGCACGACTTCTGTGCTGCTTGGATGACACCCGGGATCGAAAAAACCCGGCTCGATCCAAGCCAATCCACGGGGGTTTCTAACCACTCAGCCGTCGCGTGGTTCTCTCGCTCCCGTCGCGTGGTTCTTCTCCCGTCGCGTGAGTCTACTCCGGATGGCCTCCCCCTCTCTCGCCCCTTGACTCCGGTGATCCGATCCCGCCGCCATCGTTGCCCTCGGAGGAACATCCCGGTCAGTAGTCTCCTCTTCTTCCCCCCTCCTCCTACTATGATTTCTAGGGTTATCTCTTATCTCCTCCTCCTCCGGCCTCAATTTTTTATCTCACAGATCTGTTGCACCGGGGTTAGAGAGGGGAGGAGAACTTCAGCTAGGGTTGCTCGAGGAGCCTCTTCCAGGCGTGGGGAATCGGGAAGCCGCAGTGGGAGGTAGTGATTGTTCGACTGTTCTTCCTCTGTACTCTCTTTCACATCGTATAATCCTTGCTTCATCTGCTTCTTTGCCATATAATCTCCTGGATATTATTGCTTTTTAGAAGAAATCTTCTGAATTATTATCATGCTTGTATTATCTTGAGACTGTGATTTTATATGGCATACACTGTAGTAAGATTTCGAGATATGAAATCAGACAATCCTGTTTATTAAAACTTACTGACTATGGTTCGCAGAGTGCGTATGTAGAAACTTGAAGCTGAGGTGCGTATGTAATCTGATTGGATTATTTCAAGATGGTCATTTAATATGTATTAATTATTGCAACCTAGCAAGCATTGTTTATTCTAAAAAACAGCTGGCAGTCATATTTTTGTTAATTCTTCAGTTCTACACAAAAATTAGAAGATAAACACAAGGCTTTGGAAGTTGAGAAGAGCCATGCTGAGGCCCGTAAACAGGTAAGAATTTACTTCTGGCTTCTATCATGGGAGAAGCTAATTGTAGGCCACTTGAGTTTTGAATTGATTACTGTTGAGGTCTGCATTGGTATTGTTGTTTGGAGAAAGAACAGCTACAAGGGTCACTTTCAAACATGGCTATTTGTATTTTGTAATATACTAAAAATCAACAATTACATTTCTGGGACAGTCAAAGGAGATTTGTGGATGCTTCTTGGTAACCACACCACGTCTTGTTGGTTATTTTACTTGTTATGTGGATCTTGAATCTCTCCAATGCGGACCATGCTAATCTCCATTTGTTTTTTTTTCCAGTTTTCCTTTATATGCAATTGGGACCTCAAAAACTTTGCAGTTTACATCTGGCTACCATTTTACAAACATAATAACGTATAACACACCATAAATTTTTTTGTCTCTATTTCCAACATAAATCTTATCATAAGTCTGTAGTATGGATATTGTGTGACTTCATCGTTGCCACTTCCTAAGATTAATGGTTAAGCTTGTGTCTAAAGGAGTGGTGACTGAGCCATCTAGGACTGTCTAGTGCAAGCATTGTGACGACATAATTTCCATATCATTGTTTTTTTCCCTTTATTGTCTTCCTTTTCTGCCATATGCAATGATAATTCTCTGTTTGGTATGACTATTTAGTGGTCCGCGTATTTTACTTGTTACGTGGATCTTGAATCTCTCCATGCGGACCATGCTAATCTCCATTTGTTTGCTGACATCCGAATTTGGTTAAATTTGTGCTCCACCTTTTAAGCTTTGTGATCCACCCTGCTTACTATTGTAATTTTGTAAGCATTTTCCATCTTTTCAATCCAACCGGCAACAAGTTAATACTATTGTTTATGACAGATTTGTCTCAACTTTCTGTGTATAGATTCAGC
Organism: Phyllostachys edulis; assembly: GCA_036346405.1. Classification (NCBI taxonomy): domain Eukaryota; kingdom Viridiplantae; phylum Streptophyta; class Magnoliopsida; order Poales; family Poaceae; genus Phyllostachys; species Phyllostachys edulis. Next base: position 6,999,282 of record CM070548.1, read on the forward strand.
TCTTGCTATTTCAAGTCTATTTGCCGGCTAGATGTTTCAAGTCTATTTGCCGGCTAATGCATGCACACAACATAAGGGAATGTGGAACCTTGCTAAGGACACAAAAAGAGCAGCCCTTTGAAGAATGACTTTTTTGACAGAAATTGGCACTCCATGAGTTTATTGGGATTTGGTAATATAGATTAAATCTAACCGTTGACTTCCAAGAGGTAATACTGCACAATGATGATTGTTTGCAACCTTCAGAATACAAAAGTGCACATTGTCATGTATTGCAAGGAGTTCAGATTCATATGCTGGCAGATTATGAACTACCTTCTGATATCTAGTGTGCAAGCGTGTACCAATGGCATGCAAACTCCAAGCAGGATATTAGATATTTCTGCAATAGCATCATGAACTTGATATGGTTGTTACTTCCTTTTTGTCGTGATGAAATTTTCTAGACCTTTTATTCTGAATTTTTATGATTTTTTTTGAATTTTCTGCACTTTTTGTTTTTTTTGAATTTTCTGGATTATTTGTGAACAATTTCTATTTTTTTGAATTTTCTGGTTTGGTTTCGGAAATTTTCATGAATTGTTCCAATTTTTTATGTTGTTTTTGGAATTTTCTATATTCTTTTTTTGTTTTCAGATTTTTAAATATATGCAATCCTTACCAATCCAACCATTTGTCCAAACAAATCAAGGGATTAGATCCAAAGTGGGAGGGGATTAGATCCAAGGTGGAAGGGGATTGGGTGGAAGGAGGGAGATCAACCTAATCCCCTCTTGGATTATTCCTCCCATGGATAGATTTTCTAACTAGCCAAATAAGGCCTAAGGCTGTTGGAATTTCCCCTGTAAGGCTGTTGTTTGATATGTCTACATTGAAGAGGAAGTTTAGGCTGCTCATCCAGTCAGGTATTGGTCCAGTTAGTTTTTTAGATAATGGAAGAGAAAAAAAAAATCTCTTCCGACCTCTGCATCAAGGATGTACACAATCCAGTTGGTCCAGTTAGTTGATTGTTATTAAAAGATAACATCTCCAAATTCATGAGCTTTGATAAACATCGAGGTATGTTTCCAGATAATGAACAATCATTTAGGGAAAGAACCTGAAGATTCTCAAAACCATCAATTCTGTCATCATCTGGCATGGCCAAGTGCATGAAGTCGTGCCCAATAAACAAGGCGGTGAGATTCCTGCATCTCCTAAGGATCTGAAGTGCACTTGTGATATTTATAAGAGAGATGTTAGCAAGTGATAGGAATGAGATGTGCTTCAGATTTCCTATTCTTCCCGACATTACTTGGCCATGGAAATTATTGGAAGATAGCGTAATGCGCTTAGATTCTTTGCGAGTAGATGCTTTCGGAATTGTTCGATGAAGTTGTTTAAGTAAAGATCTAAAGTTTTTAGATTGGGTAGGTTTGGAGAAGTTGACCTTGCCGAACTCTCCCGAAGTTGTTTCTCTTGAGGTCGACGGTTATGAGATTTGTGCAATTGCCCAAAGTTGATGGCAGCTCTCGACAAGTTGTTGTCATCCAAATGGAGCTCCTCCAACCTCGACATGTTGTTATCCAAATGGAGCTTCTCCAATCTCTTGAGCTCACTTATAGAATCGGGATATAGCCACCGAGCCCATTCCTCCAAGATCAAGGGTGACCAGATTAAATCGACTTGATTATGCCATTGAGTGCTCCTTCTAACTGCTTGTTTGGTAAAGAGAGTGCTCTAACGAGGTAACATCAAGAGCTCATATGGAAGAGTCCCATTGAGGTGGTTGTGGCGATCTTGAGCAATGTCAAGATGGAGCAATTCTTGAGCCACGGAGGATGCTTCCACTTGAATTTGTTATGGCGAGTTCAAGCACTGACAAAGAATGGTGCAATCGACCGTAACGAAGTTGGAATTGTTAGATGTATATGTATTTTTTCCATTGTATAAGGGGCTCCTTGCATATATACCACACCTGTGCTTGTATATATACGGGTCCATTGGCCTCATAATGAATATAAGCGCTATTCATAACATGGTATCAGAGCGAGGTTAGGGTTAGGGTTTTCTCACGTGTTTTTCCTCACGTGAACGACGCCGCCCTCGTTGCCTCTGCTCAGTTGCACCGCCGTCCCAGGCTACTACGCCCGAGCTCGCCCCTGCTTGAGCCGCCGCCGGTCTACCTCGCTTAGCCGCCGCCGCCGGGTTCTCCGCCGAGCCACCGCCATTGGTTCTCCTTTCGGGCGCCGCCGGTCTACCTCGCTGGCCACCGCCGCCGCTCGGGTTGCTCCACCGGCGTGATCGCCTCTGCCTCCGCCCATGATCGGACCGACGCAGTACCCACCGCTCCGTCGTACCCTTTCCACCTCGCTTCGCTTCGCGTGCCCGGCTCTTACTTTCGGGGCGGGATTTATCATTGCCCATTGCTGGCCACGCGCCTCGCCGGTGCTCGGGGCGTCCACGTCGCGCCGCCGCCGCCGCCAGAACCGCCCGACCTTCCGCCGTTGCGGGTCGCACCGCCGCCGCCCTGCGCCAGCCGCCCCCATTCTTGCCGCTGCCGGGAACTCCCGTCGCATGGTTTCGATAGGCGAGTGGGCCGGTTCGGCTCAAGCAAGGGCCTTCGGTTTCTTAAGTGAGCCGGTTCGGCTCAGGTAAAAAAACGTTGTTCTAACCACCGTCCAGCGCCGCTTGTTAGACTTTGTTGCCTTGGTCGCCGCGCCGTCCAGCGCCGCCTACCAATGGGCACTGTTTCCGTTCCTCGCTGCCGGGTGATCTTCGATGGTCTCAATTATCGGGACTGGTTTCAGGATATGTGTAACAGCCCCAGTTTTAATGAACAGTAATAAGGTACTTTCCATAGCATCACTGCTCATTTTTGAAACTTGGACATTTTGCTACAAACTAAAACCTTTCTCTTCTAGCCCAAAATCCAAACTTGTTTGAAGCTTCAAAAGAAAATACCAGTCAATGTTGGTATTAAGACCGAGAAGTATTTTTGTTTAGAACTAGATGAATTATCTTGGCCAAAAATAATTTTGTTAACTTTTAAAGATTATTTTGACCTTGAGAAAAATATTTGTCTTTAAATAAACCTCTTCGGTTTAAATAAATTATTTATGTAATTTAAACTGAGAAACATTGGTTTTCAAAATTTATTGGGTTATATAATATTCCAGTAGCATCCTTGCAAAATTTCATATTTTTACAAATTTATTTGCTATTTTTAAAAGCCCCGGTCAAACTTTTGAAGTTTTGAAATGAGTTAGTCAAACTGGTCAGCCTAACCCTAAACCTTGTGCTGTAGCGACCCGAGCCAAGTGGTTGGGTCCAACCCAGTGCAAATTGGTCTTGCTCTGTCACGTTCGGCGCGAGCTCAAAACTCGAGTGAACGTGAACCGTTGATTTCCTAGCGATCGGTCGAGATTCGCGGAGCCGTGCGGGTCATCCACACGCTTGAAGCGATCTCCACCGTAGGATCCTCATCCAACCGCGCTCAGTTTTGGTTCTGAAACCAAAACACGCCTCAACACTTGCGACCGTTAGATCTTACACGAACGGACTGGATCCATTGCGACTTTCGGACCGTCCGAAGGTCTCATGTGATCTCCATCGTCGGATCTAAATCGGGTGCCTTGCTGTCTTTGTTTTAAAGGCCTAAAACGCCTCAAAACTCATGACCGTCGGATCCTCCACGAACCGCCCAGATCAGCGTGGTCTACGCCGTGACGCCCTACCCATCGCTCGAGGACCTATACATCGCCGTCACCATTGTTGCTCAGATTCAGCTGCCGCCTCTTCATGCTGATCTATTCGTCGGTGAGCTTCCCTGCTCTCCTTTGTGCGTCATCTCAAGCCTTTCATCACCCTCAGTCAATTCCCCATCTTCTTGATGCTTCCCCGTCACCGAATTGTCATCGCCGGCCACTTCTCTTGTCCCCGGCCAACTTCGTGTTGCCGCTGGCATGATCCACCTCCGGATCTCCCGAGCCTCTCTCTGTGATCCTCTTGTACTTCCCGTCCCGGTGCTCCCTTTGGTTCTCTTCGAACGCCACCCAATCTCCAAGACCGATGTACCCGTGAACACCGCCGCCGCTCAAGTCATCACCGCCGGCAAGCCATTGCCGCCATAATTGAGCCACCACTACCCGAAGCTTTCCCGTGACTTTAGCATCTTGTTTTTGTCCTTTGCCTCTGCTTCTTCACCGTTGGTTGGCCTCGCTGTCGAGAGTTTGCTCATCGTTGAGATGCTGATGTCACCTCTCTGAAGCTACAACCACTCAAGGTCAGGCCATGGCCAGAGATGGTGAGAACAGGGGTGAAATTGTTGTTGTTGTTGGCTGATGGGCTCAATAGCATTAACTCAGTGATGGAATGCAATGGCAAAGATGGACTCGCCGCTGCATCGCTCTGTCCAGAGTATGGAGACACGAGCCGCTTCTGCTGAATCTTCAGTGGTGTCTCCGTCCGCCTAATTCTTGTGGGCTGCGCCGGCGATCACACGGCCTGGCCTCCATACAAGGCCCAACTCGACTCCTCCTGCTCGCACGATCCCACAATGCGCACGGGCACAGCACATGCACGAGCTGCATTCTCCCCCACGCGCAGTGGTGGCTCGGACCCCGCGCGATCTGGCGCACGGGTGCCGGAGGCTAGGGAAGAAGGCCCGGTGATACGTCCTCCCGTGGTAAATCTTTCGAAAATCTTGTGGAAATAATTTTTGGAGATGCGTAGAATCTTTCCAATCTGCTACCGTCGTAACTCTAACGTGTCTAATTTCCTGCCAATGCATGTGCAGAAAATATGATGTTTGTGAAGGACTTGGAATTGATGTGTTGTGCGTTGCAAATTTGGCAATCCTTTTACGACAGGGCCCAAGTTATGGGTTTTACTTGTGTACTCGTAATTCAATTTTTTTTAAAAAAAACAGGCCCGAGAGCTGCCTATTCAATTGATAAAGAGGAAACCAAGAACAGAGACCCGAAGGTCCGAGAGTTTCTAAAGAATAATTACACAGTAAAAATGCTCTCCAAAACATTCCCCCTCATCCCTGCGATTGTCCAGGCTCTTCTTTCCTCCCTAATCTTAGCGAACAGCTCCGTAGTGGAGGCGAACCTTCTGTTGAATATTTTACATTCTACTGTTATCCATGTTAAGGGTATTTGTGGTATTTCCCTTGTACTAGAGTTTAGTCTCGTGTCTCCTTTGTACCCTATATATATTGCTCATTGATCCTCATGAATACACACACATTATTCATAACATAGTATCATAGCAAAGGTTAAAACCATAGACTCCAACCTAGCCTCTAGCCTCCGACCACTTCCGCTGCCCGCTACCCCCGGGAGGAGTAATCTCCTCTCCCGGGGGCGGCCACATTAGTCATAGTCTTTTAGAAGCAGCAACAACATCTTTCCTTCTCGCTTTGGATCTGGATCCATGTCTGGATCCGTCGCCGTCAGGACAATTCACTTATACTTCAACCAGATCCTTTGGCACAATCTATTGTTATCATTCAACAAACAAACCAAAACAATGAAATAAAATGTTATACGAACGAAGTTCCAACAAGATTTACTCTCTCTCTCTCTCTTTGACACATTTAGACTGCTTCACTTCAAATCACCGTACACAGTCACATACTTTTACATCACCAAATTGATCACTCCTCGTCCATGAATCTCTCCAAATACATCTTTTTCTTTAAACACTAAAAGGAGCTATAAATTTTTTTAGATAATGGAAGAGAAAACCTCTCCCAGCTTTTGTATTCAAGGATACACACAGCCCAAAGTTTATTACAATTATGTAAAAATTCTTAACCAGGCTAAACAATAGCTCTACAAACCACAATGAAGCGGCAAAACAAATGCCGCAAAAATATAAACCAACTACACATGGGAACTACTAGTAGGAGCTACACATGGTTCACAACTATACGAAGCTTGTTCGTTACAGATGTTGCTAACCCTGCATAGCAGCCAAATCTTACCAAAACCATCATAAACCCATATGGGAACTGAAGTAGGACTAGCCAAAATATGTTGATAAGACTATCTGATCATATAGCACCCCTACACAAAAAAACGCACAAAAGGCAATCACAACGACGACCTTTTCGTCAATTTGTTTTGCGGAGAGAATTGTTTTAGCTGTCCTGTTGTGTTGTTTCTTGGAGATCAATGGTGTTTCAGCTGAACCGCAATGGTTTACAAGCATAGGACCACACAATTTTGGGTTGCCATCAAAGCTAGAAGAATTCGGGAATGTGCTAAGCTGGCCTTCAGTTGGAATTGGACCTTCTAGGTCATTATTAGAAATGTTGAAATGAGAAAGGAAGTGCAGTGTGCTCAGTGCGGCTGGAATTGTACCAGTGAGATGATTGCTGGACAAGTCAAGCACCTCCAGGTTCGTGAGGTCACAGATCGGTCGTGGGATCTCTCCAGATAATTTGTTGCAGCTCAAATTGAGTGACTCGAGCGCTTTCAACTGACCAATCTCCTTGGGGATCACACCAGTGAAGTTATTGATGCCTAAATTTAGCACTTTATGGAAAGCACTTGGCTTGCGGTACATAAGTGATTGAGTTATATAAACAGGCAGCTCGAAGACCATTGATGCTAGCCTGTCTGTTTGTAGCATTGGCATCTCCATTAAGGCTGTTGGAATTTCCCCTGTAAGGCTGTTGTTTGATATGTCTATATAGAAGAGGAACTTTAGGCTGCTCATCCAGTCAGGTATTGGTCCAGTTAGTTGATTGTTTTCTAAAAATAACATCTTCAAATTCGTGAGCTTTGATAACCAACGAGGTATGTTTCCAGACAATGAACAATCACGTAGGGAAAGAGCCAGAAGATTCTCAAAACCATCAATTCTGTCATCATCTGGCATGGCCTCGTGCATGAAGTTGTACCCAATAAACAAGGTGGTGAGGTTCCTGCATCTCCCAAGGACCTGAAGTGCACTAGTGATATTTGTAAGAGAGATGTTACAAATTGAAAGGAATGAGATGTGCTTCAGATTGCCTATTCTTCCTGACAGCTGGCCATGGAAATTATTGTGAGATAGCCGTAACGCAGTTAGATTGCCGCACGAATAGATGCTTTCTGGAATTGTTCCAGTGAAGTTGTTCCACACAAGATCTAAAGTTTTTAGATTGGGTAGGCTGGAGAAGTTGACCTTGCCGAGCTCTCCCCAGAAGTTGTTTCTCCCGAGGTTGACGGTTATGAGATTTGTGCAGCTGCCCAAAGTTGATGGCAGCTCTCCTGACATGCTGTTGTTATCCAAATGGAGCTCCTCCAATCTCTTGAGCTCACTTATAGAATCTGGGATATTGCCACTGAGCCTATTCACTCCAAGATCAAGGGTGACCAGATTCGTGAGCTTGATTATGCCATTGAGTGCTCCTTCTAACTGATTGTTAGGTAAAGAGAGGTGCTCTAACGAGGTGACACTGAAGAGCTCATATGGTAGAGCCCCATTGAGGTTGTTGTGGCCAGCGCTGAGCAATGTCAGTATGGAACAATTACTGAGCCCTGGAGGGATGCTTCCACTGAATTTGTTGTAACTGAGTTCAAGCACAGCAAAGAATGGTGCACTGACACAGAACGAAGTTGGTATCTGCCCAGTAAAGCTGTTGTTGCTGGCATTGAGAGCAACCAGACTCTTCGTCACCTCCCATGTCGTGTATGGAAACCTTCCTGTCAACAAGTTGCTTGAGATGTTCAGTACCTGCAGAGGCCGGACAGGGGTTGAAGATGGCAATTCACTCAGGCCTTCTGTTAGGTAGTTAAAGCTGACATCAAGGACAATGATGCTGCTCGATAACACCAATTCCAGCGGTAAGCCACCGGACAGCGAGTTGTGGGACAAGTTGAGGCGCAGCAGGCCAGTGAGGTTGCCAAGGGAAGGTGAGATGCGCCCCCCGAGGCCTCTAGAAGCCAGCAAGACATCAGTGACCTTCCTATCTGGGCTGCAGGTGATCCCTTCCCACGAGCAGCAGTCGGTGTTGCTCTGCCATGATGCGGTGAGGCCACCGTCCTGCGAGAGCCCAGCAAGGAACTGGAGGAGGGAGCTCTTCTCCTGCTCTGTGCAGGAGCTGGTGGGAGAGGCCAAGGAGATCAGCAGCACAAGAGCGAAGCCAAGGAAAGGCATGGGAAGTCCGTTCCTGTGTTTCTTGTGTGAGCAATGGGGTGGCTGCATGGTTCTCAACAAACTAGCATGGAAACCAGAGGCTTAAGTTTTGTTCTTCCAGGATAAAGTGCCAATGGTCTGATGAAGAAAGAGCACGATAGGTAGGGAACAATCAGCTCCTGTCTCCATTTTGTTTGATCCTTCCAGGTCATAGTCACGAAAAGAAAATTTGGGTCAAGGATTAGCTGGTACTGTTTACCTGCTACAGTGTTTTTATTAGCTACAGTTTTTTTTTTTTTTTTATAAGTTCAGTACTTACTAGTTGTCCATGATTAAGTCCTTATTGAACTGTTACACTATGCCTTAATTTGCTGGGTGAACAAATTAATGGAGGGGTTGTTGCTCTGCTCAAATCTCAATGCTATCTCTTCTTGACCTGAGGCGTTTACTGTCTTGCCGTTGTCTTCATCCAAGAGTCGAAAGCTCATCTTTGGTTAATGTATACATTTGCAGTTGATTCCATTCTAACAGGCCCCAGGTTTATGGGTGGATTAACAGTAATGCATGGTGTAAGCTGGGTAGCATCTGAGAATCAGCATTTGAGAATCAGAGAACCGAGGAGACAGGTTGATGTTTGTAACATCCCGTTTTCGGTTTTCGATTAGCATCTTTCCGTTTGTCCACTTGGATTTCAAATTTTGTTTCAAATTATAGTGTATTGGCAAAATTCTCTAGTTTCTGCCTCATTTCAAATTGGGGTTTCGAATTTCGGCTTGAATCTCGGTTTCGATTTGATTCCTTTCTGTTGAGCTCGGCCCATCTGGCCCCTCTCCTCCCCTTGCCCCCTTTCTTTTCTTTCGACCAGTTGGTCGGATACCTCCTGTTAGGGATATGAGGGTATTTGTGGTATTTCCTATTGTTTTAGGGTTTAGACTTGTGTTCCGTTGTACCTTATATATTATATTGCCCATTAGGCCTCTTCAATATACACACAATATTCATAACACAGTATCAGAGCCAAGGTTAGGGTTACTGTAGCCACCGCCTTGCCTCCGCTCGCTCTCCGCTGCTGCTGCCCCCGGGAGGAGCGATCTTCACTCCCAGGGGTGGCCACCTTCCGCTCGATGGATCCCTGCGTCGTGGTCCTCTGCTTGACGTATACTCACGTGACAGCCGCCAGTTGCCATTGTCGTGCCCCGCTTCGTGCGTCTTCCTCCTCGATAGCGAACAAGCGCTATTCCCCTGGCGCATCGACGCCGACCTCCTCGCTAGTGTGTTCGCCTTCCCGCCACTGGTCGCGGGGCCACTCCTCGATGCCCGGCGCGATCTCAGGCTCTTCGATGACAAACATGCCGAGATGGGCCACCAATTCGACCGCTGCGCCCCTCACCTCGGCCTCCAACCAAGCGTTGCCTCGCTGCGGCTATTGAGCCGCCACCACGACTTCACCGCCGTCCGGGTTGGATGTCGCCATGTGGAAGTCCGTGGCAGCCGAGGATGCCCTTCACCTCTGCCTCGAGAAGGTCCAGTCGCCACGGCGCGGGGAGCGCGTGACAGAGTCCGAAGAGAACCTGCGCCACACCGAGGGGAGAGAGAGCAACTTGGGTAGGAGGTTTCTTGGCCTCTTGTAAGGCGCCCGGTTGGCTCATGCCATTAAAGGCAGTGCCTTTGGGTCTCTCTCTACTACCCTTCTCTATCTCTGCAGATTGGTGCCTACCCGGTGGTTGGGTTGGATTCCAGCTCCTGGAGGAGCTCTTTCCATTTGATTGGCATCGGAAAGGAGCCTCCTTTCCTGCGTCTTCCTGCAGAATTTCGGTTTCTACTTTGGCTTCTCCAGCTCCAGCTTCTTGCAGCAGCTTCTTCCGCTGTTAGAGCTTGTTGTTGCTAGTATCTACTGCTCCTTTGAGTCTTATTTCTTCTGTTGTGTCCATCCAAGTCCATATCATTCAATCGTTGAGTTCGTCTAAGCCATACGAGTCCATAAATTTATTGTCAGTCATAGAAGCATAGGGATTTCTTTGCATGGCAACAGCTGCTGCTCTTTTCTTCCAGCTGCTGCGGATCCAACGCCCCAAGCTTCTAAGGCCGCCGCGCTTCTTGTGCACTACGTCTCTATTGTGCTTCTTGTGCACTGTGTCTCTATTGCGCTTGTTCTGCACTGCGTCTCTATTGTGCTTCTTGTGTACTACGCCACCGCCGTCTTGGACTTCGATCTACGCTGCCATGCTTGTATCTATTTCTATTCGGCTTGATTTGATAGCTTTCTCTATTTTTGTCGGTTTCGTCATCTTCTTCGTCATGTTTCGTGGTCGACTTTGCTCCCTTACCATGTGCTTCATGGGCTATCGCACGACCCCGGATGGGAGGAGATCTTTTCTCGATATATTTTTCAAGAGCTGCATGCTACAACGACATTATCAAGACTCGGACTTCGGATTTTCCCTATTTTAGTGTCAACCCTTTCCAAGTGCAATTGCTATTGCATACGCCTTGCATTTGAGGGGGGTGTAACATCTCAAAAATTTTGTTTGTTTTAAAAGTAAAAATAACCATTTGAATTTTGTTGGTTAAAGTTAAAGCTTAATTAGAATTTTTAGAGTTCAAAAATAATTTAATATGATTAATATCAACATCAACTATTATCAAAATTATTTTGTTTGTATTCTATGTGTTTGGATATATTTTCTAGATTTTTCTAGAATTTTTCTGAGTGCATTTGCTATTTTATATTTGCCAATTGGATTTCCTGCTATTTTCTAAAAAGAAAAAAATAATATTAATCTCAGAAATAACTGTGGTCCAAATCTATAAACCCCGGCCCATTCCTTTCTCTTCTCTGGCCTGGTCTGCTTCACCTTCTTTCTTTTCGCCAAATTGACCCATTTCAAGCCGCCCATTCCTCCTTGGTTTTCCTTCACATGAAAATTTAACCACCTCGCGTTGCTCATTAACCGAAAGCGTTACTTTCCTTTTCCGTTTGTTTCCCTACCCGGTGGCCCCGTTACTAGCGCTACGTTGGCTTTCTTCTTCCCTAGACTCCACCCGAGTAGTGTTCATGTCCAGCACGCAGAGCCGCACCGTTTGCATCTCCAACTCCCCTCTTCGAGCCTATTTAAAGCCGAGTATCTGTCTCAAAATCTCCACCCGTGTCTTCTCTCTCAAAGCCATAAACTCCTTGTCCCGGGGTCTTTTTCGTTTTGTCGGATTTCATCTACAATCCGAGCCGCCACCGCAAGCTTCTTTTCGGAAGATCTTCGTCGTCAGTCCATCTCCAGCATCGTCGTCACCTTCCTCGGGATCGCATCAGCGTGGTCTACGCCATGACGCCCTGCCCATCGCCCGAGGACCTCTACATCGCCGTCGCCATTGTTGCTCAGATTCGGCTGTCGCCTTTTCACGCCGATCTATTCGCCGGTGAGCTTCCCTGCTCTCCTTTGTGCGTCATCTCAGGCCTTTCATCACCCTCAGTCAATTCCCCATCTTCTTGATGGTTCCCCATCACCGAATTGTCGTCGCCGGCCACTTCCCTTGTCCCCGCCAACTTCGTGTTGCCGCCGGCATGGTCCATCTCCGGATCTCCCAAACCTCTCTCTGCGATCCTCTTGTACTCCCCGTCCCGGTGCTCCCTTTGGTTTTCTTCGAACTCCATCCAATCTCCAAGACCAATGTACCCATGAACGCCACCGCTGCTCAAGTCATCGCCGTAGGCAAGACATTGCCGCCATAGCCGAGCCACCACAGCCCGAAGCTTTCCCGTGACTTCAGCATCTCGTTCCCCTGTAGATAGAATAGGAAGCTTAGGCTATTGATCGAGGGAGGTATTGGCCCACTAAGTTGGTTGTTGTATTCACATATTTAACAGCCGGAGGATTTCTCTCCGGCCGCACGGCCACGTCGCCCGGAATTCTTTGGCCCTCCGATCGCACGCGCACCCGCCTCCGCATCCTCCGATCCGACACTGTGTGCTTCGTGCGCGGGTGCGGTCAAGTGTGGGCCACATCGCCCCACGCCTCTACCAACCCGATCTCTGCCTCGCCTACCCTCACGTGCACCCTCTCCTCCCTAGATCCCCCGCTTGCGTCCACTCTCCCCAGATCTCCCTCTCCAACGCCTCCTCCTCGCCGCCACCGCCTCAGTCCTCTCTGCCTCCTCTCTCACGCCACCGTCGCCGCCGCCGCAGTCCTCTCCGCCTCCTCTCTCACGCCGTCGCCACCACAGTCCTCTCCGCCTCCTCTCTCACGAGTGCCTATGGTCGCCCCTCCTCGCGTCGCCTCGCCTTCAAGGCGTCGTCCTGCACCGCGCCCAGATGCTGTCGTCCTACGCTGTCCCCAAATTGCTCCGCCTCCTCTCTCCCACGCGCCTCTGGTTGCCTCGCGCCGCCTCACCTCCTCTCTCCCAGGCGCATCCACACCTCTCGGTCCGCTCTCTGAGTCGCCTTCACGACGTCGTCCTGCACCACCCTCGGATGCCGTCGTCCTGCACCGTCTCCTTCAAGCTTCAGTCATACTGCAAGTTGGTGACCCAAAATCCATTGTTGGAGTCCAGCAGTTATTGGAGTTCTCGCTGAGCAAAATTGGTGCAGAGATTGGAGTTGTTGATTTGGTCGAGGCGCCGAACCATGGTGCTGTTCCGAAAGTTCTTCGTCAAGAAGTCACATGACGGACTACTCCTCATCACAGACAACATATACGGTAATGGAGTTCTTTCCTTTGCATTGCCATGCTTTTAGTTGCTTGCAATAAACAAATTTGTTTTGCCCTATTAGCTTAGTAAAAGAAAGAGGCTTCAGTTTGATTGATATGATACTGACTGCTAAGTTTAGGTATAGTTGAAATGTTGAATTGAGCTGTGCAGAGCATAGCACAGGATGGTTTTAAAAGATAATTCAGAGAATTTCAGGGTCAATAGAGTTATACAGTGGTGGATGGTCCTTTTAGCATACATATTTATTTGCTTATTACAATTTAAATGAGGTAAATTGTTTCAGTTTGTCACCTTAAAAAATGCTTTATTTTCTGCTCATTAGTTGAATAGCTAAATTCAGTACAGAGCTGACGATTGGCATATGATTGACACAGATAGCTTATATTTGTTTTAGTTTTTTTATTGTTGCTTCTCCATGACAGTGCTGGAAGATGGTCACTTTGAACCACACATCAGAGGAGTTGCATCACATCTTCTGGAAACTTTTCATGATCTCAAATTTTGGGACTCAAAACGATGAAAGCCATACATACCACATTTTATCTGAGTATGGTATGACTGTTTTGGACTACCCAGGCCACTATGAGGGGTGTCCACTTCTCACCATGGAAATGGTCCACTGCATTTTTAAGTCTAGCGAAAGCTGGAGCTCTCTGGGTTAGTAGAACTTACTGGTAATGCACTGCGAACAAGGATGCTGGCCTATTCTGTGACGAACTGAGTCCAGATGGGGCGACCATGCGCCGAGGTCGTCACCTTCCTCCTGTCGTGGTGACGGCTGTGTCCAGCAGCCACCGCCAGTGAGAAAATTCTTTGCATTCTTACATTCAAGGTGTTCGACATACTGCTGCTGTGGACATCAGGTAGCTGTGATGAAACAATTAGGTCAATATTGTTGTTTTATGCACTCTGTTCCAATTTTCAGTTGATGGTAACTCTACTGTGCCTATTTGTTGCAGATTAGCTTCACAGATCTCTATGGCATCTAGGAACAGGTTTATGTGGGAAATGATCCATGAACTAAGCAGTGGCTTATTAGAAAATTTCCCTTTTTATAATTGGTAACGTAAATCATATCGGACATAATAGATGCTTTTATCATTTTTAACTTGCTTATCAATTCTTTTGTTCTATTTATATGAACGTACAGCCTTTTCTTGAGTCACTCTAGGAAGCCATTCATGTCTACGTATGCATGTACATCCTTTCACTGACTTTTGTCATTCATATATGTATTCATGTACAACCTTTTACAGCCTTTTCTTTAGCCACTCTATGAAGACATTCATGTCGATGTATGCATGTATATATATGAATATGTGTTCCCTTACATCTCAAAACTGACAGGTTCACCAGCAAAAAAAAAACTTACAGTACAGACTTTCTAGTTTTAAGTCAATACCCTTTTTTTAATCAAGAACAAGCTGCTCTCTCGGAAGAACCAAGTGGTGGAACATGTATGCATGTACAACCTTTCACAGCTTTTTGTCATTACAACCATTCACAGCCTTTTGTCATTCATATATGTATTCATATACAACCTTTTCTTTAGCCACTCGATGAAGACATTCATGTCTATGTATGCATGTGTATGTATGAATGTGTGTTCTTTACATCTCAGAACTGACAGGTTCACTAAAAAAAACCCAAACTTACAATACAGTCTTTCCATTTTTCAGTCAATGTCTTTTTTTATTCAAGAACAAGCTGCTCTCTCGGAATAACCAGGCGGTGGAACTATTAAGGTAGTAAGTGAAATGCGATTAACATCTTAGTTTAGAGATCCTATGAAATATTTTTATGTTCTTGTTCCGAACATACTTCCTAACAAATATGGAGCCTGTAAAATCCTGGGAATTTATGGCATTGGTTGTAGAAGGTCTCAGATTTTTGAAAATATCCGTTGTCTCGGTGTACTCCTAGATTGCATATTAATATTAAGGTTGTCAATTCACACTTACATTACTTTTATATCTATCAAATTTCCGATGCATTGCTCTCATAAAACTAGAAAGGTTATGTGCTCCATTGTCTCGCCTGCAGAGGTTATTTTCTCACTGAATTTGCATGCCGTTTCAAGGATGCCATAATAGATCCTTCAATTGTCTTTCAGATACTTTTTTTATAGGTGTATTTTCAATATTATGTTACACGCTTAGTTTTTGAAAGATTTTGTTTTTACCTATATGTGCATAATCCTGTAAGTTCATTTGTAGATTTACCTAATGTTCATTATACCAATGTACTTCTTATTTATACGTGTGGTGTGTTCATAGTATTTACACAGCTTTTCCTTTTATAGAACTAGATAAGCTTCCTATAGAAGAATACAAATAGTTTGTTCTCATATACAATGTAAAGCTAACCAGTCCAGACTTTTCGGTTATTATTTTTCTGAAACCTTTTATGCCAATGTGATTTGATGAAGAGAACCGCTGGCCGCGTGTGCCACGCCGTCTCGATATTTTTTTCGTGCCTCTTTTATTATTTTTTATTGTGTTTTATGTATGATGCAAGTTGTAGTCATTAATTGTGAACGAAGATGACGCTTTGTGGTGTTAAGAAAGCCTAAAAATTAAATGTAAACTTCTATAGTCCTCCTCGTTGCAATGTAAAATATATGTTAACTGACTCTGCTTTCCTTATTGCAGGATGGACATTTTTTTTATATATATTGGGATCTTCCTTTGCACAAGAATACATGATTACCATGATGATTTATCTATCGGCTTAGGTGCCCACGTTTTTTAGCTTCTTTAACATTAATTCCATTTCTGTTTCCTATTCATTATGCCTATGTACTACTAATTTGTACATGTTGCTCCTCAGTTTCTCTAACGTTCATTTCGCTTCCATTTGCTATTCGTTATGCCTGTCTGCTATTAATTTTTAAATGATGCTTCTTTATATTTATATACTTATATATTGCTAGGTTATCTATTGCTCTTTGTAAAACTCATATGTGGAGGAACAACCAGTTGTTTCACCTTCCTTAGTCATGTGTGGATGTCAAATTCTAAATGATGGAGATGCCTGAATGAGTCTGTTCGTATAATGATTTTTTATTTTAGATTACGAGTGGTTCGTCCTCATGTATAGTGCAAAACTATATACTTGAAACTTTCCTTTCTTATGGAAAGGAATTGCCTGAAGCAAGACAAAGGATAATAAATATACCGAGTTTATTGGAGTTGTTGGATCAATAATCACCGGAGTGAGTTTAAATCTTTTCTGCACCAAATGACAGCTTATGCTCAGTTCATAAATCATTGGCCTTTGTTGATAGTTGATCTGACACCTATTGTTTCTGGGTACCAAATACTCTCATAGAGGTTGCATACTTCCATGCGTCTCATGATGCCCACGTTTTAGTTAGTGAAAATATAAAAGGTTCCCATGGGTGGAGGAGAGTTGAAAAGGACCAGAAAATATTGTCTGTTAAGGTCTGGATGAAGCATAGTTCTTTCTGATTTCATAACAAGAAGTCAAGGACATATGATGTTGGGCTCAACTAATGCCATTCTTACAATGTTATATTGCATTAGATGCTTTTGAGACGTTTAGGCCTCAGGTTCAACATTCAGCCTAACCATATGCACAAGTTTTCCTTTTTGATATCTATTGTTTTGTTCCATCAATTGGTGTGTGACGATTGGTTTGACATTGACTTAACTTGCCTTTTTATGTGCATTCAACACATATGTCATCCCAACAAATAACAGGAGTTGTCTACCTTTGCACAGGAAACCCCGTGCCGAAAGACATTGAACAGATAACAGAAAACAAGTACAACTTCTAGGAAATTATCTTCCTAATGCATACAATTTTAAACTTACAGTTTGAGACCTATAACGTATTAAATCGTCTCCTAAAACACGATAACCACTGTTATTTCTTATAAATTATCATTCGTTGAAAAAGATAACTACAACAAACTAACTGTTTTTCTCTTCCCTACCACCGAACATATCCGTGCCATTGGCGTGGGTCACATTCTAGTAAAAAAATAACCCTTCCAAATGTTTTAACTTTGATAGCCATTAAGGTATTTTTCCAGACAATAAGCAATCAGCTATGGAAAGAGCCTTAATATTTTAAAAACCATCAATTGTTTCATCTTCTGGCATGTCCTCACCTTGGAAGTTGCTCCCCATTAGCAAAGTAACGAGGCTCCTGGAGCTCTTGAGTACATGAATTGCATTTGTGATATTTGTAAAGGAGTTGTTAGTAAGTGATAGGAAACCGAGGGACATGAGATTGCTTATTCTCGTGAAAGTTGGCCGTGGAAATTGTTGGAAGATAGCCGTAGGGGCGATAAGATTGCTTTGCAAGAGTAGAGGCTCTCTGGGCTGCATGCAAAGAATTTGTTGAGCATAAGATCTAATACTTTTAGATTGGGTAAGGTGGAAAACTTCACCTTTGTGAGCTCTCCGCAGAAGTTGTTGGCCCTAAGGATGATGGATGTGAGATTTTAACATTTGCACAGAGCTGACGGAAGCTCTCCAGACATGCTGTTGTACTCTAAGTAAAGCTTCTCCAGCCTCTCGAGCTTCCCAACAGAATCTGCGATCTTGCCGCTGAGCTCGTTCTCCCCAAGATCAAGGATAATTAGATTATGGAGTCTGACTATATGTTCAGTGTTAGAAAAATAGGGACAAATGAGACATAAATTTTTACTTAGAAAACCCTTGTGGAAAAAAACAACGGGCGTCAACCGGCGATGATCACTATATGAGGAGTGATTACAAAACGCAGGGGTTTACAATGAGACATCGTTCTCTCCGTGTGGCTTACAAGAGGTATATAAAGGGGTAAAAAGACTTAGAGGACTTAGAGTCCAAGTAGGACACTAATATGCTAATATGGTATATTTCAGATACTTCCATATTAGAAATTCGGATCACATACGGATCCAAATATCAACAATCTTCACCTTGAGACGAATTTCATCTTGTAGCAAAATAAAGAATCATCAATCACCAAATGATTCCCCAATAAAATAAAAATCACCGTGCGCCAACTAATCTCTAGGACTAAACTGTAATACTATCTAAACTTGAGCAAAGCTCAAACTTAATAACAGGAACTGCTTTTGTCATCATATCAACTAGATTATCATGAGTACTTATCTTGCACACTTTGACAGCACCTTGAGCAATAACATCTCGAATAAAGTGATATCTCACATCAATGTGTTTTGTTCTCTCATGGAACATCTGATCCTTTGTAAGGCATATAGCACTCTAACTATCATAAAATATAGTAGTGCAAGAATTATCTCCACAAAGCACAGTGTACAAATCTCTCAACCAAATAGCTTCTTTACAAGCTTCAGAAATAGCCATATATTCTGCTTCAGTGGTTGATAAGGCAACAGTAACTTGCAAACTTACCTTCTAACTAATAATACAACCACCAATGGTGAAAACATAACCTGTTAGAGACCTCCTCTTATCCAAATCAGCAGCATAATTAGAGTCAAAATAACCAACAAGTTCATCTTTAGAATTCCTAAACTGCAAACAAGCATTAGAAGTGCCACGCAAATATCTAAAAATCCACTGAACTGCTTTCCAATGCTCTTTTCCAGGATTAGCCATGTATCTACTAACAACACTCAGTGCATGGGATAAATCAGACGAGAACAAACCATGGCATACATAAGAGAACCAATCTGACCGAATATGGAACTCTAGACATGTACTCAATATCATAATCGACTCAGACATAAGGTCAAGATAATCAAATGCGAAGCTATTGGAGTACTCACTGGTTTTGCATCATGCATATTAAAACGACGAAGGACTTTCTCAATATAACCTTTTTGACTAAGGTATAACTTGCTAGATTTCCTCTCTCTAATAATCTCCATGCCAAGAATTTTCTTTGCTGAACCTAAGTCCTTCATCTCAAATTCATTACTCAATTGTACTTTCAATTTTGCTATTTCTGACTTATCTTTTGCAGCAATCAACATATCATCTACATAGAGAAGCAAATAAATAGCTGAACCATTAGCAGTCTTTAAATAAACACAACTATCATAATCAGACCGCTTAAAATCATGAGAGAGAATAAAGGAGTCAAATCTCTTGTACCATTGCCTTGGAGATTGCTTCAGACCATAAAGAGATTTCTTTAATCTACAAACAATGTGTTCTTTTCTAGGAGTAACAAAACCCTCAGGTTGGTCCATATAAATGTCTTCTTCCAACTCCCCATGTAAGAATGCAGTTTTAACATCTAATTGCTCAAGTTCATAATCATGCATAGCAACAATACTGAGTAAAGTGCAAATAGAACTATGCTTTACAATTGGGGAAAATACATCATTAAAATCAATACCTAGAATCTGACTATAACCTTTAGTAACCAACCTTTCTTTATACCTTGCTGGTTCAGTAGGAGAAATACCCTCTTTTCTTTTGAAAATCCACTTGCAACGGACAAGCTTCTCCTCTTTTGGCAATTTCACTAATTCCCAGGTGCTATTCTTTTCAAGTGATTCCATCTCATCATGCATAGCAGTTATCCACTTATTACAATCAATGGAGCTAATAGCCTTAGAGTATGATGAAGGTTCTGTATTACCTTCAATTTCTTCTGCCACACTCAAAGCATAAGCAACAATATTAGCTTCTTCAATCAACCTCTTGGGTGGATTAATCTCCCTCGTAGGCTTGCCAACCGCAATGAATATGGTGGCTGCTCAACAATAGGAGTATCCTCAACAAGAGGTGCATCATGAACAATAATATTTTCCTTATCTGATGTGTCATTTGAACCAACAAAATGGTCCACCTGAACACTTGAATTCTGCTTACTCTCAACAGGAACATTAGTGGGCAGTTTATCATGAAGCATAGTAGATTCATTAAAGACAACATTTCTGTTAATCACAACCTTATTTGTTTAAGGATTCCACAACTTATATCCTTTAACACCAGATTTATAACCAAGAAAGATGCACTTAACAGCTCTAGGCTCTAATTTTCCATTATTAACATGACCATAAGCAGTACAGCTAAAAACTCTCAATTATGAATAATTTGTGTGGGGACCCCCGGAATTGAACATATTCCAAGTCAGATAATTATACCCGAAAGTACAATTTTCAACAAGGAATATACACAATACCAGGTTCCCAAATATATGTTCTACAATAGTTCCCAGGATCAAAGACTATTGCACATATATCCTTCAACAACATTGTACACAGTCATACAAGGCGTACAGATACAATATACATTACAAAACTTTACAAGACTGATTCGGTTTAACAGAAGTAACCGATCAGCATTAACCAACATGAGAAATTGCAGCGGAATCCAAATTTATAAACAGCAAAGCCACCAAGTGTGCCCAACAACCCCAAGGCAACTGAGTGGAGGATAGAAATAGCTTCACTCATTAGCGTCACCCGAATCGGCGCTAACGGGCATTTCGTACAGATATCCGTCCTCACCTGCAACAAGTGGTTAAAGAACCTGGGTACAGAAGGTACTCGCAAGACTTACACAAAACTAATAAAAGAAAGTGTTTACCAGATCCTAAACAATGGATTAGAGAATACATGCATAAGGCTAACAACATGATGGTTGTAATGTCAATAGTTTTGCATAAAGCTGAGTTTCAGTCCTACACTTACTGATTTTTTTTGTCAAAGCCAGTTTATAAACAGATTTGGACTAAAACAATAGTAAGTATAACAGAATTTATAACCACAATCAAACAAGATCAAAGTGACTCCCCACTTCGACCACAACAATAAGCATGAAAACCCTTCCTGTTGAAAACAGAAAACCACCATTTCAAAACAAAGTCTATACATTGATAACCAACAACTCCAGTGTTGTCCATAACTATAGACATGGCTATTCGAATAGTTTTAACTCTACAGAGGTGTACATCTTTACCCACACGACTTAGTCAGCCCGTAAGCCTTCGGATGCCTCCGAACAATGACACACTGCCTTTGGTGTACTGGCCGGGTAAACCAAGATTCGGTATTTTTCAGCAAGTTGACATTATTGAGTTGATTCACCCATATGCGACTAATCCCGCTTAGTACAAACAACGGATAGCATCTGCTAACCAGGGCACATATGTTGTGTCGGGAATGCTGACCCAATAAACTAAATTCAAACCTGTGCTCACTGCACATATTAAAATTGCAATCGGAGCCCTACGGAACATATATATGATGGAACACATATACGTCCTCACACCGCCAGCTTCTCAACTCAATAACATCATCCCCTTACTTAACCGAGCAGCGCCCATACACCGCATGTGGAAGTACGCGAGGTACTGGAATTAAAGGGTCAAAGTTCAATTCTCAATGATCTGGACAAGACTACCACATTACCCATGCTCGTGCACGAAGGCACCATCACTAGCATCCACTTGTCCAGATTTAAATCAGATTTAATCAAACAGTAAGAGACAAACTCATATTCAATTTCACCCAAACTGAACAACAGAACTAAAAATAAAATTTTCTTTAACCAAAATGTTTCCCAGGATTGACAAGAGAAGCTTGTCAATCAAAAACGTTCTACAGACCTGCATGGCTAAGCAAAAAGCTACAAAAATAATAGTACAAGGATTCTACTTAGGTATGAGTGTATGAGTTCAATTCAGGATAAGCCATAAATAGAGGGATGTAACTAGCTACTCATAGATCATAAATACTCTAGAAAATAGCATGCAACAGTATCACTGTTTTTGTAAAATTCTAAAGTACTAAAATCTGGGATCAACATGGTGCAAAGAGGATGCTTGTCTTGGTAATAATAAACCACTTGTTCAGGTTCTTGTTGCTCAGAATGATTTTCACTCACGTTAGGAACAACAAGGTAACCTGGTCAGAGATTTAAGGAATGAGAGATTGAAATAGGTTAAATAAAGCTCCAGGATGCTTCTGAAATCAAGGAATTGAAATAAGGTTCACCAGAATGGTTTTGAGGATGAAGAACCCTAATATGGCCGAAAGGGAAAAACTTCAATCCCTGGTGATCCTGTGAATCAACAAACAAATTTGTTGAGGGGTTATGTTCCTGATAGCACATGACATGAAATGACGCGAAAGAGACAAGGAAAATCTCAACGGAGCACAGAAAACACCACGGTGGTGCTTCGGGTGTGCTCAGGACAATCAAAGGACAAGCTCTCGGTTCAACCTACAATTAACGCCAAGATCCACATTAACAATGTAATTAAGCATTGATATAGATGAACAAAGAGTAAGAACAAGAAGCTACGCCGTAGTCGAGGAAGAACGAGCTTCGGCAGCAAAAATGGCAGAAATGGTGAACTAGGGTTTTTATACCCAACCCACCGGAGAAGGCAAGGTAGCGCATGCGTGTCCTTACAGCAGCAAAAGAATGACAAGTGTCAAGTGCATGCTGCAAAACCCATGGTGCAACGCCACCGCGACGACGATGAGCTCGGCACTGGCGCCAACACATGAAGGAGACGAAGATAGGTCACTGACATGCGGGTTCCACTATCAGCCTCAGTGAAAACACGCTTCAATGAGCTCAAACAAATGTGGACCGTGCGATCAACAACGAATGGCTGAGATTGATTAGGACGCTCGGACTGTCCGAACGGCCCAACCCATTTGAACCACACGATCGAAATCCAACGGTCACTTAAATGATACGTGCTGTGAGTTACACGCGATCAAAACCGTACCATTGGATTTAATTTCAACGGTGGAGATCGACGGACTGTTCGGGCGGTCCGAACGACCCAATTGATCCTAGCGCTTGATTTAGAATCCAACGGCTCACAATCAAGGTGCGTTCGGACGGTCCGAACGACTCAATTGATCGTGGCCGTGGAATTTAAATCCAAGGGCTGAGAGAAAAGGAACGCGATGAGGGTTTAACCCTGAAGAAAAGATGTGGCCCGATAAAATGGTGATCGTCCGATGAAGATCCAACGGTTTAGATCCCATGGCGCGTTCGGAAGGTCCGAACGGCCCAGTTGATCTGGTCCGTAGAGATTGAATCCAAAGGCTGAGATTACGAGGGAAGATTAGGATGGTCTCAACGCATCTGATTCGCTCGCTTTGGATCGGACGGCTCACGCGCGCCCTAGGGTTTTGCTGAGCACGACCGTGACAGAGCCAGGTCAAGGGCACTAGGCCGAGTCACACGAGTTTTAGGCTGGGTCACTACAGTGCCAGGGACTGGGTTTGGGTTCAAGATTGACTTGAACTCAAAACCAACCTCAAAACTTTGATCGGGGTTTTAAAATATCAAACAAATTTATAAAATCATGAAATTTTGCAAAGAGACTACTAGGATGATATATGTCCCAGATAAATTTTGAAAACCCTTGTTTCTCATTTGAAATACTTAAATAAATACTTGACCGAAAAGATTTGCTCAAAGATTATCCTAAAGGTCAAAATAATTTCTAAAACTTTGATAAAATTTATTTTCACTCAAAATAATTTATCTAGTTTTTGATAAAATACTTTCCCGGTCTCAAAACAAACATCGACTTGCACTTCCTCTTGAAGTTTCAAGACAAGGCTAAGATTAAGATTGAAAAATTTAATATCAACTTTCATCACAACAAGAGAGCCTTTTGATACTTTCAAAACTCCACCTTCACCAGAATACTTGTACCCTTTACCATCAAGAGTACTCAAAGAGATAAGGTTTCTTTTCAAATCTGGAATGTGCCTCACATTTGTCAAAGTTCTGACAATGCCATCAAACATCTTGATCTGAATTGAACCAATTCCTGCAACCTTACAAGATGAGTTATCACCCATCAACACAGTATCACCTTCAACAGGTTCATAGGTGGCAAACTAGTCCCTATTAGGACACATATGAAAGGTACATGCATAATTAAGAATACATTCATCATTGGTCTTAGCACATCCAGCAAAGGCAACAGGAACCTCTACATCAGAACTATCATCAGCAGCAAGGGAGGCTTTACCTTCATCATCTGGTTTACCTTTTGGCTTATAATTGCCAGTTCTTTTTTCTTTATTCTGCAGTTTCCAGCATTCAGAGATGTCGTGCCCACTTTTCTTGCAATATTTGCATGACTTGTACTTGTCTCTAGATTTCGACTGGTTCTTGTAGTCATTCGAACTTTTGCCGTGAGATCCATTTTTTGAGTTTTTCTCCTTTTGCCTGCCACGAACAAACAAGCCTTCTCCTTTTAGACTTGAATTTTTAAAAGGTACCATCTGTTTCATCTTCTCCTTAGCATGCAAAACTTCATAAACTTCATTAAGAGTGAGAGTATCTCTACTATATAATATGGTATCTCTGAAATTTGAAAAGGAACTAGGCAGGGAACACAAAAGAATAAGACCCAAATCCTCATCATCATATTTTACCTCCATCGACTCAAGGTCGGAAATGATCACTACGACAAAAGGGGCTATTCTGGACGCCTCATCATAGACGGTTCAAAATGGAACCATCCGTGTTGGGTCTGTTGGGACCAGGCCAGCCAGCCTATCACAGACAGTTCTTATTACTAACCATTTGTGATATACATGGTTTTATTAAAGAACCGTCTGTGATAGTCTCCGGTATCACAGACGGTTCTTAACAAAGACCGTCTGTGAACTATCACAGACGGTGCTATTAAAAAACCGTCTGTGATAGGTTAGTATCACAGATGGTTCGTAATAAGAACCGTCTGTGATAGGCTGGCAATACAAAAACTTGGTCCCGACAGACCACCCCTACCCATTCCCATTTGAGCAGCCACCAGGTCCTCCCCCATTGTGCCGCCGACAGAGAGGGAAGGGAGGAGAAGGAGAGGAGGAAGGGAGGAGAAGGAGAAGGAGAGGATTCTCAAGAGATATTTGGTATTTTCATCGTGATGTCCGAGGGTAACGATCTATAACCCTTTATGTTTGCTATAAATTAATCACTAATCAATTTAAGAATGTTTCGTAAATAGGAAGAGTACGTACTTGCGGTTTATTAATCTAATTTGACACCAATTTGTTACATGCGTAGCGTAGATGGACTGAAACTGGATGTACGGTGTGAACCATTTGAGTCAAGAGTACATTAATGGCATGGATGCTTTTAGAAGAGCCACTGAGCAGGATATATTGAAGAAGGGGATAAAATTTATGTACTGTCCATGCATTGATTGCGGTAATCTGAAGATGTTTAATAACCCGGCGCAGATAGAAGCGCACTTGATTCGAAGGGGTTTCAAAAAAGGGTATACATGTTGGACCAGTCACGGTGAAGAGCAGATTATACTGAAAATTAATAATAACGGCATTGCCGAGGAAGTCAATGATATGCCGGATGTGGACTGTGCTTTTGATGAGGATAGGTTGTACTATGACAATCTGCATCAGATGCTACGCGATGCAGAAGAGAACTACAGTGAGAGAGAGTTTTGTAAATTCGAGGGCTTAATGGAGGACTCGGTGAGACCATTGTTCCCTGGCTGCAAGCCGGAATATATAAGGTTGTTAACCTTGATTGAACTGCTGAAATTGAAGGCAAGCAACGGTTGGTCCGATAAGAGTTTCACGGCGTTGTTAGGTCTCCTAGCGGAATCCTTCCGGAGGGAAACATGTTGCCCAGCACCACCTACCAAGCAAAGAAGGTTCTTTGTCCATTGGGAATGGAAGTAGAAAGAACACATGCATGTCCGAACGATTGTATCCTCTACCGTAAAGAGTATGCAGATATGTATGTGTGTCTCGTGTGCAAAGCATCCTGATACAAGCGTCAGAATACTGCTAAGATGAAGCAAGGACCTCCAGCTAAGATGTTGTGGTATTTGCCTGTGATCCCACGTTTGAAGCATTTATTTGCGAACCCAAAGGAGGCAAGATTGCTGCATTGGCACTCGGAGGAGCGTAAGCAAGATGGAAAGCTAAGACACCCTCCTGATTCTGCCCAGTGGAGAAACTTTGATCGGAGCTTCAAAGAGTTCGATGCGGAACCGAGGAACATAAGGTTAGGGTTGAGTACAGATGGAATGAATCCTTTCAGTAACATGAGCAGCCGACATAGCACTTGGCCCATGAATCTATGTATGTACAACCTTCCTCCTTGGCTGTGTATGAAGCGGAAGTACATTTTGATGTCACTACTTATCCAAGGGTCGAAGCAACCTGGGAATGATATTGGGGTGTACCTAGCACCATTGCTGGAAGATCTTATGACACTGTGGAACGAAGGGGTACAGGTATGGGATGCGTACAAACGAGAGAACTTCACTTTACGCGCATGTTCTTCAGCACCATCAATGATTTTCCTACCCTTAGTAACCTGTCAGGCTTCAGTACAAAAGGAGCCAAAGCTTGTCCGCACTACTTAGATGCTACGGAGAGTGTATGGCTGAACAACTCACACAAAACTGTGTATATGCGTCACCGTAGGTTTCTTCCCAAGAGTCACCCATACCACAAGATGAAGAAATAATTCGACGGAAATAAGGAGGACGGTTCAGCTCTAAGGGCTTTTAGAGGGAAAGAGATCTATGATATGGTTAAGGATATCGATGTTGTGCTTGGGAAGGGATGTAAATTAAGAACCCGTCAGAAGAACATCTGGAAGAAGCGGTCAATTTTTTAGGACTTGCCTTATTGGGAGCACTTAGAAGTTCGCCACTACATCGATGTCATGCATGTGGAGAAGAATGTATGTGATAGCTTGATTGGTCTCTTACTGAACATTAGTGGCAAAACAAAGGATGGTGTTAACGCACGGCGTGACTTGGTTGATATGAACATACGGACTGAGTTAGAACCGAAAGAGACCGATAAAGGATGAACGTACCTTCCTCCAGCTTGCTACACTCTTTCCAAGGCTGAGAGAAATGAACTGTGCCAGAGCTTGCATGGTGTGAAATTCCCGTCTGGTTACTCCGCTAACATTAAGAAACTTGTCTCTATAGAAGATTTGAAATTAATTGGTATGAAGTCTCATGATTGTCATGTGCTGATGACACAAATGCTTCCTGTTGCAATTAGGAGTATCTTGCCGAACAAGGTCCGAGTGGCAATCTTGAGGCTGTGTTATTTCTTTAACTCAATTGCTCAGAAGGTCATCGATCCCCAAGGACTAGATGCTCTACAGGCCGAGGTGGTGACAACTCTATATCATCTTGAGATGTATTTCTCTCTGTCATTTTTCGATATCATGGTCCATCTCATTGTTCACCTTGTGAAAGAGATAAAGATATGCGGCCCTGTGTTCCTACGTCATATGTACCCGTTCGAGAGGTACATGGGCATTCTCAAGTCCTACGTATGGAATCGATCTCGACCGGAGGGCAGCATCATCGAAGGTTATGCAGTCGAAGAGGTAATTGAGTTCTGCGTCGACTACATGGCTCAGATGGAACCAATAGGTGTGCCTTTATCTCGTCATGAGGGGAGACTGGATGGTATCGGGACCATCGGAAGGAAATCAATCACTCCTGATCTAGATACGTACGCTCAAGCCCATTTCACGGTCTTGCAACACATGACCCAAGTGTCCCCGTACATCGACAAGCACAAAGACATGGTACGCCAACAGAATCCAGACCGGTCGGAGGTTTGGATCATGAGAGATCACAGCCGTCGGTTCAATGAATGGTTAAAGGTGTGAATCACTGGGAGGTCATTAAGTGATGATACGCTCCTATGGTTGGCAAAAGGGCCACAATTTACAATTGTGACATGGCAAGGATACGACATAAATGGGTACACATTTTATACGGCAACTCAGGATAGGAAGAGCACAGTCTGGAACAGCGGTGTCTGCATAGATGCGTTTCACGAGCAGTTCAATACCGTCGGGGCACGTGGGTTGAACTCCTACTATGGGTTCGTAGAGGAGATTTGGGAGCTCGACTACGTACTTTTTAAGAACCCCTGTTTCGATGCCATTTGGTTAAACCTCCGCAAGGTGTGAAGGTCGACAAGTACAGCGTCACCACTGTGGACCTCAAATGTGTCGGATACAAGGACAAACCATTCATACTCGCTAAGCAAGTTGTTCAAGTTTTTTATGTAATGCATCTGCAAATAAGAACCGCCACGTAGTTCTTCATGGAAAAAGAAGGATTCTCGGAGTTGAGAATGTCGTGGATGAGGAAGAGTATAATCAATTTGACGAGTTGCCTCCTTTCGGAGATGACACCAGGCTCGAGGAAGAACCCAGTGAGGAAGCTAGCTATATGCGCGTCGATCGTCATGAAGGGCTATATTTTAATTAAGAATTTACTCCATTGTAATTAATTTATTCCATAACATCATGTGTTATGGACTTGTAATCTCTCATATATTTTGATGTCAACGTGGAATTGTCATGTCTTAATATGTTATGGACTTGTCATCTTTGATATTGATGTCAATGTGGACGTTCATTGTAATGTGGAGTATCAAAATTGGTTTCACTTGATTTGGAGTTGAGTTGAATTAGATATGAATTTTTTGAAGTCAAATGTGTTATGAACTTGTCATCATACTTGTCACCAGGTTTATATGGACTTGTCATGATTTTCATCATACTTGTCACCAAGTTCATATGGACTTGACAATCACTTGTCACCAGGTTTCGTTAGGATATCACAGACGGTTCTATTATGGAACCGTCTGTGATAAGGAATCATAGACGGTTCATAATAAGAACCGTCTGTGATATGTCCACATCACAGATGGTTCTTTAGTAGAACTATCTGTGATATGTCCACGTTGCAGTTGGTTCTTATTAAGAACCGTCTGTGATACTAGGGCTTGCCCGTTCATCTCCCCAGTTCCCTTAGTCGTTGGATCAGAAACGGACGGACCGATCTAGATGGCGCATTCGGACGGTCCGAACATCCCAACCAATGTGTACCATCTTATCAAGATTGGACGGCCCGATCTAGATGGCGTGTTCGGACGGTCCGAACGTCTCCTCCGATCGGGACCGTCCGAACAGCCCCGGGCTCTATAAAATAGCAAAAAAATAAAAAAAAATCCTAAAATCCTAAAATAATTCATGGTGGTTCCTGGAATGTGCTAATACTCAAATAAATTATAATACCAAAATTATAAGCATTTTCTAGTGTAAAACAATTGGACCTCTATTCAATAACCTAAGCTAGGTTTGAATTTAGTTTAAGCAAATAACACTTGAAAAGCGAGGTTTCAAATTTTATTTGAGTATTAGAACATCCCAGGAACCTCCTTGAATTATTTCGGGATTTTATGATTTTTTTGCTATTTTATAGAGCCCGGGGCTGTTCGGACCGTCCAATCTCGATCGGACGGTCCACATTGGCTGGGATGTTCGGACCGTTCGAATGCACCATCTAGATCGGTCCATCCATTTCTGATCCAACGGCTAAGGGAACTGGAGAGATGAACGAGCGAGCCCTAGTATCACAGACGGTTCTTAATAAGAACCGCTCAGGATATGTCCACATCACGATGGTTCTATTAAAGAACCGCCTGTGATGTGGACATATCACAGACGGTTCTTCTTAAGAACCGTCTATGATTCCTTATCACAAACGGTTCCATAATAGAACCGTCTATGATAGCCTTTTATAAGGAGGGAACTGCTAGGGTTTTTCTCTTACTCGTCACTTCCACTCCCTTAGCCAGCTCAGCTCTCGCTCCTTCGCCTCCTCTAGGGCTCACCCGTTCACCTCCCCGTAAGCCCCGACACCGCCTCCCAAGGTACGTCTCCTCCAGTCCTCCCTTGCGCCGCCGACTCCAGCGTCTTCTCCAGTCCTCGCGCCGCCGGCTGCAGCGCCTCCTCGGGTCTTCGTGCCGCCGACTCCAGCGCCTCCTCCGATCCTCGTGCCACCAGCTCCAGCACCTCCTCTTCTCCTCCCTCCGGGTGAGTGGTCCTCCCTCGTGCCTTGTCTATTGATCTTCTCGGTGGTTTTGAGTACCATCGCCGTTGTGAGTATTGCAACATATCGTGCACTGTCTCTTCGCATATATATATATATATATGTGTGTGTGTGTGTGTGTGTGTGTGTGTGTGTGTGTGTGTGTGTGTGTGTGTGTGTGTGTGTGTGTGTGTGTGTGTGTGTGTGTGTGTGTGTGTGTGTGTGTGTGTGTGTGTGTGTGTGTGTGTGTGTGATGTGCTAGTTGAAATATGTGATCTATGATTGGGATTGATCTCTAAGACTAGCTCTGGAAGATATTGCAAAGTTATGAGTGGTCCTGTTTATGATCTGTGATGATAGTTGTCTAATACTAAAATTAGCTTGATGATTTAGGTCATACTTGAGCTCTATTGTGTTAGTTGCTGCTGTCTTTCGATTATCTGTCATTCTGTTGCTCTTGTTATAACTACTAGTTATTTCATTCTGGTTATATTGTTGTCCAGCAACTCAGATTGACAATTTTTGTTCTGTGATGAAGTTAGTCAAATACTGAAATTGATTATCATCCTGTGTATTTTGATCAGTTGTATTAGATAGTGATCTTTTATTGTTAGTTCTGATATCTGAATCTAGCTCTGGAGATATTGCATCTTTGGTATTTAATCCTGTTTAGCTGAAATTGAATCTTTGGTATTTATGTCCTCGACTGTGCATGTTTGGTCTGTTTTTTATTCATGTTCTGTGAGATATATCAAAGTGAATTTTGTGGGCTTAATATTGCTCTGTGATTGGAATGGACTAATTCTGAAATTGGTAGAATTACTAGTTCAATTTTGGGCTCTACAAGATTGCTTGCTGCTGTCATAGTAATCACCAGAAGAAAGTTTTACTTGATTTTGTTTTGTTTCTATGTCTTCATTAAAGGCCAGTCTTTTTGTGGACTTCAGTAGTGGATATTGATTGTTCTTGATGATCTATGGTTGACAGATAGTATCATTTTGAACTTCTTATACATGTGATTGTTATGTCAGTCTAGTTAAGCTTTGGATAGAGCTCAAAATCTAAATTTTAGTGTTCTTATCCAACCAATTTAAATGACTTGAATGATTTGCATTTGATTATGTTAATTTGGTCATTTAAATGCTGTTGGATTAATGCTTTATTGTTTCATATTTATGCTGGAATTAATTATGATTATTTGCTAATATTGCACATGTTGAGCATATGTAACTTATATAGATAGCAAGTAAGCGAGATGGCAGAGGCACCGTCTTCGCCGCCGTCACCGATGCCGCAGATGGTAGAGGCGCCGTCTTCCCCACCATCACCGATGCCGCCTAATGTGTCTGGATTTCCGTCGATGATAATGATACGTAAGCGAGATGGCAGAGGAAAATCGAAATTGCCTGCGGGCCGACTGATCATCACGGAGATCAGTGACGTTGGGATCCCTCTCAGTCCCCAGAGATCAGCGGCGAGATTTCGGACCATCTGTGGGATACTTGCAAGGGAACGGGTCCCCATCACCACACCAAACTGGAAGTCTCTGACGAAAGAACAAAGAGGCGCGCTGTGGACAGAACTTTCAAGCAAGTTCACTATCCCAAAAGCAAACATGGCACGCATGGAATGGCATGCGTTGCTGTCGGTGGATCACGCGTTGAGGACCTTCAAGAGCATTCTTGTCACGAAGTACATGAACATGGGTGAGACGCCCTTCACGAAGTATGGATTCTTGATGCGGGAAACATGGGACGCCTTTGTGGCTATGAAGACGACGGCTGAATTTAAGAAGCAAAGTGCGGCTCACAAAGCTCTCCAGACACGAAACACTCACCCCCACAGACTCAGCACCGCTGGTACGCGGCTAAATCCACGGAATGGGCGGTGGAGGAGGAGAACGCAACCGGGCCATTTCCTGAGATCACAGACCCGCGTGCTCGAAGCTGGTTAAAAGCGAGGGCAAAAGTCTCATCTTCGGGCAGCATCTCTTTCACAAACCCGGCAGACCAGGAAGTGTCCTAACGTCTGGTAAATATATCGAACTACCTAATTGTTAATTAGTCCATAACTTCATAGTGTCTATAATAACATGATGACCTCTTGCAGCGTGAATTGACTGCCCAAACTTCCCAAGGCTCCTTCCAATCAGACAGGGAGAAGGATATACTATCTACGGCCCTGGGAAACAAGGAGCACCCGGATTGCACGCGAGGCCTTGGGGTTACAGTACCTTGGAGTTATGGATTCGCAGACGACTACTGCACATATAGGACTGGGAAGAGATCCAAGGCCAAGCACGAGGACCGGTTGGTACAGATGATTACTGCAAAATTTCAAGGATATATAACAAAATTACAGGATCAAATGAATCAACTCCTGAACCAGTCGCAAGCCGCCCCCGTTAATTTGGGAGCCCGTCCTCCTCGACATTGGAGTAGCGTCACGTCCATGCATAATTCTGAACATGATGACGTCCAATTACCGATAGACGACATCAAGGTAATGTACATCTATGGAATGCACCAAAGATAGACCTATAGGACGCCTTAGCTAATTGTGTATCGTTTTGTAGGAGCCGACGCCCTGCAAACTCCAAGTAAGGATGGTTGGGTCCATTTCTATTGAGGCTGGGCGGGGAATGGTGTATCCATACCAGAAAGGGGCAGTGCAGCACGGTGCCTAGCTGACACAGGGTTACGCTAGGGTCGAGGTGGACATGGTACAAAACAATTTCATGGCTGTCCCGCTGGAGATTCACCCGAACGAAGGCATCAGAATACTAGGGGATGCCGTGCACACTTTTATCCGGTGGCCCAAGAAGGACATCGCCCTGGACCCAGCAGTGCCGCGATCTCGACACGACCATTCCTCTCCAACGGGACCCTCGATGACTCCACCTCATCCTTCGTCTCAGAAGGCCACCTCATCAGTTCCCGTGGAGAAGACGCCGAAGGAAAAAGAAAAGCGTGCCGTCGTATCGGTTCCCGAGTCGTCTCGCAGGAAGACGCTGCCAGTCATTAAGGTCAAATCGAAATCGATGAACATTAAGGCGCATAGACCCGGTCCATTCACTGTGTGGTGCACCGGTTTCTCTCTCCCTCTTTTATTCTTTTGATTTAATTCCATTCCAATCTTCAGAAGCTCTGTTCTCTCTCGTCGTAACTCCGAAAATTATGAAACTAGTTTCTAAAAATTTGTTAATTCAAGATCTTTCTAATGGCATAGGTATTGTTCAATGTGGAGTTCATTTATTGTTCTTTATTATTTATTTGCTCTCTTTGCTTATTTGTGTCTTTTTCCGGTGCGATCGTCCGATTAGGATTCGAAGACGCGGAGGACCTCCAAGTTGATCAAGCTCAAGATTGTCAAGATCCTCTTACCTATATCCAAGGCGAGTCAATACTTTGAACATATTGAGCCTACATTTTATGCAAATTATATTCATTTAAAATACTAAAATTGCATGCTTTAATTCTTTAATCAAATGTATGTTAAAGCTTAAGGTAGTTAAATACCCATTTGATGATTAATTAATTAATATGCCATCCCATGATAATTGAATCCATTATTCCATGTCACCCTAGTAATCTATATGGTAATACTAGCTATAGGTTGTACTTAAGCGACATGCTAGTCTTGCTTAAGTGCCGGGGTATTAAATACCCTAATAATCATCTCTTCAAATACAAAAATGGTTTTGGGCAGTCATTGCGGGGAAATGACTGAGGTGAATGTGATAACTTGGTTTCCCTTCTCAAAACCCTAATAACCTGCTTTTCCCCATCTGGGCAGATGGTATGATGGATGATGTGTTGGTGGGCGCTAATGCAGCCCAAGGGATACTGGTATGTTGGTGGGTGCTAATGTAGCCCAAGGGAATACTGGTATATGGAATGAACCGCCCAGATAATCCTAAGGACTTAATCTTGTCATGACCTCCTATGTAAAACAAGTGCAACCACAAGTCTGTAAAGTACAACCTGGCTAAATAATTTGTATCCATCAGTGCGAGTTGCACCAGGTAGATGTCCTACGACACCGTAAGCCTTTGTGGCAAGGGGTGTCGGGGCGCACGACGTAAGTCGTTAAGAGGGCGCAAGAGGGGGTCTAGGTAAGGGTTAACGGGTCCGGATGGACGTAACCCTTCGAAGACGAAACCTTAGCGGGTGTAACTAATACTGTCGAATGCACTGTAAAGGCCTTGTGGTGATCTCCTCTTGATTCAAATGTCTAAGGAAGCATGTGTACATATCAGGACGATTATCTCTTGTGGGTAAAGTGTACAATCTCTGCAGAGTATTAAACTATTTAAACAGCCGTGCCTACGGTCAAAGGCGGACATGGGAACTTAACGTGAGTTAGTTCTATTTCAAAAACCTAGTGGGTGGTATGAAAAATTTGGAGGGCTCACCTAGCCCTCTGTTGGATTTTATCTGAGTCTTCAAGCTCAGCGGTGGTAATGAATGGAGGTAACTCCAATCAAAATAGGCATAAGGCGGAGGTAGCCTCTGCTGATACAAATATTGCACAATTACTCTCTTTAATAAAATGCAATTTGTTAAATGCTAAGTGATAGGAATTTGTAATTATGATAATTGAAAATAATGCTTTAGCAAATAAAAGAATTCGAGCCATCCTTGTTTACCCTTGCATATATATATTATTGCATTGTGTGTTGGCTCGTGAGCACGGAAGTTGTGCTCATTCTCGTATTTCCCCCAAAACCCTCAGAATCAGGAAATCCGGAGGATTACAACTACTACGAAGATCCCGAAGTTGGAGGCCTTGAATGAAGCGTAGTTAGTCTTAGTTGTTCTAGTCTCACCCCAATCTAGTTGACTTCGTTGGTGCTTGCGTGCATCCAATATTATCCAAGTCCTTGGTTAATATCGGACGCACACGGGTTTCCCTAGTCGCTTGCCTTTGGAGAGATGTGCTCTACCCCTTTTGCTTCCGTTGTCGCTTCCGCTTTTGTAATGTAATCTTTAGCCTTGTTCGGCCCTATTGTAAAACCCGACCCGATGCGGTCTATGTAAACTCTGAAGTGCTAATTAATGAATGGTATGGTTTAATCTACGACTTGTATAATTTGATTCAGTGACGTATTTGTGAGTGCTATCTACTGATCCAGGGAATAGCACAGTATTTTCATAGAGGATTTGGATTCTCGGAATCCAGGTTCGACAAAGCTGGTATCAGATCATACGACTGTAGGAGCCTTAGCTAGACTGGTCGAGCCCTAAGGACTTGAGTCCTATTTTCAAAAATTAAGAAAAGATTTGTTAAAATATAGAGTATTTATTGCTCTGCCTCATCACTCTTAGTTCTTTACTCACCTTAACTTCACTTGAGTTTTTACTCAGTTCTAATCTTTTCTCCTGTTTCCAAAAATTGTAGATGGCTACCCCTTCCGACGATGGCCCCTAGGACTTTTGCTCTCATGAAGTAGATGGAGATGAGTGCGTGGACATTCTTCGCCAACTCATGCTGCACCTGGGTTACAACCGTCATCCTATCTTCAGAGACTGAAAGACCCAAGCCATGGATCAAGAGTCATGGACCATGGAGGTTTTCCTCTATGCCAAGGAGGGTGATACGGGGGATGCCCGATCTTCACGACGTAGGATCGTTGATAACTTTAGATCCGTGCGACCTGACGAACTGATGGCGCCAACCATTGTCAAAATAGCAACCTGTGACAAAAGAATTCGCCCAACCACACGCTTGTGATCTCGTCTACCTGATCACACAAAGTAGACGTGTTGATGCTCTTACAAAACACAAGGAATCACAAGAACAACGGAACGGCACAACAGATTTGTGACGACCCACCCAGTGATGATATACGGCAAGGGTCCGGGAGGACCATTTTTTTTGAGCTGCGGTACTTCCCGAGGGAGGTCTTCTAGGACCTCCCAGGAGGTCTTGGCCAACAACCAGCCGGGTCCACCAGGACCTCCCAGGAGGTCTTCAAGACCTCCTGGAGGTCGTGGCCAACATCCAGCCGGTGACACCTCGAGGTATATCATCAGGGAGGTCCGACAGAATCTCCCAGGCTAAGTCCCGTAGGACCTCCTGGAGGTCCCCCCTGCAATCGAGCTAGTCCCAGAATGTAATGGCTAGCTCGCATGCAGATCTAACACAAGTGTAATCAAATCCATACACAAGCTAAGAGGAGCAGGAGACAAAACAATAAATATATATTAAAGACCAAACCGGCCAAGCTTCTTACAGGAGTTTGCCTCAAGGGCTACAACCACAGAGCAAGAACAGCGGAAGGCAAAACGTCAGAGGTAGGTCCAATCGATCAGCCCATCGGCTATCGAGTGGAGGACGTCCCCTAGGTCGCAAGGTCTCCAAAGACCTCTACTTCAATCGAGCTTTGAGCTCCTCGAACTTCTGCATTGCTTGATCAAAACAGAGGGCAAAAGCCATGAGTACATTGAATGTACTCAACAAAGCTGTGGGGAGTGTATGCAATAAATAATTATGCAAGGCTTGCCAAAAGAGAGTCAGATGGTTAGTTGCACAAAGCAAGATTGGACAATAAGTAATAAGTAGATTGAAAATCTCAAGTTAAAACATTAGTACATAGATACATTTGATTTCAAAAGAGGTCAGAGCACCCACTCACATCCAAAGCCACCTGGAGCACCCACTCCAGACTACCAAAGCCAACCGTGGGAGGTCCGGTCACACCCATGACCAGACCTCAACCACGCCACTGAGCACCCACTCCAGAGCTCCACAACCAGCCTGGACCACCCATCGAGCCAGCCATGACCCCTCTGGAGCCGGCCAAGGTCTCTTCAAGGTAAAGCCATGACCTCTCACAAAAGCGCCCAGAAGCACAAGTTCACAAAGCTACCCTTGCACCATTTTCACTGGCATGTCCATAACCAAGGACTTGGCTATTCAATAGATTTTACACTCTGCAGAGGTGTACAACTTTACCCAC
This sequence comes from Phyllostachys edulis, assembly GCA_036346405.1. NCBI lineage: Eukaryota > Viridiplantae > Streptophyta > Magnoliopsida > Poales > Poaceae > Phyllostachys > Phyllostachys edulis. Next base: position 7,035,892 of record CM070548.1, read on the forward strand.
AATCCACGGTCTCTCTAGCGGGGCGGGTTCCGGCCACCCTTGCTCACTTCAAGGTGAGCAGGTCTAGAGAGCGGCAAGGCCTTTACAAAGCTTTGAACTGGCTCGGAGCTGCCCGCTAAGGTTTCGCAATTCCCCCCCTTTGGTCTAGAAGTCCGCAGGGTTATGGGGTGGCCCCTCTTGCGCCAACGAATCACATGCTCAACCACAACAGCCCCAAGCCATCTCATTGCTAATTATTCAGCCCAGACCATCCCCATAAAATGATCTTGTGGTTGCACTGATTGGCCCAGATCAACAGAACACAAAGTTAAGTCCTTAATTGTGCTAAGGCAAGACTTCCTCATCCCCAAAATGAAGCATCCACTACTCACTTCCTGCCTCTTGCCTCAAAGAAACATTTTGTAATTAACCCCGCAAAAGACCACCCAGTCTTGGCACAACAAATTATTAGGGTGATCTCGACCACAATCAACACAACTTAGGCATCCCGCCATAGTCGCTAACAAAGGCACCGACCACGATTCCATAATTCATTAGTCAAGATTATTAAAGATGAGGCATGATTCACCAACCCACGATTCTAAAAGCAAGGCTAAGCATTAAGAATACGGTCCCAATGTTGGCAATAACAAGAAATACCAACTAGAGTATCCATCCTAAGGTGTCCAAAGAGTTCATGTCAACATGTCTAGTTCATGTATACAAAGGAGGCATAATGTCAAGTAGGAGGATAGCTACTGCCCAAAACGGTTCTATAAAGATAGCCATGCAAGTTTAATAAATCAAAATAGCTTTGCAAAGTGGGATCAAGATGATCAAGGTCCACGACTTGCCTCTGTTGGAGAAAGGAAAAGCTTCGGCTGATGGAGTTTGATTCACGAGCTTCTCAACGATCAACCGAGATCTACACGTTCGCAAAAGAAACCAAGTAAGCAAAAGAAACTCCAAGAAAACCAACAGAACTTACTTGAAACCAAAAGAGAAGAGGAGGTCCACAGGGAGGAGGAGGTCCGAGAGGAAGGAATCCCATGGAGGGAGGTCCAGCAGTGAAGGGCTCGGACTCAAGGAGGTCCGAACCAGAGGAGCTTGGAGAGCTCCTCAAACCGAAAGAGCTAGGAGCAGAGGTCGAAATGAAGAACAGGGAGGCAAGGGTGTCCCCGGCTCTATTTAAAGGAAATGGAAATAGAAGCATCAGAAATGTAAGGTGACCAAATTCAATGTATTGGTACAAAGGCACACCGCCACAAGGTATGAAAAGAGATAAAGAAAACAAGGGATGTGACAAAAAGTAGAAAACAGTACAAAGGTAGGTGGCAGCATTTAATGTGACTCAATCCACATCAAATGCACTTAAGACTGCCAAAGGAGCCAGTCAAAAGGTGCACAGACTAGCCAAAGGGCATGGTCCACGGTCCAAAGAGGAGATCCAAGGAGGAGGTCTAAGGAGGAGATCCACGGAGGAGGTCCAAGGAGGAGGTCCAACGAGGAGGTCCTGCGAGGAGGTCCAAGGAGGAGGTCCAACGAGGAGGTCCTGCGAGGAGATCGTGAAGACAAGGAAGTCTAGAGGAGGTCCTCAAGACAAACACGAGATCTTTGAGGATGAAGGTCCTCATGCACCACAAGGAGGTCTAAGGACAGGAGGTGAAAAGAGACACGGGAGGTTTAAACCACAAAGGTCTAAACACAAAAGAGGAGGTCTGAACCTAAGGGAGGTCAAACACAACATAGGGAGGTCTGAACCTAAAGGAGGTCCAAACGCAACAGGGAGGTCTAGACCACAAAGGTCTAAACACAAAAGAGGAGGTCTAGACCACAAAGGTCTAAACATAAAAGAGTAGGTCTGAACCTAAGAGAGGTCCAAACACAACACAGGGAGGTCCGAACCTAAAGGAGGTCCAAACACAACACAGGGAGGTCTGAACCTAAATGAGGTCCAAACACAACACAGGGAGGTCTGAACCTAAAGGAGGTCCAAACGCAACAGGGAGGTCTAGACCACAAAGGTCTAAACACAAAAGAGGAGGTCTAGACCACAAAGGTCTAAACACAAAAGAGGAGGTCTGAACCTAAGAGAGGTCCAAACACAACACAGGGAGGTCCGAACCTAAAGGAGGTCCAAACACAACACAGGGAGGTCTGAACCTAAAGGAGGTCCAAACACAACATAGGGAGGTCTGAACCTAAAGGAGGTCCAAACGCAACAGGGAGGTCTAGACCACAAAGGTCTAAACACAAAAGAGGAGGTCTAGACCACAAAGGTCTAAACACAAAAGAGGAGGTCTAGACCACAAAGGTCTAAACACAGAAGAGGTCCCATGGACAAGAGGTCCAAAAGACTAACGATATCTGGACCTCAAAGGGAGATCCAAACCACAAACAGATCTAGACCCCAAGGAGGTCTAGATCACAAGAAAACTAGACCTCAAAAGAGGTCCAAAGCACAAGGGGTAGGGCGCTTAAAGAGGCCCTAAGAGCTAAGAGGTCCTGACGGTCAAAATCTCCAAAAGGGAAAATCCGACGGCCAAGATCTCAAAAAAGAGGAGGACCTGATCGGTCAAGATTTAAAGGTAACGAGGAGGTCCTAACACTCGGATCTCCAAAGGGGAGGTCCGATAGCCAAGATCTCAAACAAAGGGAAGTCCTGACGGTTAGATTTCCAAAGGAGAGATCCGACGGTCAAGATCTCAAGCCAAGGGAGGTCCGCGGAGACAAGGATACGCGGGGAAAGGCTGAGGCCATTAGATCAAGATCGGATGGCGCAAAACTAAGGGGCCGCCTGGACCGAGCGAACGGGTCAACGAAACCAGGCCGTCCGATTCAGATCGGATAGCTGAGAAGGTAAGGGACGTTCGGACCAAGCGAACGGGTCAATAGGATCGGGCCATCCAAACAGTATCGAACGGTCCTTAGGTGATGAGGGCAAAGCCTCAAGCGGTACGACCGCAGGAGCCAACGGTGGGTCCAAGCACTAGGGAGGTCTTAGACCTAAGGAGGTCTGGTCCTTTAGATCCAACAGAGGAAGGATCTGGACGGCTAAGATCTCCAGAGGGAGGTCCTAATGGTCAGATCTGATCAAAGGGGAGGTCTGAGCGGTTAAGATCTCCAGAGAGGAGGTCCTAACGACCAGATCTCAACAAGGGGGAGGCCTGAGCGGTTAAGATCTCTAGAGAGGAGGTCCTAATGGTCAGATCGATCAAGGGGAGGTCTCGAGCGGTTAAGATCTCCAGAGAGGAGGTCCTAACGGCCAGATCTCAACAAGGGGGAGGTCTGAGCGGTTAAGATCTCCAGAGAGGAGGTCCTAACGGCCAGATCTGATCAAGGGGAGGTCTGTGCGGTTAAGATCTCCAGAGAGGAGGTCCTAACGGCCAGATCGATCAAGGGGAGGTCTGAGCGGTTAAGATCTCGAGAGGAGGTCCTAACGGCTAGATCTCAACAAGGGGAGGTCGGCGGTTAAGATCTCGAGAGAGGAGGTCCTAACGGCCAGATCTCGATCAAGGGGGGTCTGAGCGGTTAAGATCTCCAGAGAGGAGGTCCTAACGGCCAGATCTGATCAAGGGGGAGGTCTGAGCGGTTAAGATCTCCAGAGAGGAGGTCCTAACGGCCAGATCTCAACAAGGGGGAGGTCTGAGCGGTTAAGATCTCTAGAGAGGAGGTCCTAACGGCCAGATCTGATCAAGGGGAGGTCCAAGACAGAGAGAGATCTAGATCAGAGGGGACCTAGACAAGGGAAGAATGTTTAGACCAAAGGAGGTCAAAAGGGAACACCGGGAGGTCTATTTGAACACAAGGGAGATCCAAATAGGCAAGGGGAGGTCCTAAAGGACGTAGAGGAGGTCCGAAGGACAAAGGGAGTTCAAGGAGGGTTCCAAAAGGGCACTGGGAGGTCCAGAGGAACTCTGGGACGCCCAAATGAACTCAGGGGTTACAAATGAATGTTGAGAGGTCCACGGGGGAGGCCAAAATAGGGAAAAGGGGTCTAGATAGAAGGAGATCTAGACAGAGAAAGGCTTAGGCCGAGATGGGGGGGGTCTAAACACAAAGAGATTCAAGCCAACAAAGGGGAGGTCTGGACTAAAGAAAGTCCAAACAGAAGATTACAAAGGGAGGTCCAGAGAACAGAAGGGGTTGAACCTATAAAGAGGTCCAACTAAAAGGACGTCTGGGTGAAAGGGAAAACCTAAGGGAGGGTATCCCAAAAGGAGGAGATCCAAGGTAAGAGATCCAAAAGGAGGAACTCAAGAGAGGTCCTAAGAGGAGAAGAAAAGGAGGAAAGGTCAGAGAATTGAGATGGATCTGGGCATCAGGAGAAATGTCCAGTGAGAGGAAAGACCCGAGAAAGAGAGAGGCCTAGAGGGGGAGAGACCAACCTGGAGGACAAACAAGGCCAACAGAGAAAAAGAGGCTAAAAGCCAAAGAACATCAATAACTCCAGATCAACCAGAAAGGGATTAATTGAAGTTTGATTAGTTCAAGTTAAATCTCCAAATCCCTGAAATCTTCAAATTAAGCTTTGAACTCTCGTCAAAACCAAATGGTTATAATTTTTGAAAGCTTTTCAAAACTTTGGAAAAACGGGATGTTACAAGATTGGAACTCCCAATTCTAATAGGGGCAATATTGCTCAAACCCTAGAATCAAAAATATATTGATAATCTGAAAACATGTCGTTCTCCCCTCGCATGGAGGCGCAGCCTCACTTTAATAGCTGGCCGATGTAACAAAAAGGCAACCGACTCCAAGTTCTGTTCGGTTCAGTTGGGTGGGAGCCGATTACATGGCCGAATAAAAAGTAGAAACTATGAGGTGTCCCAAATTACATGGCCGATTGCTTGGTTCGGTTGGTGGAAGCAAATTCCTGTTCGGTTCTGATTTGGTAGCTTGACTATGCATGCATGCTGTGCTTGAATAAAAAAAATAGAAACCAAGCTTTCCTTCCATGCACATGCATGATGTGCACTTTTCTTGTAAGCACTCACGTAACACATGCATGCATGATTTTCTTCTTATTCCTTTGCTCCATGGGATTCTCTATTTCATCTTGTGCACATGCATAATGAGCCGCTGGTCTGCATGACTCTTCTTGGGCATTCCCGGCCCACATGTTCTACTGGGCACGTACTCCTCGACAACAAATAATCTTCTCGGGTCCCAAAGTCTCCTTACGCACAAACCTGAGAACAATTAAAATACTAGCATTAGGTAGTAACCAGTTCTCATATAAATAAAAACCAAAATCAACTAGGAGCGAGTTCACCTGTTGATTAATCTTTTTGACTCGTGCCCATGTAATCGGTCTAATCGGGATGTCCTCATCATCCTCCCCCTCTTGAAGAGGAGTCGTCCTCGACTCTGATTCTTCCGGTCCAAAGAATGGTGACAAATCAGCAACATTGAATGTAGAACTTACAGCATAATCATCACCCGGAAGCTCTATCTGATATGGATTGTCGTTGATCTTCTCAAGTACTTCGAATGGACCATCTCCTCGGGGCATCAACTTGGACTTACACTTGTTCGAAAAGCGTTCTTTGCGTAGATGCACCCAAACCAAGTCACCTGGTTCAAATAACATCTTGTTTCTTGACTTGTTCGCCTTCTCAGCATAGTAGCGCGTCTTCTTTTCAATTTCTTCTTTAGTCTTGACATGAAGTTGCTTCACATATTCAGCACGCTTTGACGCCTCCATATTAGCATATTCATGTAGCGGAAGTGGTAGTAAATCAAGTGGTGTGATTGGTCTGAAACCATACACCACCTCGAACGGGCACAATTGAGTAGTAGAATGTACCGCCCTATTGTACGCAAACTCTACATGCGGCAAACAATCTTCCCACTCTTTTGGATTCTTCTTGATCATCGTTCGTTGTAGCATTGAAAGTGTTCTATTCACCACCTCCGTTTGTCCATCCTTTTGTGGGTGACAAGTTGTTGAGAATAACAATTTTGTCCCAAGCTTGGCCCACAAAGTCTTCCAAAAGTAGCTCATGAACTTGATGTCTCGATCTGAAATAATCGTCTTTGGCATGCCATGCAATCTTATAATTTTCCTGAAAAACAAGTCAGCTACATGCGACGCATTGTCGCTTTTGTGACAGGGAATAAAACCAAAATCAACTAGGAGCGAGTTCACCTGTTAATTAATCTTTTTGGCTCGTGCCCGTGTAATCGGTCCAATTGGGATGTCCTCATCAGAGGGCGAGTTCAACGCTCATATCTTCTCGACCCGACACCCCAACAGAATCGCTCAAGCGGTCCAAGACGAGTACGCCGCCACGCCTACTGTTCCAGATGCACGAGGATTTTCTGGTGGAGATGCCCTTCCACTACTTTCAGCCTCTCCAAGAGGGAGAGTTCGAGCACAAGATCTTCATCGTCATACTGCAGTAGTCAGGATAGTCTAGGTTAGCTAGCAGTGCTTGCTAGGCAGTCTTTTGGTTGCAAGCACTTTCTGTTTCCTTCTTTTGTAAACGTTGTGTTTGTATCTTGTGTCATGGCTTAGCATAGCCTATATGCTGTGCTTCAGGAGTCATGTAACACCTAACCCCTTGATATAGTGCAGCCACTCTAGGTTTTGTATTGTATTTGATCGCTTCTACTCGTTGGTTTGAAGTTCTTTTGTGGTGTTCTAGAGGGCTAGTAACCCTCGTATATATACCCCTGCCCTTTTCCTCCTCGTTCTGAGCTTCAGCGTTCCTTCAGATGCCGCCAAGAAGAGCCATCGCCCCAGTCCGTGGACCTTATGCAATTGGCCGAGGAAGAGGCCGTGGCCGTGGTCGTGGCCAAAGACAAGATCTACCTCCCCCACCACCAGTCGCCCCAACAATGGCACAAGTGATGTTCCAACAGACTCAGATTCTCCAGGCATTGCTCAACAATTAGCAGACTGGGCCAGCTGGTCGCAACTCCAAGCTCACTGACTTCCTCAGGACAAGACCCCTCACCTTTGCTGTAGCCAACGAACCCCTAGAAGTTGAAGATTGGCTTAGAGACCTGGAGAAGAAACTTCGACTTGCTCGTTGCATAGACGAAGACAAAGTGGACTTCACCACCCATCAACTGAAAGGAGCCGCCGCTGCATGGTGGAAAAATTACCTCGCTGCCCGAGGCAATGACAGTCTAGAGTCCGAAGAAGAAGAAGAAGCAGCAGAACCAGAAGTAGTAGCATCTACGACTGGAGCTCAACCACCCTGCTGCCGAAGCCGTCACAGAAGAAATTATTGAAGTCCCACAAGAGGAAGATGAACCAGCTTGGCAGACAATTCCCTGGACTAAATTCAAAGACGCTTTCAGGACCAACTTTGTACCAGCCGGTACAATGAGATTGAAGAAGAATGAATTCAGAGCCCTCAAGCAGAAGCAGATGACAGTCAATGAGTATCTAACCAAGTTCAACCAACTTACCCGCTACGCCCCCAATGACGTAGCAGATGAAGAGGAAAAGATTGATTGCTTCGTAGAAGGCATGCGCGAAGATATGCGAGTTCAACTTATCCTCCACGACTTTTCCAGCTTCCACCACCTAGTCAACAAAACTCTCATGCTGGAAAATGAGAAAAACACCGCAGAAGTCAGCCGCAAGAGAAAGATGGCATTTCAGAGGCCCCAAGGTAGCTTTTCGCAGAAGACAGCATTTCAGGGCAGCCTGTCCTTCCAACCACCAGTAGCCTCATCTTAGGGAACTCCAGTCGCAACCCCGTGTCCCAGCGAGAATGTTTCCCGTGCTCCCCTCCCCATCGGACAGCCTACAGTGCGTAACCCGGTAGCACATCTTCGTTGCTTCAGTTGTGGACACAAAGGACACTTTGCCAACAGGTGCCCTCAACGCCGAGTCACCCCCGTGCCTCCCAGCTTGGGAGCCACACCAACTCAACGACAGACTTGGTCACCGCGAAGCCACCCACCTCACAGCAACCGTAACTGTTTCTGCGTGAAGCCAAAGCCAGAACCAAGGCCAAGTGAATCATGTTGCCGCCGCAGAAACCCAAGCAGCTCTAGAAGCTATAAGAGGTACATTCTCTGGGAAGCTCGAATCTCGGGGTCGAGATTCTGTTTAAGGTGGGTAGGATTTGTAATGTCCCATTTTCAAAATAGGAATAGTAATTATTTTCGGTTTTCGTTTTTCAGTCGTATTTCAAATTAGCAAATTATTTTCAAAAATTTCCTTTCTCCTCTTAGCTCAGGTTTGTGTTTCAAACCTTTTCACAACATTGGAATTCAAAATTCGATTTGAATTTCCTCTTTTGCAAATTGGAACCCTTCTCATTTGCTTCCTTTCTTTTCTCTTCAGTTTGTGTTTCAAATGTAATGTTCTTAACATTTGAAATTCAAATTCCGAGTTGGAGATTCTCCTCTCTTTTAAATTCCTGGGCCATTTCAAATTTGACCTCCCTTTCTTTCGGGTTCAGCCCATTTCTCCTCTTGGGCCAAGCCCATCTCCTCTCGGCCCACCTGGCCCATTTTCCCCTTTGGCCCAACCCCTTTCCCCGGCCCATTCATCCTTCTTGGCCCAGCTCCCAGCCCAACCCCCTTTCCTCTCTTATGGCCCGGCCCAGCCCGGCTCCCATCCCCTTGCCCTTCTTCCTTCTCAGCCACATAAGCACCACCACCGGTCACTGCCGCCACCATGAGCTCCTCGCCACTCCCCATGACCGCTGCAGTGCCTCCTACTCTCCCCGTGCACATGCCTGCCATCGGCGACTTCGGCTACCCCAGCTCGCCTCGTCTTGTCGCCATGACCGGAGCCGCACGGACCGAGCTCCAAGCCCGCGTCAGTAAGCCGCTCTGAGTCGTCGCCTGTGCGTCACCGCTGCACCAGCTCTTCCTCGCCCTCGTCATCATGACATCCGCCCCAAACCGTCGTTGCCTCTACACGTGCAAGCTCGCTCGCGTGTGTGCCAGAGCCGCTCCCGCCCCGTCTTATCAACCGCCTGTGGCACCACCTGCTTCGGCCACGTTGGCCTTCGCCGCCTACACCGTGTGACGTCGCCGCCATCCTCGCGCTGGCCCGAGCAGCACACACAAGCAGCAAGACGTCGCGCGCAAGATCACCCACTGCGCTGCGTCATCCATCCTCACCATGTCGCCTCCGCAACCTCCTTCCCAAGCCGCCGCCGCTTCCTCTGCTCTCCCCCTTTTTCTTCTCTATGAAATGAGCTAAATAGTTTGGGGATTGGATTTTGGTGGCCCCATTGTCATTGGCACCAAAGCCCTCTCCCTCTCCCTTCCAAGTGGGCCCGACCACATTAGCTCCACCAATGCACCCCCTAGACCAAGGTGCATAGACCCGGTCCATTCATTGTGTGGTGTACTAGTTTCTCTCTACCTCTTTTATTCTTTTGATTTAATTCCATTCCAATCCTCGGAAGCTCTGTTCTCCCTCGTCGTAACTCCAAAAATTATGAAACTAGTTTCTAAAAGTTTGTTAATTCAAGATCTTGCTAATGGCATAGGTCTTGTTCAATTTGGAGTTTGTTTATTGTTCTTTATTATTTATTTGCTCTCTTTACTTATTTGTGTCTTTTTCCGGTGCGATCGTCCGATTAGGATTCGAAGACGTGGAGGACCTCCAAGTTGATCAAGCTCAAGATTGTCAAGATCCTCTTACCTATATCCAAGGCGAGTTAATACTTTGAACATATTGAGCCTACATTTTATGCAAATTATATATATTTAAAATACTAAAATTACATGCTTTAATTCTTTAATCAAATGTATGTTAAAGCTTAAGGTAGTTAAATACCCATTTGATGATTAATTAATTCATATGCCATCCCTTGATAATTGAATCCATTACCATGTCACCCTAGTAATCTATATGGTAATACTAGCTATAGGTTGTACTTAAGCGACATGCTAGTCTTGCTTAAGTACCAGGGTATTAAATACCCCAATCATCATCTCTTCAAATATAAAAATGGTTTTGGGCAGTCATTGCTGGGAAATGACTGAGGTGAATGTGATAACTTGGTTTCCCTTCTCAAAACCCTAATAACATGCTTTTCCCCATCTGGGCGGATGGCATGATGGATGATATGATGGTGGGCGCTAATGCGGCCCAAGGGATATTGGTATGTTGGTGGGTGCTAATGTAGCCCATGGGAATACTGGTATATGGAATGAACCGCCCAGATAACCCTAAGGACTTAATCTTGTCATGACCTCCTGTGTAAAACAAGTGCAACCACAAGTCTGTAAAGTACAACCTGGCTAAATAATTTGTATCCATCAGTGCGAGTTGCACCAGGTAGATGTCCTACGACACCGTAAGCCTTTGTGGCAAGGGGTGTCGGGGCGCACGACGTAAGTCGTTAAGAGGGCGCAAGAGGGGGTCTACGTAAGGGTTAACGGGTCCGGATGGACGTAACCCTTCGAAGACGAAACCTTAGCGGGTGTAACTAATACTGTCGAATGCACTGTAAAGGCCTTGTGGTGATCTCCTCTTGATTCAAATGTCTAAGGAAGCATGTGTACATATCAGGACGATTATCTCTTGTGGGTAAAGTGTACAATCTCTGCAGAGTATTAAACTGTTTAAACAGACGTACCTACAGTCAAAGGCGGACATGGGAACTTAACTTGAGTTAGTTCTATTTCAAAAACCTTGTGGGTGGTATGAAAAATGTGGAGGGCTCACCTAGCCCTGTGTTGGATTTTACATGAGTCTTCAAGCTCAGCGGTGGTAATGAATGGAGGTAACTCCAATCAAAATAGGCATAAGGCGGAGGTAGCCTCTGCTGATACAAATATTGCACAATTACTCTCTTTAATAAAATGCAATTTGTTAAATGCTAAGTGATAGGAATTTGTAATTATGATAATTGAAAATATTGCTTTAGCAAATAAAAGAACCCGAGCCATCCTTGTTTAGCCTTGCATATATATTATTGCATTGTGTGTTGGCTCGCGAGTACGGAAGTTGTGCTCATTCTCGCTCTTTCCCCCAAAACCCTCAGAAGTAGAAAATCCGGAGGATTACGACTACTACGAGGATCCCGAAGTTGGAGGCCTTGAATGAAGAGTAGTTAGTCTTAGTTGTTCTAGTCTCGCCCTAATCTAGTTGACTTCGTTGGTGTTTGCGTGCATTCAATATTATTCAAGTCCTTGGTTAATATCGGACGCACACGGATTTCCCCAGTCGCTTGCCTGTGGAGAGATGTGCTCTACCCCTTTTGCTTCCGTTGTCGCTTCCGCTTTTGTAATGTAATCTTTAGCCTTGTTCGGCCCTTTTGTAAAACCCGACCCGATGCGGTCTATGTAAACTCTGAAGTGTTAATTAATGAATGGTATGGTTTAATCTACGACTTGTATAATTTGATTCAGTGACGTATCTGTGAGTGCTATCTACTGATCCAGGGAATAACACAGTATTTTCACAGAAGATTTGGATTCTCGGAATCCGGGTCCAACACGTCGTGCCTTTTCTCCACCTCGGCCGTCGTCCGGCCACCACTAGTCACTTTGAGCCATGCTGCCGCCACCTACAGGATCATGTTTCCCTCCCCAATCCATTTTCGTGTATATACCCCTCAATATGTCTGTGCGTGCGTGTTCACATGTAGTTGACTGACAGTGAACCCATTCCATTCCAGTTCATAGATTAGTTAATACTAGTTTTACTGATTAGCATAACAGATCAAGTTGCAATTGGTTAAGTTAATTAGTTAGAGAATAGTTTAGATAAGTTGAATGACAGTAGATTTCTTGATTGGGATAGTTAGTGAATAAAGTAGGTAATTAGCCAAGCCATAGCCATGATTCTATTCCCTCTGTAGTCCTCCGTGTGTGTAGCAATGTATGTGGGACTGTCCAGTTGGATCCACCTGTGGTGTTTAGGATTGTTAAGTAATTGAAAGGTAGTGGATCCTTACTCTTTAAATAGTTAACTAGATTCTGTTAGTAGGCTATTTCACTAAGGGATGCTTAATCAGCAAATGGTATGGTCAAATGGTTAAGGCACTTAGTGGTAAAGTTCAGAAGATTACATGTTGACTCCGTTTCAGAATTACTACAGTTAGCTTCAGAAATGGACTTGACCAGGGAAACAAACTCTGTTTCCGAAACCGAATAAACTGCTACTGGACAGACAAACGTCCGACTCTGTTTACAATGGAAAACAAACTTTGAATCAGCAAGCTTCACTAGCTAACTCATCTCAAACATATTGCTTGACAAATTTATAACTGAGGTCCTACTGGACAGTCCATTAACTGGTTATAACTGAGGTATGCCGCCGCTTAACTGGTTATAACTGAGGTGAGCACCGCAAGGAATGGCTTGTCGACACATACGGTACTCATGACCTGCCCAGTGAAACTATTATTACTCATGTTGAGTGCAGCCAGATTCTTCATTCTCTCCACTGCGGTGAATGGAAACTGTCCTGTGAACAAGTTGCTTGAGATGTTGATTACCTGCATAGCATTGCTGGGGGTTGCAGGCGGCAGCTTGTGGAGGTCGCCGCTGAGGTGGTTGAAGCTGACATCAAGGACGACAATTCTGCTGGACAACAGCAGTTTCCATGGAAGTCCACCCGAGAGCAAGTTGTAGGACAGGTTTAGGTTCCACAGGCCGGTAAGATTGGCAAGCGACGGTGAGATGCTCCCCTCGAGGCCCTTTGAAGCCAGTGTTACATCTGTGACTGCGCCAATCTGTGTCGTTCTTCCATGACACGGTGAGGCCAGAGTCTTGCGAGAGCCCAGCTGCATTTGGTGAAAAAGAAGTGCTGCAGATTTACAGTGTTGTGTAATCCAACAGTTGGCATTTTATTTGCAAAACATTATTTGTGGTCTGTTGTGTAATGAGTATTGGCATAATTTGCAGTGTTGCATAATGAAAACCAATACTGGTATTACCAAAATTTGCTCATCAAATCGCTTGGCCACAAATTGGCCATATTTTGGCAAGAAAATGAATTAGGAACCAATGCAAGAGAGAGCATAGCAAATTTTGGTAACGGACCAAATGGAGGCCAAATTTGGTCAAATTTACTAAATTTTGGTGACCCAAACTTTCGTACCCATGGGCTTGAAACCAAACAACTCGTAAGTTTGTGATACTTTTCGCATACCAGTGGTGTTTGTACGAGCTTACTATTGATTTGCCAAAAAATGGAATAATGAGCATATTTGGAAGCAAAGAAATGGGGAAAAAAAATCAACACCAGCAATCTTCTTTTCATAACTGGAAAATCCTCTTTAAGCAAGACATTGCTCTCCATGTGTGTAGAGTAAAGGAAATTCATAAGGATTTGGTTTTTGCCTGGCTAGAGTCGTTGGCTTAACTCTGCCCTTTTAAAGGGTTGTAAATTCTTCTGCTCCTACTTGTATATACTCTCTAATTATTTACTTCAATTATATCGTAGGGGTCTCTCTTACTGTTTCTCTGTCAAAAAAAGTGTCACGGAGGGAATGAATTGATTCCCCGAATCTGATAGGCCTGCTTAACAAGGGAAGGACCATCTCTGCATCCATCCATCTATTGACTTGTCTAAGAAATTTAAAAGTTGTGCATAAAACAACATTAGTAGATCAAGACATTTTACGTCTACAAGGAACTTTGCAAATGTCACTTTCTCTAGCTCTTATTTGCCTCCACCAAAAGGAAGTTGATCAAGTTGCTAACAAATAGCCCTGTAGCACATTCCATTTGTTCTCAAATAGATGTCATTTTAGAACGCATGCAGTCAAACCTTCGAAACTTTGACCACTAATATACACAAAACTATTTAAGCCTGTCACATAAAACTTTTGGCAAGGGTTGATGAGCATACATACATGCAGCTTTTGGCCACCACTAAAGCTGGAGAATATTAGAGAACGGACAAAAGATTCTTGAATTGGATTATGAAACGCACCGAACGGAATCCCAATAATTTGCGTGCAGATTTTATTCGCATTGCTCTAGAGAAAAAACGTGTTGAATTCCATCCATCATTGCTGAAATTTACTGATTTTTCAGGCCACTAGAGTCGAAAGGTGTTTTGCGGTGTACCAAATGGCTCACTTGTTTCAGTTCCTGCCAGTTTCGACTTTCGGGACACGAGACGAGAGTAGCAGCAAAATGCGTCTCACAAGCCGCAACTTGAGAGACCAGGTCAGGTGTTGAGCTGCTGACGTCACCTCTCTGAAGCTACAACCACTCGAGGTCAGGCCATGGCCGGAGATGGTGAGAAGAAGGGTGAAATTGTCGCTGTTGTTGGCTGCTGGGCTCAGTAGCATTAACTCACCGATGGAATGCAATGGCAAAGATGGACTCGCCGCTGCATCGCTCTGTCCAGAGTATGGAGACGCGAGCCGCTTCTGCTGAATCTTCAGTGGTGTCTCCGTCCGCCTAATTCTTGTGGGCTGCGCCGGCGATCACACGGCCTGGCCTCCATATAATGCACGACTCGACTCCTCCTGCTCGGACGATCCCGCAATGCGCACGGGCGGCATTCTCCCCCGCGCGGTCTGGCGCACGGGTGACGGAAGCTAGGGAAGAAGGCCCGGTGATGCGGGAGAAGGCCCGGTGATACGTCCTCCCGCAGTAAATCTTTCGAAAATCTTGTGGAAATAATTTTTGGAGATGCGTAGAATCTTTCCAATCTGCTGTCGTCGTAACTCTAATGTGCAGAAAATATGATGTTTACGAAGGACTTGGAATTGATGTGTTGTGCGCTGCAAATTTTGCAATCCTTTTACGATAGCCCCAAAGTTATGGATTTTACTTGTGTACTCATAATTCAATATTTTACATTCTACTTCTATCCGTGTTAAGAATATTTGTGGTATTTTCCTTGTACTAGAGTTTAGTTTTGTGTCCCCTTTGTACTCTATATATAGTGCTCATTGGACCTCATGAATACACATATATTATTCATAACATGGTATCAGAGCAAAGGTTAAAACCCTAGACTCCAACCTAGCCTCTAGCCTCCGACCACTTCTGCTGCCCGCTACCCCCAGGAGGAGTAATTTCCGCTCCCGGAGGCGGCCACATTAGTTATAGTCCTTTAGAAGCAGCAACACCACCTTTCCTCCTCGCTTTGGATCTGGATCCATGTCTGGATCCGTCGCCGCCAGGATAATTCACTTATACTTCGACCAGATCCTCTGGCACATTCTATTGTTATCATTCAACAAACAAAACAAAACGATGAAATTAAAAGTTACACGAACGAAGTTTTCCAACAAGATTTACTCTCTTTTCTTTTGACACATTTAGACTGCTTCACTTCAAATCACCTTACACAGTTACATACTTTTACATCACCAAATTGATCACTCGTCCATGAATCCCTCCAAATACATCTTTTTCTTTAAACACTAGTAGGAGCTACATATTTTTTTAGATAATAGAAGAGAAAACCCCTCCCGGTCTCTGTATCCAAAGATGCGCATAGCCCAAAGTTCATTACAATTACATAAAAATTCTTAACTAGGCTAAACACTAGCCCCATAAACCATAATGAAGCGGCAAAACAAATACCGCAAAAACATAAACCAACTACACATGGGAACTACTAGTAGGAGCTACACATGGTTCACAACTATACCAAGCTTTTCGTTACAGATATTGCTAACCCTGGATAGCAGCCAAATCTTAACAAAACCATCATAAACCCATATGGGAACTGAAGTAGGACTAGCCAAAATACATTGATAAGACTATCTGATCATATAGCACCCCTACACAAAAAAACGCACCAAAGGCAATCGCAAAGACGATGATTGTGATTTCGTCAATTTGTTTTGCAAAGATGGCTGCCCTGTTGTGTTGTTTCTTGGAGATCAATGGTGTTTCAGCTGAACCGCAATGGTTTACAAGCATAGGACCACACAATTTTGGGTTGCCATCAAAGCTAGAATTCGGGAATGTGCTAAGCTGGCCTTCAGTTGGAATTGGACCTTCTAGGTCATTATTAGAAATGTTGAATTGAGAAAGGAAGTGCAGAGTGCTCAGTGCGGCTGGAATTGTACCAGTGAGATGATTGCTGGACAAGTCAAGCACCTCCAGGTTCGTGAGGTCACAGATCGGTGGTGGGATCTCTCCAGATAATTTGTTGCAGCCCAAATTGAGTGAAAGGAGCGCTTTCAACTGACCAATCTCCTTGGGGATCACACCAGTGAAGTTATTCATGCCTAAATTTAGCACTTTAGGGAAAGCACTTTGCATGCGGTATATATGTGAATGAGTTATATAAACAGGCAGCTCGAAGACCATTGACGCTACCCTGTCTGTTTGTAGCATTGGCATCTCCATTAAGGCTGTTGGAATTTCCCCTGTAAGGCTGTTGTTTGATATGTCTATATAGAAGAGGAACTTTAGGCTGCTCATCCAGTCAGGTATTGGTCCAGTTAGTTGATTGTTATATAAAAATAACATCTTCAAATTCGTGAGCTTTGATAACCAACGAGGTATGTTTCCAGACAAGGAACAATTAAATAGGGAAAGAGTCTGAAGATTCTCAAAACCATCAATTCTGTCATCATCTGGCATGGCCTCGTGCATGAAGTTCTGCGCAATAAACAAGGTGGTGAGGTTCCTGCAACTCCCAAGGATCTGAAGTGCACTTGTGATATTTGTAAGAGAGATGTTAGCAAGTGATAGGAATGAGATGTGCTTCAGATTGCCTATTCTTCCTGACAGCTGGCCATGGAAATTGTTGTGAGATAGCCGTAATGCAGTTAGATTGCTGCACGAATAGATGCTTTCTGGAATTGTTCCAGTGAAGTTGTTCCCCCCAAGATCTAAAGTTTTTAGATTGGGTAGGCTGGAGAAGTTGACCTTGCCGAGCTCTCCCGAGAAGTTGTTCATCCTGAGGTCGACGGTTATGAGATTTGTGCAGCTGCCCAAAGTTGATGGCAGCTCTCCTGACAAGTTGTTGTCATCCAAATGGAGCTCCTCCAACCTCTTGAGCTCACTTATAGAATCTGGGATATTGCCACTGAGCCCATTCCAACCAACATCAAGGGTGACCAGATTTGTGAGCTTGATTATGCCATTGAGTTCTCCTTCTAACTGGTTGTTAGGTAAAGAGAGGTGCTCTAACGAGGTAACACCGAAGAGCTCATATGGAAGAGTCCCACTGAGGTGGTTGTGGCCAGCGCTGAGCAATGTCAGTATGGAGCAATTACTGAGCCCTGGAGGGATGCTTCCACTGAATCTGTTGTAACTGAGTTCAAGGACAGCAAAGAATGGTGCGCTGACACAGAACGAAGTTGGTATCTGCCCAGTAAAGCTGTTGTTGCTGGCATTGAGCACAATCAAATTGCTCATCGCCTCCCATGTGGTGGATGGAAACTGTCCTGTAAATGAATTGCTCGAAATGTTTAGTACCTGCAGAGGCCGTCCAGGGGTTGAAGATGGCAGTTCACGCAGGCCTCCTGTTAGGTGGTTAAAGCTGACGTCAAGGAGAATGATGCTGCTGGAGGACACCAGTTCCAGCGGTAGATCACCGGACAACGAGTTGTGGGACAGGTTGATGCGCAGCAGGCCGGTCAGGTTGCCAAGGGACGCTGAGATGTGCCCCTCAAGGCTCCTAGAAGCCAGCAAGACATCGGTGACCATTCTATCTGGACCGCAGGTGATGCCTTCCCATGTGCAGCAATCCGTAGCATTCTGCCATGACACGGTGAGGCCATCGTCGTGGGAGAGCCCAGCGAGGAACTGGAGCAAGGAGCTCTTCTCCTGCTCGGCGCATGAGATGGCGAAAGGGGCCAAGAAGAGCAGCAGCACAAGAGCAGGGCCAAAGAAAGGCATGGCTAACATGCTGGTTTTGTTGTTGGATGAAGAATGGGGTAATGGCTACATGGTTTTCCTCATGACACTATCAACACTGTTCTTGAAGGCGTGTAATTTGGAGCGATACTTGTCCAGTGTATGTACATGGTTGAAGGCTTCAAGCATAAACTAGCTAATGTGTGGAACAGGTGGTACGGGGCGATAAAATCTAAGAGCGACGCACTCTTCTTGACCCAAATGCGTGTACTCCATGCTACTTCACTGGCTCGGTTTATCTTAACCTGTAGGATAAGCTAGCTAATGTGTGGAACAGGTGGTACGGGGCAATAAAATCTGAGAGCGACGCACTCTTCTTGACCCAAATGCGTTTACTCTCTGCTACTTCACTGGTTCGGTTTATATTAACCAGTAGAGTGATCTACGCATTTACATGACTATATTTGTTTTAAAATTTATACAAAAGCTTAAGAATATATTTACGTATCCTTATATGGTATTTAAATTTTTAAGATATCCTAAACATTGAAAATGACAATACAAGCTTGAATAAAATTAAAACCTGGGAAACATAATTGAAGTATGAGTTTTGATGGAAGAAAATAATTGAGAATAATAAGTTGTTGAGATTTTTAGAAACTAACCGCTCTCTATCATACATAAATCATGTACATGTATGCCTCTATTCTTACTCTATTAGGTTTTTTCTTCTCAAATTACATGCATGTACATGCATATCTATTTAATCTCAAGCAATACGTCGATTATGTATGCGGCAAATTATCTTTTTAGTTTGCATGGTATTGTTAGAGTACATTGCTCAAGCAGACACCGATGCAGCATGGACAACCTACCTTGGACTTATCTTCCCTCACATGCCGATTGCCCCACCAAACCGTATGTCTTCTATCTCTTCTCGTCGTCACAGCTTTTTTGCTTCAACTCCAATAGTAAGCTCAAATCTTGATCGATCCCTCTCAGCTGCTGCCCCTTCCAATGTAATACTTTACCACATAGTTATCTTCTACTCCCCCCCCCCCCAAAAAAAATATATTGCTTAATGCTAACCGTTGCAACATCAACATGCATACACATGTAACTGTCGCCGATCCCAGCTAAGGACACGTGTCACGCTCTCTCGGGTGACCCCGAGCTTATTCCCTATGACTATACCATCTTTACTCCAAGCTTTTTGATCATTTGCCTCTATACGCCCGCGCTTCTATTCGTATGGATGCACCCATGTACACACGCATGCATGATGTTATACATACTCGATGTCCTCTTCTCTCACGTTGGTCGCTCCTCTTCTTCGACGTTGGCCAACTTAACATTACGGCTTCCTCACTAACCGCGACAACCTCTCATCTTCACTGATGCCGACATGTTTGCTATAGTCATTGTCTAACTATATGGAGAATCTTTTCTCCATCGCCGACGACGACGTGACCAGTGATGGAACGCTCCTAGCTACCTGATGGCCTCATATCGTCCATAGCTCGTCTTTAATGCAAATCTTCATCTCCACTCTGTCAAGGCTTTCCCATCATCGAGCTTATTTTGCTACTAACTTCTTCAACAACGTCAATGCTCACCACTTGTCATCGCGGCCCTTGGCTCCTTCAACACTGGACTTTCTCTTCAAAGGCTCCGGTGAGCAGCACGATATTGTCCTCGTTGAACAGCTAAGGTGAGCAGCACAACATTGTCCTCGTCTCTGACGTCGTCGCCTCGGCTCGCCGCTTCCCCGTGGGTCAATATTTTCTTACCAGATAGATCGATGTCATTGCACTCTTTCGTGGTCTCCTCCAATACCATTTGTGCTATCCTCGTTATAACTTTTATTTCTTTACTCAAAATGTTAGTTATTTTTTATTTTTATTCTGTAAGAAGCAACAATAGAAACATGTGACCTTTAGAGTGAACATTGGTGACTTCTTTTGTGTCTTCTTTGACACCATTCGTGTCATCATCGTTATAATTTTTATTTTTATTTATTGTTTTAGTTATTTTTATTGGAGTTCCTGTACAAATCAAATTGCTAAATTTATTTAATTTATTAAGGATTTTACTTTCGAACTCTTATGGAAATCAAATTATAAATTTTATTTTATTTTTTATTCTAAATTTCATATTTTTTTTGGAATTCTTATCGAATCCAATTGCTAATTTTTATTTAATTTTTATTCGAATTACATTTATTTAGGATTTTACTTTGGAATCAGTATCGAAATCAAATTACTAATTTTATTTTATTTTTATTCCTTATTTCAGCTTTTTTTGTTAGATTTAGTATACAAATCTAATTGCCAATTATTGTTTAGTTTTTATTTTGAATTATAATTTTTGGAATTAGTATTGAAATCAAATTGCTAATTTTATTTTAATTTAATTTTTAATTTTATTTTTTTGTTGGATTTTGTATAAAAATCTAATTGCCAATTTTTGTGTATTTTTATTCTAAATTATATTTATTTAAAAAAGGGGGAAATTGGCTACAAGACATTCTAGATGTGCGTCATTTACCAATGGACATCCAAAAAACGTGGTTTCGCTAGAAGACACCGCAAAAACGTGTAATTTTGCCATAGGACATCGAGGGCACTGTTTTATAATTTTCGGACTGAAGTGGAGAGAGAAACACGGTGAAAAGTCCCTTTTACCCTCATCTTCTTCCTTCGTTCCTATTCCTCCTTGTCTTCTCCTCTTCTCTCACCTGAACTTAATTCCTTCCCCAAATCCCCCCATCCTTCCCATCCCACCATGCCGCCTCCGCTAGTTGCCTCCCCAGCTCCCCTCCTCTTCCTCACCACTTCTTCCGGTCGCTTGCAGCTCGGCCCGGTCCGGCCGACCCACACTCTCCTTGCCGCCGCTCATGGTGAACACCATCACGTGGATGGACGCGTAGTCGTAGTCCTGCTGCACGATGGAGTCCCGGCGGCGCCGAGCGATCGCGGTGTCGGCGACTTGGCGGCGCAGTCCGAGCGATGCCTTTAGACGGTGACGTCGGTGGCGGCGCTTCTGCAGCCCCATGGCGTTGGCGGCAGCAGCGGGTGGCGGCCATGGCCGAGGCGTTTGTGGCGGCTGAGGAGACGACGATGGTGGAGAGGCCGCGAACGTTGGCGGTGGTGTTAGAGGGGTCGACGGAGAGCGTGGTGACGCAGATGTCGTAGTAGGCGGTGGAGTTGCAGGTGGCATGGACCAACGCCGCAGCCTGAGGCGCCGTGGGTGCGGGCGGCGGCGGTGATGATGGTGGCGGCGAGTGCTTGGCGTGGCTGCCGTGGGAGGATGGGCCAACGCGAGAGCAGATCCTCGACCGGGTGGCGGCGAGTGCAGATCCTCGACCGGGTGACCGCGTGGTCGAAGATGAAGAGAAGAACAAGGGTGGCGGCGATGGTAGCCATTGCTATAGGTCGAAGATGTAGTGAGCTTGCTGTGCGAAGAGCTAGTGGTGAGCTTGCTGTGTGTTTGTGTGTGTGATCGGTGCTTAGCTACTACATCAGATGTGATGAATCGCTCTGCCTGCTACGAGAAGCAAAGAATCGCCATGGCGGCAGCGGTGACTCCTCTGCTCCGAGCCCTTGACAAGTCGCGGCGACGACTCTCTTTCACGCCCGCCGCCCGCAGTATCCACCGCCATCGCTGCTGCGTGCACGGCGGAGGTGTTGGACGACGCGATCTCCTCGCTCGTGGGGGAGCTGGAGTCGCCGTCGTCGTCGCTGAATTCACGTCGGCGCGTGGCAATGGAGCTACGGCTGCTGGCAAAGAACAACCCAGATGTGTTTTGGACTTCGGTTTGGACTGAGCTAGGCACTGCACATTGAGGGCACTGAGGACATTTTTCAAAGTCTCTCTATCCTAATCACTCAGATATATTATTTTAATGAGAGTAGTGTCTAACAGTAAAATTACACATTTTTACAATGTCTTTTGGCAAAACCACGTTTTTTGGATGTCCATTGGCAAATGACACACATCTGGAGTGTCCTGTAGCTAATTTCCCCTTAAAAAAATACTTAGTAATTCGTATCGAAATCAAATTGGTAATTTTATTTTTATTCTGAATTTCAGTTTTATTATACTTGACATGGACTCTTTCACTTATGAAGTCGTATGGAAATAAAATTGTAGATTTTATTTTATTTTATATTCCTGTTGGACCAAAACGGCGACTACAGGGGGTGAATAGGAGCACGATCTCTTTTTCACCTTGATCGGATTCAACACGTTTTTCACTTCAATAGCTATGAGAGGTATGAAGATCACTGTACAAGTATAGTGGAAGACTTGTATTGAATCCAATCGAAACCCCGAAGTAAACCAACTAAAAACACCAAAAACTCAATTCACAATGAGTTGGGCGGTCAGACCTCTCAACATGGGCGGTCTGACCTTTAGCCTAGCGGTTTGACCTCTCCAAGGGGCTGTCAGCGGTTTGACCTCTCCAAGGGGCTGTCTAACCTCTCCAAAGGGCTGTTTAACCTCCAACCCGATGAACAGTAAAATCAGCATAAACTCAAAATCACAAATCGGCTCAACTTTTGATTCGGTGATCCAAATCCCCTCAAATTTTAACCATAGCTCATCAAGAAGGTTAGAAACCTATTCCAATCAACGATCAGGAAGATCAAAGCCCAGGTTTCACAAATTTCAAGGATGAGGGAAGGAGGGCACAAGAACCGAGCAAAACCGAAGATTGATCCCAAAACTTGCTCGTGGATAGAAGATGATCCTAGATACATTCCCACATGTCACAGCAAGCAAGATCACGGCTAGAAACCAAAGGAAAACCAAAGGATCAACGAAAACCCAAAAATCACAAAAGAAAGAGAAAGAACAAGAATAGATTCATCTTGAGAAAATCTTGCTTGGATTGATTCGAGATTGATGTTGGTTTACAGCCACTCCAGCATGGAGGACAAAAGGTCAAAACTTGAGCACACAATCAATCCAACTCTCAAAGAACCCTAGCTCCTCCACTTTTCTCTCCTAACCATAAAACACAAATTAGGGTTTCTAGGCTACAAGGGTTGGGAGGTGCACAACCAGCACCCTCCCCTTTTATAGTGGACGCTAGCTTCTAGAAAGACATCCCTAATGGGCACCCGCTAAGCCCACACATAAAACAGGTTTCACTCACGCACTCTTTTCAAAGCGTCATCTTCATCTTCTCTTGACCTAAACCACCTCTCCTTGCGCCGTCTTGCGCCACGGATTAGCCAAAAGCCATCAAGGCAGTATTTTGTTGAAGTTACCAGAATGCCCCTTCTTGATCATTCTCCAAAGACCGAGTCCAATCTTCATGAAGCAATCACATGCTTTGCCACGTGTAGGTTGATCAACGGCTCTCTTCATGTCGGCAATTCTCTCCCATCTGGCTCCCACCGAAACCACCATGGCACTTGCACCAACTCCCGTGCTGCTTGAAGCAACCCATTGCACCGAACTTCCCGTTCGGTCATCCTTGTCCATTTTGTGCCATGCTTGAGTCTTTTGACTTCACCCGGCATCCTCAATCGTTTTGAACCTTAGCTCTTATAACATCCCAATTTTTTGCGCTTTTCTGAGATTTTAGAAAATAAAAATAACCATTTGGTTTTGTCGAATTGCTCAAGCTTAACTTGGAGATTTTGGAAAGTTGCAGCGATTTAATGTGAATTAATCCAACTTCAATTAACCCAAGAGTTTGTTTTGTTTTGAGTTGGTTGGAGTTCTCTGGTGTTGGAATCTCCTTCTCTGTTCGCTTCGTGTTTCCCTCGGCCCAGCTCTTCCTTCATTAGACCTCACTTTTGGTTTAGACCTCCCTTTTGGTTTAGACCTCACTTTTGATTTAGACCTCCCTTTTGGTTTAGAACTCCCTTATGTTGGACCTCCGGGTGGTCCTAGCGACCTCCGGGTGGTCTTGGTGACCTCCTCCGATTGGTCCTAACGACCTCCGGGTGGTCTTGGTGACCTTCGGGTGGTCTTGGTGACCTCCGAGTGGTCCTGGAGTTCGTCACAACCTCCCCTTTTTGGGTCACGACCTCCCTTTGGTCACGACCTCTCTTCGGTCACAACCTTTCCTTTTTGGGTCACGACCTCCCTTTGGTCACGACCTCCTCCCCTTTTTGTCACGACCTCCCCTTTGGTTGACCACCCTTTTGAGTTTTGATTGGCCATACCTGTCAGCTCTGATCACCTTCTTCTTCCTCCCATTGTGTCACTACTGACGCAAAGGTCCTTGAGCATTAAATGTAGTCTTTTCTGCAATACAAGTTTTCCCCTCTTGTCTCCTCCCCTACTTGCTCCCATCTTTTCCTTCACCTACCCTTGAACTTGTGCGCCTCCTCTAGGCTATAAAAGCCTGAGCAGCCCTCCTTCATCCCCCTTAGCCTCACTCAACTTTCTTGCTCTCGCCTAGTATCTCAGTGCCCTGTTCTCCTTCGCCCTCGTTGGGTAGTCGTATCCTTCATTGGACCTCCTCAGGACCTCCTCCCTAGGACCTCCCTCGACTACCCTCTCAGTTTGACCTCCTCCCGAGAGCTTGTTCCTAATTCATCTATTTCCGCGCTTTTCTTTTGGTTCTTGGTTTCGCAGTTTTTGGTTTTCATTTGAATTCATTGTATTTATTCGGCTCTTTTCGCACGTGTAGATCTCGGCTTCTCCGAAGGGTTTTTGGACCCGGCGACCTCTACCGAAGAACCTCAGCTCTTCATCGAAGGCAAGTCGTAGACCTTTGATCATGTCGTTCCCAGTTGGCAAAGTTATATTGTTTTATACCAACATGCATGGCTATTTGTATAAAAATGGTTTGAGAATTAGCAAAACACATACTCGTCAGTATGACTCCTTGAATACTTGTGTTCTACATGTTGACATGTACCTTTGGACACCATAGGTGGGTAATCTTAGTTTGACATTCTTATTGTGATAACCAACAAGGGTGTGTATATTGCTTAGACCTGCTTTAGTTATGCGATGTCTCTCGATCACATGACTCAATGATGATGAATTTGACTTAAGGATATATGGAATTGTGGCGTGGCCACTATTGATAAAAGTTGTTGTGCCATGGCTAGGGTGGTCATTGGCCGGGTTGAACCCAAAATATTTTCGCTCGGGCGAGTGATCGTGCAGTAAAGGGGGTGCTAGAAGCACACTGGGATGAGGAGGTCTCGCCTGAGCAACCATTAAGGACTTAACCTTGTAAGCCATTGATTCAGGCCTTACCGTGCAACCACAATTCCATACTGGGTTGGACTTGGCCAACTAATTGGCAATGCTTTGAGTCGGTTCTGTTAGGGTTGGAAATGGCGCAAGAGGGGGCTAGGAAGACGAATCCTTAGCGAGCAGAACCGGGTCACAGCAGATCCTTGTAAAGGTCTTGTCACGTACTCTAGCCTGCTTACCTAAGCTAGTGAGCAGGGGCATCGACGGGTGCCAAACAAACTAGAGAGGTCGTGTCTTGTGGGTAAAGCTGTACAACCTCTGCAAAGTGTAAATCTATTCGAATAGCCGTGTCCCCAGTTATAGACATGCCTGGTGATCTCACGCAAGAGGTAGACTTTCTCAAAACTTGTTGGTCTTGGTTGGTCGTGAGTGATCTGAGAAGCGGCCAGGGTGGTCGTGAGTGGTCCGGGAAGCGGCCAGGGTGGTCGTGAGCTGTTTCAAAGAACTTGTTTACTTATGAGTTAATCTTCCAACTTGTGCTTTGCAATCTACTTATTGTATTTCCAGTCAAATATTGCTTTCTGCAAAATAACCATAAAGACCTCCTTGTCAAGCCTTGCATGAATACTATTTGCATGTATTTCCCTACGGCTTGCAAAGTAAGTTCAAAAGTACTCACGGCTTGTGCCCTCTAGTTGATCAGCAGCTGAAGAAGACCTAGGGAGCTCCAACCTCTTTGAAGAGGAGGTCTTCGAAGACCTCTCGTGCTATGGGACATCCTCCACTCAATTATCTGTGAGCATGTCGGGTGGTTTCCTCATGTGTTTTGTTTTTCGCTGTGAGCTCTTTCCTTGTAGCCCTACGTGACAACCTTGTAAGAACTTGACCATAAGGTCTTTTGCTGTCATCATTATTATTTTGTCTACTTCTTCTATAGTTCGTTGTGTGGTTGTGATAACATCGTTGTTGAAACTGTGCGGACCAGCTACTGATCTTGGGACTGGTCTAGAGTGCACAGTCGGTCCTGGGGGTTGCTTACCCAGGGCGTGACAAGATGGTGTCAGAGCCATATTGACTGTAGGACGTAACCTTAGTTAGCAGGGTCGTTTAGTCAAGAGTTTCAAAATTTATTTTATAAATCAGACCAACAGAGTAACATGAGTAGTTATTCTTCTCTCATCTCATTCTATTCTGTTCTCATCTTATTCTAATCCCTCCTCACCTCATTCTTAGATTCTTACACCTTATCCCCTCTGAAACTTTGTTTTCAAATATAAATTGATCCCTCTCACCTCAGTGATCTCAATAGGGTTGAGCTTTGCTTTAATTTGACCACCCAGATAAGTTAAGTTAGAAGTGCTCCAGTAGAGTGCCCTCCTCAGTTTAGTACCATTTAGTCCGTGTATTAGGACCTCCTGCTTGAGTTTATTGCCTCTTAATAGCTCTCCGGCTATTTACTCTTTGGGTTTAACCGACCTCCCCAGTTAGGTTGTTCCATCTTTCTCCCTGGTTCTCGCTCACCTCTGCGCTTTTCCCTCTTACCTAGTGTGCTTTCTTCTCCTCATCTGCTAAGCTTAGGAAGGTTTGTGTAGATGGTTCAGACCCACAACTCGGCAAGTCAAGATGAGCCAGTGGACCCCTTTTCCCAGCCGCCACCACTTCCTCCGGTAGCCCCCGCAGATCAGGTCTTGCGGCAATTCATGGCAACCCAGACTCAGTTGATGAATGCCATGATGCAGAACATAAATCAGATGATGAATCAACAGAATCAGACAGCTGCCACTCTTCTCGCAATGTTGAACCATAACAGTCAAGCAGCTGCCATACCACCACCGCCACCACCAGAGACCCCTCAGTCAAGGCTGGCAGAGTTCACGAGAACCCGACCACCTACGTTCTCCAGCTCCTCCGAGCCATTGGACGCAGATGACTGGCTGCGCTCCATTAAGAAGAAGCTTACCATCACTCGGTGTGCGACCGTGAAAAGGTCCTGTACGGCACACCAACTTAAAGGCATCGTCGTGGAACAGTGGGAGAGTTATTGTGCCGCCCATGCAGACCACCAGAGCATCACTTGGACAGAATTCTCAGAAGCCTTCCGCCACTTCCACGTCCCTGATGGAAAGGTGAAAATGAAAAAGAATGAGTTCTGAGAGCTGCGACAAGGCAACATGTCAGTGGGAGAATACATCAACAAGTTCACCCAACTCTCTCGGTATGCTCTAGAGGACGTCGCCATGGATGATGCACGTTAGAAGCGTTTTAAGAGAGGACTCAACCCCAGCTTGAAGGTCCAAGTCGTTGGCAATGACTATAAAGATTTCCAGCATTTAGTGAACAAGGCTATGCTCATAGAAGAGTCTCGTCGAGAGCTTGCATAATCTTACAAGAGGAAAATGGTGCAACATGGTGCTCATCAAGTGTAGCATCAAGGATAACCGACTAGAGGGGGTGAATAGGAGGTTTTTAAACTTTTTGACAAATTAACAATTTAAGCCAATTAAGAACTAAGTCTAAACTAGATACAATTCTAGCTAAGCAATTTAACATAAGAAATAACCTAGAAATGTAAATGCGGAATGTAAAGACTAGAGATAACCACAAAAGAGACAATGATGTTTTCCCGTGGTATCGAAGACTTTGCCGGTCTTTACTAGTCCACGTTGAGGAAGCTTGAACGAGTCAAGCCGGCTCCATGAATTAAGCCTCCCTCGATCACTATTGGTAGTTCCTCCTCTGCTCCAGAGATGGTGAACTCCAAGCCACTCACAAACTTGGCACTGGGCCTCTTCACAATCTTCTTGAAGAGATCACCGTGCTCCAACGCCAAGGCCATCTAGGTGTTTGGCAAAACACCAAGAGTAACAAATCAATGACCTTTGCTTGATGGCACTCAGGTGCAATTGGATTAACTAGAATGAGTGAATGCACTTGAATGAGCTCAACTACCTCACAATGAATGCACAAGAGTATTTGAGTAGTTGAAAGGATGCTCAAGACTCTAGAGATGTTAAATGTGGACTAGCGACCTGTCCTTGAGCAGGTGGAGGGGTATTTATACCCCCCACAACCAATTCTAGCCGTTGGGACAGAAATCTCCAACTTTCAGCGATTTACGGTACTACCGCCAACTATCATGCGGTACTACCGCACCCTTGTCAGAGCACTGTAACGGTTATAACAGAAGCATTAACTCCCTCTAACATAGCCATTGAAATCGTGGCGCGGTACTACCGCCAACTATCATGCGATACTACCGCTAAGGCCGGTCATACCGCTCACAAGGGCGGTACTACCGTTTCAAGGGTTTGCAAACCAAGTCGAAAAGGGGTCTCTCTGGAAAAAAAACATACCGCCACAACAAATTCGGAACAACCGAGGAGCGGTAGTTCCATTCAAGAGATGCGGTACTACCGCTTCACAGGACTAGAGACCCTTGCACATTCGAACTGGACACGTGGACGACTCAGATTGAAATGGCCATTCGGACCACTGTATTAGCCGCAAGATTGAGGTGATGTTCAGACAGTCCAAACATCCACCGGTAGTACCACCAAATAAAATGCGGTCATACCGCTAAGCGGTAGTTCCGCCAAGAACTCCGGTACTACCGTCAAGGTAGTTAAAATTGCGATCTTACTCGTAAAGTCGTACGATTCTACGATCCCACGATGGCATGTTGATCCAGATCGCACTATGGATCGGAATCAGGTAGAATCGTGGTAGAGTCGCGATCCAAAGGGTAGAATCGTGTAGAATCGCAGAGTAGAATCGTGGTAGAGTCGGAAAAAAAATTGCAATTTTTTTCTTTTTTTTTTTGCAATTTTTTTTAGAGGCCCAGCTTTGCTGATATTTTGTTTTAGAGCAAAATTTGTTGATATTAATTTATGAGATTGAAACTATAAATAAATAAGGAGCATGCAAAATATTATATCAGTGTGGTAATGCTAGTACAAATATCTATATTATGAGTTATGACATGAGCAATCTTGAGCTTGATAATGATAAGCTATTTTTATTCCTGTAGTATGTCTAGCTGCTTTTAAGGAACATGCAAGCGTTGCAATTAGATATTGATTTTACAAAACTTGTGAACATTTCTCATTAATTGTAGTAAACTAGTCAAGGCCATTGGCTGTTCTCCTATAGTTCAGAACTATATCACCCATCATGTCAATATCATTATGCTTTTTTGTTGTGTGATAAGAAGTGTTTTGCCCCTTTTTTGGTAATAAGTAAGTGGTAAACCTTATAAGAATCATACAAACTTATAGTATAGATATTAAATATGTGTATTTTTACAAATCCATAGAATCACCGATTCTACGATTCGATACTACGATTCGATCCTACCGAAGGCAAATCGATCCGACTCGGGATCTCGACTCTAACTACCTTGACTACCGTACGCTGGTGAGCAACAAGTCTCAAAAACGTGCCTTACTGGTTTTTTCGTACCTCCAACAAACAAACGGAACGACCAGGTTGCGGTAATCAAGACCACGAGCGATCGTGCACCGAGAAACTAGGTCAACAAGATCCGATCAGACTGCATAGAAAGGACGGTGCAGATGCATTGGGCCGTTTGGACCGCGGGTTTTAACCACACGATTGGGTCACTTTCGGACGGTCCGAACGTCCCCCGGTAGTACTGCCAACAGAAATACGGTCATACCGCTAAGCGGTAGTTTTGCCTTGTAAACTCCGGTACTACCGTTTGCACTGACAATTGCACAGAATGCTTTTCAATGCAAATTCAAATGCATACATGATCCTAAATTGATCCAATTTGCACAAGAATAAGATATCAAGCTACTAGTCATGATCCCTCTTAATAGTACGGCATTTAACCTATAATCCGATCTTCCAACCATTTCTTCTAAGACCGGTAAAACATAAAAAGGATCCTAGACTACTTGTACCTTGACTTTGAGCCATCTTGATCTTCATGTTGTCCTTTAGCATGCATCTTCAAGTTATCAAACTCACCAATGGGACTTAACTTTGTAAATACTCAATAAACATGTTAGTCCCGTATTCACATATTATCATTAATTATCAAAACCATTTTAGGGGCCTAGAAGCTTTTAATCTCCCCTTTTTTGGTAATTGATGACAACCCAAAAAATATGTGAGAAAGATGGTTTTGAATATACTATTTGTTTTGAAACAAGTGTATATTCTTTTGATGACTTAATAACAAAATAATTCTTGCAATGAGCTCAAATGAGTTTAGAGAATTATTTTCTTGTTAAAGCCAAAGTAAAGAAAGCTCCCCCTAAACATGTGTATATAAATGATAGAGAATCATTGCAAGCACATGTAGATTTTTAGAAATTTTGGCAGAGTTTCTTTTGATTGTTGGAACTTGAGGAATAATTGCAACAATATAATAATGACCATAATAAAGATTGCATTGCATAATCATGACAATAAACAACAAGTTCAACAAGATAACAATAAAACCATAACAAAGTTTTAAACTGTTACAAGCACATAAGCATTCAGCCATAACAAGTTCAACAATAACAATAACACATCACACATAGAGTATATAATAATAGCAAAAGTCTTGCTCCCCCTAAATCTTTCACCTATGCTTCTCTTCTTGTTTCTCCTTTTTCTTCTCCCCCTTTGGCATCAAAGTACCAAAAACATCAAGCTACTAGATCCTGAGGGGGAAGAGTAGCTGGATCCTGAGGAGGAACAGGTGCTGGATCCTGAGGAAGAACAAGTGCTGGATCCTGAGGAACTGGAGCTGGAGCTAGAGGAACTGTAGCTGGAGTAGATGAAGTAGAGGTCGGCCGAGATAGAGGAGGACGACGAGTATAGCGCTGAGGAGTGGTCAAAAGCTCCACCATAGAAGTGACACACTCTGATAGGGCAGCTAATCTATTGTTGGTTTCATTCCGAAATTCAATCTGCGTTGTCTTCATCTCTTGTTGAGTGTCCTTGAGCTCTTACAAATTGTTGAGAATCAACTGCTGATTGTTGAGAACTTGTGCAAGTGTTGCCTGAGCAGGAGCATCATCATGAGCAGCAGCTTCCCCTGGAGCATCAACACCCTGCTGACCTAGCTGTCTTGGAATGGGAGGACCCTCTCATGGCTTGTATGCCTTTTGAAGTGATCCCAAACCTCCTTGGTACTCTATCTTGCTGAGAATCAAGGCCATAATATATGGAGCATAATAAATTCTCTTGATCCTGTCATTCTTTGAATTAGCTATGCTCCTAATCATGACATCCATCACATCAAATTTTCTTACATGAAGTAGCATGGAGCTGCCAGAGACTGGGACGAGGAGGATTGACCTCTACCAGCGCCGACGGACTTACGAGTGATCATTCTAGTCCATGGCATCTAAAGATACAATGGATAGGTTACAAAGGATGCAATTGATTTACCAAAATAGGTTTAATTTGAATGAAATGATCCTGCTATTCTGTCAACAAAATCGGTAGTACCGCAGTTATATGGCCGGTACGACCGCATCGCGGTAGTACCGCGCTCAAGAAACGGTAGTACCGCTTTTCCAGAACAGGTTCTAGGGCACGAATTTGATTGAAATTTTGATGTTTCTTATGGAGTGAATCCATGGAATAGATGTGTAAACATCATGAGACATCAATTTTATCAATTTTGTCCAACAAGAACCACACAAATCATTCACATTTTCAATTTACCCTAATTCAGCATCTAGGGTTCCAAACTAGGGTAAAACGAGAATCGAAGAGAGTTTTACCTTATGGATTGAAGGAGATGAACCCTAGAGATGCAAGGAATCAACAGGAACGAAGAGTCACCGAAGAAATTTGAGGAATTTCGAGAGGGTTTGTGGTTCTTCAGGTTGGAGAGAGATTGTCGTAGGGGCGGCACAACGGCCCCCGCGACCTGGCGAAGAGCGAAGCGCGCACGTCCCGATGGCCAAAGTCGCCAGGGGGCCAGATGCTGCAAATATTCCCCGAAGGTTCCGGAAGATGTGCGAGGGGCCCGAAGCCCTCCAAAGGGGTCCCGGAGCCCTCCGAAGGGGTCCCGAAGCCCTCCGAAGGGGTCCCGAGGCCCTCCGAAGGAATCCCGAAGCCCTCCGAAGGGATCCCGAGGGGTCCGCTCAGCGCCGAGCCACCGGCGGCGGGAAGGCCCAGCGAAGTGCCCCGAAGGGCTGTGGAGGGCTCGAAGATCCAGGGGCTCCGGAGGGGTTACTGCACTCCTGAACCGATGCACCAACAGGGTAGACCAAGTCTAGGGCTGCCCACCACGTGTTAGAAGCTAGCACTAGGGGTAGGAAAGGTCCCTGCAGCCCCTACCAGCATAGGGTCTAATAGGGGGTAAACTTGTAACTCTCTATACCTCCTAGGAAGGCTATAAGTAGCCACCATTGCCCCCATGGAGGAGAGAGGTTTTTTGGCTTTGTATAAGGATCACATGGTAATACAAGTGTGTTGACTTACTGACAGCTAGTCCCCTCTTGAGGACCCTTCATTCATCGGAGGGTCCCCCCTTACTCTACTGTCTAGTCTCGTAACTACGACAGTTGGCGCCGTCCGTGGGGACCGGCAGGTAAGCCGCGAAGCACTAGCACAGCATATCAAGATGGCCCCCCGAACGAGGGCTAGATCGAAGGCCTCGGCAGCCGAAGCAGCCGCGGCGGCCTCGGCCCCAGCAACCTCGAGGGCCAAAAGGAGCCGAGCCGCGGCAGTAAGTGTGCCCCCCACCCAAGCTTCGGAGGAAGAAGCGAACAACTCGGCGCACGGGGGAGTGAGCCAAGAATCATACGAAACTCTCCAGCAAGAACTAGCGGCCCTCTACAGAGAGCTGGCAGACCTCCGGCAACCGCCAGAGACAACCCTCGCCGCCCCACTCTGACAAATGCCGCAGAGCGGAACGGAGCCCACCACCGCACCCCCCCGGCCCCGCTCCGACAACCACCGCCGAGTGAGGAACCCACCCCCGCCGCTGACACCCCGGTGCTCCAAGGCGACCCAAACTCGCCATTGAGCGCCGGGCTGGAGGCGGCCAGGTGGCCTTGAGGATTCAAGATGCTGGAGGTCGCGCCGTACGAAGGGTCCACAGACCCCTCGCAATTCCTCCGGGTATACGAGATCGCCATTGAGGCCGCCGGAGGAGACGATACCACAAAGGCAAAAAGCGTCACCCTGGCGCTCAAGGGCATTGCGTTGACTTGGTTCTTCACGATACCTCCTCGCTCCGTATATGCGTGGGAGCAGCTGCGGGACCTACACCGCAACAACTTCCAGGGGAACTACACGGAGCCGAAGGACGCTGGACACTTGTTCGGAGTGAAGCAGGCGCCGGATGAATCCCTCCGCAGCTTCTTCAGAAAGTTCGCAGAGGTCAAGTGCCAGGTACAAGGCGTCAACGAGACAACCATCATCAACGCAGCAACGTGCGGCCTCCGCAACGGGCCGCTTTCGAAGAGGCTGGTGCGCAAGCCCGCGCGCACAGTGACCGAACTCTTCGACAAAATGGAGGAGTACGCCCGAGCGGAGAAAGACAGCGCTCGGAGGGGAGCGACGGCGACTCCCACACCAACTGTGACCCCCTCGAAGGAAGCGGTCACCACGACGCCAGTCGGAGCATCCGGCAGGCCACGGAACAATGACTACAGGCAAAAAGGCCGGGGAGTCTACCACGAGACGCACGCCACTTAAACGGCTGAGGAAGACGCAGAGGTCATTGAGCCGAGGTCAGCAATGGGGCCAGCAATTAAACACGGACGCCACCGATAATCGCAACGAGCACCTCGCGGTTTGTGACCTCCATGGCGAGGGGTCGCACACCACCAGCGAATGCCGCACTATCGCCGCCATGCAGGACTACATGCGACGCGACCAACCTGCGGAGCATGAGGGCCGGAGCGCAGCTGACAACCGACTCCCCGCACCACCGCTAGTACCGCGCATAGGTGGCCGGCCCGAGGCACACCGGAGGGTCATCAACATGATCACCGGAGACTCCTCGCTCGGCATTTCCTCGAAGAGGCAGAGGCGGGCATATGCCCGACAAATCGACCACCTGGCGATGTACCCGCCTCGAGCCCACCCCGCTACTCCGAAATACCCATATCTTTCGGACCCGAAGATGCCCGCAGGGTGTATTTTCCACACCAAGATCCCCTCGTCATCTCGGCCAACATCGCGGATTTTGAAGTAAGGCGCGTCCTCGTCGACGGAGGGAGCTCGGCGGACCTCCTCTTCGTGGACGTCTTCGACAAGATGATGATTCCTCGTGATCGCCTAACTCCTCCGGGCATCCCCCTACTAGGTTTCGGAGGAACGCCTGTCACGACATTGGGACAGATCCGCCTCGCCGTCACATTCAGCGACGACTTCGCATCCCGAACCGAGGTCGTCACGTTCGATGTGGTCTAGATGGCTTACTAGTACAACGCAATCCTCGGCCGGGCCACGCTGAACACCTTCGGCGCAATAGCTCACCACAACTACTTGTGCATGAAGTTCCCTGCCCCATCGGGCATCGTGATGGTCCGCGGAGATCAAGACCTCGCACGACACATAGAACTCGAAGTATTGTCTCCAGCTCGCCACGTACACTGTGGGACCCAACCGGGGCGAAGTAGCACCACCCTCCGCAAGATGGGTTCCGAAACACAAACCTCAAGGTCACCTCCGAAGAGTGGCATTAAGGGACAGCTCACCAGAGAAGACGGTGGCCCTCGGTTCGGACCTCCACCTGGAGGCGTACGACGCAGTCCTGGGGGTGCTCCGCAGCAACGCAGAGGCCTTCGCTTGGGGGCCCGAAGACCTCCCAGGGGTGGCAAGGGCAACGATCGAGCACAGGCTAGCCCTTCGAGCCGACGCGACGCCCAAAAAGCAGAAGCTACGACGCATGTCGGCCGACCGTCTCCAAGCCGCCAAGAAGGAGATTCTAAAGTTGCTTAAAGGCGGAGTCATCCGCGAAATCAAATATTCCGAGTGGCTGGCAAACCCGGTCCTCGTCAAGAAGGAGACGGGCAAATGGCGCATGTGTGTCGACTTCGCCGACCTCAACAAGGCCTGCCCCAAGGATAATTTTCCCTTAACTCGTATCGACCAACTAGTGGACGCTACTTCAGGCTGCTAGCTCATGAGCTTCCTCGACGCCTACTCCGGCTACCACCTGGTGCACATGGCGGAGGAGGACGAATCGAAGACTGCCTTCATCACCCCGATGGGAACATATTGCTACAAACGCATGCCCTTCGGCCTCAAGAACGCGGGGGCGATGTTTGCCCGGCTCATCACGAAGGTCTTAACCACCCAGCTCAGACGAAACGCGGAAGCATACGTCGACGACATAGTCATTAAAAGCAAGCTGGCGGGGACGCATGCCCAGGACCTCCAAGAAACCTTCACCAACCTTCGAGCGGAGGGCATAAAACTCAACCCCGAAAAGTGTGCGTTCGGTGTGAAGGCGGGGAAGCTTCTTGGTTTCCTCGTCTCGGAGAGAGGGATTGAGGCCAACCCGGAGAAAATCAGGGCCATCCAAGAGATGAAGCCCCCGCACAACGCTCGCGAAGTACAAAAACTGACGGGCCGCATCGCCGCCATTAGCCGCTTCTTGTCTCGCTCGGCTGAGAGAGCACTACCATTCTTCAGGACACTCCAGGGCACGGAGCCGTTCCAGTGGACAGAGGAATGCCAGAAGGCCTTCGAGGACCTGAAGTTGTACCTCGCCTGACTTCCAAGCTTGACCATCAAGCGGAGCCGAGTCGCTCTCAGACATCACCGCCACTCCGTCATCGGTGAGTGCTGTGCTCGTCCAGGAGCGGGCTGGCCAGTGGCCGGTATACTATGTATCGGAGGCCTTGCAAGGAGCCAAAATCCGCTACACGGAGCTTGAGAAGCTCGCGTACACTTTGCTCATGGCATCAAGAAAGCTCCGGCACTATTTCCTAGCGCATCCCATCAAGGTCCCCACATCCTACCCGTTGGCGCTGATGCTCCAAAACAAAGATGCCTCCGGGGGGATAGGCAAATGGGCGGCGGAGCTGGCGCCCTTCGACGTCACCTTCGCGGCAAGAACGGCCATCAAATCGCAATCGTTGGCAGACTTCGTTGCCGAGTGGACCCCGCAAGCGGAGGACAACCCCACCGTGGTGGAAACACCATGGGTAATGTACACGGATGGGTTGTGGTGCGCCATAGGGGCCGGTGCCGCGGCCATCCTAGTTTCCCCGGACGGGCGAACCGCATCACATGCCGCTCGCCTCGACTTCCCGACCACGAACAACGTGTCGGAGTACGAAGCACTACTGCTGGGCCTCCGTAAAGCGAGATCCCTCGGAGCGAAGTGCATCCTTATCAAGAGCGACTCCCGCCTGGTGACAAGCCACTTTGACAAGACCTTCGTCGCAAGGTGTCCGGAGATGAGCCGTTACTTAGCCGCGGTGCGCGAAGCGGCGAAGCACTTCCACGGAATCACAGTCCAAGCCATTCCTAGAGGAAACAATGAGGCGACCGAAAAACTGGCAAAAATGGCAAGCTCTGGAGAGGGACCCCCTCGGAGGTTTTCTACGAAGTCCTCACAAAACCCTCCACCCCAAACGAAGTGCAAGGGGCTGCACCCCAAGAGGAAGAAATGGCACAGCTGGTGCTGGCCCTGGGAACGGCGGAGCAGGCCTCGGCAAGGGACTGGCAAGACATGATTATCAAGTACCTCGCCGGGGAAGAACCAGAAGACCCGGCCGAAGCAAAGCGCGTCCGTTGCCGAGCAAGAAACTACTATATGGTCTCCGGCGAGCTTTACAAGGGGTCTGTGCCCTTCTTCCTGTACTGTATCACGGAGGAAGGCCAATCACTCTCAAGGACATCCACGAGGGCTTATAAGGCGCACACCAGCGCCTCGGGGCTCGGTAGGAAGACGTTCCAAGGCTTCTCTTCGCCGACGGCGCTCCGAGACGCACAAGACCTCGTCCAGCGGTGCCAGGGGTGCCAGTGGGCCAGTCACAACCCAAAGGCACCTGCGCTTCCTTTGCAGCCGGTGCCGCCAGTGTGGCCCTTCGCACGTTGGGGGTTGGACATCATCGGCCCGTACCCCGCGGCCAAGCTTAGCCTTCGATTCGCGTTCATCGCCATCGAATACTTCTCAAGATGGGTCGAAGCGGAACCAGTCGCCAACATCACCGCCGCAGCCGCCCAGTGATTCGTTTGGAAAAACATCATTTGCCGGTACGGCGTACCAAGGCACGTCGTCGCCGACAATGGGAAGCAGTTCGACTCCGACCACTTCCGAAAATTCTGTAACGACCTAGGGATAACATTATGCTTCGCCTCCATCGGGCACCCAGAGTCCAACGGAGCTGTCGAGCGAGCCAATGGCAACCTCCTCGACGGGCTGAAGAAGCGCCTCGTAGGTCTTCCCAAGGGACTATGGCCCGAAGAGCTCCAGAAGTCCCTTTGGTCAATACGCACATCGCCCACCAGAGCTACAGGTTTTTCTCCTTTCAAGCTCCTCTTCGGCGATGAGGCCATGACGCAAGTGGAGTTCGCTGCTAGTTCTTACCGAGCTACAACCTGCATTTAACCCAGAGAACAGGAGCTCGCCGACCTCCTCGAGGAGCAACGCATACAGGCTGTCTCAACCATGCAAAGATACAGCGCAGGCGTCGCAAGGGCATACAACAGAAGGGTCAAGGCCCGTCACATCGCCTCGGGCGATCTCGTCCTGAAACGAGCCACCAACCAAGCAGCGCTCGGCAAGTTGGAGTCCAAGTGGGAAGGACCGTATGTCGTTACTGGTAGCGATAAGGGCGTGCGTTCCACATTGCAACCGGGAGGAGACCAACAAGCCATACACGAACATCAAATCCTACGAAAGTTCTACCCTTAGCAATCATGTAAAACCTAATTTGCTTGGGAGAATAGCCCATTGCTTTCATGTGAGACCCCGGGGTATTTAGCTTGTAATGCTTAGTTATCATTATTCCTAGCATCACAAACAAAATATCCCGTGCCTCAAGAAAATATGTACATCCCAGAAGTGCTGTACAAACATAGAACCAAGCACGAACTAGATTAAGCAAAAGACATACATAATAGAGATATTACAAAAGAGGCCGACCGGCCAAATAACAACTAAACAACTAAAGAGATAAATAACAGCTTAAGCAAAAGCCATAAGATGGCAATAACAAAGGAGCCAATTAGTGTGCCTTAACCCACAAGGCAAACTGACTGGGCCGCCAGCTAGTCGTCAAAGCGAAGATCACTCACAAAAGTTAATCCCTTGGGGATCAACCTCTTCCTCTGCAACAATGTTGTTAAGCAAAGCAAATGAGTACAAAAATGTACTCGCAAGACTGACGTGTAGTATAACAGGACTATAGTTTAACTACATGCAAGCATTATTTAAGTGGATGAGGCTTTGGACTTATTTTAGCATAAAGCAAGTTTTCCTTTGCAATAATGTAATAGATTTAAAGCAATTTGACAAAGCATTTTTAAATGTTGAAATAACAACGATACAATAATAATAACAACAGTAAAGACAACCTAGAAGTGACTAACCCAATAGTCACCACAACAATAGTATGAACATCCATTCATACCAACCCATCAAGTTTTAGTTAAATGTTGTAGTCTAGTTCTTGCACGACCTTACCAAGCATGTCCATAACCTAGGACAAGGCTATTCGAATAGATTTAACCCTGCAGGGGTGTACCAATGTACCCACATGCCAGACCGCCTTTTCGCCACATGATTAAGCACACTTCCTTTGGTATGCTGGCACGGCTAAGTCCTACGAGACATTTCCAATGGAAGATGCTAATTAAGAGCCGCAACCCACGGGGATAAGGACACACTAGGCAGCCTAACCGGTCTGCTAATGCTCACCTCCCACACCACACATACACATATTTAAAACACACCCACCGACCAGCTCATAATTAACACCTCCCAAAGTACTTAGTCAAGAGAGGTCCCATATCCCCCTCGTGTGGTTAGCACGCAAGAGCGCTTGGCTTAGTGACACAAGTAACTCGGTCCTTGGGGACTTAGGCACCATTCCATTCACACCCAACAGATCACACCAACATCCATTGTGCCCAAGTCAAACAGTTTTGTTTTCATTTTTATTTTATTTGTTTACAAAGTAACAAAGCACAAGTGATGGACATAATGGAATAATAATTTTTGTGTGATCAAGGTCATCGACATAATGTCGACAACCCCCTATTTCTACCGTTAGCTAAGCATTCTAAGCATGACACCGTAAAGACAAAAGAAGAGCATAAATAAATCACCGGGCTCTAATTCACCAGCGATATTAGTAACTTAAGGTTTGCGGCAGGGGGTAACAATTTAGAGGCAACAATGCAATAGGAATAGCTACCTCTAATCGATAAAATTACTTTGACACAAAAGCATGCATACATACAAGTTAAACAAAGTATTAGACTTTAAAAGTAATGGGATTAACGGGATATGATCAAACCGCTTGCCTTGTTTGGAGATAACTTTCTTCTTTGCAGAGGATCACTCTCGAATCAATATAACGGTCGGAACCTACCGAAAGAAACGAGAAGAACAAATAAGAACGAATAACACCGAGAATACTCAAAAATTCAAAGTCAACCAAAATCCCTAAAATTAACACAGCAGGAAGAGGGGGATTTTAAATGAATTTAGAAACAAGAATCATTCAATTTGGATAAAGTATGCAAAAGTTATGGTTAAAACAATTTCATTCGGCTGGAAATATTCAAATTAAATCGTTTTCGGGTACTGTTCATCGCACAATTTTCCAGAATGTTTTTGAACACAAAATTTTTATGGTAGGTAGAGCATGGCATTCTAAGAACAGCAAAATTGGGTTTACTTCATTTGGAGTTAAAAAGAATTGGTTAAGAAACTTTTTGAAGAAGGGCCGAAGGCATAAGGTCTAAAGTTGATTAATTAACCAATAACTCAATTCTTGGCTTATGATAAATTTTACTCTTTTAGGTTTTGGTGAATTACTAGAAATTATATTTTAGAATCCATTTGTATTGGTATTAGGCAAAAAGCTCTATCTTACTGTTATTAGAATTCTACAATTTAATCTTGCCTCCCATTAATCTCTACTCTCCTTGAATTAATTGTTACATGCTGATCATTGATCTTGATGAGGTTTACAATTCCGCTTTTAGGTTCATTAAGCTGCTAAGGATACGAAATATTACTAAACATGCTTAAGCACTGGACTGCACTTAACACCATGCATGTGGTTAGGAATTTGAACTCTCTACTAGTTAGTAATCCTACTGACTGTCCTCACCAATTCCACTTATTTTCTGCCTAAACTAGGATTTCACTGTTTGTGTAGGAGAACAACCTAATGCCTGATTATTAGATAGATTTGCCTCTACTAGTGTTAAGGTCTACAACTCAATTGGGACAATAAAATTTTTAAGCACCCGGATTCAGAATGCCAACAGCTCAATGCCAGAAACATGCTTTAGCTACACATTTTCTCAGCTCAAGCATCCTTATAAGAAACATTGTCTGAGTTAGGTTGGTGTTAACACATCTTCTTAAATTTCACATCCATACATGTTTTCAACTAAGCTTGCTCCTGACAGCTGAATTGAGTAAATGGCTAAAAGGAACAACAACAATGCTAACTACTAAGATTGGTCAAGTTAATAGCCTTCCTACAAAACTGACAGTTTTCAACCTACTATTCCTGTAACCTACAACAGCAAATTCTCTGGACTTAAGTGCTATTAAATCAAATTTCTAAATCACTAACTCAAAGGAGTGACTTAACTGACAAACACAAGGTTTGAAAGAAAAGGGCAGCAGGTCTTGAGAGGGCTACCCTAATACCCCAACTTTCCTCCTAGTCAAGTTATCTTTTTTGATCAATACTACAACAAAAAGGAAAATCACTGCTATAAGTTCATTCAGACCTACAAATTTGCTATAGGAACGCTGGCTAGCTAATTAGCCAACTACTAGATGCTAATGGCTAACAATTATATTTTCTAATCCATGTACTTTAGCATATGACAAGGTTCTAACCCACTGCTACTAGTGTACTGTTTTCCTATCTAGCCTCCTACTTTAACTCTTGCCCTTTCAGGTTTAGTTGTTGTAAGCTGAATACTGTGATTCCGATGAAGATGACAATTCTTTTATGTTTCTATGTTCATTAGGCTGCGAAAGGCTACTACTAAGTATCGTCAAATATATTTAGTTACAGGACTTACTATCATCATGTGGTTTGTAAACCTGAAATCTCCATTTGTTGTTAATTCTACGTACTGTTCAAAGACCTACAGCAGGCAGTTTTTCAGCACTAAAGTGCTAAAAACTGAACCTCTATAAAACTCAACTTCAAGCTGATTTTCAGATTTGGCTCTCCTGCTAGCTCTGAAAATGCACAACTCTACTAGTCCTTATTAGATTTGGATGCTACTTGTTAGATGATTGCGAAAAGACTAAATGAATCAAGACAATCTCTAACTACTGAAGTGAGGCCTGCTATTAACCTGCTAACAATGCTTATACTTTCAGTTTACTGCTCATGCACCTACACAGCTACAACAGCACAAGATGACTGACAAAAATGCTACTTCATTCAGACTTCCACTAACAGATTAGCTACTACCAAATGTGTGGCCTAGATGACATTCTCAACATTAGTTAGCAGGAAATATTGGTTGGTCTAAAATTGGGTTCACTGACATCATGATTTCGTTTTAAAACCTTCTCTATTATTCATTTCAAACAAAAGACTATTGCTGTGATAACTATAAACATCCAATAACCAAAAGTCAAGTATGTTCAAGTGATTCCACTACTCAACCTGTTAATGCATTCTTTTCAAATTGCTTATCACAAATTTGAGGGGCATCCTTATCAGTCACAGAGAGGAAAACTCATCAAAAAGAATAGAAGAGCAGCACAGGGGAAAACTCGGCCGGCTCGGGCATGTCATCGTCGCCGGTGAGGAGGGTTGACGGCGGCGGTGGAGCACGGATGAAATGGACAGGGGGTGGCCGAGGTGAGCTCCACCTGTAGAGACGCCAAGTCATTCTTTGAGGCATTAAGACATACACGTAGAGGGCAACAAGAAGAAACCGAAGGTGGCTCGAGGACGCCGATGGAGGTGCTGCGCGGCGGGTGGACCTGGTGGCGCCTTGGGCCGGTTGGCGCATGGGAGGCGGCTGAGTGCCGGCGCTGGCCTCCGGCCGCGCCGGGCCGAAGGGAGAGAGGAGGCGCCGGATCTGGGGGAGGAGAAGCGGCCGACGGCAGGTTGAGGTGGATCCGGCGGCAGTGGAGTGGATCCGACGGCGGGGCGCTGGGAGGCGGCCAGCGATGGACCTGGGACGGCGGCCGGGCCTGGAGGTGGTGGGCTGGAGGCCGCGGAGAGAGGAACCGGGCCGGGTTGGCGGACTGGGTGGTGGAGGTGACCGCGCCAAGGACTGGGGGCGGCGGCGAGCGGAGAAGGGCCGGCGCGGGCTGGGCGGAGGTGGCGCAGCAGTGGGCCGGGAGGGAGGAAGCCGGGGGCGACGGGTGAGGACGGCGGCGCAGGCTAGGGCCGCGGAGGGAGGAAGCCGGGGGCGGCGGCGCCATGGCTGGGCCAGGGAGAGGTGGTGGCGACGCAGCCGGGTGAGGACGGCGGGTCCGGCGGCAGTGGAGTCATGGGGAGGCGGCGACTTGGAGTGAAGGGGCCAGCTTGGCCCATGGTGGAGAAAGGGAATGGGGAATGGAAGAAATGGGTTGGGGCAAGGAAGAGCTGCAGTGAAGTATAAAGAATGAAATGGAGGGGGAAGGGAAGAAAGCCAGGAGCTTTGCTCCATTTCGGTGGAGCAAGAAAGAAAAGGGAGAGTCGGCCTGGGGGAAAAAGCTGCTGAGGTGATGGCGAATGGACAGAGCAGGTGAGCGACATGGCGAGAGCAGGGCATGGGTTTGATGTTTGACTTTCAATTTTCTCAGATTGACTGGTTACTTAAAATATAGATTTAGGGCTCCCCGGAGCCCTATCTAAAAAAGTATGAGGGACGGTGCGAGGCTTCACCTCCCCCTCGCAGACAATATAGATTTAGGGCCCCCCGGAGTCCTATCTAAAAAAGTATAGGGGACGGCGCGAGGCTTCACCTCCCCCTCGGAAAAAATATAGATTTAGGGCTCCCCGGAGCACTACCGACGCGAATGAAAAGATAAAACACGTGTAGCGAAAAGATAAAAATGCATATGTATTGATTCATTCACCTGTCACATACATTATACACCCGTAGGGAACAAAGACAAATACACCTGGACGTCATGAGCGGTGAGCAGATGACCCATCGGCCAGACGCGGGCAAGAAGTCGTCGCTTCGCTCATGGCTTCTCCGCAAAGACCCACTCGAGTAGCTCTTCGTCGATGGATGCGTGGCCATCAGCGCGCAGATACTCCTCTCCACAAAGACACTTTTGTCGACTCTCTCAAGAGCTCGAGGAGACCGTGGGAAGAGGCCGAGAAGATGGCCCCGAAGCGCGCCCACCATGCCGCGATTCACCCGTATGATAGTATTTCATCCCACGCCCAAGGCCTTCGCTCAAGAACCGAAAGAACCTCTTCATAGACCCTCCGGATTTTCCTTTTTCCACCGCTTCCATTTCGCACCATGGCACACTATACCGCGTAACAAATCCTCCGAGGCCACTTGCAAACCAACAATCGCTCATCTTTGAATCACGCAAAGGAGCATAGGACTTCAGACGCCACCACGGAG
This sequence comes from Phyllostachys edulis, assembly GCA_036346405.1. Classification (NCBI taxonomy): domain Eukaryota; kingdom Viridiplantae; phylum Streptophyta; class Magnoliopsida; order Poales; family Poaceae; genus Phyllostachys; species Phyllostachys edulis. The sequence continues at coordinate 7,079,485 of CM070548.1, forward strand.
GAATCACCTCGTTCGTGATGCAACGAAACAACATACCCTCGAGTAGAAAGCAACGCCAACGTAAAGCGTGCAATCACCAAAGAAAGAAACCCCCTTTCGTTGTATATTGATTGACAAAATAACGATTACAAGCCACGGATAGTCAACAATCGCCCACGAAGCGATGCGGCGCGCAACAAAAGAAAAAAGAGAGAAGCCCAAACCCTAAAACAACGATTCCCCGTAAAGATGGCCGGAGGTCACACCTTGCCTCCGGTTGACCCCGCTTCCGCTCACGCTTGCACCATCCGCAGACCCTTTAGTTTCGCATACAGGCCAAGACGCCGGAGCGACTCCATGGTGGCGTCCCGACCGAACGAAGCCCAGAACTCCTTGGCAAGGGCATTGCTCGCCCTCCGCACCTACCTCTGACCTAAAGCGACCTCCGCAGCAGAGGCGACGGGCACGGCGCTAGCTCCGAGCACATCAACGTGACCGCAACCACCACGCTGCAGGGAAACAAAGGCGGCCATCCACACCGCCTTCGCGCAATGATTACCATAGGCACGAGCAGCCGGGAGAAAGACTTCCCCTGCAAGACGAAGGCGGTCGAGGGTGGCTGCCAAATGGTCCACGGTATGCCTCCGCGGGGGGGGGGGCAAGGCACTGAGCTCACGCATGGCGCCCTCCATGCGGTCCAATGCCTCCCAGCTAGCCTTCGCCGCAGCATCCGAGACAGACCGTTCCGTCGCAATCTCCGCCTCGAGCACGGAGCGGGCGCTGCGCAGACTCTCAACCTCCTCCTGAAGGGTGCGGCGCTCACCCTCTAGTTGGGCAACCTTGGCCTCCAGCCCCTCCACCTTCTCAGCAAGGGCCAAACGCGCGACAGCCAGCTGTTCGCTCCGAGCGAACTCTAGGTCAACTCGCTGTTGAATCTCCGCATAGCCGCTCTAGATGTCCCTCTCCAGCGACCGCGAGAGAATGATAGTCTGCCAAGAAACATGTCAACAATTCGCCCATAACAAGGAGGACAATTATCGGGACCTACCTTCATCGCGTTCGCCTCGACGCTCCTGAACATCTTCTCCGTGCTCCATTTCACGAAGAGCTTGGACACGCAAGGCGGAGCGGCAAAGTTCGACACTTCCTCATAGACGGCAGCAGCCAGGCCGACCCGAAATCGAAGAGAGGAGGGCCCTGTGTTCGCAGTTCCCATGGTGGCAAAGGCCGCAGCGCCCACACCTTCTCGTTCGGAGCAGGCTCCGCCGTCAGCCGCCACATCCTCGTCCTCATCCCGGGGATCCCCCGCGGTCGGCGCGCCCACGGAGGTAGCTTCGGCTCCACGATCCCCCTGGTCGACCCGCCCAGCTGGGAGATCGGTGCGAGCCTCGACCACAGTGTCCTCGGTTCCCGGACCGTAAACATGCGAAGGGGTGCCACAAGACGATCTCGAGGGCCATGCCGGCAATCCCAAACGAGCCGGCAATCGCCTCGCACTCGAGCCGACGGAGGAGCAACCAGGAACCCCGTGGACGAGCTCGCGGCGCTCTTCGCCTGTCCCGGCACCACAGCTCCGCGACACCCTCTTCGAGGATGGCCCAGCCGAGCCACCCGCAATGAGGCTCGCTTAACCGCCACGGCGCTTTCATAGCAAGAAGGGCACAAGTGCTAGTGGGCCTAGGCACTCGAGCTCCTCTGGACCACGAACTCGTTTCTTCTTCCCGGCGTCAGGGTCGGGCCGTTCCAGTAAACGGGTGTTCGGATCCTGGTACGCACGGTTCAACCGACGCTCGTGCACAGCGTTCGCCCGCTTCAAATGCTCCTCCCCCGTGTAGGGTCCAAGAAGCTGCTCCACAAGACGCTCAACCTCCACAAGAGGCAAGACTACGCAGGGGAGGTAGATGTAAAAAAAAACACACACACACATGGACACACCTGTGCAATCCCCGAATTTCAGGACAGGCATCCCGTCCCTCGGTTCGTCAAGCACGACCTCCCAGTTCTGCGCCAGCGGCCACACCCGGAGCGCACAAAACTCCTCTACGAAGTCCCGCGTCGACATGCGCCGCGCCGCGTTAAGTAGCACGCGTAGCAGACCCTCCTCCCGGGGTGAAAGGTCGATGATGGGCGTTGCGATAAGCTCAATAGGCCCCCCAGCGGAGCGAAGCCCGGCCTTGTCGGAACACTTGTGATAGAACCAGCGCCAGGTCCAATCAGTATCACACCTGTTCCGTGCGACCAGGGCGGGTAGGTAGTGGAGGAGGCGCGTCTTCGGTTGGAAGTTGACACTGCCAAAATTCAGGGTCTCCCCCGTGTCCTTCTTCTTCTTGGGCTGGCACCGCCCGTCGTGAAGGTGTGCGAACAGCCTCGCCTCGCTACCAGTCACCCCTGCAGTGCGCAGCACCCACTCGAAGACACCAAGCTTGACGATCGAGTTAGGTGTCAATCGGGCCAGTCCACCCCTGCATAACCGGGGACGTGGTACAGCGTGTCAACGCAAGGCAGACGAAGACCCGCATCCAGGTACGCCATGAAGACGATCGTCTCCTCCTCCTCGGAGGTAGGAACAATCTCCAACCCGGGGGCGCGAACGTCGTCCAGGTTTGCGATCTTCCTCGCTGCGGGGCAGAATCGGCAAGCGACCAACGACCGACCCATTGCTCGTCGATTATGCGACACGCGCCACCTCCATCCTTCGCCCGCTTGGTCATCACGAGAAGCACGAGCTAAAACGCTCCGGGCGCCGAAGGCAGTGGTGAAAGCGAACCTTGGAAGCAACACACGAGCCTCCTCGGGAACCGAAGGGCGTGGGAGAATCGGAAGACCAAACAACAAGTCGCTACGAACAAATGCGCAGAACCGAAGGCTATGGGACCCAAGGCCACCTATTTATAGGCGGCCCCGCCAAATCATAGAAAACGAGGAACCCAGTGCCAAGCAAGACGCGACACGTGTCAAGCAGCAATCCATTAGGGCGCACGAAAATCGAGGCGTCACATTAAGTACGCGCCGACTTGGCCGCCATAACGCCAGGCGGCCCCTCGAAGCACGCGCATAATAGCGAAAAGGCGCGTAGAACGAAACAACCGAAGAGCGAGCAGATTATGGCGCACGAAACCCGACGACAACCACAGCACTAACGCTTCGCCAGGCCGAAGGGGACGGTGTACCTGTACCCTCCGGGAAGAGGCGCGGTTTCAGTCATGACGAAGCAAGACCTCGACCGCGAGGGGCTTGTCATAGGGGTGGCACAACGGCCCCCACGACCTGGCGAAGAGCGAAGCGCGCACGTCCCGATGGCCAAAGTCACCAGGGGGCCAGATGCTGCAAATATTCCCCGAAGGTTCCGGAAGATGTGCGAGGGGCCCGAAGCCCTCCGAAGGGGTCCCGGAGCCCTCCGAAGGGGTTCCGAGGCCCTCCGAAGGAATCCCGAAGCCCTCCGAAGGGATCCCGAGGGGTCCGCTCAGCGCCGAGCCACCGGCGGTGGGAAGGCCCAGCGAAGTGCCCCGAAGGGCTGCGGAGGGCTCGAAGATCCAGGGGCTTCGGATGGATTACTGCACCCCTGGACCGATGCACCAACAGGGTAGACCAAGTCTAGGGCTGCCCACCACGTGTTAGAAGCTAGCACTAGGGGTAGAAAAGGTCCCTGCAGCCCCTACCAGCATAGGGTCTAGTAGGGGGTAAACTTGTAACTCTCTATACCTCCTAGGAAGGCTATAAGTAGCCACCCTTGCCCCCATGGAGGAGAGAGGTTTTTTGGCTTTGTATAAGGATCACATGGTAATACAAGTGTGTTGACTTACTGACAGCTAGTCCCCTCTTGAGGACCCTTCGTTCATCGGAGGGTCCCCCCTTACTCTACTGTCTAGTCTCGTAACTACGACAGAGATAAACCGAGAGAGAAATGAAACGGTGGGAGTGCGGTTGAACCGTTTAGGGGTTAAAGGGCACGAGGAAGAGAGAAACCGCAAGGAGTTAAAGCCCTTTTTCAACCGACGCGGTAGTTCCGTCAGTTTACCACCGGTAGTACCGCGAAGCGGTAGTACCATGGTTATAACACCGGTAGTTCTGCAAAGCAGTAGTACCGCGTATAACCCGCCGGTAGTTCCGATTATCCTAGAACTTCCAGAATTGACTTTGGATTTGAGAATTATGCAAATGATCCTTAGTTTTGCACTCAATTAAATATCATTTAGGATCATTATGCATTGAATAGACTAATGTCTAACTATAAACATAATTTTTATGAACATATGTACCTTTAATAAATATTTTGAAAATATTTTCATAAAAGGCTTCAAATAACACTAAATGAAATACAATGCATGAGGCAAGAGTTCAACCAACATTAGAATAATCTATGACATTTAACTCATTTCTCAATTTGCAAAAGCGGCCTTCATCTAATGGTTTGGTGAAAATGTCCGCTAATTGGTCTTCGGTCCAGATGTGGCTAATTTCAATATCTCCCTTGCTCATGTGATCTCTCAAGAAATGATGGCGAATATCTATATGCTTGGTTCTTGAGTGTTGGACTGGATTATTGGCTATTTTTACCGCACTATCATTGTCACACAAAAGAGGCATTTTTTCAAATTTAATTCCATAATCCATCAATGTTTGCCTCATCCATAGCAATTGAGCACAACAACTTCCTGCGGAAATATATTCGTCTTCGGTGGTGGATAAAGCTACGAAATTTTGTTTCTTGGAGGACCATGATACTAAGGATCTTCCTAAGAATTGACAGCTACTCGAGGTGCTTTTTCTATCCACTTTACAACCCGCATAATCGGAATCGGAATATCCAATTAAATCAAATTTAGCACCTTTGGGGAACCATGGGCCAATGCTAGAGGAATGCTTTAAATATCTTAGTATTCTTTTTACGGCCATCAAATGGCATTCTTTTGGAGTTGCTTGAAAACGTGCACAGATACAAACACTAAACATAATATCGGGCCTAGATGCGGTAAGATAAAGCAAACTACCAATCATAGACCTATAAATCTTTAAATCTACCGATTTACCTCCCTCATTTAGATTAAGATGACCATTTGTAGCCATGGGAGTCTTGATGGATTTTGCATCCTCCATGCCAAATTTCTTGATCAAATTCTTTGCATACTTTGTTTGGCTCACGAAGGTTTCATCTTTGAGTTGCTTGATTTGAAGTTCAAGGAAATAGCTTAATTCTCCGATCATGGACATTTCAAATTCCCTAGACATCATATCACCAAATTCTTCGCAAAAATCTTGGTGAGTAGACCCAAAAATGATATCATCAACATAAATTTGACAAACAAAGAAATCATCATCTAAAACTTTAGTAAATAAAGTTGAATCAATTTTCCAGATTTTGAATCCTTTTGATACTAGAAAATCTCGAAGGCATTCATACCATGCTCTAGGAGCTTGTTTAACACCATAGAGCGCCTTGGAGAGTTTATAGACATGATTTGGATTCTTTGGATCTTCAAAACTGGGAGGTTGTTCAACAAAGACAAGTTTGGATATTTTACCATTTAGAAAGGCACTTTTGACATCCATTTGAAATAATTTAATATCAAAGCATGATGCAAAAACAAGTAATATCCGAATTGACTCAAGTCTAGCTACGGAAGCAAAGGTTTCACCAAAATCCAAACCTTCGACTTGTGAATATCCTTGAGCAACCAATCTTGCTTTGTGACGAGGATATAATAATCCTCATTTAATTATTTATTTGTAATTCATATTATGGATAATAATGACGTCATATGGTCCTTAGGAATACCCCTTAATATTCATAAGGGGGAGGCTGGAGGTCGTAAGCTCTTCTACGACCACCCCATAGTCGTAATTCCTCCTACGACTACCCCATATTCGTAAGTCCTTCTATGACTATCCCGTGATCGTAAGTTCTACTACGATCAGTCTGTGGTCGTAAGATCTTATACGACCACTGCCTGGTCGTAAGCTCTTATACGACCAGTCCCTAGTCAATAAGGTTTATAGACATGTGGGCCTAGTCGACTAGAGAATCTTCCGCACCATATTTAAGGATATGGGGCAGTAAACTACACTGTTATTCTCTGGAATAATGGCACGATTTAAACTCCCTGTTATGGTGATGACTACTAGGCAACGTGGGAACGTTACTACTCCCATAATAACCTCCAGTACTGTCTCCACGATCTGGAACATTAAGGCAGCCTTTAAACTGGAGATACAATGGCACACTTCGAGAACGGTATAAAAGACAGGATCATCAGAACAAGGAAGAGGGGCGAATGAGAAGCACAACACTCTAGTCTTTGGCTTCATCTTGTAATCTAGCATACTCAATACATACACACAGGAGTAGGGTTGTTATTCTCCTAGGAGAAGGCCCGAACCTGTATAAAAATCCCTGTGTCTCCATCTCTGTGTGATTTTGAGCCTAGAGGAACCCCCGAATCAAACAATCTTTACGTAAGTTCGGTTCTAAAACACCGACACTTTGTTTCTCACAACCATACCGTTTTCATCTTACTTGTTCCTAAAGACCCATTTTGTTCCAATGACATTGTGTTCCTTAGGCCTATCCACCAATGTCCAAACTTCATTTCAGGTGAAGTTATTGAGTTTTTCATGCATTGCATTCACCCAATCCGGATCATCAAGTGCTTCTTCTACATGCTTTGGCTCAATAGAAGAGACAAAAGAGTAATGTTCACAAAAAGAAGCGACACGAGAGCGAGTTTGAACACCCTTACTTACATCACCCAATATTTGATCTATTGGATGATCTTTGGCAATTGCATTGTGGATTCTTGGTGGTAAGTTGGATGGTTGATCATCTTCTTGATTGTCTTCTTCATAAATTTGTATTTAATTTGTAGTGGAAGAAGATGGTTCAACTTGAGTGGAGGATGATGGATTGTCTTTGTCATAGCATGAAAAGGCTAGACAGTGGGTACAGAGGGACTCCGTACCCTTTGTCTTGGGAGGAGACCAGAGAGGAGAGGAGCTAAAGACCACTGAATATGTATGTGTTGCCTTGTGTGTATGAAAATGAGAGCCTCCTCCTTATACATGCCCTTGGGGCTCTATTTATAGGAGCGCAAGAAGAGACATTTACCTTCTTGCCCTCACAATGTTAAGACAGAGAGAGAGAGGGTATTTAGGTACAATGGCCTAAATATGCTATACATGCTAGGTTTATACATGTACGGTATCCCTGACGGCACACCGGTATTCCTGACGATCCTAGGGTGCGGGGCACCCCTCGGTGCCCTGCTACGACAGTCTTCGGGCTTGATGTCGCCTATTTGCATATACTCCATTGCTTTTCTTAAGGCTTCATCGCATACATCATCCAAATTCTCATGCTCTTCTTAAGAGCCATTAGTCTCATCAAATTGCACATCATGTATTTCTTCAACTAAACCGGAGTTTTGGTTAAAGACACGATATGCTTTGCTATTAGAAGAATAACCAAGCAAGAAACCAACATCACAACGACTTGCAAATTTTGAAAGACGAACACCCTTTTTCAAAATATAACATTTGCAACCAAATGCACGAAAATAAGAGATGTTCGGTTTTCTACCAACAAGAAGCTCATAAGAAGTCTTTTTCAAAAGGCGACGCAAATAAAGATGATTTATGGTATGACAAGCAGTGTTAATAGCTTCCGCCCAAAAACTATCAAAGGTATTGTACTCATCAAGCATTGTCCTAGCCATTTCAATTAATGTACGATTTTTCCTTTCTACAACTCCATTTTGCTCCGGAGTGCAGGTTATGAAAAGTTCATGCTTTATTCCAAGTTCATCACAAAAGTTTTCAACTTTAGTATTCTTGAACTCGGAACCATTATCACTACTGATTTTCTTAATTTTAAAATCAAATTCATTTTGAGCCATTGTTGTAAAACTTTTGAAAATCCTGGAGGTTTCACCTTTGTCATCTAGGAAGAATACCCATGTGTATCTAGAGTAATCATCCACAATGACTAAACAATAGCTATTACCCCTGATACTCTTATAGGTTGTTGGGCCAAACAAATCCATGTGTAAGAGTTCCAATGGTCTAGAAGTTGACATGATATTCTTGGAAGGATGAAAATTAGCGACTTGTTTACCGGCTTGACAAGCACTACAAAGTCGATTTTTCTCAAACTTCACATTTTAAGCGAACAATTAAATCATGTTTGAAAAGCTTTTCAAGTTGAATCATTCCAACATGAGCTAGCCTTCTATGCCAAAGCCAACCCAATGAGGTTTTTGCAATTAAACAAGTTTGTAAACATGATTCATTTGAAGTAAAATCAACCAAATAAAGATTTTCAAATCTAAAACATTTGAAAACTAAAGAGCTATCTTTTGCATTTGAAATTGTATCACCTTCATTAGAGAATGAGCAAATTAAGCCAAGATCACAAATTTGAGCAACGGATAGCAAATTGAAATTTAATGATTCTACTAAAGATACATTGGAAATAGAAAGGTCATTTGAGATAGCGATTTTACCCAATCCTATTACCTTTCCTTTGCTATTGCCACCAAAAGTGATCTTCTCAACTCCTTTACCATTCTCAAATGTGGTAAACATCTTTCTATAACCGGTCATGTGTTGAGTGCATCCACTATCAAGCACACAATATTTTCCACCGGTTTTATAGTTCACCTACAAAACAAGAATCAAGTTCTTTTAGGTACCCAAATTTGTTTTGGTCCTTGGAGGTTAGTGACCAAGGATTTAGGCACCCAAATAGCATTCTTTTTAGCGCATAAAATCGAAGTGCCAACAAATCTAGCAATGACTTTACCATCCTTAGATTTTCTAAGCATATAGCATGAATCATATATACCAAAGGATGGAGTCTTACCCATAGGACAATTTTGTTTCACATGTCCTATTTCCCGGCACTTATGGCAATACTTACCATTTTGCTTAACAAACCTTGTGGACTTGTTTACCGGTTTCTTACCTTTCTTGAGCACATACCCAAGTCCTTCCTTGTTGAATGAGCACCTTTGCTCACTCAAAAGCTTGTCAAGAGTAGCCTTACCCTTGAAGCACCGTTCCAAGCTTTTGCTTAGCTTGGTCACTTGTTCCTTTAACTCATTGTTCTCAACAACAAGTTTAGCATCATGTGACTTAACATTATCATGATTAGCATTAACACAAGAGCAACATGGCATAGCAATAGGATCATTACATGAAGTAGATGCACTAGTTTTAATAATTTCTACACTAGGCATTTCATCAATAATATCACATGTAATTCCAATGCTAGAGAAAGACTTGTTTAAATTTTCTTGGATAAGCAAGTCATGAGCTTCCTTTAGCTCCTCATAAGATTCTTTTAGAGTGATATGCTCTCTCTTTAAGACTTTATGCTTTGACATTTCTTTTCTAAGATATTCATTCAAGTCTTCAAGTATATCCATTAATTCATCATATGTTGGTTCATTATCATTAATGGATTTTATCTTATCTCCTTTTGCCATGAGGCAAGTAGGAGTGGAGAATAGCGATGGAGCCTCCTTGATGGTGATGCCAACGAGTCCCTTCTTCTTGGGAGACTCATCCTCATCGGAGTTGGAGTTGGTTGACTCCTCATCGGAGTCTCACTCTCCAATGTGGGCTTCATACTTGCCATCCTTGTGAAGCTTCTTGAAAAGCTACTTCTTGCCATTGCATTCCTTCTTCTTGGATGACTTGCCCTTATCATCCTTCTTCAAAGGACAATGAGAGGCAATGTACCCCTTCTCTTCGCAATTATAGCACTGCATGTTTCTATAACACTTGTTGTCACTTGAGGATTGTCTTTTCTTGCTCTTGTCGAAGTTGAAGCTTCTATGTGGGCGTCTTCTTATGAATTTCTTCATTCTTCGCACAAGAAAGGCAAACTCCTCTTTGGAGTCTCCTTCTTTATCCTCATCATCGCTTGATTCCGCTTTGGCCTTGAAAGCGGTAATCTTCTTCTTTGAGGAATATGACTCCAAGAGCTCCTCCTTATCCTTCTTGAACAACTTATTTGTTATGAGGTTGCCCAAGATTCCCGTTGGCGTCATTCTTGGTAACTCGGGAGAGTTGAGAAATAACGTCACCAACGTCTTATACTTGTCCGGAAGGGCCCTAAGTATCTTGCGCATAATATCAACATCAAGAAGATTAGTGCCAAGGCCTTTGAGCTCATTCACAATATTGTTGAGTCTTGAATACATCTCATAGGTAAGAGTCAAAAGACCAGGGAGGGAAAGAGATAGAGCAAACAGCAAACCCAATAAAGATCCAATTAAAAACTTGCTCGAAAGAGCTCAACAACGGTCAACGTTCTAACGATCAGCACACTACACTAGCATAGGGCACAATTCTCAAAAGGGGTCTAGCAGTTAAAACTATGGGGTTGGGCTGACAACATGCTCTTCGATCCTTAGTCTTCAATAAACCGTGCAGGTTGTCCTTGAAAAATAGAGACGACGAGGCTTCCTGTCTTCCTCCTGGCTCTCTCTTCAGGAACTATTTGTCATAACCAATGGCTGGGCACTAGCCGGGAGCCAAGAGTGTGCCTTCTGGTCCTGCTAGGTTCTAAGCTCATAATTGCAAGACCCACTAATCTGCTTATCTTGGAATCATCCAATTGAAAGATTCAATCATTTAATCAAGTTCATAATTGACTAGCAGTACGAAACCCGCAAATCTTTATAACCTAATTTCCCAAAAGACTTCTAGTAATCCATCAGTTCGCATTCGATTCTCCAAATCATTTCATCACCATTTATCCAGTAGAGGTTTTGATTCATAAAAAAAAATCAGCAAGGTATCCCTCATTCGTATCCTCCAATACCCACCAACTACATAAATCCAAGGTCTGAGTCAAGATTTGTCCTGGTAATCCAATCTAGATTCTTTTCAAATCTAATTCCTCTATTCGATTATGTCCAATTAGTTCCAATATAATCCACATATTCGATTCGAGCTTCCAATAGACAAAACAATCTATTCTAGATCTAAGGGCAATCCAATTTATCTAAATGATCGAATCAGTATTTCATAATCCTATATCCTAGATCACACGAATCCATGATCTGGTCAAGCCATTTATCAAAACCTAACCAAGATTCCCTTAAAACCTAGTCCTTCTATTTGATCAAACTCCATTGGATTCAACGCAGTCCACTGATTTAGTGTAAACTTCCAATTAACATTATAATCTATTCCAGATTCTAGGGTATTCAATTTATTCCAATAATCAAACCAATATCTCAAGTTTCCATCTCCTTCATAACCTCTAGAAACTTTCCTTCACAGATCATTTCTACGAGCACAATCTCAATAATCCTCCTACTTACCCTTCTATAGTCCATTTGCAACAAGGCAGATTCTCAATCAAACCTCAGAATCCAACAAAACTTCTTATAGTTAAATTTCAAAAATTCTTGATTCACAAAAATGGATTTTCCAAGGCTTCTCTAAAGCTACCTAGCTAGTTTTACAAATGCACCGGTAATTTAACAAACATAGCTCCTAAGAGACTGGCATGCCAGGATCTTGAATCGCCAATACCAGCCTTCCCGAGGCTTCCAGTGCTAATAACTCAATGGGTTCGGCCCTATAGAATCTTCCAGAGGAAAGTGGATCCATTTAGCTTTGTGAAACGTTGAGACAAGCAAAAAGATAAGTAGGAGATAGGGTGAGAAAAGATACTGAGAAGGGGATAAGAATAGATAGATGACTCAGGTAAGGAGAGAACAATTTATTTCTCTTGTTTATTAAAACACATTTTGAATTTTTCCTAACGGCCATTCTATTAGGCTGCGTCCTGCAGTCAAGATGCTCTGATACCACTTGTCACGACCCGGCCCAGGGCACACCCGGAGGTCCTCAGACCTCTGGGAGGTCCAAAGGAACCCCAGACGCCCCGAGAGGTCCCTCAGACCTCCCCGGGAGGTCCGCAAGGACTCTCAGACGCCCCGAGAGGACATCCCAGAGGACATTCTGGACCTCCCGAGAGGTCCGATAAACCACCCGGAGGTCTGGGGTCCCGACCCGAGGAGGTCGTTGGACCTCGGACCTCCCAAGCTCCACGCTACTCGAGGGGGTCCGAGGAGCCAACCCGAGGAGGTCGGGGCTTGAGGACAAGCCTAAAGTCCATCGATCCGAATCGTCCCGGGGATCATCGACCAATTCACACAAGCAAGTGACAACAAAAGCATCCACAAAACTTTATTAATAGCAAAAGGAGGTTTGATTACAAGGGTTGCCTACAAGCTCCAAAGAATCGAGAGCACACAAACGCAATGAAAACCAAAGACATGGTCCACCCATTACACCACAGGATCGGCCGAGGGCACGGCCTAATTGAGTTGATCATCTTCATCATCATAGGAATCTTCATCTGCTCAATTCATGAATCAAGCAAGAGTCAGCACAACAACTGTGCTCGCAAGTTACACCCGTCAATTAACAGAATGACATGCATAGGGATATATCAAGGGAAAGCATATTATGGTTGTTTTGCATAAAGCCAATTTTATTTCAAATACAATTATTAATGTTTCAAGGCAGGTTACAATAGATAAAATTTATTTTTACAAATCTATTTTCAGTTGGATAACATTCATCATAAAGATGGTGAAGGATACCCTCCTGCACATGGCTTCCCACCCAAAACCCAATTTGGTTAAACCACCAAAACCAGTGTCAATATTCCTTTTGAAAACCAAAACCAAGAGCTAACTTTGAGTGACATTGCCAGCATATCCATGACCGTGGACACGGCTATTCGAATAGATTTACACTCTGCAGAGGTTGTACACTTTACCCACATGACATGAATTCTCTAGTTTGCTTGGCATCCGTCGATACCACCCCACACTTCCTTTGGTGAGAGGTCTAGAGTACATGACAAGGCCTTTACAATGCATTGCTCCACCGCAGTCCACCCACATTAAGGTTTCACAGATCCCCCCCTGGATAGAAACCCGCCGGGTTAATGGGGTGCCCCCTCTTATGCTAGGTGGGACTACAACAGTCGTAACATGACAACCCACCGCATCAACAGGTAAACCACGATAGAGCTTTGCAAATTAATTAGCTGATCCCACGCCCACACCGGAGACATGTGGTTGCACAATTTTGGCATAGCCCATTATAGGCTTAGCAAGTGGTGTCTCAAAGACCGGTCCTAACCGACTTGGGCGACAAACCTCAACCACAGGGCATCGGATCACACGACCCGTGCATAGACATGCACCAACCAAACAACCAGCTTCGCCCAAGTCAAATCCATTTTTCATTTACTTTGTTTTTCAAACCTCTATGGCACACCAATGCCATAGCCATTTGTAAAACCTCCATGACACACCAATGTCATGGCCGAAACCTCCATGGCACACCAATGCCACGGCCCAAAATATTTGATTAAGTGATATTTTGGTCAAAACTCCCAAATCAAGATTTTGGTCTAAGCGATACTAAGCATTTCATTTTCTTTAAAAGCTTCGGGTCCTCACTATTGCAAGAACCAGATTTATCTAGAGTGACAATGGGGTTGATTCAACATGGATAGTGGTCATACCAAGCAGTAGGCATAACTATGAATTTAAAGGTAGGCATTGAAATATCTTAGTGAATTAAGCATGCATACATCTTTGAAAACGACATAAGTAATTTGAAGTATTGGGTGCAACATGATCAAGAGTGTAACTTGCCTTGCTCAAAGTCTTGAGCTTCTTCCTCTCCCTCACAGAACTCTGGTTCCACACGGCCTTCGCAATCTACACGGTAAAAACCAAATAACTCAAATAAAGTTCAAACAAGATCCAAAGAACTCCAAATAGGCTTAAATATAAAACCAACAGAGAGGTTGGGAGGTCAAGAGGAGATCCAAAGAGCTCACTGGAGAGGTCCAGAGAGTCAAAAGAGGAGGTCCAAGAACTTGGAGGGAGGTCTAAGGTAGGCTCGGTTGAGACAGAGAGGAGAAATGGAGAAGAAAGTGAGAAAGGGGGACTACCCCAACTATATATATAGCTGGAGCCAATGCACATAACCCAGAATATGGGTCCTCAGAAGTTGGTAAAGAGGACAATGGGAGTAGGCAAGGAATGTGACAATGGTATGACATGAGTACTGCAAAGGTGAGAGCATTTAATGTGATACAACATGCATTAAATACGGTGAAGACTTCCTTGCCCAAAGGACACAGTCAAAGGTAAAGAAAATCGGAGTGTGGATCGCCAAACAAGGCAGCCTAGACCAGCAGAGGAGGTCCTGCGAAGACATTGGGGAGGTCTTTGCAGTGAACAAAGGGAGATCCTCACCTATAGGGGAGGTCCTGACGGTTGGATCTCCAAAGAGGAGGTCCAAGCGGCCAAGATTAAGTGCAAACGGGGAGGTCCGTAAGGTAAGAGGAGAACCTCACCCGCAAAGGAGGTCTAGAGCCGTAGGATCAAATCCAGACGGAGGTTTGAACAGTTATGATTTCCAAGGGGAGGTCCTAACGATCGGATCTGCCAAAGAAGGGAGGTCTCGACGGCCAAGATCCCGAGAGGAGGAGGTCTTGACGGCTAGATCTTCAAGGGAGGAGGCCTGGACGGTTAAGATCTCCAAGGGGGAGGTCTTGACGGTCTAGATGTTCAAGGAGGGAGGTCTGGGCGGTTAAGATCTCCAAGGGGGAGGTCTTAACGGTCCAGATCTTCAAGGAGGGAGGTCTTAACGGTTAAGATCTCTAAGGGGGAGGTCTTAACGGTCCAGATGTACAAAGGAAGAGGTCTGGATGGTTAAGATCTCCAAGGGGGAGGTCTTAACGGTCCAGATTTACAAAGGAGGAGGTCTTTGGACGCTGGATTTCGATCGGACCGCCCAAAATGATTGGGACGCTCGGACCATTAGAGCTAGCGCAGGATCTCAGCCTTAGAACTAAATCAGGTGGTCCAAAATGGCTGGGACGTTCGGACCGTCCAACAAAGATCTAAGGGCTCAGAGGAGGTGGGACGTTCGGACCATCCGAACGTCTCACCAGGATCGAACCGTCCAATGCAAATCGGACGACTCACATTTGATAGAGGTGGAAATAGATAGGGAGGATATCCTAGAGGACCTGGGGAGGTCCGGTAGGACATAGGTTGGTCCAATAAAGGTAAGGGGAGGTCCTAGAGGACATGGAGAGGTCCTGAAGGACGCGGAGAGGTCCAAATAAAGGTAAGGGGAGGTCCTAGAGGACATGGAGAGGTCCTGAAAGACACAGAGAGGTCCAATAAAGGTAAGGGGGGTCCTAGAGGACATGGAGAGGTCCCGAAGGACACGGAGAGGTCCAATGAAGGTAAGGGGAGGTCCGAAGAAGCGGTAGTACCGTATGGTGCGGGTGGTACTACCGGGCTGGTACTGAAGAGAACCTCTAGAGAAGGTTTCAAGGATACAAGCGGCGAGGGAAAGTCCAAGTAAACCCGAAAAGCTTCAACAGGATTCCAAAGGAGCTCAGATGCACATAAGGGTGGCGCAGGCTTGGGGAGGTTGCAAGCCAGAGAAGACCCGAGAGGGAGAATTGGACCCGGGGAGGTCCAAGCATTTGGGAGGTCTAGACCCAAGGAGGTTTGGACCAGGGGAGGACAACACAAAGGAGGTCTGGACCCTTGGATCCAAGCGAAGGTGAGATCTGGACCATTAGATCCAGACGACAGAAGGCCGGAATGGAGGGGTTTCTTAGGGGGAGGAACCCAACAGAGGATATCCATGGAAAGTGGTCCAAAGGAGGTCTGGGCGGTCAGGATGAACCCGGGGAGGTCCTGACTGCCAGGATGAAGGGCCAAGGAGGTCCTTAGGAACACACGAAAAGTTTAGGTGGGCATAGAAAGTCTATATGAACAAGAGGAAAGTTCAAGGGGACCCAAGGAGGTCCGAACGAACATGAGAGAGGTCTGGGCATAAAGGAGCGCATAAGCAAGGGAGGGTCCGGGCGTAAAAGAAATGTCCAGTAAAGAAGGAGGTCTAAACCTCAAGAGGTTCAAACCAACAAAGAGGTAGTCCAAATACAAGGGTAGTCTTGACACACAAGAGGTCTAGACTAGCAAGAGAGTTCCAGACACAGGAGGATCTGGCTCCAAGGATGGCCCAAAGAAGAGGGAGATCTGGGCATGATGGAATGCCCAACAAGAGAGGTCCGAAGGGAGTTAAATACCAAAATTTAGATTTCAGAAATCAAAGATATTTGAGACACAAACCTGAGCTTAGGGCATCTCAGGGGTAGTTGTGACCCGAAGGAGAGGTCAAAACCGAAGAGGAACTAGAGAGGAGGTCTAGACCTAAGGGGGTCTAAACCAAGGAGATTCGAGCCAACAAAGATATGGTCTGAAATAAAGGAATCCAAGCACAATGCGAGGGGAGATCTGACAAGGTTAAACAAGAGGGAGGTCGGGAAAGAAAAGGCCTTAGCTTAAGAGGAGGGCAGAACTAACAGAGAAAGGAAGGGATAGCTCCAGAGAGCTCAAGTAACACCAAAAGAACCAAACAAAAGGGTTAGTTGAAGTTCGGTTTAATCATTTTAAACACCCAAATTTTGAAAATCTCAAGTTAAGCTTTGAATTCTCATCAAAACAAAATGGTTCTTTTTTTTTTGAAAATTTTTCAAAAAGGCTCTGAAAATCAGGGTGTCACACATAGCTGTTGAAACCGTGGCGCGGTACTACCGCCAACTATCATGCGGTACTACCGCTAAGGCCGGTCGTACCGCTCACAAGGGTGGTACTACCATTTCAAGGGTTTGCAAACCAAGTCGAAAAGGGGTCTCTCTGGAAAAAAAACATACCGACACAACAAATTCGGAACAACCGAGGAGCGGTAGTTCCGTTCAAGAGATGTGGTACTACCACTTCATAGGACCAGAGACCCTTGCACGTTCGGACTGGACACATGGACGGCTCAGATTGAAATGGTCGTTCGGACCACTGTATTAGCCGCACGATTGAGGTGATGTTCGGACGGTCTGAACGTCCACCGGTAATACCGCTAAATAAAATGCGGTCATATCGCTAAGCAGTAGTTCCGCCAAGAACTCCGGTACTACCGTACGCTGGTGAACAACCAAGTCTCAAAAATGTGCCTTACTGGTTTTTACGTACCGCCAACAAACAAATGGAACGACCAGGTTGTGGTAGTACCGTACTATGAGCCAGTCGTACCGTTGAGAAACTAGGTCAACAAGATCCGATCGGACTGCATACAAAGGATGGCGCAGATGCACTGGGCCGTTCGGACCGCGGGTTTTAACCACATGATTGGGTCACTTTCGGACGGTCCAAACGTCCCCTGGTAGTACTTCCAACAGAAATGC
Organism: Phyllostachys edulis; assembly: GCA_036346405.1. NCBI lineage: Eukaryota > Viridiplantae > Streptophyta > Magnoliopsida > Poales > Poaceae > Phyllostachys > Phyllostachys edulis. The sequence continues at coordinate 7,096,769 of CM070548.1, forward strand.
GGTCATACCGCTAAGCGGTAGTTCCGCCTTGTAAACTTTGGTACTACCGTTTGCACTAACAATTGCACAAAATGCTTTTCAATGCAAATTCAAATGCATGCATGATCCTAAATTGATCCAATTTGCACAAGAATAAGCTATCAAGCTACTAGTCATGATCCCTCTTAATAGTACAGCATTTAACCTATAATCCGGTCTTCCAACCATTTCTCCTAAGACCTGTAAAACATAAAAAGGATCCTAGACTACTTGTACCTTGACTTTGAGCCATCTTGATCTTTATGTTGTCCTTTAGCATGCATCTTCATGTTATCAAACTCACCAATGGGACCTAACTTTGTAAATACTCAATAAACATGTTAGTCCCATATTCACATATTATCATTAATTACCAAAACCATTTTTAGGGGCCTAGATGCTTTCATCAAGGTCATCCTCAGAGAGTCAGGACAAGTGCACGACCTCCTGCCCGCTTTGCTTCTCCTGTTGTTCCCAGGACCACCCCTGCGACGACACCCCGCCCGATTGCCCCAAGTCTTCGCAGCCCCAGCAACAACTACCCATAGTCAAGAAGCATCAATCCAGCCACAGGGATCACATATTTTAGTTGTCACCAATTGGGACACTACGCCAGCAACTGTCCCTTGAAGCAAGGACCTCCTCAGGTCAAGTTCAACTCAGGAGCTATTCCGACCAGGACCTCCCTACTAGGGGCAGGACGTGGAGCTCCTCAGACCCCTGCTGCACCAACCAAGACCTCCCAGCCATCTGGGAGAGGTCATGTGAACCACGTCACGGTGGATGAAGCCCAGACAGCCCTGGACATCGTGCTGGGTAAGTTCCTAGTAAATTCAGTACCAGCTACTATTTTATTTGACTCTGGAGCTTCCCATTCGTTTGTTTCTCGGATTTTTGCTGCAAAGCACTAGTTAAAGGTTTCTACTCTTAAGACCTCCTTATTGGTCCAATCCCCCGGTTTGGAGTTAAGTACAAACCAGGGTTGTCCACAAGTTAAGATGATCATAGAAGGGGTAGAATTCCTAGCCAACCTGATCATCATTGACACCAAGTCCATAGATGTGATCTTGGGAATGGACTGGCTTGTGGATCATCAAGCAATTATGGATTGTGGTGGGAGAAGCATCACCTTGGTCAGTCCAGTTGGGATTAAAGTAAAGTTTGAAGCCACCTCAGAGAAGCATGAAGAAGCAGTGGTCTGCAGTGTCAAGGCTGTGTCTTTAGAAGACGTCCCAGTGGTCAACGAGTTTCCAGAGGTCTTTCCAGATGAGTTACTTGGAATGCCACCTGACAGAGACTTGGAGTTTGTCATCAACCTTGCTCCTGGAACTGCACCAATTTCCAAGAGACCTTACGATTTGCCTGTTGACGACTTGGTTGAGCTAAAGAAGCAAATTGAGGAGATGCAAGCTAAAGGTTTTGTCAGACCAAGTTATTCGCCTTAGAGAGCTCCAGTGATCTTTGTTGCAAAGAAGGACGGTACTCAGCGGATGTGTGTGGATTATCGCGCATTCAACGAGGTCACCATCAAGAACAAGTACCCTCTGTCTAGGATTGATGATCTGTTCGACCAGCTAAAGGGAGTCGGAGTGTTTTCCAAGATATATTTGAGGTCAGGATACCACCAGTTGAAGATTCGCCAAGAGGACATCCCCAAGGTAGCTTTCTCAACCCGTTATGGACTGTATGAGTACACAGTGATGTCTTTTGGATTAACCAATACCCCTGCTTACTTTATGAGCTTGATGAATAAAGTGTTCATGGAGTATTTGGATAAGTTCGTCATTGTCTTTATTGATAACATCCTAGTGTACTCTCACAGTGAAGGGGAGCATGAAGAGCACCTCCGCTTAGTCCTGAGCAAGCTTAGAGACCACCAACTCTAAGATAAATTTGACAAGTGTGAGTTTTGGATGAAGGAAGTCACCTTTTTGGGACATGTCTTGTCGGTTGAAGGAGTCGCTGTCAATCCTAGCAAGGTCCAGGATGTGCTCAATTGGGAGTCACCCAAGTCAGTGCCTCAGCTCAGAAGCTTCCTTGGAATGACAGGTTACTACCGCAGGTTTATAGAAGGGTTCTCCAAGATAGCAAGACCTCTCACTCAGTTGCTGAAGAAGGAAAAGAAGTATGCTTGGACGCCGGCATGTAAGCAAAGTTTTCAAGAACTAAAGAGGCGTCTGACCACTACTTCAGTGCTGACCTTGCCCGATGTTCGAAAGGACTTTGAGGTCTTCTGTGATGCCTCACATTAAGGTCTCGGTTGTGTTCTAATGCAAGAAAGGAAGGTAGTAGCTTACGCTTTCGAGGTCAGTTAAGACCTCATGAGGTCAATTACCTCACTCATGACTTAGAATTGGCTGTCGTAGTGCATGCTTTGAAGATATGGTGCTATTACCTCATTGGTAATCGTTGTGAAGTCTACACTGACCATAAGAGCTTAAAGTACATTTTCACTCAAGCTGATCTCAATATGAGGCAAAGAAGATGGTTAGAATTGATCAAGGATTACAACTTGGGAATCCATTGCCATCCAGGAAAGGCTAATGTGGTAGCTGATGCTTTGAGTAGGAAGGTCTACTACAATACACTGATGATCAAGGAAAGTCAGCCAGCGTTGTACGAAGAATTTCAAAAGCTCAAGTTGGAATTAGTTGAAGAAGGTTACCTAGCTGCTCTGCAAATGCAACCAACTCTCCAAGATCAGATCCGGAAGGCCCAAAGAGAAGATGCAGAGGTCTTGGAGATCAAAAGAAATATGAAGAAGGGTGGATCCCTAGGATTTTTCAAAGATGAACAAGGATTCGTCTGGTTTGATAAGCGCATTTGCATACCGGACCAGGAAGAGCTCAAGCAGTTGATACTCAAGGAAGCTCATGAAAACTTGTACTCCATTCACCCCGGGGGCACTAAGATGTGTCAAGACCTCAAGGAATTGTACTGGTGGCCTAGAATGAAGCGCGAGATCGCTGAGTATGTAGCCCAATGCACATATTCCAGCGAGTTAAAGCCGATCATCAGAGACCTCCTAGACTCTTGCAACCATTGAGCATACTTGAGTGTAAGTGGAAAGAAATTGGCATGAAATTTATTACCAGTCTGCCAAGAACCCAAGCTGGATATGATTCTATCTGGGTAGTTGTAGATCGTTTGACAAAAGTTGTACATTTCATCCCAGTCAAAACCACCTACTTAGGAGGAAGACTTGCAGAGCTGTATATGGCTAAGATAGTGTGTCAGCATAGAGTACCCAAGAAGATCGTGTTGGATTGAGGATCTCAGTTCACCTCCAGATTCTGGCAGAAGCTGCACAATGCTTTGGGAACTAATTTAAACTTTAGTGCATCCTACCATCCTCAGACAGATGGGCAAACGGAGAGAGTAAATCAAATCCTAGAGGATATGTTGAGAGCCTATGCTCTAGAGAACCAGGCTAGCTGGGATAGAATGTTGCCCTGTGCAAAATTCTCCTACAACAACAGCCATCAATCCAGTTTGTAGATGTCCCCGTTCAAAGCCCTTTACGGAAGGAAGTGTAGAACACCTCTGTATTGGACTGAAACAGGAGAAGGGCAAGTGCTTGGACCGAATATCCTGAAGGAAGCTGTAACATCCCAAATGTATAAATGGGTGTGTGTTTCAAATGTAAGAAAATGTGTAGAAATAAAAACTTTTTCTCACAGCTTGAAACTCTTGAACTCATCTAAAATTCCTATCAAAAGTGTGGAGTTCAAAAACCTAAACCTCCTGTGGACTAAAGTCCAACCCTTATTCAACTTGTCTCAAATCTTGTGCCAAACCCTTTGGAAATATTTTTCCTTGGTCCTAGAGATGTTGGGGGACCCCTCTGAAAAATATCATAAGTTGTAAAACTTGTTTGATAAATTTTGGAGGTAAGTCAAACCTTGGAAATAACCTTCTGGAATTTTTTGAGAAAAATGCAAGGCATTAAAACCTCTGGAAATTTTATGGGAGGTTAATCCTCATGTCAGCAACCTTCATTTAAAATTTCAGAATTTTTGGAGTTGAATTGCTCTCTCTAAAAATTCTTCAAAATCCCAAGTTAAATCCAAAACCCTAAAGTCTAATTCCTGTTTAGGGTTTGGTCCAACTGACCCTGACTTATGGTTGGGCTGAACCCTTTCGGCTGCACCTGGCTTGAACCAGTTTGCTTGTGAGTCAATGTCAAGTGGGCCCGATGGGGGAGTCTTTGTTCTTCCCTACCTTCTACCGAGCCTGTCCTTGCTGCGCCACTTGGCGTGGGGAAACCAAAGGACTTGTCACCTCACAACGGCTCCCTCTCTGCTGCTAATTAATGCGGCCAGAGCTTTAGCCCCCAAAGTCCTCCTTCTCCTGCAAGCCATCCTCTCCTTTCGGCTGGCACTATTGTGGACCAATCCATGGACCGAGGTTCACCATGGGCGTTGCCATTGCTTCACCCGTGCCCCCCCTTGTCTATTTAAGCCCCTCCAGCTTTTCCTTAGCACTCTTTGAGTACCCTTTGAGCTTGCCTAGCACCCACTGTGCTTGTTGAGCTCAAATTCACAAAGACACCCAAACCACCATTACTGGCCGACGTGGAGCTCCTTCCTCTTCAGTGCTCCAATGGCTCCCTCTCTAATATTTTTGTTCCATCTTGTTCCTTTAGTCACTTTGAGCAAACCACTAACTTAAGTTGCTTTGACATCTACAGAATCGGTCAAAGTTGGGATTTGTTCAAATTCAACCGAGCTCTAACCATTTCTTCCTCAACTCCGGCCGAGCTCTCCTTGTTGTCTTCCTCAAGTCCCAAGCAAGGTCTTGCTGTCTTTGAGCTCCTCCGGCTTCCTCCTCTTCCTCCGCATCAAGGTACCTTGCTAATAGTCCCTAGGAGCTATGGCACCTGCTACCTTGAACAACGCGGAGCTCTTTTGCTGTTTTCATTTTTTTGGCCGAATCGGTCATCGTCATCATCTCCGGCTCGCCGGCGATTTGCGCCGCCACCGCCGGCGAGGTCACCTCCATGGGGTCCGCGAGGTTATTGCGGACCCATTCATGCCCTTGGCTCGCGCCGCCGTGGCCGGAGCCGCCGGCGACAAGCCGGTGAAGCCTCTCGGCCCTTTTGTCGGATGGGAGGTCCTGTGCCGACACCATTAGGGCAAAGATACGATATTAATTACGCTAATCATTTGTTAATTAAGGTTAATGATTAGTTAGTAATTAATGCATGTCCTAAGCCTTCTCTTTGTCTCACTTACATGTGGACCCGTGGCCCTTAAAACCCCCAGCGCCTTAAAACCCTTCCCGGGCACTGTTCCGAATTGATTAGGGCTTAATGAATGCATCATTAATGGCTAATCATAGTTAATCATGAGTTAATAATGGTTAATCCTTCATTACGGTAATTAATGTGTCCTAATCCGCCTCGTTGTCTCACTGGACAAGTGGGCTCGGCTCCTATGCATTAAGTGCGTTTTAAAAAAAAAACCTCCCCGAGTTCTTGTCTCACTGACGGGTGGGCCCCGGTGTTAAACCCCTAGCGTTTTAACACACACGCGCGCCCACCGTCACTGTCAGGTGGGCCCTGCCCATTTTCTCTCTCCCGGGGGGCGATTTGAACTTGGTTCATTGTGGACCGTTTGATCTCAGATCAACGGCCCAGATCAATGGGGCCGTTCGGACCACTCCGAATGTCCCGATCGATCTCAGCCGTTTGATCTGGAACGAACAGCCCTGATCAATGGGGCCGTTCGGACCACTTAATTTATATTTCGGGGGTTTTATAAAAAGCCTGGTAAGCTTTATTTTTCAACAGAAAATTGTATTAAACTTCAAAAATTCATAACTAATTCATTTTAGATCCAAATCGGTTGTTTCCACTTTTGTTATTTCTTGTTTTAACTAAAATTTAATCTAAAATGGTTTTAATCTTAGTTTAGCTCCAGAAAAACTTGTTAATAAACCTAGTTGAGTTTAGGCTTTATTTATTGCAATAGAAATTCAATTAACTTGGAAAATGCATAACTATTTCTCTATAAACTATTTTTGAGTGAATCCAACTTTGTTGGCTTCCTATATTAAAGCACTAAATGATAGAATAGGATTTAGGCATGTCACTATTTTCAAAAGCTTTGTGGGTGCAATTTAGTTGTGCTCATTTTCATATCTTTGAGAAATTATAGAAAATGCATAATAGCTCCAAATGAGGTGAACTCAATTGTGTTATTCATCTCATGAGGTGCTTGTTTTACTGTAAAAATCTCAGTTGCACCACTTTTCCAGAAAATGTTGCCAAATAATTAAATTAGTGATTAGTGGCAGTTTTGATTTTTAGGGCTGAGCAGAATTGTTTTGCTCATATCTTTTGCATTGAGAATCCAAATCAATTGGTTCTTATTGCTAAATTCCCTAAAAATCATCCTCTTGCTTCTGTAGAAATTTTAGAGCATTTGGAGTTTGTTTGCTGTGCTGTCTTTGTGGTTTTCGTCGTTCTTATCGTTTCTTTTCGCCTTTTCGATTAGGTGCCGACAAGTGTGTTGATCCCGTGAGTGATCCTTTGCAGCATAGTGACCAGCCACAGCAAGGCAAGTAGTTTGATCATATCCCATTGTGTCCCATTATTTTAAAGTCTAATACTTTGTTTAACTTGTATGTATGCATTGCTATTTTGTTGTTAATGATATCGTTTAGTGATCCTATAGATGCATGTCCTATAGGTAAATGTTCATTCTCTACTACTAAGCCTAGGACTACCTTGCTGTGATGTAGAGTTCGTTGGATGAGCTCTCTTCACTTAGTAGGTCACGTGTTGGTATGCTTAGATTACGGTAGAAATGGGCGGTTGTCGACATTATGTCGATGACCTTGATCACACAAAAATTATTATTCATTTATGTCCATCTTGTTCTTTGTTACTTTGTAATCAAATAAAACAAAAATGAAAATGAAAGCTATTTGGACTTGGGCACAATGGATGATGGTGTGATTGTTGGTTTGTGGAATGGTGCCTAAGTCAACAAGGACCTAACATCTTGTTACACGAACCAAGCATTTTTATGTATAACCACACGAGAGGATATGGGACCTCTCTGGCTAAGTACTTTGGCGGTGTTAGCTTCGGGTTGCATGGTGGACTATTGGGCGAGTAGTAGTGGGTTATCCATCGCAAGGAGCACCACCCTAATAAGGGGTGAGCATCTTTGATGACTCAAGATCAACGTATGGGGCGGTTGTATCCCCATATGGGCAACTCGTGGTTGACACTCAATATTGGAAAGGTCTCGTTGGATTTAGCTGTGCCGGCACACCAAAGGAAGTGTGCTAATAGCTTGGCAAAAAGGTAGTCTAACGTATGGGTACATTGGTACACCCCTGCAGGGTTAAAACTATTCGAATAGCCTTGTCCTAGGTTATGGACACGCTTGGGGAAGTCTTTCAAGAGTTAGACTACAACCTTTAATTAAAACTTGACATGGTTGGTATGAATGGGTAATTCATGCTATTGTTGTGGTGGCTATTGGGTTAGTCACTTCCAGGTTGTTGTTGTCATCTATCTATTGTCATTGTTACTGGTCTCGTTGTTCTTGCAAATTAAAAATGACTTGCAAAACTGCTTTGGAATCTATTTAAATATTGCAAATGAAAACTTGCTTTATGCTAAAATAAGTCCAAAGCCTCATCCACTTAAATAAAGCTTGCATGTAGTTAAACTATAGTTCGCTTATACTACACGCCGCCTTTAAGTAGTACATTCTTTGTACTCATTTGCTTTGCTTAATAACTTTGTTGCAGAGGAGGTAGAGCCCAAAGGGCTTTACTTTTGTGAGATGTGCTGCGGTTGGGAATCGAGCTAGGTGTCTTGGTTGGTTGCCTTGTGGGCTAAAGGCAAACATTGTGACTCTCTTTTGTTTATCGCCATCTTATGGCTTTTGCTTCCGCTGTGTTATCATTATCGTTGTATTTGGCCGGTCGGCCCCTTTTGTAATAACTCTATGTTATGTATGTCTTTTAATCTAGTTCGTGCTTTGGTTCTATGTCTTGAATGGAATTGATGCATGATTTTGTAAAGGGGTATGTATACTGCATTCTGGGAAGTATACATATCTCGAAGACACGGATTATTATGTTCGTGATGCTAGGGTCAATGGATGACTAAGTATTACAAGCCTAATAAACCGGGGTCCTCACAGAAGCTGAAGATCAAGTTAATTACATTCGAGAAAAGCTGAAAACAGCTCAATCCAGGCAGAAAAGCTACGCAGATAACCGTCACCGAGACCTAGCCTTCGCACTAGGAGATCATGTGTATCTAAAGGTTTCACCTCTCAAAGGAATGCGACACTTCAGAGTAAGTGAGAAGCTTGCACCTCGGTACATCGTAACCTTTCCAATTTTAGACAGAAGGGGAGAAGTGGCTTATCAACTGGAGCTTCCGCCCCGGTTGTCGGACGTGCATGATGTCTTCCATGTGTCGTAGTTGAGGAAATGCCTACGTGTGCTAGAGGAGCAGATGACCGTAGAAGCCGTAAACCTGCAGCAAGACCTCACCTACAAGGAGCAACCTCTCAAGATTTTGGAAGTGTGCGAGCGTGTGACAAGAAGCAAGATCATCCGTTTTTACAAGGTCCAGTAGAGTAATCACACCGAAGAGTAAGCTACCTGGGAGCGTGAAGAAGACCTGAAGGCCGAGTTCCCGCGCCTATTCTCTAGTCAGCCCGAATCTCGGGGTTGAGATTCCCTTTAACGGGGGTAGGTTTGTAACATCCCAATTTTCTGGGCTTTTCTGAGATTTTTGAAAATAAAAATAACCATTTGGTTTTGTCGAATTGATCAAGCTTAACTTGGAGATTTTGGAAAGATGCAGCAATTTAATGTGAATTAATCCAACTTCAATTAACCCAAGAGTTTGTTTTGTTTTGAGTTGGTTGGAGTTCTCTGGTGTTGGAATCTCCTTCTCTGTTCGCTTCGTGTTTCCCTTGGCCCAGCTCTTCCTTCATTCGACCTCCCTTTTGGTCTAAACCTCACTTTTGGTTTAGACCTCACTTTTGGTTTAGACCTCCCTTTTTGTGACGACCCAACCTGTGATATACCGCAAGAGGTCCGGGAGGACCATTTTTTTTTTGCGCTGCGGTGCCACCACAGGGAGGAGTGGTAGCACCGCCGGCATTCCCAAGGAGGTCTCACAGACCTCCCAGGGGTCTTCAGACCTCCCGAAGTCTTGGATCAGAATCCCGACCTCCCAGGAGGTCCTCAGAACCTCCTGGAGGTCTTTGCCCGCTACCCCACGGTAGCACCTCCGGGTATATCACTAGAGAGGTCCGACCTCCCAGGCTAAGTCTCGTAGGATCTCCTAAAGGTCCTGCCCCTGTGCATCCGAGCTAGTCCCAGGACAACAGAAGCTAGCTCACACAAGAACACAAGCTAATATCATAACCACGAGGTCAAACAAAGATGAAGCAGACAAATTAAACTTAATATATAACATGACCTTATGGTCAAGCTTGTTAACAAGAGGTCTGCCACTGAGGGCTTACAAAACCAACAAGGACTTACAACCGGCAATGAGGAGCTCTAAGGCTCCAACACCAAAAGCACGCAAAAGCCATCCAACAAGCACCACAGGCTGTCGGGTGGAGGACGTCCTAGGCAGCTGGATCGTCGAAGAACTCCTCCTCGAAGAGGTCTGCACTGCCCTGCACTTGGTCATCATCGTAATCTGCTTTGACACAGGGCTTAAGCCATGAGTACTTGGAATGTACTCAGCAAGTCACAGGGAGCATTTATGCAATAATAATCATGCAAGGGCTTACCAAATGAGAGCTGTATGGTTAGCTTGCACAAAGCCAAGTTTTGGCAGCAATAGCATATAAGTAGATTAAAAAGCAGCAATTTAAAACACTAGAACATAATACATTTGATGTTTTAAAAAAAAGTGGAGTGAGCACCAACTCACATCCATAACCAAATGGGGGAGGTCTGGTCATACCAGTGGCCAGGTCCTCACCCAACCACCACTCTAGAGCACCCACTCCAGAGGTCCGAACCACCTCGACCACTACTCCGAGCCAACCCCGACCCTCCGAGCCGGCCAAGGTCTCTTCGAGGCAAAGCCAAGGCATCTCAACAGTAGTGTCCAAAGGGCACAAACTTTTGAAATAACTACCCTTGCACCATTTTCATCGAGCATGTCCATGACCAAGGACTTGGCTATTCAATAGATCTTTCACTCTGCAGAGGTGTACAACTTACCCACAATCCACGGCCTCTAGCGGATGGGTTCCGTCACCCTTGCTCACTCCAAGGTGAGCAGCCTAGAGAGCACTGCAAGACTTTTACAAAGCTTTGAACTGACTCGGAGCTGCCCGCTAAGGTTTCGCAATCCCCCCTTTGGTCTAGAAGTCCGTAGGGTTATGGGGTGCCCCCTCTTGCGCCAACGAATCACACGCTCAAGCACAGCAGCCCCAAGCCATCTCATTGCTAATTATTCAGCCCAGACCATTCCCATAAAATGATCTTGTGGTTGCACTGATTGGCCCAGATCAACAGAACACAAAGTTGAGTCCTTAGTTGTGCCAAGGCAAGACTTCCATTAAACCCAGATGTGCACAAAGACACCACTACTCACCCCCGCCTTCTTGCCTCAAAGAAACCATTTGTAATTACCCTTGCCAAAAGACCACCCAGCCTTGGCACAATAGTTTTAACAGTGACCTCACACCACAAATCAACACAACTTAGGCATCCCGCCATAGTCGCTAATGAGGGCACCGACCATAGGTTCCATAGCTCATTAGTCAAGATTATTAGGAGTGAAACATGATCCACAGCCCCACGATTTCTAGAGCGAGGCAAATACATAACCTACGGCCCCATGTTGGCAATTAACAAGGAATACCAACTAAATACCCAACCTAAGGCTTACAAGGTAAACATGACGACATGACCTGAGCAAGTTGTGAAGGAGGCATAAATCAAGTAGGAAAGTAACTACAGCCCAAACATTTTCTTATGAAGATAGCCATGCATGATAAAGTAAAACCAAAATACATTTGTAAAGCTGGGTTCAATAGGATCAACAGGAGGTCTGTGGCTTGCCTTGGTCAAGCAGTGGAGAACCTTCAGTAGAGAGAGCTAGATCCAAGATCTCCTCAAACTCGTGATCTACACGTTCGCAAGAAATCAAATAAGCAAAACCACACTAGGCCAAGGAACTTCAAAAGAAGACTAAAAGAACTTAAACAAAACTTAACCAAAACCAGGTAAACAGGCGGCCCAGAACGACAAGGGAGGTCCAAGGCAAGAGAGGGTGGCCTTTAAGCAAAAGACCAGCAAAGAACCGTAAGGAGGTCTTCCAGAGAAGATGCCAACTCCTGCGGCTCACTCTTGGTGAAGCTCCGAGCACAAGCCAGGAGCGAACAAGGCAGGAGCAAGGTGGGCAAGTGAGCAAAAGGTTACAAGAGTTTGCCCACCCAGGCTATATATAGCCAGAGTTGGTGGAGTGCACCAAGAAAGAGGTTCAATGACGTGTTGGCAATCGGGGTAGCTAGGGCAGGGCTTGCCCTAAAAGAATTAAAATAAGGTATCTCAGATGTGACTGCATTTAATGTGACCCGACACCTATTAAATGCGCACAGAGTTCTGAGGCAAGAGCAATAATTACAAGGTTGAGGGAGACTGGCATGTGGGGCCAGTCAAAAGGGTGCACTACTGGTCAAAAGGGTGGCCCCACCGCAAGGGTCGTCCCCACCAAAGACCGTAGGGAGGTCCTGGACAAAAGGTCAAAAACGCTCAAGGGGGAGGTCCTGGATAAGAGGTCCAAAACGCTCAAGGGGAAGGTCCTGACACTCAGATTTCCACAAGGGAGGTCTAACGGTCAAGATCTCAAAGAGGAGGACCTTAACGGTCTAGATCAAAAGCGCGGGGAGGTCCTGACGAGTAGATCTCCAAAAGGGAGGTCTAACGGTCAAGATCTCAGAGAGGAGGACCTTAACGGTCCAGATCAAAAGCGCGGGGAGGTCCTGACGAGTAGATTTCCAAAAGGGAGGTCTAACGGTCAAGATCTCAGAGAGGAGGACCTTAACGGTCCAGATCAAAAGCGCGGGGAGGTCCTGACGAGTAGATCTCCAAAAGGGAGGTCTAACGGTCAAGATCTCAGAGAGGAGGACCTTAATGGTCCAGATCAAAGCGTTAGGGAGGTCTGACCAAGAGATCTCCAAAAGGGAGGTCTAACGGTCAGATCTCAAAGAGGAGGACCTTAACGGTCCGTATCAAAAGCGCAGGAGGTTCTCACCAACAGGATACTGGTTAGGAGGGTGGTCTTTACAAAAAGACCAGTAAGGATCGAGGAGGTGGTCCTTGCAAAACAGCCAGGAAGAGGTCCTGGGAACAAAGGAAAACATGCAAAGAAAGAAGAGCCGCTCGATTGGAATCGCCGCCAGAAGGAAAGGAACGTTTGGACCATCCAAACGTTACATCACCGCTGAGCCGCCGATCGATCGAATGGCGCCAAAACAAAGGGGCCGTTCGACCGAGCGACAGAACTAACGAGACTAGGCCGCCTCGATTTAATCGACAACTAGGAGGAAAGGGACGTTGGACGGTGAACGTGCCCTTGGGATCGGGCCATCCGAACAACATTGGACGGTCCTTGGGTGAGGAAGGCAAAGCCTTAAGCGGTTCGGCCGCAGGAGCCAACGGTGGGGTCCAAGTGCTAAGGAGGTCTTGGACCTAAGGAGGTCGGAACCTTCAGATCCAACGAAGGGAGGACCTGGACGGCTAAGATCTCCAAGAGGGAGGTCCTAGCGGCCAGATCTCAACAAGGGGGGGGGGTCTGAGCGGTTAAGATCTCCAGAGAGGAGGTCCTAACGGCCAGATCTCAACAAGGGGGAGGTCTAAGCGGTTAAGATCTCCAGAGAGGAGGTCCTAACGGCCAGATCTCAACAAGGGGGAGGTCTGAGCGGTTAAGATCTCCAGAGAGGAGGTCCTAACGGCCAGATCTCAACAAGGGGGATGTCTGAGCGGTTAAGATCTCTAGAGAGGAGGTCCTAACGGCCAGATCTCAACAAGTGGGAGGTCTGAGCGGTTAAGATCTCCAGAGAGGAGATCTTAACGGCCAGATCTCAACAAGGGGGGGAGGTCTGTTCAGGCAGGGGAGGTCCTAAAGGACGCAGAGGAGAGCGGTTAAGATCTCCAGAGAGGAGGTCCTAACGGCCAGATCTCAACAAGGGGGGAGGTCTGAGCGGTTAAGATCTCCAGAGAGGAGGTCATAACGGCCAGATCTCAACAAGGGGAGGTCTGAGCGGTTAAGATCTCCAGAGAGGAGGTCCTAACGGCCAGATCTCAACAAGGGGAGGTCTGAGCGGTTAAGATCTCCAGAGAGGAGGTCCTAACGGCCAGATCTCAACAAGGGGGAGGTCTGAGCGGTTAAGATCTCCAGAGAGGAGGTCCTAACGGCCAGATCTCGACAAGGGGGGGAGGTCTGTTCAGGCAGGGGAGGTCCTAAACAGAGGGGGAGAGGTTTGAGCCTCAAAGAGATTCAAACCAACAAAGGAAGTTAGAAGAGAAGAGATACACCCAGAGACACACAGAGAAGCCACGGAGGGAAAACAACCCAAGGGGTAGCGAAGAACAACCGAGAGCCACAACCAGCAGAGAGCGCCAACAAAGAGCTTAGTTAAGGTTTGATTAATTCAAGTTAAACCCTCCAAATTTTCAAAATATTAGGTTAAGCTTTGAGTTCTCAACAAAACCAAATGGTTACTTTTATTTTGAAAACTGGGCAAGAACCTAAGAGAAACAGGACGTTACACTTTTGATTTAGACCTCCCTTTCGTTTGACCTCCGGGTGGTCCTAGCGACCTCCGGGTTGTGCTGGTGACCTCCGGGTGGTCTTGGTGACCTCCGGGTGGTCCTGATGACCTCCAGGTGGTCCTAGAGTTGGTCACGACCTCCCTTTGGTCACTACCTCCCCTTTTTGGGTCACGACATCCCTTTGGTCACGACCTCCTCCCTTTTTGTCACGACCTCCCCTTTTTGGGTCATGACCTCTCTTTGGTCACAACCTCCCCTTTGGTTGACCACCCTTCCGAGTTTTGACTGGCCCTACCTGTCAACTTTGTTCACCTTTTTCTTCCTCCTATTGTGTCACTACTGACGCAAAGGTTCTTGAGCATTAAATGTTGTCTTTTCTACAGTACCCGTTTCCCCCTCTTGTCTCCTCCCCTACTTGCTCCTATCTTTTCCTTCACCTACCCTTGAACTCATGCGCCTCCTCTAGGATATAAAAACCTGAGTAGCCCTCCTTCATCCCCTTTAAACTTACTCAACTTTCTTGCTCTCGCCCAGTATCTCAGTGCCCTGTTCTCCTTCGCCCTCGTTGGGTAGTCGTATCCTTCATTGGACCTCCTCCTCAGGACCTCCCTCGACTACCCTCTCAGTTGGACCTCCTCCCGAGAGCTCGTTCCTAATTCATCTATTTCCGCGCTTTTCTTTTGGTTCTTGGTTTGGCAGTTTTTGGTTTTCATTTGAATTCGTTGTATTTATTTGGCTCTTTTCGCACGTGTAGATCCCGGCTTCTCTGAAGGGTTTTTGGACCCGGCGACCTCTACCGAAGAACCTCGGCTCTTCATCGAAGGAAAGTCGTAGACCTTTGATTATGTCGTTCCCAGTTGGCAAAGTTATATTGTTTTATACCAACATGCATGGATATTTGTATAAAAATGGTTTGGGAATTAGCTAAACTCCTACTCGTCGGTATGACTCCTTGAATACTTGTGTTCGACATGTTGACATGTACCTTTGGACACCATAGGTGGGTAATCTTAGTTGGACATTCTTATTGTGTTAACCAACAAGGGTGCGTATATTGCTTAGACCTGCTTTAGTTATGCGATGTCTCTCGATCACATAACTCAATAATGATGAATTTTACTTAAGGATATATGGAATTGTGGCGTGGCCACTGTTGATAAAACTTGTTGTGCCATGGCTAGGGTGGTCATTGGCCAGGTTGAACCCAAAATGTTTTCGCTCGGGCGAGTGATCGTGTGGTAAAGGGGGTGCTAGAAGCACACTCGGATGAGGAGGTCTTGCCTAAGCAACCATTAAGGACTTAACCATGTAAGCCATTGATCCGGGCCTTACCGTGCAACCACAATTCCATACTAGGGTGGACCTGGCCAACTAATTGGCAATGCTTTGAGTCGGTTCTGTTGGAGTTGGAAATGGCACAAGAATGGACCAAGAAGGTGAATCCTTAGCCAGCAGAACCGGGTCACAGCAGAACCTTGTAAAGGCATTGTCACGTGCTCTAGCCTGCTTACCTAAGGTAGTGAGCAGGGGCATCGACAGGTGCCAAACAAACTAGAGAGGTCATGTCTTGTGGGTAAAGCTGTACAACCTCTACAGAGTGTAAATCTATTCGAATAGTCATGTCCCCGATTATGGACATGCCAGGTGATCTCACGCAAGGAGTAGACTTTCTCAAAACTTGTTGGTCTTGGTTGGTCGTGAGTGTCTGGGAAGCGGCAAGGGTGGTCGTGAGTAGTCCGGGAAGCGGCCAGGTTGGTCGTGAGTTGTTTCAAAGAACTTGTTTACATATGAGTTAATCTTCTAATTTGTGCTTTGTTTTCTCGTGTGTTTTGTTTTCCGCTGTGAGCTCTTTCGTTGTAGCCCTGCGTGGCAACCTTGTAAGAACTTGACCATAAGGTCTTTTGCTGTTATTATTGTTATTTTGTCTGTTTCTTCTATAGTTTGTTGTGTGGTTGTGATGACATCGTTGTTGAAACTATGCGGACCAGCTACTGATCTTGGGACTGGTCCAGAGTGCACAGTGGGTCCCGGGGGTTGCTTACCCGGGACGTGACAGCTCTCCAAGCCTAGTCCCGATTATCCTCACCATTGACCGTCATTGACCTCCAAGCATCCTGCACAACAATAGACCAAGAAATCGATTCTAGAAACAAGTTCTTCGTAACTTGACCCACGTTAGTCAAAACATGCATCATATAACACAGATACACTGAAACCCATGAACTTGACCTAACTTACAATCATCGCCGCCAAGATGGCCAGCGAAATAGGGCAAAATCGGTTAGACCGCCACACATGGCCGGTCTGACCGTCACTTGGCCGGTCTGACCGCCCAACCTAGGGACTTAGCCAAATTTTTCCCTGGAAATCCGAAACCTCTCTGGAAATTTCAAATGAATAGAACTTTTGACTCGAAACTCCAAAAATTAGGAGACCAAGTGGAGAAGAATCCCCTCTCTTGCCTACACCCTCTATTTTTGGCCCGGCCTAAAATTTAACAACACCTTTCTGGCCGGTCTGACTGCCATCCTCTTGGCCAAAGCCCTGGCCGGTCTGACTGCTAGAGGTGGCCAGCTAGACCGCTACAAAGGCCGGTCTGATTGCCGCCCTAGCTAGTCTGATCGCCTACTACCTGGTAGAACTTGAATTTCGCCGAAAAATGAGTGTTTCGACAAACCTTTAACGCTATTGCCAATTATATCATCATCTTAAGATCGTGAGCATATCCATAAGATATCCACAATTCTGAATTTTAGTTTTATTGTACTTGACATTGACTCTTTCTTTTAATCTAGACTGTTATAATCTAGACCCACCACGATCGACGGTGTAGATCTTTACCTTTTTGCACTGATTAACGTGGAAATTTCTAACCCTTGTGAGTGAACGTCGTTGGTTCTTTCGACTTTGCTTTAATAAGATAATAGATATGACGCACAGGTTTGTAAATTACAAATCTTTCCTTTTTAATGGATCCATCGGTGTATTATACTATGGACCAGTATAAGAGATGTTTGCACTTGAAGTGAACAAAGTAGTTAACGTGCGAGAGCTGTCAAGTTACTTGTACATGGGAGAATTGATTATTTATCCTCACTTAGACGGTTTTCAAGAATATATTCTCATTTCCGAGGTAATTGTTTTTATACTCTTCGCTTGGTTGGATCCTTGATAAAATACCCCGTTCGAATATTATAATAATATCCGTTGTTTTTTTCCGTTCTAGACACGCAAAAAGTTCGGAATGCCCTTGCACGGCCAGCAACAATGTTCAGGCTAGCACGGTATGGCCCGATAGGCTGGTGTGCCGGCCCAATTAGTTAGCTCATAGACATTGATTTTTAAGCTCATGGTTTTGTGCGCAACATAAATTCTAACAAGTATGAAACTCTGTATGGTCAATGTCTTGGAACGTTGGGAGGTTTGTGGTTGAATTACTATTGGGTTTGGTGCGAGCCGGGGGTCCTTCGGTGCGACCCAGCTGCGTCGGACGAGAAAAGAGTCGGGCCGAGGGCATTCTGGAGTCTGGACATTTCGTTTCGTGCGTCTCTTTCCAACTGTTCTTTGAATCTGTCCCGATTGAGATGATTTGATAACGACCAAACAGAATGTCTGCACTGCACTACCACTATTTGCACAGAAACTTTACTCGTATCTGTCAAGTTTTTCTTCGACATGTTGCCACTGCCGACATATTTTGACCAATAATTAGAAGAGATGCAGTATTCTTGACCCCGACAAATTTTTTATGTATATACTGCCTCTGAAGTCCGAATGTGGGTTACGAATAAGGCCCAAGTGGGAAGCTAATGTGGGTCAAGAATTGAAGAGACGCCCCCTTGTTGATTCTTGACCGTCGTGGTGGGCCGATGTGGGCCGCAGAGAGCCATGCCCACTCCCACGAAGCGCAGCCGTTGGCACGGGTGGTCACGAGCGCGCGTGGAGCATTCAATGGCGAGCGTGTTTCGGGCGACGTGGACCGCTCATGGCCGCACTTTCGGACGACGTGCAACGGTCCGATCGGGGGCGCAGAGCGCGCGCGATTCAACGGTCGACGATTTGAGGGCCACGTAGCGAGCTCCATTTCTTACATCCTTTAATGTTAGTAATTTCACATTTTCACTGACTCGGTTTTGGGATGATGTGTATGTCTGCAATCCTTTCTCCGGTGCTGCCACAGCATTATACTTGCTACATCTTTACACATGGCAGGTCGCCTTGCTACTAGAGGTGCTTGATTCCAAGCCAAAAACAATCTTCTATATATTTGGCTGGTTGACTGGAGGTAGCGATTCGCGGCGACCCGACCCATGCGCCGGGCGTTCGAGTGCGCCAAGCGTGCTCGGGACGCGTCTTGAGGCGAGGGCAAGAGTCCATGGCGCTTGCGGTTCTCCCTAGGTACGCGTCGTAAAAACCCTTTTGGGGAAAATTGGATGCGCGTAATTAGCGTTCTTTCAATCAAATCATCCATTCTGTGTAGTAGTAGCAACCATCTCTTTGTAACCCAAGATCCAATTGCTCGCCAATTTCATGCGTAAGAAGATGATTTTGCGGTTTGTGTTAGACTCATTGCGTCGTGCCTCGTTGCAAATAGTAGCTAGCCAAGGTCGCTTACATTCCATCCTGCTTACTCATATACTAGGAAGATATGCACGCTTCTCTGCGCGTGTGGAGCTTGTTCTTCTGCGCGTGCGTGTGCGTGTGTGTGTGTGTGTGTTTTTTTTTATTTGCAAGAATGTAGTATGCAAAAAATCGTGGACGGCGAAATGCAGAAAGTATGCAACGTCGGCTTGACTCGTAAATGTATAGGCACCGGGCATATATAATGAGATAGAAAGACAGTAGGGTAGGCCATCCATACATGTTAGTGTTGAGTATTTAAGCATTTTTCGAATTACTTTAATCCAGAAATATATTAGATGAGACATGAAAAAGTCTCTAGCTATTTTAACAAGGCATATCACAAAGAACACTATAGCAATACCAGATTCTAGAAGAACGAAACTAGCATTCCTATCTCAAGTGTTCAAGACAAGAATAGATAGTAAAGCAAAACAATTAACAAGAGAGATATAGGCATACCTAGATTCAAAGGAAGAAGAAGATGCAGCAGAGTGTTCTTGACTAAGACGCTGCTCGTCATGACGTAGTGGAAGTAGTCGTGCGCTTGGTGTAGAATGTAGCGACAAGTCGCCAGAGTTGATGTAGAAGAGTCGAGACGAGTGTAGAGTCGAGTCGTAGCAATGACGATTCTTGTAACGCTCCCCAAAAACCTTATTCGCCTTTCGCTCGTGCAAGCCTTCAAAGACGAGGTTCCGAGGCTCGCTCTCCGGTGTGGCAAGACACGCCTCGGATGGAGATCGCAAAGGACAAAGAACAAAGATTGTGGAGTTCTCAATTGAGGAAGTGGAGAGAACTCTTGTGTATATTCGTACTCTGTCTCGGTCTCCTTTTATAGCCAAAAACAGAGCCCAAAGGTCGTCGAAGACCAAAGGCCAAAGGTCACAATCAAGCCGCCGTCAAGACAAAAAGCCAACAATACCATCAAACCAAAGAATATCGAAGACCGAAGGTCAACAGTCGCTATAAAGGACCAGCACTCACTCTGTTCTTTTAATGGCCAAAAACGAAGAGACCAGAAACCAACAGTCGCTGTCAGTGCGTTTCGATTTTCGAATAGATAAAGAAAATCGCGCCCGCACCCGACACGCCTGTGTACGCGCGCACACGCACACGCACACGCACGGCTCGGCGAGGCGAGCGAGCGCGCGCGTGTGTTGGCTCTCTCCAGTTCCACAAGAGGGCTACCACGCTCCACCTTATAAAGTGGTGTAGCTCTCCTCTGTTTCCCAATGTGGGACTAAACAGTTTTAGCACTTGCACATGGGCCTTTGAGATTCATTAGGAATTAATTAGAATATAATATTTGGGCCTAGCCCATATTAATTCCAACAATCCCCCACCAGATCTCAAGGGCACATGTCAAATGCCTTGATCCACAGTATTGTTTTAATATACCAGTGTTTTGATGGAGACCGGTTAAGGTTGAACATCCACCGAAACAAGTTACACGATCCACAATCAACAATGGACTAAGCCTTGAATTGACAGCTTTGTGTGAATAAGTTTCACTTAAGTCCTTAATCGATACTAGGTCGCCAGCATCCCATGAAGTTGGAGCATATAAGTCATACTCTGGCCTATTCATGAGCTTCTTAGAAATTACCCTATTTCATAGACCGTGACTAGCGATCGGGCTCATATAGGTGTGTTCTTTCAAGATCGCTCAGAGGGGCTGATCTTTGCTTTAACAAGCCACGTAACACATTAAGATAAAAATCAACTCGCCATACTGATTTAGGAGAGAATTGCATCTCCAATGGAGTGGGTCTATAAAGGTACTCTCCTCCCGCTAACCAATAGCTTGTTTCGCTAATCCTACTTCACGGGATCTCCGATCACATAGGATGGGTTACCACTATGGTATAACTCACGTGGGTCTCAAACCCATCTCCTCGATGCATTGTCTATCACATTTCGTGATAAACCCTTTGTGAAGGGATCGCCAGATTCTTAGTCGCTTTGGATATAATCCAAAGCTATTACTCGGAGTTTCTCATTTTCCCGACAGACTTCATTCTCTTCACATGTCTTGATGATTTCATATTATCCTTAGAATCGTTTCACCTTGACAATCACAGCTTGATTGTCACAATTCATCGAAATAGCCGCATCGGTTTTTCAACCACCGCAAATCCATCAAGAGCTCACGGCCATTCGGCTTCAACAATGGCGATATCTAATGCCGTGAGTTCTCTTCCATTGTTGACCTCGTTAAGATGGTCTCGCTTGCAAGACTTTCATGAAACAAATACCACCTCCAAGTAAGAAGACATATCCACTTGTGGCCTTAATCTCATCAAGATCGATATCCAGCTTTGAATCACTATAACCCTCCAAGACTCAGGGTACCCAGATAATGAATGCCATAGCTCATAGTACCCTTTAGATAGCGCATTACCCTCTCAAGAGCATGCCAATGATCATCTCCTGATTGAAACAAACCGCTTAGTTTGCTCACAACAAACGAGATGTCGAACCGGTACCGCTTAGCTAAATACATGAGTGAACCAATTATCCGAGAATATCTCAATTGGTCTCGGCTATTTTCCGATTTTTCCTAAGCAACACGCTAGGATCATAAGGTGTTGGAGAGGGTTTGTAGTCGCTATAACCAAAACGACTCGTAACCTTTTCCACATAATGGGATTGCAATAATGTAATCCCACCATCATCACCTCTTAACGACTTTGATGTTCAAGATAACATCGCCTACTCCCGGATCTTTCATCTCAAAATTCTCGAGACAAGAAATCCTTGACCTCCTTAATCACATTAAGGTTGGTCCCAAAGATCAGTATGTCATCAACATACAGACAAAGAATGACTCCCTCGCCCCCACCATGGCGATAATACACACATCTGTCAGCTTCATTCACAATAAAGCCTACAGATGTTAAAGTTCTGTCGAACTTTTCATGCCACTGCTTAGGTGCTTGTTTAAGACCATACAAAGATTTCATCAACTTGCACACTTTTCCTTCTTGACCATCTATTACAAATCCATCTGGCTGATCCATGTAAATTTCCTCGTCCAACTCTCCATTTAGGAAAGCCGTCTTAACGTCCATCTGATGAACGAGAAGACCGTGTGAGGCAGCCAGAGATAGTAGTACTCGAATAGTGGTCAATCTAGCCACAGGTGAATAAGTATCAAAGAAATCTTCACCTTCCTTTTGGGTATAACCCTTGGCCACAAGCCGTGCCTTGTACTTCTCGATAGTACCATCGTGCCTAAGCTTTTTTTGAACACCCACTTACATCCTACAGTGTTTACAACCATAAGGACGCCATGATCTCCCAAGTTCCATTAGAGATAATGGAATCCATTTCATTACGCATCGCTTCCTTCCAAAGATTCTCAGATCCGGAGAAGCATACGCCTGAAATGGAACTTGGAGTATCATCCACAAGGTACACAATGAAATCGTAACCAAAAGACTTCGCATCCTTTGTCTTTTACTCTTCCTCAGAGTTTCATTGTCTTCCTCCTCAGGAATTTGCTCAGGGTTTTGTTCAAAATATTCCATAGGAATGGCAGGTTCAGGAATTGTATCGTGTTCCCGACTCGATTTAACTAGGCATATCTTTCATCGGAAAAATATCCTCAAAGAATGTAGCATCTCTCGACTCCATAATTGTACCGACATGCACGCCAGTACTCCAGATTTCACCACTAGAAATCTATATCCAACGCTATGATGAGCATAGCCTAGAAAGACGCAATCCACGGTTTTTGGTCCAAGCTTACGCTTTTTAGGAATTGGCACATTGACTTTCGCCAAACAACCCCAAGTGCGTAAGTATGAAAGTGATAGTCTTTTCTTTTCCCATTGTTCATATGGGGTTATCTCTTTATTCTTTGTAGGAATCCTGTTTAGGACATGACTTGAAGTCAATATAGCCTCCCCCCACCATGCTTTGGAGAGACCCGCTGTGTCTAACATGGCGTTAACCAAATCCGCTTAGAGTGCGGTTCTTTCTTTCAAAGAACCCCGCTTGACTGGGTGAATAGGAGGCGTCCTCTCATGAATTATACCATGTTCCTCACAGAATAAATTGAACTCATTTGAAAAGTACTTCCACCACGATCGAGACCTAACCCTTTTGATTTTTCTTTCAAGTTGGTTCTCAACACGCCTTATAGATTTTAAAGTAGTGAAGAGCTTCATCTTTAGTTTTTAAAAGATACACATGGCGTAACCTAGTGGAGTCATCAATTAAAGTCATAAAATATCTCTTACCACCTTTTGTCAACACACCATTCATCTCACACGATCTGAATGTATGAGTTCTAATGGTGCCAAGTTTCTTACCTCTGCTGACCTTATGGGGCTTACGAGGTTGCTTTGATTGCACACAAACTTGACATTTAGAACCTTTGACAAGGGTTAATTTCGGATTAACTCTAGACGGCTAACGCGTCATGCAACCAAAATTAATGTGACAAAGTCGTGAATGCCAAATAGTTGTCTCATTACCACTGCAAACATGGTTCACAACATTATTACATAAATCTGAAAGAGATAGGCGGAACAAGCCTCCGCACATAACCTTTACCAACAAATTGTCCACACTTGGACACTACAAATTTATTGGATTCAAATACCAGTCTATAGCCATCTCTACACAGAAGAGATCCGCTAACGAGATTCTTATTGATAGATGGCACATGATGCACGTTCTTTAGTTGCACAATCTTCCCCAAAGTAAACTTCAGATCGACCGTGCCAACACCATGAACAGTGGCATGTGACCCGTTCCCCATTAGAACAATGAATCCCGAGTGACCTGGTAAGAAGAGAACATTGAAATATCAGCACACACATGTATATTGGCACCAGTGTCTATCCACCAATCGGTAGATTGACATACGGAAAGAACGGTAGGTAAATTACCATACCCTGAAGTTCCCGTCTCAGTAGTACCAACAACAATATTGGCAGACTTGGAATTCTGCCCTTGCTGATTTTTCCCACCTTTGCGTTGGCTGCAATCCTTGGCCCAATGACCAGGTTCACCACACACAAAGCAAAGGCTATCCTTTGTGTTCTTCTTCTTCTTCTTGAAGCTTGTTGTTTGTGCACTCTTGTTCTTGCCTTTGAACTTTTGAGTTTGGCCATTCTTCTTCATGCCATATTGGCACTAGAATGTCCCTCATTACCTCTAGTATGTGTATCTTTTGCCCTCGCCTTCTCTTCAACATCAAGAGACCCAATGAGATTTTCAATGTAAAAACTCTTGTCTCTTGTGTTTCAAAGAAGTAGCAAAATTCCTCCAAGAAGGAGGTAGTTTGGCAATAATGCCACCCTCGACAAATTTGTCCGGTAACACACACTTGAAGTACTCAAGTTCTGTGGCCATGGATTGTATCTCATGAGCCTGTTCAACTATAGAACAGCTATCAACCATTCTATAGTCATGGTATTGCTCCATGAGATACAATTCACTACCTGCATCCGAAACCCCAAATTTGGCTTCGAGTGCATCCCACATCTCTTTCCCAGTCTTTATCACCATATATGCATCGACTAACTTCTCACCAAGAACACTAACCACGGCACCTTTGAAAAGGTTATCAGCAGCCTCGAACGCTTGCTCCTGTTCAGGAGTAAGTGTTCCTTCAAGCTTGCCACTTGCCACATGGAAAACGTTCATGGCAGTTAGCCAAAGCACCATCTTGGTGCGCCACCTCTTGTAATTCGCACCATCGAATTCAGAGGGTTTGAGTCTTGGCAAGAAAGCCGATTGACTGAAAAATGCCTATAATAAGGTTTTTGGATTGTTGAGTATTTAAGCATTTTTCAATTACTTTAATCCAAAAATATATTAGATGAGACATGAAAAGTCTCTAGCTATTTTAACAAGGCATATCACAAAGAACACTATAGCAATACCGATTCTAGAAGAATGAAACTAGCATTCCTATCTCGGTGTTCAAGACAAGAATAGATAGTAAAGCAAAACAATTAACAAGAGAGATATAGGCATACCTAGATTCAATGGAAGAAGAAGATGCAAAGAAGAGTGTTCTTGACTAGGACGCTGTTCGTCAGGACGAGTGGAAGTAGTCGTGCGCTTGGTGTAGAATGTAGCGACAAGTCGCGTAGTTGATGTAGAAGAGTCGAGACGTAGCAGAGAGTCGAGTCGTAGCAGCGAGCGATCGCGCTGACGCTCCCCAAAACCTTATTCGCCGCTCGTGCAAGCCTTCAAAGACGAGGTTCCGGAGGCTTGCTTCCCGTGTGGGCAATACACGCCTCGCCAGATGGAGATCGCAAAGGCGACAAAGAACAAAGATTGTGGAGTTCTCAATTGAGGAAGTGGAGAGAACTCTTGTGTATATTCAGACTCTGTTCTCGGTCTCCTTTATAGCCAAAAACAGAGAGCCCAAAGGTCGCCGAAGACCAAAGGCCAAAGGTCACAATCAAGCCGATCGTCGAAGACAAAAAGCCAACAAATACCATCAAACCAAAGAATATCGAAGACCGAAGGTCAACGATGCGTTATAAAGGACGAGAAAACCAACATCGGCTGTCGGTGCGTTTGATTTTCGAATAGATAAAGAAAATCGCGCCCGCACCGACACGCCTGGTGTCTGTATAAGACACGCACACGCTCGGCTCGGCTCGGCGGCGAGCGGCCTTGTGCGTGTTGGCTCTCTCAGCCCACAAGAGGGCTACCACGCTCCACCTTATAAAGTGGTGTAGCTCTCCTCTGTTTCCCAATGTGGGACTAAACAGCTTTAGCACTTGCACATGGGCCTTTGAGATTCATTAGGAATTAATTAGAATATAATATTTGGGCCTAGCCCATATTAATTCCAACAGTTAGGGCGATGTGTTAGCTGCAATCAACAGCGTATACGGAAGCATATTTGTTTGACCTTCGATTAGTTCATTTCATAATATGCGAGCACATCCAAAAGGAACGGTACTAAGATGTTCGTGGTCTGCATGTTTCGCAAGAATGCGATTCAGCACGGATAAACGCCGCAAAAGATTGCCGATGCTGGTCTAAGCTTGATTGGTATGTACGTAGGGTCATACAAAGGTAAATGCAATGGGCGTGAATGTGCAAAATAGTAATAAACGGTCATGTTGTGCCTACACACCACCGGGTTTCAATACTTGATTTGTCATCCATCTTCACTTCTTGACAACTAAGGATTTTTTTGTTTTGTTCCAACGCGACCGCAAGTAAGGTTCCATATAATATCATGCATTGAAAATAAGTAGTCATGACCGATTTGGAGAAACCGATCTTGGGCACTTTGGGAGCGACGCTTGTGTTTCGAGCTCGACGTTTCTCCAGCCGGCGACACCATCACGCAGGTTTTTTCAGAAAAACAGCTGCGATGTTAGGTACTCTGCCTGAGCTGATTTGGTCAAGGCGTTAAACTAAAGACGTAAGAGAACATTAAGGGTGGAAGTGCAAAACCTCGGTAAGCCGCACGCATTTGGCGGTGTAGGGTATAACGACGTGTCACCGAATCTTATGAAATCACGCAGCACCGAGTAGAAGGTGGATCTAATATATCTTTTTCCCCATATTAGGCTCTGCATCGATGGAGAGCGCAGAGTTAGAAGCAATGTAGGAAGCATTGAGTGACCAGAAAATGGATCATGCATTTCAATTTGCGTCGAATATTAACGTACAACGACAACTCCGCAACACCATGTATGAGAGGAATGAACTATGGGCAAGGTAAAAACATAATAAACATTTAATCAAACCTTTAGTACAGAAGGATAGTTAGCCTGGTACATAAAAGAAAAAAAATCCTAAGGCATACCATTTCTTTCATAACACTGTAGACCTGGGGTAGGTTTACACAGGGATATGTGATGAACTTCCATATTTTACACAGGGATGTGTGATGAAAATCTGTATAATAATGTGAATCTCTTCCACAAAAAACCAAACCATATATACAATAAAATAATATATACATGACCTACATGATGCCACTGTTATGAATAGCACTTGTATTCATCATGAGGCCAATAGGCCCAGTATATATACAAGAACAGGTATGGCATATATACAGGTAACACTTTATACAACGGGGAAAATACACAGGCAATAATATACATCTAACACCCACCTCAAACTTATGGTGGATCAACAACATGAAGTTTAGAGAGATAGAAGCTGTGCTAGGCTCTGATCTGCGACTTTGTGAAGAAGTCTGCCAACTGAAGTTCGGAAGGCACACACTGAAGAGCAACCTGGTCCTGTGTCGGGACCCAAAATATGCAATTCTGGACCCTCTGTGTATAATGCACTAGTCCAGGATCACGCTAGTGCACACAGTGTCAACACAGGTGAATATCGATCCACACAAACGATTAATAACATAAACGAGTAATTTGATAACAAATAGTTGTTTTGACCTTATGGTCGGGTTTACAATTATTAAACCACGCAGGGCTAGCAAAGAAATAAAATAGCAGCGGAACGAAGAAACTTCAACGGAATCCCATCAATTCACCACAGGCAACTGACTGGGATTAAGACCCTACGATCAAGCACCTTCGATGTACTCCTCCTCGAAAACAGGCGAAGACTCCTCCTCTTCTGTTGCATGTTTTACAACAAGCATGAGTACACACTGTACTCGCAAGTCATACCACAAAAATGCAATTGTAGATGCAAGCTTATTCCAAAGGAATGGTTTCTGTGGTTCTTTTGCAGAAATGCAGCATTTGCAATTTAAATACAAGTAATAGATTGAAAGCATAATTCAAAACAAATAGACAATAATAATTTGACAATTTTATTTCACAAAGACACATAGCCTAAACAAATTATTCACATAGCCATATGACTTAGGTCACACAGCTCCCTTCCCAAGGTTTTATGAAAATCTACCCCTCGTGTGAAATCACCAAGCATGTCCATGACCGCGGACGCAGCTATTCAAATAGATTGATTAACACTCTACAGAGTTTGTACACTTTACCCACACGATACAACTAGTGTAGCTAGCACTAGCCGTAACAAAACAGTTCAGAAACTTCATCTTAACATTGACACTCCCAGTGTGCTTACAAACGGTCAGACAACCCCACATAGGAAGTCAGTCCAACACACACCGTTGGACAGGGACACGGCGAACCGCCCCGTGATGTGATTACCTGGTAGCACACCTCCACCCATGCACATAGCTTAACCTACTACCTGAGTAATCAATGCCAAGACTCCATAACTTACTAAGTTAGGCCTGTCCCACACCAAGCATGTGGTTGTACGAGAGACTCAGTTCAATGACTCGTGGCATGGCTAAGCAAACTAATCGCAACTAGCCAACCCACGTTGGTAATACACTAGCACCAACTAAATAAACCAAACTAGGGTGAAAAACGATTATGGCATACAATGAGACAAGGAGGTCATAACAGATTGGGCATTAACTAATCCCAAAAGCATTGAAATAAATAATTAAAGTAAATGCAATAATTTAAATCAATATAACTTTTGAAAACTGGGTTCAATATGATCAAAGTTATAACTTGCCTTGGAAAATGTCTTGGTATTGATCTTGGTCTTGAGATGCTCCTTGCTCTTGAAAACCTCCCGAGGTATCAACGTCTACTCGCAAACGAAACAAACAAACAAAACAAAATAAATAAAATAGAGGCAAAACAAACTCCAAAAATTAAATAAAAATCTCAGATAGGTAGATATTGAATTTATATGAATTTAGAAATTTGAATGGGCTCAATCGGAGTTCGGATGCAAAAGATATGGGCTTTGGAAGTTGGAAATCTAAACAAAACCATAAAAACTGATTATTCCGAATTTCTAAATTATTTCTTAAAAGAAAAATCGGATTATTGCGCAATAATGATGTTAGCGGTCGGAATTAAATAATTAAAAAGAATTTCTGACATATGGGGCCCACACATCAGTGAGATGGCTCACGGTGAACCAAGTTCACCGAGCCAGATGGATTTGGGATCTGCCCGGGTGGCACGCGACGCCAAGACGGGACGCCGACACGGCCACGACGCAGTCGACACGCGACGCACAAATGCCACGCTGGACATCTTCGTGGCGCTGACGCGGCCTCGACGGCGGGTGGTGGCGCACGGGAACCGAGGGTCCCAGCGAACGACGGCGACTCACCGGCCATGGAGGGTACCAAGAGATAGCCGATTATTGCGATCCCAATGGGCCAACTCCGTGGTCGTGATGATCGAAGGCGGCGGCAAGCAGCTCAAGGCGGCAGAGAGGCTACTACCGCTGTCGGACAAGGCTTCAAGTGAGGCTCCCAAGTCGTGAAAGGTCCTAGACATAGCCCGTGCGACGGCGGACCCGGCTAGGCACTCCACGGAGGCAGGGCGTCAACGGCGCAAGAATTTGAGGTTCCACCGGCAAGCAAAACCCTAAAACTTGAATTAGCGGCGGCCAAGCTCTTGGGTGGAATTGAGCGAGGGTTTGGGATGAGGAGGGTCGGTCCCGGTGCCCTTTATAGGGTCGGAGGCAGGGATAAGGAATCCCCAAATCGATTTCTCGGGTTTATTCAATCTACGGATAGAGTTTGAATCGAACGATCAAGAGCAGATATGGGTGCGGAACGCCAAGAGATAAGATTTGGCAACGAAATCCATAAGGTTTTAGTTGGAGGACTCCGTTGTCGTATCGAGCTCGGAAAGCTGGCCATGGCGGACTCGGACGCGACGTCCACGCGGAGACGAAGGCCAAACGGAGACGACGACTCGGCGGGCCCACCTGACAGCGAGACGGAGACGCGGACGCACGCGGGCGATCGCGGGCGTGCAGATCCTACCGTCCCGCGACGATCCAACGGTGAGGGAGGAATGGGCCGCACAGTGATTTGGCCGGAACAGGAAAGGAGTTGGGTTTCGGCCCAAGGAGTTATCTGAGATTTAAAATACCTTTTCCTTTTTAGAAAATACCAGAAATTCAAATAAGCAATAGAAAATAGCAAATGAACTTGGAAAAATTTCAGAAAAATCTGGAAAATATATCCAAGCCCAAGGAACCCAAATAAAATAATTTTGACCATTGTTCATGTTGACTTTAATCATATTAAATTATTTTGATGTACAAAATTCATATTAAGCTTTTGAATTAAAATCAAATAAAACCCAAATGGTGAATTTTATCCTACTAACTCTTTAAAAGATTTTTAAAGCTCAGAAAATTGGGATGTTACATCCTGCACCTGTGTCCGCATGTAGAAAGCATCAACACCAATATGCTTAGTAAGCTCATGCTTCACCGGATTTGTGGCAATGCTAATAGCCCCTGTACTGTCAGACAAAAGAGGAGTGGGTGCTGAAATAGAAACACCAAAATCCTCAAGTAACCACTGTAGCCAAGTAACTTCCGCAGTCAACAAAGCCATAGTTCGCAACTCAAATTTCTAAGACTCTTTCGAGAAACTAACTGCTCGCTTCTTAGTCTTCCAAGCAATGAGAGAACCACCAAGAAAAACACAATAAGTAGAGAGAGACCAACGATCAGAGTGATCACTAGCCTAGGTGGTATCAAAATATGGCTGGAGCTGTGAAGAGCTGGAGCGAGGGAAAAACAGACGAGTGATGGTTCGACGAAGATATCGTAGAACATGAAGAAGATGACTATAGTGGAGCTGAGTGGGAACAAAAACAAACTGACTCAAGATATGTACAAGGTGTGAAATGTCAGGACAAGTGACACTTTGATAAACAAGACTCCCAACAAGGTGACGATAGCGAGTAAAATCAGCAAGAGACTCACTATCAGTGGGCCGAAGATGAACATTAAGCTCCATAGGAGTCTCAGCGGTGTGCTGATCAGTAAGAGAAGCACGATCAAGAAGATCTTGAATATACTTTTTTTGGGATAGATAGAAGCCCTCAGGTGCAGAAATAACCTCAACCCGAAGAAGTAGTGAAGAGGACCGAGATCAGACATAATAAACTTCTTATTAAGATGCTCCTTCACAAAAGTGATGTACTGAGAATCATCGCCAGTAATGATCATATCATCAACATATAAAAGGAGAAACGTCTGACCATGAGGTGAAGTGTGAATAAAGAGAGCAGGATCATGAGTACTGGTAGAGAAACCAGCTGCAGTGACAACAGAGGAGAAACGATCAAACCAGGCACGAGGAGCTTGCTTGAGGCCGTAAAGAGATCGGTGAAGATGACAAACCATACCCTTAGGAATAGGATACTCTGGTGGTGGCTGCATATACACCTCTTCACGCAGCTCACCATTGAGAAAGACATTCTAGACATCAAGCTGAGAGATGGACCATACCCGAATAGACGTCACAGCAAGAAGAGTGCGAACGGTGGTCATGTGAGCCACAGGAGCAAATGTCTCATCGTAATCATGCACATGCTCCTGCTGAAAACCATGTGCCACAAGACGAGCCTTGTAGCGCTCAAGAGAACCATCAGAGTGGGTCTTAACCTTATAGACCCACTTGCACATGATAGGAGCAACATGCGTGGGAAGAGGGACAAGATCCCACATGCTAGTACGCTCAAGGGCAGCAATCTCCCCTGCCATCGCATGCTGCCACTCCTGGTGAATAGTAGCATCACGATAAGACGTCGATTCGGCAAGAGCTGCTAAATAAAAGTGCGTAGGAGAGGCCAAAGAAGATGAACCATCAGAAGAAGATGGCGCATCAGAAGAAACCTCAACTCGTGGACGACGAGTGTAGTAGATAGGATAAGAAGGAACAAAGCCAGGTGGAGCCTCTGGAGAGGGTGGTGGTGGCGAAGGAGACGGTGAAGGATGCACCGAAGAGGCTAAAGGTTGTGATGGAGGTGTGGTGACTATAGGGGTGGCAGGAAAAGTCAGGAAAGAAAGTGGCTCAACAAGAGATGATGAAATGGTGGAAGGAGAAGGACGAGGGTAGAAAGGATGAGACTCATCAAAAGTGACGTCCTGAGAAACTCACATCCGTCGGCCAACAAGATTCCAACAATGATATCCCTTGTGCTCAGCGCTATCGCCCATAAAAACGATGGAAAATTAGTTCAGTAACATCACGTTCAGCCGTTTTTAGAGGAATGACACTCCGTTCGTCTCGGGCTGGAAAATAACATCACGAACATCGCAAAATTAGATGAATGACATTCTGGCTTTTTCCAGAATTTTTTAAATATAGAAATTGAGCTCAAAAAATTATAAATTTTTTTGTAGAGTCTCCTGACATAGTTTAATTGCTTGTGTATTTGCTTCCAAACTTTATACAATCTGATTTTGTCTCTAAAATTCATTTAAGTATACTCTTTGTAGGAATTTTCTAATATAAAAAATAAGGTCCAAATATTAGGAATTTTGTTTTTCAGGCTCCTTACATAGTATACTTGATTGTGTAATTTTTCCAAAATTTTTAAAAAATTAATTAATAAAATTTCATAATGTCCTTACATTATGAAATATTAGACTCCTCACAGAGTGGACATTATGAAATTGCATTACTTAATTTTGTAAAATTCCAAACAAATTACAGAATCAAGCCCACTATTTAAGGAGCCTAAAAAACAAAATTCATAATGTTTGGACCTCATTTTATATATTAGGAAATTCCTACAAACAATATACTAAAATAAATTTTAGAGACAAAATCAGAATGTATAAAGTTTTGAAAAAAATACACAAGCAATTAAACTATGTCAGGAGACTCCACAAAAAAATTGATAATTTTTTGAGCTAAGTTTCTATATTTAAAAATTTTTGGAAAAAGTCAGGATGTCATTCATCTAATTTTGCGATGTTCGCGATGTTATTTTCCAGCCCGAGACGAACGGAGTGTCATTCCTCTGATTACATTCTAACGCGATGTCACTAAGCTAATTGCCCCAAAAACGAACTCCACAGACTGAGCGGTCAGCTTGGTGTGCTCACGAGGTGCAAGAAGAACATAGCACACACACCCAAAGAGGCGAAGACTAGAATAATCAGGAGTCTTGCCACAGAGACGCTCAACTGGGATCCCACCATGAAGAGCAGAAGAAGGCTAAATATTAATCAGGAAAGTAGCAAGAGAAAGCGAAACCGTATGTGGTGGGACAAAGAAAAGCGAGCATATGAACACGAGCTGTCTCAAGAAGATGACAATGCTTCCGTTTAACCACACCGTTCTGAGCATGAGTACCAGGGCAAGAAAACTGAGATAGAATGCCTTGCTCAGTAAGAAAACCATGAAAACTCCTGACAAATATTATCCAGCAGAGTCAGCATGAAAAACACGAATAGGAGAGTCAAACTAAGTATGGATCATGGTGGCAAAGGTCTTGTAGATGGATAAAACCTCAATACGAGATGACATAAAATATATCCATGTGTGTCGAGAAAAGCTATCAATAAAAATTATATAATATCGATGACCTCCTTTCGAAACGTAAGGAGCCGGACCCCATACATTAGAATGAACAAGATCAAAAGGACGTTGTGACACTGACTCACTAGAAGGATATGGAAGTTGAAGCTGTTTACCAAGCTTACAACCCTGACAATTGGGAGAAGCATCACCAGACACAGACTGTAACATCCCAAATATAGGTTGTGTTTCAAATGTAACCAAATCTAGATGTGTGTTTCGTATAATGTAACCTAATATGGGTGTGTGTTTCAAATGTAATAAAATGAGTAGAAATTAAAACTTTTCTTACACCTTGAAGTTCTTGAACTTTTCTATAATCCTTGTAAAAGAATTGTGGAATTCAAAAACCCAAACCTCCTGTTGACTAAAGTCAAACCCTTATTCAACTTTGTCAAGAATTTTGGGTTCAAACTTTGGAAATATTTTTTCTTGGTTCTAGGGATGCTGTGTGACCCCTCTGAAAAATTTCATAATTTTTAGAAATTATTTGATAATTTTTGGAGGCAAGTCAAACCAGTTTTTCAATTGGTCAAACCCTAGAACAAACCTTGAGGAATTTCTTGGGAAAAATGCATTATATGGAAACCTCTATAAATTTTATGTAAGGTTAATCCTAGAGTGAGGAACCTCCAGTCAAAATTTCAGAATTTTTGGAGTTAGTTTGCTATCTCTAAAAATTCTTCCAAACTCAGCTTTCAAATTCAAACTCAATCTGGTGCACTGTTCCTAGGGCTCGAGCCACTTGACTCGGTCGAACCGCCTAACTGTACCGACCTATCATTTTGGCGTGCGCCTCGTGGGCCGTTGGATCTCCATCGCACTGCCAACGTTTGCGCGGGGCTGTACACCCAAGATCTCGCGCGGGCCGTTGGAACGCGATCCAACCATCGCCGTTGCGCCACGCCTGTTGGTTCGGCTCGACCCACTCGCGCACTGTTGGACTCAAGTCGCGTTCGCCTAGGTGCGTGTCAGCCGTTGGATTAAAATCGGACGGCAGGCGCGTCGTCTCCTTCCTCGGGTCGTCCGCGCGCGGTCGCCATGGACAGAGCGGAGCGTGGGCGTGCAACGTTGCGTCCTGTCCGCGCAGGCGCCAATGGGTCTGCGCATTGAATGCGGGTCAGAGCTTCTCCCTCGTAGTCGCCGAGCTCACCTGCTCCCGTCGCTCAAGTCGCGCAGGGGAGAGCGTGGACTGCAGCTCCTTCCCGAGCTTGCGCCCACTCCCTCCGTTGCTCACCCGCTATAAGAACCACCCAGGCTCCTCCTCTACCTCCGTTTAGCACCTTGGACACCTCCCTTAGCTCTCTCTTTGCTCGAGTGAGCTCAAGTCAATTTTCCCCCAAATCGCCATTGTCGGCCGTGGAGCTCCCTCTTCATCGCAGGCGCTCCATGTAACGTCCCATTTCTCTTAAGTTCTTGCCAAGTTTTCAAAATAAAAGTAACCATTTGGCTTTGCTGAGAATCCAAAGCTTAACCTGATATTTTGAAAATTTGGAGAGTTTAACTTGAATTAATCAAACCTTAACTAAGCTCCTTGTCGGTGCTCTTTGCTGGTTGTAGCTCTCTGTTATTTCTTTGCTGCCTTTGGGCTGTTTGTCCTCCGAAGCTTCTCTGTGTGCCCCTTGGTTTATCTTTTCTCTTCTTAACCTCTTTGTTGGTTTGAATCTCTTTGAGATCTAGATCTCTCTCTTTTATCTCCCCCTCTGTTCGGACCTCTCCCTTGCTTTGGGTTTCCTGTTAAGGACCCAGCTCGGGTTTGTGTTTCAAAACCCCTTTGGTCTCTCAAAGCCAAACTTGGCTTTGTTTCTTTTGGACCTCCCCGTGGACCTCTCCACGTTCTTTTGTAACCCTTGAGTTCTTTTGGGCGTCCCAAGTCCTTCTGAAATTCCCGTGCCCATATGGAACTCCTTTGGACCCTCTCTGCGTCCTTTAGGACCTCCCCTTGTTGAGATCTGTCCGTTAGGACCTCCTCTCTAGAGATCTTAACCGCCGCACCTCCCTTGTTGAGATCTCGGCCGTTAGGACCTCCTCTCGAGATCTTAACTGCCGAGACCTCCCTTGTTGAGATCTAGCCGTTAGGACCTCCTCTTTGGAGATCTTAACCGCCGACCTCCCCTTGTTGAGATCTCGCCGTTAGGACCTCCTCTCGAGATCTTAACTGCCGCACCTCCCTTGTTGAGATCTGGCCGTTAGGACCTCCTCTCTGGAGATCTTAACCGCTCAGACCTCCCCCCTTGTGTAGATCTGTCTATTAGGATATCCCTTTTTGGAGATCTTAGCCGTCCCGATCCTTCTTCTGTTGGATCTAAAGGTCCCGACCTCCTTAGGTCCTAGACCTCCCTAGTGCTTGGACCCACCGTTGGCTCTTGCGGTCGTACCGCTTGAGGCTTTGCCTTCACCACCTAAGGACCCTTCGATGCTTTGTGGATGGCCCCTTTGTTTTGCGCCATCCGATCTCGATCTAACGGCCTCAGCCTTACCCCGCGTATCCTTGTCTCCGCGGACCTCCACTTGCCTTGCAGATCTGACCATTCCGGTCCTCCCTTTTTGATCTGGACCGTTGAGGTCCTCCTCTTTGAGATCTTGACCGTTAGACCTCCCTTTTGGAGATCTACTCGTCAGGACCTCCCTGCGCTTTTGATCTGGACCGTTGAGGTCCTCCTCTTTGAGATCTTGACCGTTATACCTCCCTTTTGGAGATCTACTCGTCAGGACCTCCCTGCGTTTTTTATCTGGACCGTTGAGGTCCTCCTCTTTGAGATCTTGACCGTTAGACCTCCCTTTTGGAGATCTACTCGTCAGGACCTCCCTGCGCTTTTGATCTGGACCGTTGAGGTCCTCCTCTTTGAGATCTTGACCGTTAGACCTCCCTTTTGGAGATCTACTTGTCAGGACTCCTCTTGAGTCTTTGTACCTCCTGTCCAAGACCTCCCCCCCCTTGAGTGTTTTGGACCTCCTGTCCAGGACCTCCCCCTTGAGTGTTTTGGACCTCCTGTCCAGGACCTCCCCCTTGAGTGTTTTGGACCTCCTGTCCAGGACCTCCCAGTGGTCTCTTGCGGAAACAGCCCTTGTGGTGGGGCCATCTCTTTGACCGGTTGAAGCACCCTTTTGACCAGCCCCACTTGCCAGCCTCTCTCCACCTTGTTATCATTGCTCCCGCCTCAGAACTCTGTGCGCATTTAATAGGGGTTGGATCACATTAAATGCAGTCACATCTGAGGTACCTTATTTCAATTCTTTTAGGGCAAGCCCTGCCCTAGCCTGCCCCGATTGTCAACACGTCATTGAACCCTTTTCTTGGTGCACTCCACCAACTCTGGCTATATATAGCCTGGGTAGGCAAACCCTTGTAACCTTTTGCTCACTTGCCAACCTTGCTCTTGCCTTGTTCGCTCCAGGCTTGTGCTCGGAGCTTCACCAGAAGTTAGCCGCGGGAGTTGGCATCTTCTCTGGAAGACCTCCTTGTGGATCTTTCCTGGTCTCTTGCTTAAAGACCTCCCTCCCTTGCCTTGGACCTCCCTTCTCGTTTTGGGGTCACCCGTTTGTCTGGTTTTGGTTGAGTTTTGCTTAAGTTCTTTTCAATCTTCTTTTGCAGTTCTTTGGCCTAGTGTGGTTTTGCTTATTTGGTTTTTGCGAACGTGTACATCACGAGTTCTAGGAGTTCTTGGATCCAGCCCTCTCTGCCGAAGGTTCTCCACTGCTTGACCAAGGCAAGCCATAGACCTCCTGTTGATCATGTTGAACCCAGCTTTACAAATGTATTTTGGTTTTACTTTATCATGCATGGCTATCTTTATAAGAAAATGTTTGGGTTGTAGTTATCTTCCCTGCTTGTCTTTATACCTCCTTTCTAACTTGCTCAAGTCATGCTGTCATGTTCACCTTGTAAGCCTTAGATTGGGTATTTAGTTGGTGTTCCTTGTTATATGCCAACATGGGGCTGTAGGTTTATATAGCTTTGCTCTAGAAACCGTGGCTTCATTGTATCATGCATCATCTCTAATAATCCTGACTAATGACTTATGGAACTTGTGGTTGGTGCCACTGTTAAGCAACTATGGCGGGATGCCTAAGTTGTGTTGACTGTGGTATGAGACCACTTTGTTAAAAATTGTTGTGCCAAGATTGGGTGGTCTTTTGGCAAGGGTAATTACAAATTGTTTTGCTGAGGCAAGAAGGCAGGGAGTGAGTAGTGGGTGCTTTGCACACTTGGTTGTGGAAGTCTTGCCTTAGCACAATTAAGGACTTAACCTTGTGTTCTATTGATCTGGGCCAATCAGTGCAACCACAAGATTACTTTATGGGGGTGGTCTGGGCTGAATAATTAGCAATGGGATGGCTTGGAGCTGTTGTGGTTGAGCGTGTGATTCGTTGGCGCAAGAGGGGGCACCCCATAACCCTGCGGACTTCTAGACCAAAGGGGGGAATTGCGAAACCTTAGCGGGCAGCTCCGAGTCGGTTCAAAGCTTTGTAAAGGCCTTGCTGCTCTCTAGACTCGCTCACCTTCTAAGTGAGCAAGGGTGACCTAACCCGCCCCGCTAGAGAGATCGTGGATTGTGGGTAAAGTTGTACACCTCTGCAGAGTGTAAGATCTATTCGAATAGCCAAGTCCTTGGTCATGGACATGCTCAAGTGAAAATGGTGCAAGGGGTAGTTGTTTGAAAAGTTTGTGCCATCGACACTTCAATGAGAGGCCTTGGCTTTGCCTCAAGAGACCTTGGCCGCTCGAGGGGTCGTGGTTGGCTCTGTAGTGGTCCAGGGGCTGGTTCGGACCTCTGGAGTGGGTGCTCTGGAGTTGGTGCTCACTCCACCTTTTCAAACATCAAATGTATTATGTACTATTGTTTTAACTTGCTGCTTTCCAATCTACCTACGTTATTGTTGTCAAAACTTGGCTTTGTGCAAACTAACCATACAGCTCTCAATTGGTAAGCCCCTGCATGAATATTATTGCATATTTGTTCCCTGTGTCTTGCTGAGTACATTCAAAGTACTCATGGCCTTAAGCCCTGTGTCAAAGCAGATTATGAAGATGATCAAGTGCAGGGCAGTGCAGACCTCTTTGATGAGGAGTTCTTCGACGATCCAACTGCCTAGGACGTCCTCCACCCGGCAGCCTGTGGGCTTGTTGGATGGCTTCTACGTGCTTTTGGAGTTGGTGCTTTTGAGCTCTTTGTTGCCGGTTGTAAGTCCTTGTCGGATTTTGTAAGCCCTAGTGGCAGACCTCTTGTTAACAAGCTTGACCATAAGGTCCTATTTTATATTAAGTTTAATTTGTCTACTTCATCTTTCTTTGACCTCGTGGTTGTGATATTAGCTTGTGTTCTTGTGTGAGCTAGCTTCTGTTGTCCTGGGACTAGCTCGGATGCACAGGGGCAGGACCTCCAGGAGGTCCTACGGGACTTAGCCTGGGAGGTCCTGTCGGACCTCTTTGTGATACACGCTGAGGTGCTACCGTGGGCTGTTGGCCAAGACCTCCAGGAGGTCTTGAAGACCTCCTGGGAGGTCCTGGTAGACCTCCTCGGGATGCATCGAGCGGTGCTACCGCTTTAGTGGGGTAGCACCGCAGCTCAAGAAAAAAAAAATGGTCCTCCCGGACCTTTACTGTATCACAGGGTGGGTCATCACACTCCAAGGGTTCATTTGCGATTCTACTCGCATCATTTCGCGCCCCTCTCCACCTTAAACAATTCCCCTAATCCAATTTTGGTTTGCCTCAGCAGGGAGCAATTAATTTTGGAGTTTCCCAAATTCGGCCCAGGTTCATCGTTTTCACCCTCGCCGCCGGTAAGCTCCTCCTCTCTTCAATTCTTTGCTCATGGACCATCCTTGAGCCCTATTGAAGCTAATGTGATGACCCGGTCTTGCTCATTTTGCTCAGCCATCGCTCCACGCCATCGCTCTCGCCAGCGGTCTGGGTCTTCGTTCTTGGTCGCTCGAGTCCTTCCCGGTTCCTCCGCGTCCCTCAGGTAGCTCCCTGGTAGTCCCTAGATGCTCGGGCACTGCTTGGTTGAACCGCTGCGGAGCTCCTTTGCTGTTTTCATCGTCACCGTGCATAGCACCGCCGCTCCTCGCCGGCTCACCGCCGTTCTAGGCGGCTCGGCGCGATGGGTGGTACCGCAAAAGCGCGCCACGGCTATTGCGGACCTCAGACCACCGTTGGTTTGCGCCGCCGTGGTCTGAATCGCCGGCGATTCACCGTGGAATGTCGTTGGGTCGTTGTCAAATGCGACCAACACTGTAGTAAGGTCATTAACTATTAATGATTAGCTTAGCATTTAATGGCTATCCTAAACCGGTTAATAAGTCGCTGACGGGTGGGCCCGCGTGCTTAAACGCGCACTATGCGTGTTCTTAGTGCGGACCATCCGTTTTTAGATCAACGGCCGAGATTTCGCGTGGACTGTGCGTATGCGGTGTGTCGCGTGGATTGTGAGCCGTCCATCTCGCGATCAACGGTCCACATTCGCTGCCCCCTTCGCGCGCGTGAGTTCAAACCCGCCGCGCACGATTCAATCTGGACCGTCGGATGCAACATCGACGGTCTGCATTCATTGGATCCGCTTGGGCGCGTGCGCGTTGTCTCGTTCAACTTGGGCCGTGCGATGCAAAATCAACGGCCCAGGTTTTTCCACGTCGTATTGATTTTAGGAATTTCCCGAGAGATTTAATTGTGAACTGAAAAAGGTAATAAACTTCAAAATTGCATAACTAATTCAATTTAGCTCCAATTGAGTTGATTCAAATTTTGTTAGCTCTGGTTTGAATTGGGCTTTAATTTAAAAATGGTTGTAAGCTTGGTTCGGCTCCAGAGCATGGTTTGATAAATTGGTTTAGAAATAGGCTTTAATTGTTGCTCTAAATGTTGCATTTAACTTATAAATTGCATAAGTAATTCTCTATAGATCCTTTTTAAGTGAAACCAATTTTGTTGGCTTTCTCTGTTAGTGTACTAAATGGTAGAATAGGTTTTAGGCATGCCACTATTTTCAAAACCTTGTGGGTGCATTTTGTTTTGTGCTCTTTTCTTGTCTTTGAAAAATCATAGAAAATGCATACTAGTTCCAAATGAGGTGAATCCAATTGTGTTATTCATCTCATGAGGTTCTTTGTTTACCATAAAAATCTCAGGTGCAACACCTCTTTGGAAAATTGTGCTAAAGAATTTAATTCGGATGAACAGTAACCGATTTGAATTTTCCAGCATTTTCCGATCTGAGCAGAATTGTTTTGGCCATAACTTTTGCATTAGGAATCCAAATCAATTGGTTCTTGTTGTTAAATTCCTTAAAAATCATTCTCTATATGCTGTAAAAATTTCAATGCATTTGGAGAAAGTTTTCTGTTGAGTCTTTTCGGTTTCTTCGTCTTATCGGTTCTTTATCGCTTTTTCGTTAGGTGCCGACGAGTGCGTTGATCCCGTGAGTGACCCTCTGCAGCATAGTGGGCATATCCAGCAAGGAAAGTAGTTTGATCATATTCTATCCCTTTATATTTTTAAGTCTAATACTTTGTTTACAACTTGTATGTATGCATGCTTTTGTGTCAAATTAATTTTGTCAATTAGAGGTAGCTATTCCTATTGCATGGTTGCCCTTAAATTGTTATCCCCTGTCACAAACCATAGGATAATAATCTCGATGGTGAATTAGAGCCCGGTGATTGAATTATACTCTTTTATTGTCTTTTCGATGTCATGCTTAGAAATGCTTAGCTACCGGTAGAATTGGGTGGTCATCGACTTAGTCGATGATCTTGATCACACAAAAACTATTATTCCATTATGTCCAGCACTTGTGCTTTGTTACTTTGTAAAGAAATAAAAATAAAAACAAAATGTTATTGACTTGGGCACAATGGATGTTGGTGTGATCTCATGGTGTGATGGAATGATGCCTAAGTCCCTAAGGACCGAGTTACTTGGGCCACTAAATTGAGCAATATTGCATGCTAACCACACGAGGATATATGGGACCCCTCTTGACTAAGTACTTTGGGTGGTGTTAATTATGAGCTGGTTGGTGGTTGTTAAAACAAAAATGTTACTGTGATAGGAGGGGAAACATTAGCAAATCAGCTTGAGCTGGTTAATGTGTCTTTCTTTTTGTTGGGTTGCGGCTCTTAATTAGCATCATCCATTGGAAATGTCTCGTAGGACATAGTCGTGTCGGCATACCAAAGGAAGTGTGCTAATCTAGTGGCGAAAAGGTGGTCCGACGTGTGGGTACATTGGTACACCCCTATAGGGACAAAACTATTCGAATAGCCTCATCCTAGGTTATGGACATACTTGGCAAGGTCACTCAAGAACTAGACTAAACCTTTAATTAAAACTTGTTGTGTTGGTATGAATGGATGTTCATACTATTGTTGTGGTGACTAGTGGGTTAGTCACTTCCAGGTTGTCTTTACTGTTGTCATTATTACTTGTATCGTTGTTATTTCAACAATTAAAAATGGATTGTCAAATTGCTTTGAATCTATTACATTATTGCAAATGAAAACTTGCTTTATGCTAAAAGTAAGTCTAGAGCTTCCTCCACTTAAATAAAGCTTGCATGTAGCTAATTATAGGCTGTTACCCTTACACATCAGTCTTGCGAGTACATTTTTGTACTCATTTGCTTTGCTTAACTGTAATTGTTGCAAAGGAAGAAGTGGATCCCCAAGGGATGCACTTTTGTGAGATGTGCTGCGGGTTCGACGACTAGTTTGGTGGTCCGGTTGGTTGCCTTGGGGGTTAAAGGCACACTAATTGGCTCTTTTGTTTATCACCATCTTATGGCTTTTGCTTCCGCTGTTATTTATCTCTTTAGTTGTTTAGCTCTTTAGCTTGTATTTGGCCGGTCAGCCCTCTTTTGTAATAACTCTCTATTATGTATGTCGTTTGTTTAATCTAGTTCGTGCTTTGGATCTATGTTTGTATGGAATTGATGCATGAACTTGTAAAAGGGTGTATGTACAGCACTTCTGGGATGTACATATTTTCCCGAGGCACGGGATATTTTGTTTGTGATGCTAGGGTCAGTGGTTCGATTAAGCATCCCAAGCCAAATACCCCGGGGTCTCACACAGACCCTAAAAGACCACGACGAAGTAAAGAAGATAGACACGACCCACAAAAATGTCCCAAACGACGATGCCACTAAGCAAAACATGCAGTGGACGATGCAGCAGAAACGATGGCAATGGTGGAGGCGACAAGACTGACAAGGGCAGCAGAAGGAAGATGAAGCCAGTCAAGCTCCCAGAGACACCGTGAGTCACGGCGGTGAGGGCCAGTACCAACCAGAGTCTCCGTGCGTTGATCCTGAATAGAACAAGAATCAGAATCACGAATAACAAAACAACCATGATCGGTGATTTGACCGACAGATATGAACTGCATGGTTAGTTTGGGAACATAAGAAATAGTAGGAACATGAAAAGAGGAATTTGAAAGAGTGCCTCGTCCTGCAACTGAGAGAGAGGTACTATCGGTTGTCTGGACAGTGATAGGACCAGCTAAAGGACCAACGGAAGTGAGACTGTTGGAATCAGTTGTCATATGAAAAGAAGCATCAGAGTCAAGAATCCAAGTTG
The DNA here is from genome assembly GCA_036346405.1 of Phyllostachys edulis. Taxonomy (NCBI): domain Eukaryota; kingdom Viridiplantae; phylum Streptophyta; class Magnoliopsida; order Poales; family Poaceae; genus Phyllostachys; species Phyllostachys edulis. Next base: position 7,139,130 of record CM070548.1, read on the forward strand.
ATATACCTAAGGAATAAGGAGTAGAAGGTGGTCTCTTACTAGAAGACTGTGCAGCAGATCCAGCAGGACCAGACGGTACAAAAGCAGCCATGCTACGCAGCAGTGTGAGAAACTCCTAAGAATCAGAAGCTCCAGAGCTCCTCCGAGAAGAGGAACCGCCAGTGCCCTTTGGAGGATGGCCACCATGACGTAAATCCATCTTCTTCTTGTAGCAGAACTGTGACTGATGTCCATCCTTGTTGCAATCACTACTACAGAAAAGGCCTTTACAGACGGTTCAAAAACGCCATCACAGACGGTTCCGTGAGCCGTGCGAGTTTATGGGTCAAGAATGCATTAGGTCATCACGACGGTGTAGATGCAACCGCTCAGTGATAGTCGATTACCACGCACGGTGCAGATGATGAAACCGCTCGCGATAGTCGATCTACCACGCACGATCCGTACATGAAACCGCTCGTGATAGTCGACTACCACGATGGTGCGTAGATGAAACCGTCGTGATAGTCGACTACCACGCACGATCCGTAGATGAAACCGCTCGTGATAGTCCACTACCACGCACGGTGCAGTAGATGAAACCGCTCGTGATAGTCCACTAGTAGATGAAACCGCTCGTGATAGTTCACTATCACGCACGGTTTCATCTACGCATCGTCTGTAGTAGCGTCTATCACGATTTGTTTCATCTATAGACCGCTCGTGGTAGTCTTTTGCATTGCTAAGTCTATTTACGCTTATTGGCTAGCCTCAGAAATGCTAGCCATGCCCTCTGAAACAAGCACATCCAATTCTCATTCATTTCGAAGCACATCAAAATTGCATTCATTTCGAAACAAGCACATCCAATTCACAAATCAATTAACTAAAATTAACCATTAATGTACATTAATTTACACACATGTACCATTATGTTCAATCTATCCCAATCAAGTTCAATCTGCTACACCGTGGAAACTCCCATTTGGATTTATGACTTGTCTGCTCAGAATGACGCAAGGTGTGATCGAATTTTTATGAGCTCGCTCTGCTCCAACGCAGCCAACATGGTCGCAACTCCGTCGATATGAAGGTTAAATTCGGGCTTATATAAATTGGTAAGTATATATGAAATAATTGTTGAAAGATTGACAAACCCGAGGATCATTGGTGATCGCGGAACCGATGAGTAGTTGCATGTTGTGGCAAACATAGTATCCACAGACGTTGCGGCCAGGCGGCTGCTGGTGGCACTGCAAAAATAGAATTGGTTAGTTCGAGAGGCATTGCTACGAAGTGTTATATAGGATTAATGTGTACTAGCTAGCAAGTACCGGGAATTTTTGATCATGTTGCAGCGTCCTTCCCTTGGTATTCCATCCTTTAGCATGTAACACGTCGAACACCCTACGTGACTCCAAGAAGTTAGCCTTAGCCATTGCAAAGGAAGGAAAGACTACAATAGAGTTTCTATGGAGGAAATGTGTTTACCTGATGATTAAATTCCGGATAGTTGTGAAGTTATGAGTGGCCCTCTATAGGGAATCTAGGTATATTACGTATTTTTGTTTTGGTATAATTACAATTAGAATCCAATGGTACCTACAAGATGGTATGTCAAGATGGTCATTAAACCTAAGTTCGTGTTGCTTATAAAGTACAAATCAACAAGTATAGCCAGTAGTGCAACACTACTTACTTCTGGTTGTAGGGCAAAAGTATGAATTCCTTGTTGCGGTGAGCCATGAAAAAATCTATAACGTAATTCTCGACGAATGTTGCATTCGCCATGATGCTTTGCTCGGAGACAATGTGTGGATCGAGGAAACCTACCGGTGATTTCCTTCTTTCGGCTTCACAGATCATGTATCTATTATACAAAAGCTAGGAGTTATATATAACATTTATCGATATTACATGAACATTGACCGTGATTGTACACACTTACGATGTCCAAAGATCGTATGAGTGAGACGCCGAGCTCGCCGAGGTTGAAGAGACGAACAAGTCGTCGAAGGTCACCGTGAAGACAAATGTCTTGATACACGTGGTTAAAATGATCCTCCTTGAACTTGACGGTGACACCCGAGCGTCGTTGATCAACCGGCTTGTTGGATCGCTCCATGTACCATGCATGCAATTCCGTGCAATCCGGTCCTAGGGTAGGGTCGTTTAACTTCTCGAGCAACGGCTTGCCTAGCTTGTATTTCCGCCAACGGCAAGAAGGGGATATCGAGAGGACTCGATCGTCTTCGATTTGCCCTTGCCCTTGCCGCCTCGCTTTGTATAGGTCGACTTCACAAGAGACGGTCGAGCACGAGGTGTAGATGCATGTGATGCAATGGCCCTTGCCGTGTCGGTCAAGGTAGCCGGTGCGGTCGAGTCCGTGGACTTGATGCCGCTGCAGACATTCCGTGAAGTTGACACCGAGCAGTAGCTCGAGCAGATGTCCTCCTTGGGCCATCGGATGAATGTTCCAACGGCTTGCCCTAGAGTCATGACCTCATCGTTTGGGGAATTTTCACGGACGACCTCGAAATTGGCACAAACACCATCCACATTCACTTTTGCGAAACCCGGCGCTAGATTTGCACCGTGCACCAAAGCTCCGATCACGATGGATACACCCGCCCCAAGCAAAGATCTAGGGCAACAGAGACATATCTCACTTGAGCTTGCACCAGAGCCACCTCGCACATAACGGTACAAAATTAGCTACTCCAACGAGCCTATCAATGGATTGAGCATTCCGAGATAATAATTATTACCCGGATGTCATCGACGAAAATCTGTCATCACCTATTGTGGTAGGGTTAGGGTTGGACGCAGCAGCCTACTTGGATGTTTGGGGGTGGCTAGCGGTATAGTAGGGCGAGGGCTTCCAACCGACTTGGCATTTGCAATCCCTAATCCTTTCCTCAAAGGTCTCTTTCGCTTTTGCTCAAACGCATCTAATCCTTTCCTCAAAGGATTGAGTGACCTCTGTGTGACTTTTTCATCGACCTCCTCGATTTTTTCAAGAGCTCATCTCTCGAGGATGCACGAAGATCCTCTCGTAGCTTTGCATCGTGCTCGGCTTGGCTCTCCTCCTACTCCCACGATCCGAGTCCGCTTGGAACCATTGTTCCCATGTAACAAAAACACCAAATACTCTCGTGCGACCGGGATGCTCACTTTGCTTCCTAGGGCCGCAGAGAGTATATCTTTCTCCCTATCTGCTGGAATGAGCCTTGGGAAGATTGTGCACTCGGCGTTATCGCAATATAGCCCGACATGTCATTTCACTTCCTATGAAGTTATGGAGTAATTACAAACTAGGTAGTTCGATATCTTACCAGCGTTGGGACACTTCACGGTCTTGGGGTTTGGAAAGTACACTTCCCGAGGCGAATAGATAACCTCGCAAATAACCACCGCCAAGCGCACATCGGTGATCTCGGGAAATAGCAGGGAGAGATTCAAACTGCTTGCCTGCTGTTCCTGATCCCTCCATATCGGGGCTTTACCCGCATACCCAGCGGTGCCGAGTCTATGGGGGGTGCTTGTTTTTTGCCTGGAGGGCCGTGTGCGCCGCACTTTCACTCTTAAATTCATCTGTCGTCTTCTTCGCCACAAACTCGGCCTAGGACTCTTCCAAGAATAGATACTTGTGGAAGGGCGGCTTTAGATCCTTCTCCACGTAGTTCTTGACAAGCGTGTTTTGAAGTTCTTCCACGCTTTGCACGCCAGAGCAACGCGTCGTCGCCGGAGTCCGTGAGTTCTACCGGATCTCGAATGATGTGAGAATTTCCGTCGGCCTGGCAAAGCGAATGGTCCGCACCACCTTCCACTTAATCGTAGGTGATCTTGACTCGCTCCGTGCAACTATTCCAACCATTCTCCGGAATCGGACGCTGCTCGGTGAGGATTGATAGGGTCCCGATCGATCGACCTCGTGATGGTAAATCGCCCGTGGGCCTTTTCGATATTCCTCTTCTTCTACGCGGTTGGATATTGTTCCAGAGGATGGTGCATCATCGGACACATGAGGCGGCGCCGACTCGTAATGAGCGAAAGACATCTTCACAAGAAATAGAACATCATGTGAACAAATGAAATCAGATAAAGCTAAGATTTAACATTTTGATATTGTTATCGATGTAGAGTAAGCATTCCAATTAGAGCTCAAGTACAAACCCGATTATCAAAACAATTTCAAGACAAGACTATTATCATCACAGAGCATTCATCTCAAGCCCACCACACCACATTGCAATGTATTCCAAAGAGATATCAAAACAAATACCATATGAATAATGACTAGAACAAATACAAATTCCTAAAACAAGTACAATTATCATGAAGGACCATGACAGATTATTGATAGAAATAGTTAGGGAAAGGGCGTGGAGGTCGATCGGTAACTTCGGCATTGGTTACCTTTAGGCGCCGAGGAGAAGGACGAGCAGGAGCAAGACGAGCAAAGAGGGCGGCGTCGCGGGGAGGCGCGCCTGCCTGGGAGGGGAGGAGGCGGCGGGCTCGGGGCAGGAGGCGCGGTGGGCTCGGGGAGGCGCGCGGGCTGAGGGAGGAGGCTCAGCGAGCTCGGGGAGACGCGCGGCCGGAGGAGGCGGCGCGACGTGATCGAGGGAGGAGTCGCGCCGCTCGAGGAGGCGGCGCGTCGAGGACGGGCGACGGGCTCGGGGAGGAGGCAGCGAGAGGAGTTGAGAAACTTAATCGCTTGAGAGTAATTGGCGGTAGCGGCAAACCCTAGCTAGAGTCCTAATGTAAATAGGGATAGACATCACGACGGTTCTAAATTAGAACCGCTCAGGATATACAATATCACGCACGGTTCTAACTTAGAACCGCTCGTGATATGGATATCACGCACGGTTCTCACTTAGAACCGCTCAGTGATATGTGATGTATCACGCGGTGTTATTAAACAACCGCTCATGATATACATATATCACGAGCGGTTTTAATAAACAACCGTCTGTGATATACATGTGAGACGGTTTGTAGTTCAAACCGTCTGTGATATTATTGGTTAATATCTAGCTAGATCGATCTGTTTATTGGCTAGCCTCAGGAAATGCTAGCCATGCCCTCTGAAACAAGTAGAAAAGACAAAAGCACATGTATATACATCCAATTCACATTCATTTGAGAAACAATCACATCCATTTCACAAGACAAATCAATTAATTAACTCAAATGAACTAAAATTAACCATTCATCGTAACGCATATACATATACACACATTGTTCAATTAATCTTTAAAATTAGCCCTTCATGATGATCGACGCAGATGTAGCTAGTTTCGCCATGTTCTTCTTCCTCGACCCTTATGCCGCTTCCAAAGGAGGCAACTCGTCAAATTGATTGTATTCTTCCTCGCCCACTACATTCTCAACTCCGACAATCCTCCTTTTTCCATGAAGAACTACGTGGCGCTTCTTATTTGCCGGTCGGTAACATAGAAGACTTGAACAACTTGGTTAGCTTGATCGTAATGGTTCGCCTTTGTATCCGACACGCTCGAGGTCCACGGTAGTGACGCCGCATTTGTCGACCTTCACCGTGGGAGATGGACCCAACGGCACCAAATAGGGGATCTTGAAAAGCACGAGTCGAGCTCCCATATCTCCTCTATTTGCCCATAGTAAGAGCTCCTCACCCCATCGGCATGAATGCATCTATGCGGACACCGCTATTCTCGTTAGTGCTTTTTATATCCCGAGCTCACGATAGAATGTGTACCCATTTATGTCGATCCTCGCCATGTTACAAGCAGAATGTTGGCCCTTTGCCAACCATGTCAAGATATCACTTGACGAGCTCCTAGCAAGTCGCCCTTCAACCATTGGTTGAACCGCTCATTGTGTTGTCTCGTGATCCAAACATCCGCCGCACGGATTACATTGTCAAGCACGCCCTTGCCGGTCGATATACGGGACACTTCACCATGTGTTGCAAGACCGTGAAATGGGCTTGAGCATACGATCCATATTTGGAGTGATTGCTTTCTTCCGATGGTCCCGATACCCTCGAGCCTCCCTCATGGCGAGATCGAGGCACACCCATCGGCTCGACTGAGCCATGTAATCGAGGCGTAACTCAATGACCTCTTCGGTTGCATAACCTTCGACGATGCCGCCCTCGCCGAGATCGATTCCGTACATATGAACCTCTCGAACGGGTACATGCTACGAGGAACACGGGCCCGCACATCTTTATCTCCTCACAATATGAACAATGAGATGGACCATGATATCGAAAAACAACGGAGGGAAATACATCTCAAGATCACATAGAGTCGCCACCACCTCGCCTGCAGAGCATCTAGTCCTTCGATCGATGACCTTCTCGAGCAATTGTGTTAAAAAATAACACGACCTCATGATTGTCTCTGACCTTGATCGGCAAAATACTTTTAATTGCAACAGGAGCATTTGTGTCATCAACACATGACAATCATGAGACTTCATGCCAATTAACTTCAAATCTTTTATCGAAACAAGTTTCTTCATGTTGGCGGAGTAACCGGACGGAACTTTCACGCCATGCAAGCACCGCACGCTCGGTTCTCTCGGCCTTGACAGAGTGTAACAAGCGGGGAAGGTACGTTCGTCCTTTATCGGTCCTTGTTGGTGCTAACTCGTCCGATGTCCATATCAACCAAGTCAAGCCGTGCATTGACACCATCCTTTGTTTTGTCACGAATGTTCAAGAAGAGACCAATCAAGTCATCACATACATTCTTCTCTACATGCATGACGCCGATGCAAAGGGCGAACTTCTAGGTGCTCCCAATAAGGTAAGTCCCAAAATATTGATCTCTTCTTCCACATGTTCTTCTTACTTGTCCTCGATTTACATCCCTTTCCAAGCACAACATCTAAATCCTTAACCATATCATAGACCTCTTTTCCGCTTAAATGCCTTGGAGCCGAACTGCCCCTCCTCTCCGTCAATTGTTTCTTCATCCTGCGGTATGGGTGAGCCCTCCAAGGAACCTACGATGACGCATGTACACGGTTTTGCGCGAGTGATTCAGCCACACACTCTCGGTATCATCTAAGCAAAGGAGTATGTGCTTTGGCCCTTTTGTACTCCGCCCGACAGATTAGCAAGGGCAGGATAATCATTTATGGTGCGTAACAACAAGGAACGTAAAGTGAAGTTCTCTCGCTTGTACGCATCCCATACCTGCATTCCCTTCAATCCACAAGATTTTTAGATCTTCCATCAATGGTGCTAGGTACACATCAATATCATTCCCAGTTGCTTCGCCCTTGGATAAGTATCGACAACAAAATATACTTCCGCTTCATACACAACCAAGGAGGAAGGTTGTAGATACAGAGCGTCCACGCCAAGTGCTATGTCATTGCTCATGTTACCGAAAGGATTCATTCCATCTCAGACTCAATCCAAACCTTATATTCCTCGGTTCCGCACCAAGTCTCGCAAACCTCCTATCGATGTTTCTCCACCGGGCGGAATCAGCAGGTGTCTTAACTTTCCGCTATTCTTACGCTCCTCCGAGTGCCAATACAACAGCTTTTGCATTCTTTGGGTTCGCAAAAACCGCTTCAAACGGGGAATTACAGAAGATACCACGCCACCTTAGCAGAGGTCCTTTCTTCACCTCGATTCCTCATCGTCATCTAATTGTTTTACACTTGTATCGGGATGCGTTGCATACCGACATACATGCATGTTTGTATACTCGTTATGGTAGAGGATACAATCGTTCGACATGCATGTATTCTTTCTACTTCCATTCCCAATGGACAAAGAACCTTTTGGCTTTGTAGGTGGTTTTGGGCAACTCGCTTCTCCGAAGCATGTCCGCTAAGAGACCTAATAATGACTCAGTGAAACTCTTGTCGGACCAACCGCTGCTTGCCTTCAATTTCAGCGCTTTAAGCACGGATGACAACCTTGTGTATTCCGACTTGCGGCCCGGGAACAAAGGTTTCTCTGAGTCCTCCATCATGCCCCGAATTGAACATACTCCTCTCATCACGCTTCCTTCGCATCGCGAAGCATCTGATCTAGATTGTCATCGTGCGGACTATCCGAATCGAACCACAATCGACATCATTCGGCGACATATCGTTGACTTCTGTATAATATGCTCTTCACCGTGGTCGTCCAACATGTATAACCCTTTTGAAACCCCTTCAATCAAGTGTGCTTCGATTTGCGCTCGGTTGTTAAACATCTTCAGATTCTCGCAGTCAATGCATGGACAGTACATATATTCCGCCCCCTTATTCAACATATCCTCCTCGGCAGCTCTTGTAAAAGCAGACACGCCATTAATGTACTCTTCACTCACACGGTTCTCAGTGTACATCCAGCTTCGGTCCATCACACGGTTCGTATTGAAAACCCTGAAAATAAATAAAAGGGTGATGACTTTCAAAAGCGTATTTTCTGAGGCTTAATTACGATTTTTTCATTTTTTCGGATTTTATTAACTTACATGTGGGCCCTACTTGTCAGTGACTCATTTTTTATTTCATGATTTTATTTATAAAATCTATGGCGGTCCCACATGTCATAGACTCGTTAGTTTATTAACTAAATGATTAAAATTAAACAGTAGGATTAATTTGAAGCTCAAACTGGGCTTAGGGGTGACATCGCATTGCTATATAGTCGTGGCTCTCGGCCCTAAGGTCTCACCTCAGGCGAACCGACGGTGATGTCCCATGGAGGCGCCTGATTTCAACTAGCGATTTCGGCGTAAACGCCTAAAACTACACAAATTAAAGGATGCTTATGCTTCAGTATCTCATCTCGATCACGAGGAAGGTGTCAATGAAAGTCGGGGAAGGTCCAAGGCGCGGCTGGGTCGTCGATCGGTGAACAGAGAGGCGACGGCGGCAAGCTCCTCGGCGACAATATATAGCTGAAATGGACCAGGCCGGCTCAGTGAGGTGAGGCGATGTACTCAAACCGAGCACGGAACGGCGATGGACCTACCGTAGCGCCAGAGATGGAGATCAAGAAGACTATATCTGTGGTCGGGGCGGAGCTATATATACGTCTGTGATGAGTTAATTATCACGGACGGTTTTAACAAAAATCGCCTCGTGATATTGGATAATATCACGTATGGTTCATAGCGGAACCGCCGTGAAGTATCACTGACGGTTCTAACCAAAACCGCTCGTGATATTGGGTAATATCACGAGATAGTTCATGTTTGGAACCGCTCATGAAGTATCACGACGGTTCCAAACATATGAACCGCTCGTGATATGACATCTTCACGAGCGGTTTTTAGCGCGAGAATAACACGAGCGGTGGGTAAACAAAACCGCTCGAGATTGTGTTTATCTGAGACGGTTTCGATGAACCGCCTGTGATCAAAGCGCCCAAGATAGCATTTACGTAGTAGTGAATAGGTGCGATGTACCCTACCAACAAGAGTATCCACCGCATCCTCATCAATCCATGTCTTGTAGGCAGCATACTGAGTCTGAAAAGTCTCCATGGCATCCTCAAAAACCTCAGATGCCTTTGTATGAGCGTCTTCGAAAACATCCTTGAGTACAGCTCAAGTGAGCGGAAGCGTGGCGAGGTGAATAAGGCAACTCGCCAGTAAGAAACTCCCAAAGGCGCTGACCACGCATGTGGAGGCGCATATGCTGAAATCAGTCCCTATAATTGAGACCATCGAAGATCACCGGGCAGCGAGGAACGAAAACAATGCCCATTGTGATGAGGACATCCCGATTGGACTGATTACACGAGCAAGGGCTAAATTAATTAATCAGTAGGTGAACTCGCTCCTAGTTAATTTTAATCTTGATTCTAATGAATATATGTTACCGCCTAATAGTCTCGTATTGTGTGTGTACAATTTTATATGTATAAAAGCGTGGGAGACCGTAACAGGCCGAAGGAGAGAAGATGCTAATGTTAATGTAAACCCACGTTTGATGGCGTGTACAAATGATCCAGCACCATGCATTCAAAGCTACATGCATGCAACCGAAGCTACATGCATGCAACCAGCATGCTCATGCATGCAGCACCATGCAAATGGTGCAACCGAAGTTGCATGCAGCTCATGCATGCAGCACCATGCTTTACATGCATGCAACCAGCATGCTCATGCACCGAAGCATGCTCATGCATGCAACACTTGGAAACCGAGTCATCAAGTCACAATTGATTGGCATGGAAACTGAAGCATCCAGAGGCTGTTGCATCAACACTAAGCTCCAACATCTACGCCACCGAAGGAAGGCCTCAAGCAGCATGCATACGCTTGGAAGGAAATCATAGGTTCTATTTTTTTATTCGGGCTACCAAATTAGAACGTGTGGGCTGCATGTTTGGACATGTAATCAGAACCTGTGGAACCGAACAGGACTTGAGTCCGTTTCCTTTTGTTTGACGGAACCTAATTACGCACGGTTTTCTAGCTATTTAAGCCCAGGCCGCGCCGCCATGAAAAGGGATGGCATTTTTTTTACAGATATCAATATATTCTTGATTCTAGGGTTTGAGCAATATTGCCCCCACTACAATTGGGAGTTCCCATCTGTTGTGCTGTTCTATTGTTCTCGTGATTCCTTGTGTTTTGCAGGAGCAGCGACACGTCTACTTTGTGTGATCAGGTAGATAGGATCACAAGCGTGTGGTTGGGCGAATTCTTTTGTCGCAGGTTGCTGTTTTGACAGTGGTTGGCGCCATCGGTTCATCAGGTTGCATGGATCCAAAGTTATCAACGATCCTATATCATGAAGATCGGGCATCCCCCGTATCACATTGGTAGGCGGTGCTGGACGGCGTGGCGACCAAGGCAACGAAGTCTAACATGCGGCACTGAACGGCGCAACGGTTAGAACGACGTATTGATATATATATATATATATATATATATATATATATTCTTTTTTTCCTTTCTTTTTTTTGGGCCAGCTCAATTAAATGGATCGCTCCCACGGCCAGCGGGGAGAGCACAAATAAGACCGGTTGGACTAGGGTTCCCCGCAACAAAGAAGCGGCAAAGATCGGCGACGCCCTCACGGCCAAGGAAGAAGGCGATGGTGACCGCACAACCAAGGTAGGCGGTGGCAGAAGAGGAGGTGGTCGGATGGATATGGCGGGCGATGAGGCAGGCGAGGCTGATCGGGCGTCGAAGAGGAGGAGGCCGAATCGATTCGACGGGCGGCAAGGCAAGCGACGCCGAGAAGCCGAAGCAGAAGAGGAGGCGGTCGGATCGGGAGGCGATGTATTCGACAAGTGGCGAGGCAGGCAGTGCCGACACCGGGTGGATCCGAGTGGAAGACGGCGACTACGATAGGCATGGGTGGCCACGAGCAAGCACAATGGAAGAAGAGCCAGGCGGTAGCCATGGGCAAAGCGGCCACGGGACAAGCCAGGTGATGACCATGGGCAAAACAAAACCCTAGGTTTGCTCTGATACCATGTTATGAATAGCGCTTGTATTCATCATGAGGCCAATGGGCCAATATACATACAAGTACAAGTGTAGCATATATGCAGGTAACCTCTCATACAACGAGAAAATACACAGACAATAATATACATCTAATCGCCACAAATGGTAGAACTCCTGATTAGAACAGGAGTGGTGCAGTCTCTTTAGGACTAAAGAAGCTTGCAAGCAAAGTTGACCAGGAAGCTACAAAATACATGGTCTCAATTGATTAATTTAATTGTGTGGAAAGGGAAAGTTAAGGATGTGTTCGACTGTTCCCTTAGTGGATAATAATCTGGAAATTTTCTTTAATTGACTACTTGATGATCTTATATATTCTCGTGGAATAAAAATAGATTAGAGTTGGGCTGGGGTGTTACAGTCGTCCCATACCAGCACATGTTGTTGTATGTTAGGTCTTAGATTAGAGTTGCTAGCGTCCGGTCCATAATTGACCTGGGCGAGAATCTCCCCCTATCTACTAGTGAGACTCCTCTCACTCTTCTTAGAATATAACATAACTCGCCTGCGTCCAAAACTAGGTTTTGCATTTTTATTTTTATACAGGATAAAAGAGGTACACCCATCTGGATATTTTTCATAAATATCCAAAACTCAATTTTATCATATTGTCCTTTTATAGCTTTTATAGAAAATCTATCGCTCTAATAAGTAGTTGTGCGGAAACCGCACTCAGAAAACTAACAAACAAACATCATATATTGTCTAACTCATAACCTAATGGCTACAACAGTAAGGGAATCAATATTTCAAGGAAATATATGCATTGAATAGGATTTACAACTACCGACTTCCCAAACATAGCATTTTTATATCAAACATACACGCATGCATAATAGATTTTGCAAAACAAAGTACAGTAAGTAAAATAATAGGATCAACATAATCAAAGGAGGTGCTTGCCTTGCTCGGGTTGTTCTGAGTAGGAGGATGGTTGGTCGTCGAAAATGTCATTCGAGCAATCAACGTCTATATAAAAAGAGCTGGAAATCAATTAAATAAAGCCAAATAAATTAAACATTAACCAAATCCAAATATTTTTGCATATTCAGGTAGAGCATGATTTTAGATGAATTTAGAAACAAGAATCATTAAATTTTGAGTTTTTATGCAAAAGTTATTAAGGTTTCATTTGGGTGTTCCAGGAAAAAGAAAAGGGTGGGAGAATCTCTCTCTGACAGGTGGGACCCACTAGTCAGTGACTAGGTCCATGGGTGGCTGGAACATGGCCGGCGGTGGACCAGAGTGGCGGTGGGGGTGCTACGGGCTACGGTGGCTTTTACAGCCCGACGACGCATTGAACTAGGAAACGCGCGCATGAGTGTCTACGTCGTCCAGGGGACTCACTGGAGTGACGTGGTTTGCCGGAGAAGGACAGGGAGAGGCTACCGATGAAGACCTATGGTGGTGGCGATGGCCTTCACGTGGAGGAGATGACCTGAGCAAGGAGAAAGGCCGTGAGTGGCTGGAGAGGTACAAGTGAGGTGATGAGATGGTCGGGGAGGGAGGAATTGCATCGGGTCTCACCGTGTCAGAGTTGGGGAAGAAAGGGGTAGTCTCGACCGGAGTTGGGGAAGAAATACGAATTCGGTGGTTCCCGTGGACCAAAAGAATAATTAGATGAGGGGATAATTTCTTGGTTCTCTAGAACACATCATGACAGGGGTGGTGAGGAGAGGAGTTCACTGGAGCACCGGTGGCATAGTGGCGGCGTGTCAGCCGAAATGGGAGCTTGCTGCAAAGGTTTGCTTTTGTTGAATGAGAGGGGGAGAAAGAGGAAGAATGGCCTGGGAAAGAAGAGCAAGGCTCTGGGTGGCTATTTATAGGCAGTGGGCGGAGAGCTCACGAGGAGGAGCACAGGCATGGGCATTGATGTGCTCGGGTGCGCTGACGGGGGCACGAGTGACGCCGATGGGATGGTGACTCGACCGGGGCAGGTAAGGGCGCAACTGATGCGGGCGAGGGTGAGGCAAAACGGTGGGCGTTGGTCGAAGTCCGCGGGCGGAGTGGGTGGCGCACTGGTGCAGGTGGAGCTAGCACGCTAGTGAGTTTGCCCAGGTCTTTGCGTGTGTGCTTGGAGGAGGAGCTTGCGGTAGGGCGGGTTGCCACGAGACGGAAGGGAAATTAGGTTTTCAAATCCTAAAAAAGGCTAAGGGTATTTGGGAAATTATTAGACCTAGCAATTTAGTTCTGAAAATTATGAGAATTTTACAGAAGGCTTCTGACATAGTGTAGATTATTGTGTAATTTTTCTAGGGTTTCATTTGTTCTATATTTTTCTCGTAAAATCTTTTAGGTTTCTGTTTTACTATTTGACTTGGGGAAAATCTCAAAGTATACTTTAATCATTTCCCATTTTATATTTAGTACAATCATGCTAAGTTTGGACTTTAATTATCATCTTTCATTTCAATTTGTTTTGATTATCAATTAGGTTTATGTTTCCAAAATTGATGCTTAGGTTTTTAAAAATCAAACAAAACCTCAAGGAAAATCCAAGAAAAATGAATAACGAAGAGAATGCATCAAAACTTTTAAAAGTTAACATTTCCATACATTTGAAAATATGCCCAAATTTTGGGATGTTACACTTGTAATCCAGCATGTTTGTAATATATATATATATATATATATATATATATATATATGAGGATCAATGCATAGAGAACTTTGAGGCTTCTTCCCAATCTCACATAAAACAAGGTTTATTAACAAATTGGTCTCACTTAGACTTAGTAGGTTAGATCTGTCGTATTGTTAGAATGTGTTTACATCGATATGATATGGTCTAAACTCTCAACTGTATATTATCTACAAGGAGTCCGGTTTACTCCCCTGAACTATCAGAAAAGTCTGGTTTACTCCCCTGAACTATCTTGAGAGGAAATGGGGAGAAGAAAAACCAGCAAGAAGATGTCGATGTGGATGCCATGTGGATGCTGACTTAGACAATCACTGCCACATCAGCAAAACTGCTCATCCAAACCGCTACAGGGGGTTATTTGACCGGATTTGACAAATTCAGGGGGTTAAATAACCGGTTTTGTAGTTCAAGGGGTAAACCAGACTTTTCTGATAGTTCAGGGGAGTAAACCGGACTTTTTCCTTGTTAGAATGTGTTTACATCGATATGATATGGTCTAAACTCTCAACTGTATATTATCTAAAAGGAGTACTGTTAGTTGTATGGTGCCTCAGATCTTCGAGGAAGCCGATCGAGAGGAGCTTAGCGCGCAAGCAAGTCTGCAGAGGTTGTTGTCGACAATGCATCGACAACATAGAAGTCTGCCGTAGCTTTTCCTAGTCGGTTGTTAGTTGTATCTTTTTCGCGAGACTAGTGTAAATCGCTTTGTACTTCTTCTAAGCACTTCGTGCGCACGGTGCTTATCTTGTTGATTTTGACTTCCATCTTTTCTCGCAAAGATGCGCAGCTCATGCGTATTCTAAAAAAAGTTGTATGGTGGCTCTAACAAATTTGTTTAACCTGGATCCATCATTGTTGCTAATCACCGCGTCATTTTCACATATGTAACAAAGTAAATACTGAAAATATGGTTACACATGGTACTAATATGGTTCATTTATCAACAGATTTTTAGATTACTTCAGTCCGAATTGTTCTACGTCTCCAACAATTGTTCCATTGCCACAGGTCCTTCCAATATCCTTGTTGGAGCAGAGAATACTTGGCCGGGTCTAAATGTCGCTAATAAACCACAAGTTGACAAATCAGTTTGCTTTGGAGGTGTTGATCTTGCCGGGCCGGAGCCATTTGGACATGGCCTTCTGAAGTGAGGAACCATGGAGATCACACCATGGTTGGAGATGGTGATAGCCGATAACATAACACCCCGCTTTGTAAAAGCCCAAGATATCACCTACATCTATTAACACTACAAGTTTATACATCAAACTTAAGGATTTCTACCTTCTAGGCATCACAATTAAACACTCGACAATGAGTTGATCATAAATTTCAGCAAGCCGGCTAATCATAATTTAATTATATTTGAACTAAATAATTATCAAAGACATTATAGATAAATTTCATTTAAGGGAAAACAACAACTAGCAATAACATCGACCATGAGGAACTAAGGGAACCACAACCTAATCAATTATTACAATTCCAAAATAAATAAACCATGAGTGGAATGAAGTGCTTCTCAAGTGCAAAATTTCCATGTTCTACTTTCTGCCCAAAGTATGCTGACATCAATGCTCACCTAAAACATTAAATAAACAAACATGAGTCCAAGACTCAGCAAGTATAAATAAACGGCATACGAAACATCATATCAATGACAGATCATTCTCATTATACAATGTATGAAACTTTAAAGTATTGACAGATCATTCTCATTATCTCAAATACATATGTAAATGTCATGAATGCAATGCAAATCATGCACATGTCTCCACTTCTGCATATACCGGTATAGCTGAGTGTAACACTCGTCGGTGTTCACTCGCCCGCATTCTCAAATGCGGAGATCTACTGTCCGTCTTTTTTCATAAAGGGATCTCATTGTCCATGTCAAATATGGGGATCTCATTGAAATGAAATGAATAAATGCCATACTTTCCAGTATGCATCATCAATTACGAAAGCATATAAACAATTGGGTATACTCATCATTCACATGAATAATCATAACAACAATCATATAACCAATTTGTACCACCAAACATCCACTATTACTCTAAAATGTACTTGCCTCAACCGTGTGATGGGTGACGACAAGTAGAGGGCTCTAACCCCGATTTCACACCACCACCTGGCATTTGTAAAACATACTAATAATACCATCCAAAAGCACACAACATTGCAATAAAACTATATAGACATATGTCGGACCCGAGAACGAAAGATCCCGAACCCTCTGTGTTCATACACCAGTCCAGGATTTCTGGTGTACACAGTTACAAAAATGATAACATAACCATGTCTCACATTACATTAATAGTAAATCAGAGTTCGATACAATTGGGCACAAAGCCAAATAAAAGATTAGATAACACAGCGGAAATAAAAAGATAGTAGTAGGCCAGAACGATCCGCCACAGGCAATCGTCTCGGGGCGTAGCCTAGGCGTTGGTGTCCTCACCGTTCTGATAGTAGTCTTCTCCTGAAATTTTGTTTGCATAAAGCAAGTATGAGCACAACTACCGTGCTCGCAAGTTACACCCAATATGGAATTGTAATGCATGCATAAGGTAAACAAAGGACATTGGCAGGGTTATTTTGCGTAAGCAGCAGTTTTAGTTTAAATAATCATATTAGATTGCAAGGCCATTTTCATACAGTAATTAAAATCATAATTGAAATTACAAACGTATGATGTGGATAACCTCCAAGAAAGGTGATGGATATCCTCCAATCACAATGGCTAACCGCCCAATTTTCCCACAGGACTAACCATCCTGAAAACATCTGTTGAAATCATTTTAAAACCAACAACAAGTCTAACTCAAAGTGGCTTTGCTAGCATGTCCATGATCATGACGCGCTATTCAATAGTTTTCTACTCTGCAGAGTTTGTACAGCTTACCCACACGAGATAATTTGCTCTTTGAGTCGGCCAATCCACGCTTCCTAAGGCGTGTGACAAAGCAATTATCACAAGGCCGTTACAATGATCTACCTCAAAGTACTTATGCCCGCTAAGGTTTCGCTCCCTTTGGACTAACCATCCTCCGGGAGCCCCCTCTTGCGCCAGGTGGGACTATAGTCTAACCGACACCCACTCATACAAAATGGCATGAATAACTACGAGGTATCCCAAATTATTAAGCCAGGTCTTGCCCAAACAAGACGTGTGGTGGTACGATAAGGCATAGCAAGATGCGGCTCCAAGACCGGTCCTTAATCGACTTGGGTGTCTTTCAAATCAAACCTTGGGCTTTAATCCTAACCAGATTAAACCCGTGCATAAACCTGCACCCACCATTCATCCGTTTCGCCCAAGTCCAAACCATTTTTAGTTTTATTTGGTAAAACCAACTTTAAGCCTCTATGGTAAGACAATACCATAGATTCTGATTCTTGAATCAATTTTGAAATGGTTTGGCTAAATTCCCCAAAATTGGTAAACATGGCCTAAGCATTTGCTAAGCATCTGGGTTTCTACCATACTAGTTTATCTATTGGTGACAAAGGAATGACATAACAACATTCAAGATTGGCCATACAATGACAGTTGGAATATCTAAAGATTTAAACAGGAATTTGAAATACTTGAATAGAAATATGCATGCATTTAATAATTTGAAAACTGAATTTAAATAACTTTAAAATAGTAGGTGCAACATGGTCAAAGTGTAACTTGCCTTCGCTGAAGTCTTGAAATTCTAAATCTTGAAAGAATCAAATTCCCTAATTGTCGAGTCTAAACGTGAGAATCGACAAATCAATTGAAATTCAAATAAACTCAAAAGACAACTTAAACTAAGTCCAAATAAAATAATTTTATTTTATTTAGCTAGAACATAGTTTTCTAAGATTTTAGCAATTGGAATCATTCAATTTGGAATTAGGGTTCAAAAGATATGAATTTTACAAGTTTAAATTCTAAATTTGTAGTTTAAATTATTTCAAATTTAAAACAGACAGTTTAAACCTACTCCAAATCAAAAATTTATATTTTATTTAGCTATTTATTAATTTTATAAAATTTTAGAAATTGGAATCACCTAATTTGGAGTTAAGAATCAAAAGATATGAATTTTATAAAATTAAAGCCTAAATCGCAATTTAATCCATTTTCTGAATTATTTTTCTAAAGGAAATCTAATTATTGCGCAATGCTGACATCAGCCCTGAGGGTTTTCGGAAATTAAACTAATTCTGACAAGTGGGCCCCACGTGTCATAGACACGGCTCACGGTGGATTGGTTCCACCGAGCCTATGGAACATGAGGGCGGTGGACCGCCACGCCTTGCGCCGACAAGCCGCCACGCCCCTTTGGCACTGAGGTGGCGCCTCCGTGGCATCGCAGTGGCAACCATGGTGGCATGCCACGCTGGCAAGGGCGGCGAGGCTCTCGGCCCTATGGTCGCCGGCGGTGGGCTGCACGGCGGTGGCCGGCGAGGGTACCACGCGAAAGAGGAGGACGTGAGGAGTACGGTGTGCTCACCCACACGACGAGGCGGAGAAGGAGGTGGCCGGCGGTGAGGAACATGCGGCGGCGAGGCTCGGGTTGTCGACGGCGACGAGATCGTGCGCCCGTGGCGAAACGTCGCGCACCGGCCGCGACGTGATTTACGATGAAGATGGTGGCGATGGCGAGATCTGGCGGCTATGGCGGCGGCGCAATCGAAGCTCCAAGCCTTCGGTGACCGACGGCGAAGAACTCAAATTCCGGCGAAGAGGGAGCACGGGAGGAGTGAGTGGTGGAGACGAGGTGAGGAGGTGGAGGCGCACCCGGTGCTCCCTTTTATAGGGGCTGGGGAGCTCCAGAGCGGCGTGGACGTCATGGGGGTCGTGCGCGGTGGTTGCGGGTTGTGTGCCTGTGTGTGCGAAAAGAGGGGAAAAGGAGTGGGAATCGTAGCGGAGGCGGGCGCGGTCCGCGTGCACGTGTGCGCGAAAATCGGGAGCGGTTGAGGAGGCGGCCGTTGCGAGCTCCACGTTGGCGTCCATGGTGGTTGTGCACGGCGGTCTCGTGGAGAAGACAACGGGGAGGACGAAGGGGTCACGGGCCCACTTGGCGGCGGCGGCGCTGAGGTCAAGGGCGGGTCACGCGGAGAGAAAGAGAGAGGAAGAGGCGTCAACGTGGCCGTCGGATTTTAACTGACGATCGCGATGATGATAAATTCACTTGTGGTCTTGAGGAGGAGCGGGCGAAAAGGAAAGGGTCAAATTTGACAAGAGACTTTCGCCCAAAAGACTTTAGGGTTTTAAATTGATTTGTGATTTTAAATAATCAAAGTTAATTCGTTTAAGCTTTAGAAAATAGCAATTAAATTCCAAAAATTATGGAAAAAATTCACAGATGTCTCTAGCATTATTCTGGACCTAAATGAAATAATTCCAACTTAAAGTTGGTAATAGATTTTGAATTTAAATTGTTTTTTCTTTAAATAATTTAAAGGAAAGCTTTTAAAAATTCAGAAAATTCACAAATTC
Source organism: Phyllostachys edulis (assembly GCA_036346405.1). Taxonomy (NCBI): domain Eukaryota; kingdom Viridiplantae; phylum Streptophyta; class Magnoliopsida; order Poales; family Poaceae; genus Phyllostachys; species Phyllostachys edulis. The sequence continues at coordinate 7,158,709 of CM070548.1, forward strand.
AACTAGGTTTTAAACTTTAACCAAGTTTGAAATTTTGGGCTGTTACAAACCTACCCCCCTTAAAGGGAATCTCGTCCCCGAGATTCAGACTTGGTCAGCAAAAAGGTGGGGATATTCGGCCTTCAAATCTTCTTCACGCTCCTAGGTGGCTTCTTCTTCAGAGTGATTGCTCCACTGAACCTTACATGAACGGATAACTTTGCTTCGGGTAATTCGTTCTGCCACATCAAGGATCTTGATCGGTTGTTCCCTATAGGTGAGATCTTCCTGAAGATCGATGCTTTCAATCGGTGCCTCTTCGGTTGGCACTCTGAGGCACTTCTTAAGTTGAGAGACATGGAAGACATTGTGGACGGCGGATAAGGATGTTGGTAGCTCGAGATGATATGCAACTTCACCTCTTCTTGCTAGAATCTTGTAAGGTCCCACAAATCTGGGTGCGAGTTTTCCTTTGGTCCGGAACCGTCTAACTCCTCGGAGTGGAGTAACTAGGAGATAGACAAAATCTCCTTCTGTAAAGGTCAATTCTCGCCGACGATTATCAGCATAACTTTTCTGTCGGGTTTGAGCTACTTTCAGATGTTCTCTTATTGCCTTAACCTTGCTTTCAGCTTCTTTGATCAACTCTGGTCCAAAGAACTAATGCTCTCCTACTTCATCCCAAAGAAGCGGAGTCCTGCATTTTCTGCCATACAAAGCCTCAAATGGAGACATCTGAAGGCTGGCTTGGTAGCTATTGTTGTATGAAAATTCTGCATAAGGCAGATTCTTGTCCCAACTTTTTCCGTACTCTAAGGCGCAGGCTCGAAGCATGTCCTCAAGAATCTGGTTGACTCGTTTCATACATCCATCCGCTCATGGATGATATGCGGTGCTGAAATTGAGTCTGGTTCCCAAAGCTTCATCCAGACTCTGCCAAAATCTTGACGTGAACTGCGAACCTCTGTCAGACACGATCTTCTTGGGTACTCCATGTAGACAGACGATCTTAGCCATATACAGTTCTGCTAACTTGCTGCATCTGTAGGTGGTCTTGACCGAAATAAAGTGAGCTACTTTCGTCAACCGGTCAATTATCACCTAGATAGAAACACATCCTGATTGGGTCCTAGGAAGTCCGGTAATGAAATCCATACCAACTTCTTCCCACTTCCACTCGGGGATTGGCAACGGTTGCAGCAAACCAGCGGGTCGTTGATGTTCTGCCTTGACTCGCTGACACACATCACATCGTGCTACAAACTCAGCAATTTCTCTCTTCATGCTGACCCACCAATATCTTTCCTTTAGATCCTGGTACATCTTGGTACTGCCAGGATGAATGGAATAAGGCGACTCATGAGCTTCCCTCAGAATCGACTGCTTTAAATCCTGTTGATCCGGTACACAGATGCGGTTTCCGAACCACACTGTTCTGTGCTCATCTTCGACGAACCCTAGGGCTTTGCCTCTTCTCATATTCTTCTTGATCTCCTTGATATCTTCATCTTCTATCTTCTTTTCTTTGATCTGACTTTGGAGTGTGGATCGAACTTCCAAAGCGTTCACACATCCTTGATCAACAATCTCCAAGTTCAGATGCTTCAGTTCTTCATACAACTCTGGCTGATTCTTCTGAACTAAGATGGTATTGCAATACGCCTTTCTGCTCAGGGCGTCTGCAACCACATTTGCCTTGCCCGGATGATAATGAATTCCAAGGTCATAGTCCTTTATTAATTCCAGCCATCTTCTCTGTCGAAGATTAAGGTCAGACTAGGTGAAGATATACTTCAAGCTCTTGTGATCCGTGAAAACCTCACAGCGGTTACCCATGAGGTAATGCCGCCAGATCTTTAGGGCATGCACAATCGCCGCTAACTCCAGGTGGCCGCAACTGTCGAGATGCATAAGTGACAACTTTGTCCTCTTGCATCAGTACACAGCCAAGTCCTTGATGGGATGCGTCGCAGAAAATCACAAAATCCTTATGGATGTCCGGTAGGACCAATACAGGTGCTGAAACTAATCTCGTCTTCAGCTTCTGGAAACTTTCTTCACAAACACTTGTCCATTCAAATTTCTTCTCCTTCTTCAGAAGTTGAGTCATTGGTCATGCTATCTTGGAGAAACCTTCAATGAATCTGCGGTAATACCCAGCCAATCCAAGGAAACTTCTTACTTCTGTGACAGACTTGGGTTGCTTCCAATCCATTATCGCTCGACTTTGGTCGATCTATCAAGAACTCCTCCTCTGGACACAATATGTCCAAGGAATGCCACTTGACTTAGCCAAAATTCGCACTTGCTGAATTTGGCATAAAGCTGGTTCTCCCTGAGTTTTCCCAAAATTAATCTAAGGTGGTTCTCATGTTCTTCTTGATTCTTCGAATAGACGAGGATGTCATCGATGAAAACAACCACAAACTTATCCAAGAATTCTATGAACACTTTGTTCATCATATTCATGAAATAAGTAGGGGCGTTCGTCAAGCCGAAAGACATTACCGTGAACTCGCATACCCATATCCGTGGTTAAAGCCGCTTCGATATCTTCCGTCCGATCTTCGCCAGTGATAGCGGACCTCAAATCAATCTTCGAGAATACACTTGTTCTTTCAGCTTGATCGAACAGATCATCAATCCTAGGTAGCGGTACTTGTTCTTGATTGTCACTTCATTGAGTGACCTATAATCCACACACATCCTCATATCGTTGTCTTTCTTCTTGACAAACAATACCGTGCACCCCAAGGTGATGAACTTGGTCGAATGTATCCCTTGCTCCACGACTCTTCAATCTGCTTTCTTCATCTCGCCAATTCATTAGCCGGCATTCTCAGAGGGTCGCCGAGATTGGAGCGTCCACGACTAAGTCAATTAAGAACATTATGTCCCCGTCCAAAGGCATGCCGTAAATCATCGTGAAAGACATCCGAAATTCTTGCACCATCGGTATATCTTCAAGCTTTAACTCCTTCAAGTTTGGTCAAGATGTAACTTCCTCCCAGATGTGTCTTGGGCTTGAATTCAACTGTGACTCCTTCCTCATTGGTTAGAATGATAGACCTATTGGCACAGTCTATCTGTCCTTGATTCTTGGCTAACTAGTCCATCCCAAGTATTACATCCAGCCCTTGAGAATGCAGGACTATCAAGTCTGCCATGAAGGAAACTCCGGATATCTCTAGGGTAAGATTCGGGCATAGAGAACTGGTTCTCATTTCTGAGCCCGGGGAATGGATTATCATAGGATTATTTAATGGAGAAATAGGTAACCCATTTTTGCCCACAAACTTATTGGATACAAAAGAATGCGAAGCTCCAGAATCAAACAGAACTGATGCTGGTATCGAATTAACGAGAAACGTACCAAGGACGACATCTGGTGCTGCCTAGGCTTCCTCTGCTGTGACGTGGTTCACACGTCCCTTCGTGAATTTGACCGTCGGCTTTGGGGCGCTGCCGGTGGTTGGTACTCCTGATGCTGGCCTAGCTGGTGTCGTAGACTGTTGCTTTTTCGGGCATTTGTTGGCATAATGCCCAGTCTCGTTGCAATGGAAGCATGTCACACCCGATGCTGATGGAGTTGGGTTCTTCGCTGAAACCGGCTCGCAGTGCATTGTCGCGAAGCCGGAAGAAGGGCGCCGGCGGGTGCTTTGGGGCTCTAGGGGTAGATGACTGGAATCTACCATGCTGGGGTGGCTGAGGCTGAGCAAAGCGAGGCTTGGGTTGTCCTCCAGAATTGAACTTCTGAGCAGCCATCCTTCGCTTGCGGTTCTCCATCTCCTGATGCTTGGCCTCTTGGCGAAAAGCTTTGTTCACCAATTGCTGAAAATCAGTGTAGTCCTGGGAGATCAGCTGGACTGAGATCTCATCGTTCAGACCATCCATGAACCTTTCTTGCCTTTCTTCATCATTAGCCACATCCGCTGGGGCATAGAGAGCAAGCTGGTTGAACCTGTGCAGGTATTCACCCACTGTGCGGTTGCCCTGTCGGAGTGCGTGGAACTCTTTCTTCTTTAGGGCCATTATCCCTGCGGGGATATGTGCATGGCGGAAAGCCCGCACAAACTCCTCCCAAGTGATAGTCTGCGCATCAGCATGGGAGATTGTAAAGTTAACCCACCATTCTGATGCGGAACCGGTGAGCTGGTGAGAGGCAAACAGGACTCTCTCACGGTCGGTACACTGTGCAATATCCAACTTCTTTCCGATTGCACGAATCCAATCATCGGCATCCATCGGCTCCGTGCTGCTGGAGAATGTTGGTGGGTGCATGCGCATAAAATCTGCCATGGTCAATCTTTGCGTAGGTGGAGGTGGTGGTGCAGTCCGAGCTGTTGCCTGCACATTCTGCGCGCTGCTTAGGGACTGAGCTAGGAGGTGAATCAGATGGTTCTGGTTTTCCATCATCTGACGCCAATCCGGTCCTCCGACTGGTGGCAGTGGTTGTTGCTGCACGGATCCTCCCGTAATCCAGCGCTTCGTTTCTCGACCTCGGACACGCCATCGCCAGACGGGTGGTCACCATCTGCTAGAACTCCAAAGATTAGGAGAGGTAGACAGATAGGAAGGGGTAAATTCTAATAGCCCAAGAACACAAGGAGCATACAAGACAAAAAGCAGATTTTCCAAGAAATTCTTTTATTAATTTATTTTATTCAAGATTATGGCTACCACAAAGGATTAGTAGCTCATAATTCGCAACTAAAGATCGAGCTAAAGGAAAGATAACAACTATGGGGTACTAGGGGTATAATCTGTCTCACTAGGGCTAGCTTCACCAGCCTTGTAGCTAGCTAGCTCCGCAGTTACGGTCTTCAGCTTCTCCTCTGCCTCTTGTAGTCTATTCTGAGCGGTGAGCAAGTCATTCAAGGTGTTCCCGTAGGCGTAGTCCAAAGCCTTAGTCAGATCCACCTGATGCGTCAGCTCGGGGGAATCTTCGTCTCTAGCAGAGTTGAAAGTACTGTCGAGCCGGGTCGGAATGTGCATCGGGTAATAATGAAACCCGGTGCCATGCAGGTGATGATCGTAGGTGTAGCGAAGATGGCGGACTGCCTCTCTTGCCGCATCCTGCATGCCATCATCAAAGGTGTCGCGCCGGATCGGAGCGTCGAAGACGTGGAAGACGGTGTCCGGTGCGAGATTGGAGTAGATGAGCACTTCTACTCTCCACAGCTATTGTTCTTCCACCTGGTACTTGAATCCTTGGAAAGTTGGCATCTTCCGGTAACCCAGGTGCTGCATCATTTCCCAAAGTATCTCGGCCCAGTATCCAGTAAAGGCTCCGTGGGAAGTAGCGTCCGGTCTTTCAGCCATCTAAAATTTTGAGAAAGGGATAACTTAGTAAACATTTTAAAGAGAGGTTGAGAATGACTCTGGATATACTCAAAATAGTTTTTTTTTTGAAAATAAGTCCTTAGGACAATTCTAGGCCACGCCCTCTGCATTTACATGGCTCGATACCACTTTTGCTCGGACCCAGAACGAAAGATCCCTAACCCTCTGTGTTCATACACCAGTCCAGGATTTCCGGTGTACACAGTTACAAAAATGATAACATAACCATGTCTCGCATTACATTAATAGTAAATCAGAGTTCGATACAATTGGGCACAAAGCCAAATAAAAGATTAGATAACACAGCGGAAATAAAAAGATAGTAGTAGGCTAGAACGATCCGCCACAGGCAATCGTCTGGGGGCGTAGCCTAGGCGTCGGTGTCCTCACCGTTCTAATAGTAGTCTTCTCCTGAAATTTTGTTTGCATAAAGCAAGTATGAGCACAACTACCGTGCTCGCAAGTTACACCCAATATGGAATTGTAATGCATGCATAAGGTAAACAAGGGACATTGGCAGGGTTATTTTATGTGGCAGCAGCTTTTAGTTTAAATAATCATATTAGATTGCAAGGCCATTTTCATACAAGAATTAAAATCATAATTGAAATTACAAACGTATGATGTGGATAACCTCCAAGAAAGGTGATGGATATCCTCTAATCACAATGGCTAACCGCCTAATTTTCCCACAGACTAACCATCCCGAAAACATCTGCTCAAATCATTTTAAAACCAACAACAAGTCTAACTCAAAGTGGCTTTGCTAGCATGTCCATGATCATGACGCGCTATTCAATAGTTTTCTACTCTGCAGAGTTTGTACAGCTTTACCCACACAAGATAATTTGCTCTTTGAGTCGGCCAATCCACGCTTCCTAAGGCGTGTGACAAAGCAATTATCACAAGGTCGTTATAATGATCTACCTCAAAGTACTCATGCCCGCTAAGGTTTCGCTCCTTTGACTAACCATCCTCCAGAGCCCCTCTTGCGCCAGGTGGGACTATAGTCTAACCGACACCCACTCATACAAAATGGCACGAATAACTACGAGGTATCCCAAATTATTAAGCCAGGTCTTGCCCAAACAAGACGTGTGGTGGTAAGATAAGGCATAGCAAGATGCGGCTCCAAGACCGGTCCTTAATCGACTTGGGCGTCTTTCAAATCAAACCACAGGCTTTAATCCTAACCAGATTAAACCCGCATAAACCTACACCCACCATTCATCCGTTTACCAAGTCCAAACCATTTTTAGTTTTATTTGGTAAAACCAACTTTAAGCCTCTATGGTAAGACAATACCATAGATTCTGATTCTTGAATCAATTTTGAAATGGTTTGGCTAAATTCCCCAAAATTGGTAAACATGGCCTAAGCATTTGCTAAGCATCTGGGTTTTTACCATACTAGTTTATCTATTGGTGACAAAGGAATGACATAACAACATTCAAGATTGGCCATACAATGACAGTTGGAATATCTAAAGATTTAAACAGGAATTTGAAATACTTGAATAGAAATATGCATGCATTTAATAATTTGAAAACTGAATTTAAATAACTTTAAAATAGTAGGTGCAACATGGTCAAAGTGTAACTTGCCTTCGCTGAAGTCTTGAAATTCTAAATCTTCGAAAGAATCAAATTCCCCGGAATCGTCGTAGTCTAAACGTGAAAATACGACAAATCAATTGAAATTCAAATAAACTCAAAAAGACAACTTAAACTAAGTCCAAATAAAATAATTTTATTTTATTTAGCTAGAACATAGTTTTCTAAGATTTTAGCAATTGGAATCATTCAATTTGGAATTAGGGTTCAAAAGATATGAATTTTACAAGTTTAAATTCTAAATTTGTAGTTTAAATTATTTCAAATTTAAAACAGACAGTTTAAACCTACTCCAAATTAAAAATTTATATTTTATTTAGCTAGGTATTAATTTTATAAAATTTTAGAAATTGGAATCACCTAATTTGGAGTTAAGAATCAAAAGATATGAATTTTATAAAATTAAAGCCTAAATCTGCAATTTAATCCATTTTCTGAATTTTTTTTCTAAAGGAAATCTAATTATGGCGCAATGCTGACATCAGCCCTGAGGGTTTTCGAAAATTAAACTAATTCTGACAAGTGGGCCCCACGTGTCATAGACACGGCTCACGGTGGATTGGTTCCACCGAGCCAATGGAACATCGGCGGCGCGACCACCCGCCCAAGCGCCGACCAGTCGCCACGCGGCCTTTGGCGCTAAGGTGGCGCCTCTGTGGCATCGCAGTGGCAGCCACGGTGGCATGCCACGCTGGCAAGGGCGGCGAGGCTCTCGGCCCTATGGTCGCCGGTGGTGGGCTGCACGGCGGTGGCCGGCGAGGGTACCACGCGAAAGAGGAGGACGTGAGGAGTACGGTGTGCTCACCCACACGACGAGGCGGAGAAGGTGGCGGCCGGCGGCAAGGAAGATGCGACGGCGAGGCTCGGGTTGTCGACGGCGACGAGATCCAGCGGCGCCCCGGCGAAACGAAGGTGCGCACCGGCTTCGCGACGTGACGGCGATGAAGATGGTGGCGGTGACGAGGACGCGGCGGCTATGGCGGCGGCGCAATCGAAGCTCCAAGCCTTCGGTGGCCGACGGCGAAGAACTCAAATTCCGGCGAAGAGGGAGCACGGGAGGAGGAGTGAGTGGTGGAGACAAGGTGAGGAGGTGGAGGCGCACCCGGTGCTCCCTTTTATAGGGGCCGCGGAGCTCCAGAGCGGTGTGGAGGTCATGGGGTCGTCTTGGGGCGGTTCGGGCAGGCGCCTGCAGCGCGAAAAGAGGGAAAAGGAGGGAATCGCTATGAGGCGGGCGCGTCCGCGCGCACGCAGCGCCAAAATCGGGAGCGGTTGAGGAGGCGGCCGTTGCGAGCTCCACGTTGGCATCCATGGCGGTTGTGCGCGGTGGTCTCGCGGAGAAGACAACGGGGAGGACGAAGGGGTCACGGGCCCACTTGGCGGCGAAGGCGCGGAGGCTGGCGGGTGGGGCCACACGGTGAGAGAAAGAGAGAGGGAAAGGGCGGGCAGCGCTGGCCGTCGGATTTTAATCCGACGGTCGCGATGAGATGGGTCACATGTGCTTGGAGGAGCGGGCGAAAAGGAAAGGGCTCTACCAAGACAAGAGACTTTCGGCCCAAAAGACTTTAGGGGTTTTAAATTGATTTGTGATTTTAAATAATCAGGTTAATTCGTTTAAGCTTTAGAAAATAGCAATTAAATTCCAAAAATTATGGAAAAAATTCACAGATGTCTCTAGCATTATTCTGGACCTAAATGAAATAATTCCAACTTAAAGTTGGTAATAGATTTTGAATTTAAATTGTTTTGTCTTTAAATAATTTAAAGGAAAGCTTTTAAAAATTCAGAAAATTCACAAATTCAACTAGGTTTTTAACTTTAACCAAGTTTGAAATTTTGGGCTGTTACAACATATCCGCTCCTTATCGCAACCCAAAATGATACCAATCCTTCCCAAACACCAATCTGTCCAAAACAGAACAGTCACCTTAGAAGAATCATAACATTTGATCTATAGTTCCAGAAATCATGAACTTAGACTTTATGGAATCTACACACATATACCAACAATTTCTTAGGTGATCGAAAGTTTAGATTATTTCGTCTAAACCCTTGTTTTTAACTCCAAAGACAGCTCTGTCATCTTCGGTAACATCGACTTAGAAATTCCATAACTTTTAATTGGTTCATCCAAAAATAGTGATCTAAGACATTCTAGAATCCACAGGGAATTAGGTACCATAATAAATTTAATCTAATTTTTCTATTCTGCAACAAATTTCGCTAACTTAACATTTTCCCCCGACTATTCCCAACAGAAAGTCAAAACTGAATTGCATAATTCAAAATTCCACAACTCCTATTATACTTGTCCAAAAAATGTGTTCTTAGACTTTATGGAATCATTATAAAGTCATCTATCTATTTCCTGGAAATCAAAAGTCCAAATGCATCCATTTTCCAATTTTAATTTATATAACCATGCTTGCTGCCCGAAATTAAGGAACTGAACCGGCAGTCTGATTGCAAAAATCATAACTAAAAAACTACTCATCCGATCATCATGAACCAATACTCTAAAAAAAGCTATTAGATTCCTCTACAAATATCTAGAGGTGAAGATTTCAAATTTCACACCTTTGGAACCCAAATCTACAGTGCAACAGAACCAACGGATTATCGACATATTCAAACAATTCGTACCGACTAGAGGAATCGCTAAACCGGAAGAAACTAAACATTAGATCGTCACCCTTGGAGATCGGGATGAAGAATGTAAAATCCCAGTGAGACTCCTCTAATCTTTCGTTCTTACTTTTCTTCTTCTCTCCCCTTCCTCTTCCCTTGCTTCTGCTGGCAGCAACACAAGACAAGGAGGGTGGCGCAAGGGAGGAGATGGCAGTAAGGGCTAAGGGTGGTGGTACTGTAGTACGACGTTGACAATGTAGTACGGCGGTGGCACTATAGTAGGTGGTACTGTAGCAGAGCTATGATTTGGTTGTGTTCCCCCCTTGCCTTCTAGTGGGCAACCATGGGCCTTGTGCCACTATGGCTGGTTTTTCCCCCACTTGAAAATAGATTGACGACACATTCCTCTCCCAAAAATATGAATTTTATTTCTAATTCTATTTAATTTCAGTACTAATCACTTATGTGTTTTATGTTTAAACGGGATATTACATAACAATCGCAAAGCCGTGACTGCTTGTTGCTAGGTTCAGTTAATCAGTTCTATCCATTGCATATCTATAAGCTAGGACACATTATTGTCGCCGATTTCAATTGAAGTAGGTTAGCCAAAATATCTCGATAAGACTACCTGATCATATAGCACTCCTACTCCAAAGAAAATTCCAAAGGTGATGGCAAAGATTACCTTGCTGCCATACTGTTTTGTGGACACAATGGAGACTGGACCTACTTCTGCTGAATTAAAATGGTGAACAAGCATAGAGTCACACAACTTTGGGTTCCTAGCAAAACTAGAACATGGAAATGTACTAAACTGGCCTCTATTTGGAATAGGCCCTTCTAGGTCATTGTTAGAAATGTTGAATTCAGAAAGGAAGTGAAGGTTCTCCAATGCAAAGAGGATTGCAAGACTGTCGATGGTTGTTAGACAAGTCTAACACCTACAGGTTTGTGAGGTTGTAGATCGATTGTGGGACCTCTCCATATAAGTTGTTGAAACTCAAATTGAGTGAAAGCAGTGCTTGCAAATGACCAATCTTTGGGGGTATCATACCAGTGAATTTATTCTTACCTAGATTCAGCGCTTTAGGGAAAGCAATGGGTTTGCGGTATTGAACTAATGGAGACACATAAACAGGCAACTAAAAGGATAAGGATGGTGGTTCTGATAAAAGATATATCTGGTTTGAACTAGATTTGGCTGTAGTTAGAGATAGAGTTGTATCCTAACTACTTTGATGTAATCTACAATCTATTGTAACTATGTAACCGTGATGATTGTGTTTGATCATCCTGTACATGGCGTATATAAAGAGAAGAGGGAGACTACCGAGTTCGGTGTCAAGCAACCCAAAACATACAATCTCATCTAGTTAATCTTTTATGGTATCAGAGCTTTCTAACATCTCCAACGAGATGTCTTTGACCACAAGCCTCGAAAGCGATTCCGTAGGTCATCTTGCCACACCCTCATTTGCATCCATGGTGACTGTTGCGGACAACTACATGTTGTGGAAGGCTCAGGTCACAGCAACCCTAAGGGCTCATGCCATGCTTGGCTATTTCGACGGCACTATCGCCAAGCCGGGCGCCATGGTCGCCCAGATCGTTGGCACTGAGACTTTGCAGGTACCTAATCCTTCTCATCAGGTATGGGTGCAACAGGATCAGCTCATCCGAAGTGCTCTCCTCATGTCCCTGACCAAGGACCTTATTGCCCAAGTGCATCTGCTAACCACCACACGAGATGTGTGGAGTGCACTGGAGTGAATGTTTTCTTCACAGTCGCAGGCGAAAGTGATGCAAATTCGTCTCCAACTGATGAACACGAAGAAAGGAGATTCTACTGTAGCCCAATACTTCCATAAGATGAAGCAGTTCACCGACACACTTGTCGCCATTGGCGAGCCTCTCAAGGACTCCGAGATCATCATCTATATCCTGACAGGACTCGATGCAGACTGGAATCCGCTCGTCACGTTGGTCACGACCATGACTGATCCCATGACCCTGAGCGATTTCTATGCTCATCTCCTGAGCTACAAGATTTGTGCGGGGAAGCAAAATGAATCTGTCATGCTGGAAGACTCCTCCGTCAATGTTGCCTCCCGCGGCAACACAAGCAGAGGCAACAGACAAGGCAGCAAGAAGAACTGGAAGAACCGCAAGGGCAACTACAGGACCTACCAAGGTTTCAACAATGGTGGCGGGCGTGGCACTGATGGCCGTGCACCATCACACGGCAATGATAATCCCTTCTCCCGTGTCAACGAGGGGCATCCGATGTGCCAGGTATGCGGCAAAATGGGTCACACGGCTCTACGCTGCTACCACCACTTCGATCTACCAGGAGGAGTCACATACATCGACGACCTACACCGTGGATACCAATTGGTATGCAGACTCAGGCGTGATGGATCATGTCACGTTGAAACTTGACAAATTGAGCGTCAAGGAGCGGTACAACGATAATGATCAAGTCCACACTGCCAACGGGTCAAGTATGGGTATAGCTCACATTGGACATTCACAGATTTCCACACATAAAATACCCTTGCAACTCAACAATATTCTTCATGTTCCTCAATCTAGTCATAGCCTTCTTTCTATTCATAAGTTAGCCTATGATAATTAGGTTTACTTTGAATTTCATCCTGATGTCTTCTTTATTAAGGATCCGGCCACGGGTGATGTTCTGCTTAAGGTGATGTTCTGCTTAAGGGTCATTGTGGGGGGCCTATACCAGATTCCGTCCAGTCGTGTCAACAAGCAAGCTCTTAGTGTCACCAGACCTTCATCTAAAGATTGACACTCCAGACTTGGTCATCCTTCGTTTGCTATCGCTCAGTGAGTCATAGATTCCAATAAACTACCGTGCTCTTCCAAACACGACAATCGCATGTGTGATGCATGTATGCAGGCAAAGATTCATTAATTGCCTTTTTCCTTGTATAGTATTGTGTCTAGTGCTCCCCCTTGAACTTGTGTGTTCGGATGTTTGGGGCCGGCTTGAACATCCATACAAGGATTCAAATATTATGTCAGCTTTATTGATCACTTCAGCAAACTTACTTGGGCTTACTTGTTGAAGAACAAATCTTATATATTCAAAATATTCATGCAGTTTTAGGCTCATGTTGAGCGCATCCTTGACAAGAGAATCTTGTGTGTTCAGACAGATTAGGGAGGGGGATATAAAAAACTCCACCTGTTCTTCACACAACTTGGCATATCACACCATGTATCCTATCCACACACGCACCAACCGAATGGTGTTGCCGAACGAAAACATCGACATATTGTCGACACTGGTCTGGCACTCTTAGCCCATTCCCAGGCTCCACTCCGATCTTGAAATGATGCTTTTCTATCTGCGTGTTTCCTTATAAATCGTCTTCCTAGTCGAGTCACTAACTTTGAAACTCCACTAGAAAAACTCTTTGGAATCAAACTAGACTACACTTTTCTGCGTACCTTTGGATGTGCATGTTGGCCACATCTGTGAGCTTACAATGCTTGCAAGCTTGAATTCAGGTCCCATCGTTGTGTGTTCATCAGGTATAGTAGTCTTCATAAGGGCTGCCGATGCTTAGACACTTCCACTGGCAGAGTCTATATCTCAAGAGATGTCGTGTTTGATGAAAAAGTGTTCCCTTTTGCCTTAGACACCACCAATCCAGCCATACATACACCCATAACACATTCATCATTGCTTCTACCTTTCATCACAACCCCTTCTATGAATGCTCCATGTGAACTTGAAAATACCCATGGGATACCTCTGTACTAACCTGGCAAAGGCAGATAGTTCGGTGCTTCTTCAATCAGAAAGTGATTGAACCATGATGACCACGCCCATGTAGCATCATAGCAGCCGATCTGGCTGGCGTGCATGCAGACGCGTCGCGTCTTGAGGAGGTGGACGGTTCGCACACAAATGATGGGCAGCTCCTCCCTATGGCACGGCCGATGCACCCCATGACGACATGGCTTCGCGATAACACCCAGAATCCCTGGCGGTTCACCGATGGGACAGTGTGCTATGATACAGCACGTCCACATCGTGCTTTGCTGAGTCACACAGAGGACAGCATTCTAGATGAACCAACTGATCTTGAGGAATCCCTTGCTCATCCGCAATGGTGCAAGGCTATGGATGATGAGTTTAGCACTCTACTGAAAAATGAAACGTGGCGACTGGTGGCACCAAAGAAGGGAGCAAATGTGATTGATTGCCGCTAGGTGTTTAAGGTGAAGAAGAAGGCAGATGGTACACTGGATAGATGCAAGGCACGGTTAGTAGCAAAAGGCTACGGGTAGCAGTACGGCCTCGACTATGATGACACCTTCAGTCCAGTCATGAAACCAGCCACCATCCGGCTAATTATGTCCATTGTCGTCTCGAAGGGCTAGAGTCTGAGGCAGTTAGATGTCCAACATGCATTCTTGCACGGCTATCGCGAGGAGGAGGTGTTCATGCGCCAAGTTCCTGGGTATGAAGAAAAATGGTATCCTCACTATGTATGCAAGTTGGATAAAGCTTTGTATGGGCTAAAACAGGTGTCTCGTGCATGGTATTCGAGGTTAAGCTCCAAACTACAAGAACTTGGGTTCGTGCCATCCAAGACTGACGTGTCTTTGTTCATCTACACCAGCCAAGGTATCACGATTTATATGATCATATATGTCGATGATATCATAGTTGCCGGTTCCTCTGATGATGCTGTTAGCACTTTGCTGCGCCAACTTTAAGAAGAATTTGCCGTTAAGGACCTCGACAGGCTGCACTTCTTCCTGGGAATTGAGGTTGTGCATGGAGAAAAAGGTGTGAAGCTGTCTCAATGCAAGTACATAGAAGATGTGCTGACCCGAGTCGGGATGCAAGATTGCAAGGGCGTTACAACGCCTATGTCCGCCTCAGAGAAGTTGTCAAGAACAAATGGTGAGCCTCTCTCCCATGGTGATGCTTCCAAGTACAGGAGCATCGTCGGCGCACTACAACACCTGACACTTACTAGACCTGACATCTCCTTCTCGGTAAACAAGACTTGTCAGTTTCTTGCTGCGCCCGCAAGCTCTCATTGGATTGTCGTCAAACGAATTAGTCGCTATCTCAAGCTCACTTCGGCCACTGGAATGCTGATATAGAAGTCATCCTCCAATCTCGTCAGTGCGTTCTCGGATGCTGACTGGGCCAGGTGTTCGGATGATCGGTGTCGGACCTGGATTTCGCAAATCCTAATCCTCTATGAAAACACTGTGCTATTCCCTGGATCAGTAGTAAGCACTCACAGAATACATCACTGAATTGATTTATACATGGCGTGAACTAAACCATTCAGTATATTACAAACATCAGAGTGACATAGACCGCGTCGGGTCGAGTTTTACGATAAGGGCTGAACAGGCCAAATTGATTACATTACAAAAGTAGCGGAAGCTGTAGCGAAAGTAAAAGGGTAGAGCTCATCTCTCCACAGGCAAGCGACTGGGGTAACCTGTGTAAGACTGATATTAACCAAGGGTTTGGATAATATCGGTTGTACGCAAGTACCGAATGAGACAGCTAGATTGAGGTGAGACCTAGACTAACAAAACTAAACTACTCTTCATCGTTCCTTTGTCCCTCGACTTCTGGGTCCTCGTAATAGGCATAATCTCCTTGATCCGCATGATCTGAAGGGTTTGGGGGAAAGAGCGAGAATGAGCACAACTTCTGTGCTCGCGAGCCAACACACAATATGCAATATACATGCAAGGCTTAACAAGGATGGCTCGGGTTCTTTTAGTTGCTAAAGCAATGTTTTCAATTATCATAATTACAAATTCCTACCACTTAGCATTTTAACCAATTTTTATTTTATTAAAGAGAGTAATTGTGCAATATTTATATTAGCAGAGGTTCCCTCCACCTTATGCTTACTTTTGATCGGGGTTATCCCCATTTATTAACACCACTGAGTTGGACGACTCAGGAAAAATCCAATCTCAGGGCTAGGTGATCCCGGCCTGATTTTCATCCCACCCACAAAGGTTTTTGAAATAGAACTAACTCTACTAAGTTCCCATGTCCGCCTTTGACCGTAGGCATGGCTGTTTAAACAGTTTAGACTCTGCAGAGGTTGTACACTGTACCCACAAAATATAATAAACTCGTTGCCTCACATGATTCCTTGGTCATGTAGTTGAGAGATCATCACAGTAACTTTTCAAATTATCTCACCCCTTCCGTCATCTTACCCATATGGGGTTACGCCTATACGTTGTGCGAGATGTTCACCTCAGTGACTAGCGTAATTGGACTACACCTTGCATCGGTGTTCCCTTCAAGCCGAACGTATCTTGAGCTTGCACTCCCTTATTACCCCTCCAGCGAGATGACTTTCAGGGTTCAATAAATTTACTAAGCCAAGTTTCACTTTGCAAACTTGTGGTTGTACTTGTTTTACACGGGAGGTCATGACAAGATAAAGTCCTTAATCCATCTAGGCGGTTCATACCACATACCAACCACTCTTGTGCTCCGACGGCACCCACCACCATTCCATCCATCCAAATGTGGTAATAGCAAGTTATTAGGGTTTTGAGGAGTAAAACCAATTTATCTTATTTACTTCAGTCATGGACCTCCAATGACTACCCAAAACCATTTCATATTTGAAGAGACGATGATTAGGGCATTTTAATGCCTTAGTACTTAAGCAAGACCAGCATGTCACTTAAGTACAACCTATAACTAGTAATTACCACATAGTTACTAGGGTGACATGGAATAATAGATTCAATTGCCAAAGGATGGTATAATAATTAATTAATTATCAAATGGGTATTTAACTACCTTAAGATTTAATATACATTTGATTAAAGAATTAAAGCATGCAATTTTGGTAATTTAAATGAATATAATTTACGTATAATGTAGGCTCAAAATGATCAAAGTATCGACTCGCCTGGATCGAAGGTAAGAGAGTCTTGACAATCTTGTGCTTGATCAAAATGGAGGTTTCCTGCTTCTTCAAACCCTAATCGGATGAGCGTACCAGAAAAAGGAACCAAAAAGCAAAGAGAGCAAATAAATAAAAAAAGAAATAATAAATGAACTCCAAATTAAATAAGACTAGTGCCATTAGCAAGGTCTTGAATTTAGACAAATTTAGAAACAAAAAAACACTAGAATCGGAGTTATAACGGAGGAGAATGGAGCTTCCGAAGTTTTAGTTTTGAGCACTGCTGGCTTCGAGTACTGTTGTCATCGAGTACCTGGTCGACAAAGGGGTATCGACTACATGGTCGAAAAGGGTTTCAACTACGTGGTCGAAAAAGGGTTTCAACTACGCCACTACCTAGTCGTGGACGTGGTCGTAGACATAATCGGAAGGAGGGTTCGACTGTAACATCCCAAATGTATAATCAGGGTTTGTTTCAAATGTAATTAAATGTGTAGAAATTAAAACTTTTTCTCACATCTTAAAACCTCTGAACTCACATGTAATTATTGTCCAAGAGTTGTGTAATCCAAAAACACAAAGCTCTTGTTGACCAAAAGTCAAACTCATTTCCCATTTGTCACAAATCTTGTGCCAAACATTTGGAAATAATCTTCCTTGGTCCTAGAGATGAGATGGGGCCTCTCTGAAAAATTTCATAAGTTATAAAACTTGTTTGATAATTTTTTGAGGTAAAACAAACTCTTGAACAGCCTTAATGAATTTCCTGAGAAAAATGCATTGCATAAAAACCTCTAGAAATTTTATGTGAGGTTAATCTTAATATCAGCAAGCTCCAGTTAAAATTTCATAAATTTTGGAGTTGATTTGCTATCCCAAACCATTCTGCAAAGTCTCAGTTGTTCAAATTTTAATTCAAAAATTTGCACTGTTCATTGGGCTTGAGCCACTTTCCAAACTGGTCAAGCCCAACAAAGTCCTCAGCTCAACAGACCTCCTTTCCCACCTTGATGAGGTCGTAGCTGTTGGATTTAGATCCAACAGCCACGACCTCCTCCTAAACTATCACAGCAAGGTCCTCCCGCCTTGATGAGGTCATAGCCGTTGGATCAAATCCAAAGGCCATGACCTCCCTTCGATATCAAGCGCCCAAGTCCTCCACCCCCTCGAGGTCTTGTGCCGTTGGATCAAAGATCCACGGCCATGACCTCCCCGAGCGGTTAAACCGCTCAGACATCCCACCTTGTTGAGGTCATAGCCCTTGGATCAAAAATCCATGGCCATGACCTCCCCTCACTGTCAAACCAATCAAACCTCCCACCTTACCAAGGTCGTAGTCGTTGGATCAAATCCAACAGCCCACGACCTCCCCGCGATATCAAGTGCACAAGACCTCCCCCACCTCATGTTGTGCACCGTTGGATTAAAACCCACGGTCACGACCTCCTCCTCGCCTTGTGCGCATCAGATCTCCCAGCGCACGTGAGGTCGTAGCCGTTAGATGTAAATCTCACGGCCATGACCTCCCTTGCCCTCTCATCGCCATTAGATCTTAATCTGAGGGCCATGACCTCCTATGCGCTACGCGCAAGCTCAGGACCTCCCCGCACTTGATCAGCACCGTTGGATTAAAATCCAAGGGTCCTGACCTCCCTTGCGCTTCGCGCAGCGCCTAAGACCTCCCCATCTGTTGTGCGCCCTTGGATTTAAATCCAAAGGCCATGACCTCCATGTCCGTGGCTGTAACGTGCGCAACGTTAAGTCCTCCCAGGAGGTCCACACCGTTGGATTTAGATCCAACGCCTTGGACCTCCTGTCCCCTTTCCACTTGCGCATCTGCGCAATCAGATCGTAGGGTCACGACCTCCCCGTCCATGATCGTGTGGCTGGGACCTCCTCCCAGTCACTTAAGATGTAACGGTTCAAAAACATAATCCGAGGGCCAGGACCTCCCCATCCACTTAATCCAACGGTGGATGTGAGGTCCTGTTCTTCTTCTAGCTTGGGCTCACGTGCAAGAGCTGCGGCAGTGGCAAAAGTCAGAGCCGGTCATGTCCCAACGGCTCTGCTCTGCGCGCATTAAATGCGTGGCAGTCTTTCCGCCCCCTGGTCCTGCCCTAGGTCATACCTTGTCCTGACCTAACCTGTCCCCTCCATCTTGTCCAAGTCCAGGACCTCTCGTGGACCTCCCATGGGCTAAGCTCACCATGAGCTTAACCTTTGGTTCATGACCTTCTTTGCCCTAGGTATAAAACCTCCTCGAGCTCCCCTTTGGCTTCTTTTACACACCATTGAGCTTGGCCTTGCCTGTGCTTGGCCGAGTTTGTACTCCACTGACCTCCCCTATCGCCATTGCTGCCCTTGGAGCTCCTCGGTGGCTTTGCTCCAGTGGCTCCCTCTCGACCTCTTGCTCATTTTATGCTCCCCCAAACCTCCTGGTGTGAACCCTAACTTAATTGGGTTGACATTTTTAGAGGAAGCCTAGCTTTGGAGCTTGGAGCGTGGAGGATTTCAACCTTGGCCGTGAAGCTCGTTATCTTCCCCAGCTCCGGTCCTCACCTCCACGACCTCCTCAGCACCTTCACGACGTCCAGGTAACCTCCTGGTAGTCTTTAGTGCTGGGCACTTGCTGGATGAGCTATTGCGGAGCTTTACTTCCCATTTTGGTCTTTTGGCCGCGCTTGTCACAATTGTCCTCTCCGGCTCGCCGGCGTTCAAGGCCGTCGCCACCGTCGAGGGTGACTCTATGGTGTGCGCAACACTATTGCGCACACGTTGGTGTCCTTGGTTGGCGCCGGCGAGGTCCTCATCGCCGGCGACAAGCTTTGGAGCTGCTCGGGATTTTTGTTGGACGACACAAAGAACGCCAAGAAATGTTTTAGGACAAAGATCCTCCCCATAAATGCCTCAATCATTGTAATCTTGGGGTTAGCCTTTAATGCCTTGATCCTGTCCTCATCGCGCATTAAAGACCTCGCGCTGGACCTCCTCGTTGTCCCGCGCGCTTTAACTCCATGTCCACGCGCGTGCGCACGCGCGAGCGCGATGGCGCTGGATCTGGGCCGTCCAAGACCTCCTCCGAGGAGATCTTGAACGTCCAAGACCTCCCCCTCGTGAAATCGTGGCCGTCCAGACCTCCCTGGAGGTCTGTGACGTTAAGACCTCCGCGTAGGACCTCCTCGAGGTCATCTCAGCCGTTTAGACCTCCCTCGCTAGATCTTGACCATTCCGGACCTCCCTCCGGTGTTGTGGTCCGTTGGATGCAGCATCAACGGCCACGACGACCTCCCTCTGCTGCTGTCGTTCTTTGGGAGGACATGGACCGTTGGATCCAAGATCCACGGCCCATGACCTCTGGACCTCGCGAGCGGCTGTGCGTTAATCTCCTGGGAGGTCTTGAGCCGTTAGATTCAAGATCTATGGCTCATGTCCTCCCCAGCCTTTGAGATTTTTGGGAATTTCCAGAGAACTCTTTATTTGCAATCAGAAAAAGGTATGAACTTTAAAATTGCATAACTAATTCAATATAAATCCAAATAGGGTGATTCAAATTGTGTTAGCTCTGGTTTGACCTGGACTCCAATCTAAAAATGGTTATGAGCCTAGTTCAGCTCCAGAACATAGTTTTGCAAATAGATTTCAAAACTAACTTTTAATGTTACATTAGAAATTCTTTTAACTTGTAAAATACAAAAGCAATGCTCTGTAGGTTATTTTTGAGTGAATCCAACTTTGTTGGCTTCCTCTATTAATGCTCTAGCTGTTAAAATAAGATTTAGGCATGTCATTGTTTTCAAAAGCTTTGTGGGTGCATTTTAGATGTGCTCATTGTCATATCTTTGAAAAATCATAAAACATGCCTAATAGATCCAAATGAGATGAACTCAATTGTGTTATTCATCTCATGAGGTGCTGGTTTTACAGTAAAAATTTCAGTATCACTGCCTTTCTCTAAAATGTTGCCAAATAATTAAATTAGTGAATAGTGGCAGTTTGGTATTTTGAGGGCTGAGCAGATTTGTTTTGCTCATATCTTTTGCATTGAGAATCCAAATCAATTGATTCTTGTTGCTAAATTCCCTAAAAATCATCCTCTTGCTGCTGTAGAAAGTTCAGAGCATTTGGAGTTTGTTTGCTGTGCTGTCTTTTGTCGTTTTCGTCGTTCTTATCGATTCTTTTCGTCTTTTCGATTAGGTGTTGACGAGTGTGTTGATCCCGTGAGTGATCCTCAGCAGCATATTGAGCAAAACCAGCAAGGCAAGCAGTTTGATCATATCCATGTTGTCCCATTACTTTAAAGTCTAATATATTGTTTTACTTATATGTATGCATTGCTACTTTGTGTTGAAATATCGCTAGTGATCCTATAGATGCATAATCTGTAGGTAAATATCCATCCTCTACTACTAAGCCTAGGATTACTCGATGTGATGTAGAGTTCGTTGGATGAGCTCTCATCGCTTAGTAGATCACGTTTTGATATGCTTAGCAATGCTTAGATAACGGTAGAAATGGGCGGTTATCGACATTATGTCGATGGCCTTGATCACACTAAAATTATTATTCCATTATGTCCCTCTTGTGCTTTGTTACTTTGTAAACCAACAAATCAAATATGAAAATAAAATTGTTATTGACTTGGGCACAATGGATGTTGGTGTGATCTGTTGGGTGTGAACGGAATGGTGCCTAAGTCCCCAAGGACCGAGTTACTTGCACCACTGATCCAAGCACTTATGCGTGCTAACCACACGAGGGGGATATGGGACCTCTCTTGACTAAGTACTTTGGGAGGTGTTAATTATGAGCTGGTCGGTGGGTGTGTTAAAAATAAATTGTGTGTATGTGTGGTGTGGGAGGGGAGCATTAGTAGACCGGTTAGGCTGACTAGTGTGTCCTTATCCCCGTGGGTTGCGGCTCTTAATTAGCATCATCCATTGGAAATGTCTCATAGGACTTAGCCGTGCCGGCATACCAAAGGAAGTGTGCTAAATCATGTGGCGAAAAGGCGGTCTGACGTGTGGGTACGTTGGTACACCCCTGCAGGGTTAAAACTATTCGAATAGCCTCGTCCTAGGTTATGGACACGCTTGGTGATTTCCCGCAAGAACTAGACTACAACATTTAATTAAAACTTGATGGGTTGGTATGAATGGATGTTCATGCTATTGTTGTGGTGGCTATTGGGTTAGTCACCTCCAGGATTGTTGTTGTCTATCTATTGTTATTATTGTTACTTGTCTCGTTGTTACTTGCAAATTAAAAATGAATTGCAAATCTGCTTTGAAAATTATTTAAATATTGCAAATGAAAACTTGCTTTATGCTAAAATAAGTCCAAAGCCTCATCTACCTAAATAAAGCTTGCATGTAGTTAAATTATAGTTCTGTTATACTACACGTCAGTCTTGCGAGTACATTCTTTGTACTCATTTGCTTTGCTTAATAACTTTGTTGCAGAGGAGGTAGGGCCCAAAGGGCTTTACTTTTGTGAGATGTGCCTCGGTTGGGAATCGAGCTAGGCGTCTTGGTTGGTTGCCTTGTGGGCTAAAGGCAAACCTGGTGGCTCTCTTTTGTTCATCGCCATCTTATGGCTTTTGCTTCCGCTGTGTTATCTTTATTGTTGTTTTTGGCCGGTCGGCCCCTTTTGTAATAACTCTATATTATGTATGTCTTTTATTCTAGTCGTGCTTTGGTTCTATGTCTTGAATGGAATTGATACATGATTTTGTAAAGGGGTGTGTATACTGCATTCTGGGAAGTATACATATCTCGAAGACACGGATTATTATGTTTGTAATGCTAGGGTCAATGGATGACTAAGTATTACAAGGCTAATAAACCGGGGTCCTCACTAAGTTGGTATCAGAGCCATACTGACCATAGAAACCCTAGCTTGGTCGTCTTTAGGATGTTTTGGAAAAACTATTTTCAAAATATCAAATGGTTTATGAAAGCTTAAGTAAAGTCTCTACTTTTACTCCTTACCTATCTTAGCTTTCTTCCCTCATCTTATTCTAATTTGAGTTTTTAAAAAAAATTGTTTACCTCTCCTTCCTTCAAAGATAGTGGTTATCGTTTAACTGGTGTTTGGGGGAACTTATGAGAGTGCTAAATTTGAAGTCTTGGCTGTCTTTCGGTGAAGAATGGAAGTATTTGGAGCTGGAATTCAAATCTGGAATTTTAGGACAGCAAGCAAGCATTTTAGGGCAGCAAAGCTCAAGCTAGTAATCAAGGTAGAAAATGAGAGGTCAATTCAACTAAAACTTGTGAGAATGAAAGGGTAAGATGTGATACTAGTTAGCTAAGTATCTAACACTTATTTCGCTGATTTAACCTTGCTTTGGAGTGGGGTTAGACCCAAAATAGCTTGCTGAAATTTTATCTTCTCAACCAATTACTCATTCATTCAATACGGGATAATTGCCTAGAGAAGTTGAGATTATTTCTTAGGTTTCCCTTGCTGTTTTTAGAGTCTTTTGGGAGCTTTTAAAGTGTAATTACTTGCTGTTTTGGCTTTCATTTAGGGTGATATTCCTTTCCCCTAGTCGTTAGCCCCCGCTTTCTTTAGCTTCTAATTGTTGGGTCTTTGGGTTGCTAACCTCTTTCCCCTTTCAACAGGATGGCGGGTTGTACTCGTAGCGGCCAAGGCCAGGCAGCTGGTCCGAACGAGGAGCTTCCTCCTCCTCTGACCATGGCCGAGGTTCTTCTTCAGATAGAGCGTAACCATGCGGATGACAGGAGAGTGCTACTGGATGTCATCGCGCGCAACACCTCAGCCCTTACCGGAGCTTCAGGATCCGGGCAAGGGAGTGGGCACCAGTGTGAGCACCCGGATTTATTAGGCTCATAATACTTAGTCATCCAATTGACCCTAGTATTATCAACCAAATAAACCCGGTCTCGAGAGATGTATCCTTCCTGAATGCAAGATACATACCTCACAACAAAAGAATGTATCAATTCCATACAACACATAGTACATAAGCAACAAACCGAAGTTAATATTAAAAGGATAGGTTATTACAAAAGAGGGCCTTGAGCCAAATAACAACAAGTACTACTAAGATAACAATGAAGCAAAAGTGCCATAAAGATGGCTATAACACAAAGCCAATCGAGTGTGCCTTAACCCTTAGGCATCTCGACCGACCGCCAAGCTAGTCGTCAAGAAGCGCAACACATAGCACAAAAGTGAGGCTCTTGGAACTCACCTCCTTCCTCTGCAACAAAAGCCACAAAAATGCCACAAACATCGGTAGATGAGTACATAAAGTACTCCATAAGACTTACGTGTAAGATAACAGGCCTATAACATATGCTACATGCAAGCTTTATGTAAGTGGAGGTTGTATGTCTCATTTAGCATAAAGCAACATTTATTTGCAATAATGTAATACATTTAAAGGCAAGTTATCAAATCCGTTTTTAACATTCAAATATCAAGCTTGACAACGATAATAAGAAATAAGTAGACGACAACAACAATCCTGGAAGTGACTAACCCAATAGTCACCACAACAATAGCATGAACTCCCCGTTCATGCCAACCATGTCAAGTTTTAATTAAAGGTTGTAGTCTAATTCTTACGGAAATAACCAAGCGTGTCCATAACCTAGGGCGAGGCTATTGAATAGTTTTATCCTGCAGGTGTACCACTGCACCCACACGCCGCATCGCCTTTCCTTTACGCACACTTCCGAAGGTGTCTTTGCACGGCTAAGTCCTCGAGACATTTCCAAAGGATAATGCTAATTACGAGTCAAGACAACCCACGGGAGAAAGAGACATTAGACGACCTAGCCGGAAGCTAATGTTCCCTCCCACACTATGCATATACGTTTTCATTTAAAACACACCAACCGAGCAGCTCATAATTAACACCTCCTAGAGTACTTAGTCAAGAGGGGTTCCATATGCCCCTCGCGTGGTTGGTACGCATAATTGCTTGGATCAATGGCGCAAGAATTCGGTCCTTGTTGACTTAGGCATACCACCACATCCAAAAACCACACCATCCATCCAATATGCCCAAGTCCAATCCACACATTTATTTTCAGATTTTGTATTTACAAATTAACAAAGCACAAGTGCTGGACATAAGGGAGTAATAGATAGATTTGTGTGATCAAGATCATCGACTAATTCGATGATCGCCCATTGCTACCGTTAACTAAGCATATCTAAGCATTTTAAGTCGCAATCTACTAAGTGATATGAGCTCATCCAACGAGCTCAAACCACAGCAAGTAACCTAGGCTTAAGGTAGTAAAGACATGGCATTCCTACAGATTGTGCAACTATAGGATTCACTAACCATAATTAAAACAAAGTAGCAATGCATACATAGAGTTTAAACAATATAATAGACTTGCAAATATAGGATGAATCATGGTCAAACTGCTTGCCTTGTTGCTGTTGCTCAAGTTGTGGCTGAGGGTCACTCTCGGGATTACCACAAATGTCGAAACCTAACGGAAAAGCGATAAAGAACCGATAAGAACAACGAAAAACCAAAAAGACTCAACAGTGAAACTTCTCCGAATGCTATGAAAATTTTACAACAGCAAGACAATGATTTATCATGAATTTAGCAACAAGAACCAATTGATTTGGATTCTTAATGCAAAAGATATGATGAAATCAATTCTGCTCAGCCTATTTAATTAGAAATTTGTTACTATTCATCATAAAATTTTCTAGAATAGTAGTGAAGCTGAAATTTTAAGGTAGCATAAGCACCTCATAAGATGAACAGCCTAAATGGATTCATCTCAATTGGAGCTATAATGCACCTTCTATTAATTTTTGAAACAAGAACTTGAACAAAATTATAATGCATGATTATTCTTTCTGAAAACAGTAACATGCTCAAAACTATTTTTCTTAGTAAGTTCATTATTAGAGGAATCCAAAAAACTGGATTCACCCAAAAATAGTTTACAGATAATTAGTTATGCATTTTACAAGTTACAATGATTTCTAGAGAAACAATTAAAGCCTATGCAAGGTTAAAGTTAATTCTGGACATTCTTGTAACTATAACATGATTAAAACCATTTTTAGATTAAATTATAGTTAATAACAGAATTAACAAAATTGATTTCAACTAAAAAGGAGTTAACCTGAATTTGTTATGCATTTTACAATTTAACAGGAATTTTAATACAATTAATAAAGCTGAACAGGATTAAAACCTATTTTCATATTTTTCTGGAGTCATTTTAATCTCCTAAACATTTTTAGATTAAAGTTGAGATTATAACAGAATTAATACGACTGGAATCATCTAAAAATGAATTAACATGAAAAAGATATGCATTTCTAAAGATTAATACCTTTTCTAGTATGAAAATAAAGCTTTCGGGAAATACCAAAACATAAATGACGTGGCTGATTGTGAGCCGCAGATTTTGGATCGTGCGGCCCACGATCTGGTCAACAGCGCGCGCGCCCGCGAGAGGCATCCAACGTGGACCGTCGATGGAAAATCCAACGGTGGACACTCGATGTGCCGCTCGTGAAATGAACAGGGAGCACTGACCAGTGGGGCCCCCTTGCCAGCGACTTGGAGTCACGGGCTGAGTCGTTTAACGCAAGCCGCGACGATGCTAAGGGCCCACAAGTAAGTGATCGCGGGACCGAGAGGTTTAAACGCACGAGAGATTTACTTAGACGCGGGCCTCGCGAAGTCGATGATGACTCAAAGGCGCTAAGGACACACTTAACGCTAAGCAATCATTAGCACCTTAATGACCGTCATCACTGTGCATTAATGACGACAATACGCCCTGTTTTCGCGTCCGGCAAAACTTCCGCGACGCTCACCGGCGGCTCACCGGCGACACAGGCCACGGCGGCGCGTGCCAAGGGCACCTACGGGTGCACAATAGCACCGTGGTCACGCCAGCATCACTCACACTCACTGGAGTGGACTGGAGCGGCGGCGCGACGGCGAGGAGCGGCGGCGAAGCTACGGCAAATGATGACAGCAAAGGAGAGCTCCGCAGCGAACATTCCAGCGGGTGCCCGAGCGACTATAGGCTACCAGTGACTCACCCGAGTGACGCGGAGGGTCTAAGGTGGCCTGAGCTGCTCCGGCGACGAAGGTCAGCGGCGGCGCAAATGGCGGCAACGCGGAGATCCTTCCCTGGTCAACCAAAACACGTGCGCGATATCAAAATGGAGCCTACGGGGTCCACTGATACTCCACGAGCGAGGAATTTGGCAGAGAGTCACTCACCTGCCGCGGAGAAGAAGAACAAAAGAATCAGCCAAAAAAGGGCATTCCTCAACTTGAGCTGCCGCCTGCACGGGTGAATCCAAATTAGTTGAGGGTTTAGCTCCACCGAAGAGAGAGGGAGCTGAGGGAGCCAGCGATTGAATGAAAGGGACACGGGTTACCGCCTTCACCGAAGCTACTGAGGTGCGGCAATGGCGGCGGCGGTGGTCAGTGAAGGGAGCTCGAACAAGCAACAAGAGTGCTAGCTAGAGCTAGGTGGTGTGCAAAGGAAGCCAAGGACGCAGGCTCGGGTGCTTAAGTAGCACAGGAGGGAGAGAGCAACGGCACAGGAATGCCTCGGGTGCTCACGGGTCAAGGGAAGCTCCGAGGCGACGGGGGCAGGTAAGCGGCGACTTCCGGGGGAGGAGCACGCAGGAGCATTAAATCTTGCGCAGAGCGACCCGTTGAGCTGCTTCGGTGACCTGTCGCTGCTCTCCCACTCCTCCGCCCATGGCGCAGAGAGCGTCTTGCGCGAGAAAGACGCGGGAGGACGACGACGCAGAGGCCCTCCGATTCAGATCGTCGCGGTTGGGCGGGATCGGATCGGCAAAGTGCTGCGAAGGTGGACCGTGCGATTAGGATCAACGCCCACGAGTTAAAGCCAGCAGCGCTGAGCCGGGTTTGAGTCGATGCAGCTTAGTTGGTCGGGCGAGTCACTTGACTCGAGCCCAGTCGACTTGAACCGGACAAAGCGGTACAAGCAGTTTGAGATTTGAATTTTTGAACAGCCGACTTGAAGATTTATTTGAGGCATCCAACCAACTCTAAAATTATGAAATTTTTACAGTGGCTTGATGGCTTATAGATTGACCTCCCATAAAATTTCCAGAGATTTTTGTGCAATACATTTTCCCCAAGAAATTTCAGAAGGTTGCAAAAAGAGGTTTGACCAGACATTGACTGGTTTGACTTGCCCCCAAAAATATTCAAACAATTTCTAAAAATTGTGAGAAAATTCAGAGGGGTTACCAAGCTTCCCTAGAACCTTGGAAAAATATTTTACAGATGTGGGCACAAGATTTTTATAATGGAGGTTTTTGATTGGAGATTTTGAATTTGATTCCCACAATTCTTTTACAAGAACTACAAAAATCCAAATACATTCAATTGAGGAAAAAGTTTTAATTTCCCCTCATTTTCAGAATTGGGATGTTACAAAACCTCCCCTCCTTACAAAAATCTCGTCCCGAGATTTGGCTCACTCGAGGAAGAAAGAGGGATAGTCCGCACGCAGACGATCTTCCCTTTCCCAAGTAGCCTCATCCTCAGAATGGTTCGACCACTGAACTTTAAGGAACTTGATGGTCTTATTCCTCGTTCTTCGTTCGGACTCATCGAGTATGCGAGCAGGTGCTCGCGATAGGTCAAATCTTCCCGAACATCGAGAGTTTCCAACGAGCTTCCTCGGTTGGAACACGGAGGCACTTCTTTAGTCGGGATACATGGAAGACATCATGTACCCCTCGAGTCAGATGGCAACTCCAACTTGTAGGCAACAGCTCCCTTCTTCTCGATAACGCGGTAGGGACCGACATATCGAGGAGCTAACTTGCCCTTAACGCCGAAACGTTGATGGCCCTTCAAAGGAGAGACTTTGAGATAAACAAAGTCATTGGGCTCAAAGCTCAACTCACGACGACGGCGATCCGCATAGCTCTTTTGCCTGGATTGAGCTGTGCGCAAACGCTCACGAATAAGCTGGACTTGGCTCTCGGCCTCATTAATTGAGTCCGGGCCAAAGAGAGGTCTCTCACCGGTCTCTGACCAGTTCAACGGGGTTCTACACTTTCTCCCGTATAAGGCCTCGAAAGGTGCCATGCCGAGACTGGCCTGAAAGCTGTTGTTGTAAGAAAACTCGGCGAAAGGCAAGCATTTCTCCCAATGCTTCCCATAGGAAAGAACACAGGCACGAAGCATATCTTCCAAAACCTGGTTGACCCTCTCGGTCTGACCATCAGTTTGAGGGTGAAATGCCGTGCTAAAGGTAAGACGGGTTCCCATAGCTTTTGCGTGCTATGCGAAATGGGAAGTGAAGATGGAGCCACGATCGAAGCGATCGTCTTGATGCGCCATGTAAGCTCACAATCCTAGAGACATAGAGCTCGGCTAGGCGATCGACACGAATCTTGGTCTTGACCGGAAGAAAATGAGCCACTTTAGTCAACCGATCAATGACGACCCAAATGGCATCATTTCCTTGGCGACTGGGTAGACCGGTGATAAAATCCATCCCGTCGAATCCCACTTCCACTCAAAATAGGCAAAGGTGAAGCGATCTTCTTTGACGCCGATGTTTCGGCCTTGACACGACGACATACATCGCTTTTCGACAGCGAACTGCGATCTCCTCTTCATTCGGGTCCACAAAATCTCTGGCGGAGATCTTGATACATCTTTGTGGCCGGGATGAATAGACAAAAGCGAATCATGGGCTTCGCGGAGGATTAAATTCGCAATTCCATGTCCTTTGGAACCACAAGGCGTTGCGAACCTCACAACACCATGCTCATCCTCGAGAAAAGCACTAGGTTGTTCCGTTCTTGACATTTTCCTTGATGTGGCTCACTCCAATATCCATTCACGGCGGACTTGATCCGATCCACCAAGGTTGGTTGCACAACCAAGGCAATGAGGAACCATGCTCAACTAAACCGAGGTTGAGGCGCTGAATTCCTCTGAAGAGTGGTGGCGCCCTTGAGCGAAGAAGGCATTACAATGCGCTTTGCGACTAAGCGCGCTCGGCAATGACATTAGCCTTGCCCGGATGGTAGTGAATACCCATATCATAATCCTTGATCAACTCCAACCATCTCCTTTGCACGAGGTTCAGTCGGGTTGGGTGAACAAATACTTTAGGCTCTTGTGATCCGAATACACCTCTAGCGATTCTTGATTAGGTAATGTCGCCAAATCTTAAGTGCATGAATCACAGCAGCCAACTCCAAATCATGGGTAGGATAGTTGAGCTCATGAGGTCTCAATTGCCTTGATGCATAGGCCACTACCTTGCCTTCTTGCATAAGGACACAACCGAGGCCTCGGCGAGAAGCATCGCAATAAATATCGAAGCTTCGATGGATATCGGGAAGAACGAGGGCGGGAGTGGTGGTCAAACGCTTCTTGAGAATTTGGAAGCTTTGCATGCAAGCATCGAGACCACAAGAACTTCTTGTCCTTCTTGAGCAACTCCGTCATCGGCCAGCGATCTTAGAAGTTCTCGATAAAGCGGCGATAGTATCCCGCTAAACCAAGAAAACTCCGTACCTCGGTGACCAAAGTAGGCGGACTCCATGAAAGAACATCGCTGACCTTGCTAGGGTCAGCGGCTCGCCTCTATTTGAAAGAACGTGGCCTAAGAAAGACACTTCCTTCAACCGAATGCACACTTGTTTGAACTTCACGTCTGGTGGTGCTCCGCACTTGCTCAACACAAGCTTCAGATGCTCGGCGTGTTCCTCATCGTTCTTGGAGTAGATAAGGATATCATCGATGAATACCACGACAAACTTATCCAAATACTCCATGAATACCGAATTCATGAGGTTCATGGACAAGGCAGGAGCATTGGTTAAGCCGAATGACATGACAGTGTACTCGTACAAGCCGTAGCGAGTAGAGAACGCTGTCTTTGGAATATCCTTAGGTCGAATCTGAATCTGATGATATCCCACTCTCAAATCAATCTTGGAGAAAACTCGGGCTCCAGTTAATTGATCGAAGAGATCATCAATGCGGGGCAATGGATACTTGTTCTTTACTGTCACTTCATTAAGCGGGCGGTAATCAACGCACATGCGTAAAGTACCGTCCTTCTTCTTTACGAAGATTGCTGGACAACCCCAAGGAGATGAGCTAGGGCGGATGAAACCCTTTTCTTACAGCTCACTTAACTGCTTCTTCAACTCCACCAACTCGTTCGGTGGCATCCGATAAGGCCTCTTTGAGATAGGGGCGATGCAGGAGCCAACTCAATGACAAACTCGAGGTCTCGAACGGGTGGCATCCCTGGAAGATCTGCGGGAAAGACATCAACGAAGTCACAAACTGTTGGGACTTCGCTAATATCTAGAGCGGGCTTCGCTTCAAGCGCGAAGAGATGAGGGCCTAGCAGCTTCGGCGAAAAGCGAACCTGCTCGCCGGAGGGGCTAGACAGAGAGATGAGCTTCCTGGCGCAATCGATTTGCCCCATGTGCTGGGACAACCAATCCATGCCAAGAATCACATCAAGACTCGCTGAATGGAGAAGGATAAGGTTTGCTAAGAACCCTACCCCTTCGATCTCGATAGGAACATCCCTACACTCAGATTCAGCTCTCAACTCCGAACCAGGAGAGCGAATGAGTAGCGGGACCGACAATGGAGAGAAAAGAAGCTCACCAACAGTGGCAAAAGACTCGAAACAAAGGAATGAGATGCTCTGAATCAAACAAGACGATGGCAGGGTGAGAGTTAACAGAAAGTGTACCTAGCACGACGTCGGGTGCCTCCTGAGCCTCCTCGGTGGTGACGGCGTTGACGCGACCACTACCCACTCCCTGGGTAGCCGGAACGATCTTCTGGTCCTGCGAAGATCCACCTCCTTGCCCGCGTCCTCCATTAGGGCGAGGGGCTCGCCTTTCTTAGGGCAATTATTTGCATAATGGCCCTTCTCTGAAGAAACAAGTGACATTGGCCGCCGGATTGCGGGGCCACTCTGTGACTAGCAAGCGCCGCGTGGTCGGGCACGGCTGCGAAGGACGAGCGAGGCAAAGGTGACCTCGAAGTCTTGAGGATCGAGGAACCTCAACCCCGCTCAAGCGAGGACGGAAGGAATCGGACTTGGAAGACTTGTAAGTCTCCCACTTGCGCTTACTGGAATCCATAAGCTCTCGAGCCGCATGCTCGTGATGATGGCCTTGTCGACCAAGGTCTGGAAATCGAGAAAGTCGACAATGGATAGCTTGTCCTTGACTCCTCGGACAAGCCACGCTGAACTTGGCACCTTAGCCATATCGGTGGCCACATCCTTAGGAGCATAACGAGCTAGATGGTTGAACTTCAGATACATACTCCATGGTGAGCTCGCCTTGCTTGAGCGCAAGAAACTCCTGCTTCTTGATCTCCATCAAGCCGGCAGGGATGTGAGCCCGACGGAAGGCAGTACGAAACTCCTCCCAAGAAACGGTGTGGTCTGCGGGCTGCATGGCGAGAAAATTCTCCCACCATGACAAAGCTGCACCCTCAAGCTGGTGCGATGCAAACAGCGCCTTCTCGTGCTCCTGGCACTGCGCTATGCTGAGCTTCCGCTCAACCAAACGAAGCCAATCGTCTGCATCGAGCGGGTCCTCAGACCTGGAAAAGGTAGGGGGCTGAGTGCGAAGAAACTCAGCGAGGCCCCCACGAGACTGATGGGCATTCCCTTGCCCAGATCCTGAAGCTCCGGAAAGTGC
Source organism: Phyllostachys edulis (assembly GCA_036346405.1). Lineage (NCBI taxonomy): Eukaryota > Viridiplantae > Streptophyta > Magnoliopsida > Poales > Poaceae > Phyllostachys > Phyllostachys edulis. The sequence goes on from CM070548.1 coordinate 7,190,930, forward strand.
AGTGGTGTTGCGCGCGATGACGTCCAGTAGAACTCTCCTGTCATCCGCGCGGTTGCGCTCGATCTGAAGAAGAACCTCGGCCATGGTCGGAGGAGGAGGAAGCTCCTCGTCGGACCAGTGGCCGCCTTGGCCGCTTCTGAGTCGTCTGGCCATCTGTTACAAGAAATTTTGGTTAGCAACTAGACCCAAAACAAAGCCTTAAAAAAGCAAAAGCGATCGACTAGGGAATGGAATATCACCCTAAGCGAAAGCCAAAACAGCGAGTAAATCAACTTTAGAAGCTTCTAAAAGACTCTAAAAACAGCCAAGAAACACCAAAAGCAAGGCTCAACTTCTCAACTCAACTAACCCGTATTGAATGAACGAGTAATTGATCGAGAAGATTAAAAATCAGATTGTAAGATGAGATCTAAAACTATTAGAGAGCAAGGTTAATGCAGCGAAATAAGTGTTAGATACTTAGATAACTAGTATCACATCTTACCCTTTTATTCCCACAAATTTTAGTTGATTTAACCTCTCATTTTCTACCTTAATTCCTGACTTGTGCTTGCTGCCCTGAAATACTTGTTGGCTGTCCAAAATTTCCAGATTTGTATTTCGGCTCCAAACACTTCTATTCTTCACCAAAAGGCAGCCAAGATTTCAAATTTAGAACTCTCATAAGTTATCCAAAACCCAATTAATCGATAACAACTATTTTGTAGAAGGGAAGAGAGGAAAACAACTTTTAAAACTCAAATTAGAGTGAGATGAGAAAAGAAAGCTAAGATAGATGAGGAGTAAAATCTGAGAATTTTCTTAAGCTTTCAAAACTCATTTGATACTTTGAAATTAGGTTTTCAAAATATCCTAAAGACGACCAAGCTTGCGTTACTACGGTCAGAACGGCTCTGATACCAACTTTTGTGAGCACCCGGATTTATTAGGCTCATAATACTTAGTCATCCAATTGACCCTAGTATTATCAACCAAATAAACCCGGTCTCGAGAGATGTATCCTTCCCGAATCAAGATACATACCTCACAACAAAAGAATGTATCAATTCCATACAACACATAGTACATAAGCAACAAACCAGAAGTTAATATTAAAAAGGATAGGTTATTACAAAAGAGGGGCCTTCAGGCCAAATAACAAGTACTACTAAGATAACAGCGGAAGCAAAAGTGCCATAAAGATGGCTATAACACAAAGCCAATCAGCATGCCTTAACCCTTAGGCATCTGACCGGACCGCCAAGCTAGTCGTCGAAGAAGCTGCAACACATAGCACAAAAGTGAGGCTCTTGGAACTCACCTCCTTCCTCTGCAACAAAAGCCACAAAAATGCCACAAACACTGGCAGATGAGTACATAAAGTACTCTGCAAGACTTACATGTAAGATAACAGGCCTATAACATATGCTACATGCAAGCTTTATGTAAGTGGAGGTTGTATGTCTCATTTAGCATAAAGCAACATTTATTTGCAGTAATGTAATACATTTAAAGGCAAGTTATCAAATCCATTTTTAACATTCAAATATCAAGCTTGACAACGATAATAAGAAATAAGTAGACGACAACAACAATCCTGGAAGTGACTAACCCAATAGTCACCACAACAATAGCATGAACTCCCCGTTCATGCCAACCATGTCAAGTTTTAATTAAAGGTTGTAGTCTAATTCTTACGGGAAATAACCAAGCGTGTCCATAACCTAGGGCGAGGCTATTGAATAGTTTTATCCTGCGGGGTGTACCACTTTGTACCCACACGCCGACCGCCTTTCCTTTACGCACACTTAGAAGGTGTCTTTGTACAGCTAAGTCCTACGAGACATTTCCAAGGATAATGCTAATTACGAGCCAAGACAACCCACGGGGAGAAAGAGACATTAGGCGACCTGGCCGGAAGCTAATGTTCCCTCCCACACTATGCATATCGTTTTCATTTAAAACACACCAACCGAGCAGCTCATAATTAACACCTCCTAGAGTACTTAGTCAAGAGGGTTCCATATGCCCCTCGCGTGGTTGGTACGCATAATTGCTTGGATCAATGGCGCAAGAATTAGGTCCTTGTTGACTCAGGCATACCACCACATCCAAAAACCACACCATCCATCCAATATGCCCAAGTCCAATCCACACATTTATTTTCAGATTTTGTATTTACAAATTAACAAAGCACAAGTGCTGGACATAAGGGAGTAATAGATAGATTTGTGTGATCAAGATCATCGACTAATTCGATGATCGCCCATTGCTACCGTTAACTAAGCATATCTAAGCATTTTAAGTCGCAATCTACTAAGTGATATGAGCTCATCCAACAAGCTCAAACCACAGCAAGTAACCTAGGCTTAAGGTAGTAAAGACATGGCATTCCTACAGATTGTGCAACTATAGGATTCACTAACCATAATTAAAACAAAGTAGCAATGCATACATAGAGTTTAAACAATATAATAGACTTGCAAATATAGGATGAATCATGGTCAAACTGCTTGCCTTGTTGCTGTTTCTCATGTTGTGGCTGAGGGTCACTCTCGGGATTACCACAAATGTCGAAACCTAACGGAAAAGCGATAAAGAACCGATAAGAACAACGAAAAACCAAAAAGACTCAACAGCGAAACTTCTCCGAATGCTATGAAAATTTTACAGCAGCAATACAATGATTTATCATGAATTTAGCAACAAGAACCAATTGATTTGGATTCTTAATGCAAAAGATATGATGAAATCAATTCTGCTCAGCCTATTTAATTAGAAATTTGTTACTATTCATCGCAAAATTTTCTATAATAGTAGTGAAGCTGAAATTTTTAAGATAGCATAAGCACCTCATAAGATGAACAGCCTAAATGGATTCATCTCAATTGGAGCTATAATGCACCTTCTATTAATTTTTGAAACAAGAACTTGAACAAAATTATAATGCATGATTATTCTTTCTGAAAACAGTAACATGCTCAAAACTATTTTTCTTAGTAATTTCATTATTAGAGGAATCCAACAAAACTGGATTCACCCAAAAATAGTTTACAGATAATTAGTTATGCATTTTACAAGTTACAATGATTTCAAGAGAAACAATTAAAGCCTATGCAAGGTTAAAGTTAATTCTGGACATTCTTGTAACTATAACATGATTAAAACCATTTTTAGATTAAAGTATAGTTAATAACAAAATTAACAAAATTGATTTCAACTAAAAAGGAGTTAACTTGAATTTGTTATGCATGTTACAATTTAACAGAATTTTAATACAATTAATAAAAGCTGAACAGGATTAAAACCTATTTTCATATTTTCTGGAGTCATTTTAATCTCCTAAACATTTTTAGATTAAAGTTGAGATTATAACAGAATTAATCGACTGGAATCATCTAAAATGAATTAACATGAAAAAGATATGCATTTCTAAAGATTAATACCTTTTCGATATGAAAATAAAGCTTTAGAAATACCAAAACATAAATGGCGTGGCTGATTGTGAGCAGAGATTTTGGATCGTCTGATGCCCACGATCTGTCAACAAGCCTTGAGAGAGCATCAACGTGGACCGTCGATGGAAAATCAGCGGTGGACACTCGATGTCTTGCTTCGTGAAATGAACGAGAACCTTGACGGTGGGGCCCCTTGCCGGCGACTTGGAGTCACGGCTGAGTCGTTCTTAGCGCAAGCCGCGATGCCAAGGGCCCACAAGTAAGTATTGCGGGACGAGAGGTTTAAACGCACGCGAGGATTTACTTAGACGCGGCCCCGCGAGTCGATGACGACTCAAAAGCGACTAAGGACACATAACGCTAAGCAATCATTAGCACCTTAATGACCGTCATCCTTTGCATTAATAGCGACAATCGCCTGTTTTCGCGTCGGCAAGACTTCGCGGCGCTCACGGCGGCTCACCGCGACCACGAGCCCGGCGGCGCATGCCAAGGGCACCTACGGGTGCACAATAGCACCGTGGTCACGCCAAAGATCACTCACACTCCTTTGGGTGGGATGGGCGGCACGCGGGCGAGGCGGCGGTGGCTTCGACAAATGATGACAACAAGCGAGCTCCGCGGCGAACATTCGGTAGGTGCGGCGACTATAGGCTACCGATGACTCACCCGGTGGCGGAGGGTCTAAGGTGGCTGGCTGCTCGGCGGCGAAGGTCGGCCAGCGCAAAAATGGCGGCAACGCGGAGATCCTTCCTGGTCAGCAAAACACGTCGCGATATCAAAATGGAGCCTACGGGGTCCACCGATACTCCACGGCGAGAATTTGGCGAGAGAGTCACTCACTGCGCGGAGAAGAAAACGAAGAATCGGTAGAAAAGGGCATTCCTCAACTTGAGCCGCCGCTGCGGTGAATCAAATTAGTTGAGGTTTAGCTCCACCGAAGAGAGAGGGAGCCGAGGAGCCAACGATTGAATGAAAGGGACAGGGGTTACCGCCTTCACCGAGCTCTGAGGTGCGGCAATGGCGGCAGGCAGTGGTTGGGTGAAGGGAGCTCGAACAAGCAACAAGAGTGCTAGCTAGAGCTAGGTGGTGTGCAAAGGAAGCCAAGGACTTGAGCTCGGGTGCTTAAGTAGCACAGAGGGAGAAACAGCAGCACAGAATGCCTCGGGTGCTCACGGGTCAAGGAAGCTCCGAGGCGAGGCAAGGTGGCGACGACTTCGGGAGGAGCACGCAGAGCATTAAATCTTGTGTGAGCGACCGTTGAGCAGCTTGCAAGTGACCCGTCGCTGCTCTCCCACTCCTCTGTCCATGGCGCAGAGAGAGCGTGTGTGTAGGACCGGAAAGGCGACTAGAGGGGGGGTGAATAGGAGCAATACCTATTTTTCGCTTTGATAGGATTCAAACATGATATTGACTCCAATACCTATGAGAACTATGAAGATCAATATATATAAGCGTAGCGGAAGTCTTGTACTGAATCCCCTTCAAACCCCCAAAAGAAACGATCGAAAACACAAAAATCAGCCTGATGAACAGTGCTGATGAACAGTACCGGATGAACCGGATGAATAGTGCCGGTTGTACCGCACTCCGGTTGAACCGGATGAACAGTGCCGGTCGAACCGCATGAACAGTAAAATCAGGCGAATGAATAGTAAACAGCCTGAAAACGAAAACAAAACTTGACGTAACTTTTGATCCGTAATTCCAAACTTCACGAAACTTGAAACACAACTTCCTAAGGATGTCAGGAACCTATTCCAAGTGACGATCGAGAAGATCCACGTCAAAGTTTTGACCTTTTCTCATTTTACCGAAGGAGGGTTCAAAACCGAGCAAAATACAAAAACTTGATCCAACTCTTGCTCGTGGGAGATTGAAGTGATCTTAGATATGTTCCCACATGTCATAGCAAGGTAAAAGAGGGCACGAAGCCAACCAAAAACAACAGGATCAAGGAAGCACCCAAAATCATCAAACAAGAAGGATGAACAAAAGAGAGAGCTCACTTTGAGAAATCATTCATAGATTGATTCAAGATGTTCTTTGAGTCAGACCACTCCATACCAGGAGGACAAGAGCTCAATCCATGAGCACACACACCATCTCCTCTCTATCAAGCCCTAAGCCTCTCCTCTTTCTCTAAAACCCTAAAACCAAACTAGGGTTTACAAATGGAATGCTTGGGGGTTGTTTACAGCAGCCACCCCCTATTTATAGGAAGGCATAACTTCTAGAGAGTTTAACCTAATGGGCTCCCGTTAAGGCCCAAACAAACGGGACACAATCGCACGCATTTTAAAGCGTCGATTTCACTTCTCTTGACCTAATCCACATCTTGGCCTTGCCGTCTTGCGCCGTGGTTGGCATTAGGTCACCAAAGCGATATTTGGTACAATTACAAAATACCCTTCTCGATCCTTCTCGAAGACCGAGTCCAAACCTGCGCAAACACATCCCATGCTTCGCCACGTGTAGGTTGATCCAACGGTTCTCATCGTGTCGGCAAGTCTCTCCCATCCGGTTCCCACCGGACCACCTTAACACTTGCACCGACCCCGCGCGTTTGATCAATCGATCGCCGGCGCCTGTTCGGTCCACCTTATCCATTCTGCGCCACGCTTGAATCCATTGACCTCACCCGCATCCATGATCGTTACGGACCTCAGCTCTCCAAGCTTAGTCCCGATCCTCCTCGCCGTTGACCGTCGTTGACCTTCAAGCAACCTGCACAGCAATAGACAAGCAAATCGAATCCGGGAACAAGTTCTTCACAACTTGACCCACGTTAGCTCAAACCATGCAATATGCAACACATATGCATTAACAACAATGGAAATAACCTTTCCCAAAATCAAATCACAACTTCGAAACACACAACCGGCTCGACCGCTTAACCTGACAGATTTTAACCCAGCAGCGTGAAACTTCAAACCAAAAGCAACATTGCCAATTGTGTCATCATCCTAAGATCATGAGCATATCCCCATGATATCCACAATCTCCCCCTTGATGAACACATTGGCAAACTTTCAGAAAAAGAGATTTTGGGGTTTGAAACGGTAATTACTCGACGTTTTCGCTCAAAGGCACAACTTGGTCCAAATGCAAGAAAAAGCAAAGGAAATGACCAAGCTGGCTCCAGAATAGTATCAGTAAGTGAGATAAAGCAAAAGGAAGCACAAAAGCTTTAATTTCCACAAAATTGCAAAATCTCACTTAAAGTCCATATGAAGGAACAAATGTTCTATTTGACCTTTGATCATTGTGAGGATCCAAAGATTGCAATCAAATTCAGAATTGGTAATTCAAACCAAAAGAAAGCAATTCAGAAGAAAACTCCCCCTCACTATGATCCTCATTTCCATTTTCTTCTCCCCCTGAAACCAAGAAGCTCTTTTTGACAATTTTACTAATTCTTCTCCCCCTTTGACAATGGATTCATCAAGGAATCGATTCTTCCTCTCTTCTAGAGATAACAAAGCAAAACTGAAGAGAGAAGCATAAGAAAGAGCATGCATGAAATGCAATGGAGTGTTTTCAATTTTTTTTCATTTTTGACAAGTTTGAGCATAAGAAGCTTTGGAGATTACCCAAACGAACAAGCTAGTATTTCTAATCTGGCACAAGCATCATATCAAGCCGAACAGCGCTAGCAAGATCATGTGTAGATATATATAACAAAGCTACGCACGAAGGCTCAATATAAAGCAGGAAATTTTAACAATTTAAGCAATGTGTCAGTTTAAGCAAGTTCATCAACAGTGATCCTAAAATGATAATGGCCATGTCAAAATGTCATCGTTAGACCAAAAAGCTAATAAAGACCACTTTTAATAGACACAAGTCCTGTCTTTGAATCAATTTGCTCAATTTTAGCTCGAACGCCCATTTTTCAACAACTTTGCATTTGCAAAGATTTTTGAAGTTGATGAATGGTCTATCTTAGTGAAGAAGATCCTGGACTAGGAGCCATCCACAAACTCTTCCTAAGCTTCGACCAGAAGGTATATCTCAGTAAAGAAGATCCTGGACTAGGAGCCATCCACAACCTCTTCCTAAGCTTCTACCAGGGCGACAAATCTTGAGGTTCATGTCAATTTTGACAAGCAGTCCCCATGAGATTGTCTGGATCATCAAACTATCCCCAAGTTCATGTCTAGGACATGCAGTCTCGTGAGAGTAGTTTGGCACATTTTAACAAGGACAATCTTAAGCTTCGATTTTTCTTTTTAACACACGAGCAAGTGAATTTTTCAGCAGAACAGTAAGCTCAAGTAGTGATCGAAACTAGATTAAAAGGCTAACAAAGCAATTTTGACACGGCCAGTGTCACAAAAGGATCTCTAATTGTGCAACTAGCTAATAGATCCACAAATTGCAGTTTTCAATTCAAGTTGAGTTAATGTTCTAGCTCATTCAGCAAAGACTTAGCTATATATATGAAAACATGATAATTCTAGCAAGTCAAGGAGCTAGACATGGCATTGAGCAAGAATTGAAACACTAAAGCTCAAAAGGGTAATAGACAAAGCTTCATAAAGGAAATGCAGAATTAATGCATCTTTTTGGATTTTGTTATATGAATGCAATATGATACAATGAATGCAAAAGTCGTCACTCCCCTCAAAACAGGCCAAAAGGACTAATAACACCCAACTCTCCCCGCAAGAAAGCAAATCGAGAAGAATCAAGAGCCTTAGTAAAGATATCGGCAAGCTGCTGTTCAGACTCTACAAAGTGAAGCACAACATCACCCTTCTCAACATGATCTCTAAGGAAGTGATACCTGATATCAATGTGCTTGGTCCTAGAGTGTTGCACTGGGTTTTTGGCAATATTTATGGCACTAGTGTTATCGCAGAAAAGAGGAACACTACCCAAAGATAACCCATAATCGCGCAGAGTAGATAAAATCCAGAGAACCTGAGAACAACTACTCGCTGCAGAAACATACTCAGCCTCGGCAGTGGACTGTGCAACAGAAGATTGCTTCCTAGAAGACCACGAGATAAGAGATGTGCCTAAGAAATGACATGTGCCAGAAGTACTCTTCCTATCCACTCTACACCCCGCAAAATCAGCATCAGAAAAAGCGCGAATGGAGAGAGCAGAAGAAGAAGAATACCAGAGTCCAAAGTCAAGAGTGTCACGGAGGTACACAATATCGACGGATTTGCTTGACAATGAGAGGCTCGAGGAAGCTCGAAATCGGCGCCACAGACACAAACAAAGCTGTATGTCGGCCTCGGCGCCGTGAGATAGAGGAGGAGCCAATCATCTTTGCGGTACTCATTCCGGTCATGGGTTCTCCATCCTCATCTGGGTCGGCCACGGTGGATGTGGCAATGGGAGTAGACATTGGCCTCTTGCTTCCCATGTCGAGCGTCGAAGAAGGTCCTTTGTGTACTTACTTTGATGAATGAAGGTACCTTCTTTGAGTTGCTTGACTTGAAGACCAAGGAAGAAGGTCAATTCTCCCATCATGCTCATCTCGAACTCCCTGCTCATAGAATCTGAAAATCTAGACACCAAAGCATAAGAAGAACCACCGAAAATGATATCATCCACATAAATCTGAACCATCAAGAAATCAGTGCCATGCCTGAGAGTGAACAAGGTTTTATCTACCAAACCCATTTTAAAGTCATTTTCAAGCAGAAAACTCTTAAGCCTATCATACCAAGCTCTGGGAGCTTGCTTTAGTCCATACAAGGCTTTGGAGAGTTTAAAAACATGGTTTGGGAATTTACAATTTTCAAAACCAGGTGGTTGCTTGACAAAGACCTCTTCTTCTATAAAGCCATTAAGGAACGCACTCTTGACATCCATTTGAAAAAGCTTAAAGCCGGTGGATGCATAAATGCAAGCATAATGCGAATGGCCTCCAATCTCGCTCTGAGAGCAAAGGTCTCCTCAAAGTCTAAGCCCTCTACACGAGAATAACCTTGAGCAACTAGTCTAGCCTTGTTCTGAACTACCAACCCATCTTCACTTTGCTTATTTTTGAAAATCCATTTTGTTCCAATTACATGTTGATTAGGTGGAGGTTCAATTAAAAACCGGACTTTGTTTCTATCAAAGTTTTCAAGTTCCTCATGCATGGCATTGACCCAAGAAGCATCGAAAGAGCATGGAAGACATCTCGGGGTTCAAAAGAAGCAACAAAAGCGAGTGTGCATGGGAATCGGGAGAAATGAACACAGGCGAGTAACTTCGCTCATGGAGATCCCCAATGATCTGCTTTCGGTGGATCTTTGTTCTTTGAATCTGAAGAGGTGCTCTGGTGCAGTGGCCTCTACCTCACAGTTTGTGGAGGTAGGAGCGAGCCACTCGATCGTCGGTGAAGGTAGGAAGAAATTTGCTCATCTGAAGTCGGTGTAGTAGTAGCGAGCTCTCCAACCATCTCGAAATGAGTGGAGGATGGATTGGGTCCTCATCCTCGAGTCATCGTCGACAAAGATCTTGTCTCTAATATCGATAACTTGTGTACTGCGACATCGGGTCTAGTACCGTGACTAGCCTCATCAAAGGTGACTTCGCAAGTCTCAACAATTTTGTTAGTATCAAGATTAAGACACGATAACCACGAGAATGAGCGGGATAACCAAGAAAATGCCATCGAACATCTAGATTCAAATTTATCAAGGTTGCGGTTAAGAATGAAGCATTTGCAACCAAAAATCTTAAAATCTGAAACCTTGGGCTTATGGCCAAATCTAAGCTCATATGAAGTCTTACCAATAACGAGATCTCAAGAACACCTGTTAGAGATATAACAAGCGTAAGAAATAGCCTCATTAAAACCTCCTCGAGTGGAATGCTCATCTAGCATGGTTACGGCCATCTCTACAAGCGTCTGTTCTTCCTCTCGACAACACCATTCTGTTTGAGGACTCTAGGGAAGAAAAGCGATGCTCTAGTCCTCTCTCGGCGAGTGTGGCAAAAGAAGAGTTCTTGAACTACGTGCCATTATCACTCCTAATGGTCTTCAAAGCTCGGGGAGGTCAACAGCTAGTCTAAGAACCAGCTCCTAAAGAAGCCAAAAGCCTCATCCTTAGAAACCAGAAAATAAACCCATGAATACGGAAAAGTCATCCACAATGACAAGCACATACCACTTACCCCCTACAGATGAACTCTAGAAGGGCCAGCAAGATCTAAGTCAACAATTGTCCAGTCCATCGGTCATAACTAAAGTAAGAGGTGGATGAGAAGCGAAACCATCTTACCATGTCTCTGAGGTGAGCACACAAGGTCTCTAACAGTTTGAGCTTAGGCGGACCTCTAATCAAGTCCTTACTCTCGATCTGGTCAAGTGATCGAAGCCTATGTGTCCAAGCCTCACGATGCCACAAGACTAAATCATGGGAGTCGAAGCAACAAGGCATCTAGGAATAGAAGCGAAGAGACACTTTGAAATTAGCACGAAAATCTTCTCAAACCTAGAGATCTTAAAGACAAGCTCACCCGAGGAATCTAGAACTACACAAAGATCTTTCTTGAATCTAACTTCTAGACCCTCATCAAGCAAGCGAAAGCAGATAGAAGATTATACCTCGGTTTACTTACCAAGGCGGCGTCCTTAAGCATGAAGTTGTTGTTGGCGCCAAGACCGTGCCCTTAGGCATCACGCAGTTCGGTAGAAGCATCCCCAAATGTGATCAATTCATTGCGGATGCGTGTGAGGAGAGAACCATCTAGAATCTCCGGTCATGTGTCGAGAACACCCGAGTCAACGAGCCACATGTCCTCCTTCCTCACACGACGGACCTACAAGGAACGAACAGGAAACATATGTGCCTCAGTACTGGGGTTAGTGATAAGAGACCTGGGAATCCAGTACTGAGTCACACGATGCTTGGGCAAAAGCGATAAAAGCAGCGATAGAATGGTTAGTGGGAAAATCATGAGAATGCATATGATCAACACCTAGACCTCTCGAATCGATCTACCAAAAGATCGGTACTCCCCTGTCTAGATGCTACATGGTTTTTCCTCATGATACCCTAACCCAAATCATTGCCTAGAGCTACCAAAAGAGTCAAAAGAGTCATCTACAAACCTAGGCCCATGTCTAGCGGGAAAGGCAGGCTACGGATCTAGAGACTACTGACGGTGAGCGAACTCCTCTAATGGTTCTCAAATTACTCATCCTCTCCTTCCTCTCAATCTTTGCTCTCTGGCGTAAGTCAATCTTTGTGACCATTCTTCTTGCGAAGGTAAAATGGTACTTGACCTTTTGAGGGTGCAGGCGATGAAGCGAAGCACCTATCTTGCTAGAAAGGGTTTGAGCAAAACCGGCAGATCTAAAGACTATCTTGGATGACTTAGGTGGTTCTACCTCAAACAGGCCACTCTCAACAGCTCTAACAACCTTAGGTGGATGATTCTTGGAATGCTCTAGGGTATTAAATCCTAGGCCACTATTGTTCACACTCACCTTAGATTGGTCTAGAATCATATTGAGTTTCTTCTGCCCACCAGTAAATCTCACAAGGGTACTGTTAAGGTAGTCTTTTTGTTTGGCTAGCTCATAACACGAGGCACACTCATTGAATGTGCTAGCCCTATCAAACTTCTCTTTATAATGAACTACCTCGGCTCTCAAAGCCTCACAAGACACAAATAATTATCCTAATTTTGTCCAAATGCTCTTTAAACCTAACTCTAAGCGCTTCTTGTATCTTGTCTACATTCGCCCAATGTCAACACACAAAGTACAAGAAATGTAATCAACAATTTTCTTAGAAGCGATCATGGACATAGATTGTTCAATTTTAGCTTTCTCTTCTAGTGTCTTGTTTAGAGCTTCATTTTTAGATTGTGAGCTTAAGACAATTTTCACAAGATCTTGAGATCTAGAGTGAAGAACCATTTCACTCATTTCATTCATTTTAGTCTTATTACTCTCTGTCTGAACAAGTGTGACTAGCATCAAATTTCATCAAATCTTTTGTAGCGCTCTCCAATTTTAATTCAAGCAAAGCACAGTTTGAACAGGGTAAAGGAATAGCATCTACAGCAGTCATATCAAGAGCAATGGCATTCATGCAAGTAGAACCAGACTTGAGAGGAATGAGCAAGTTTCAAAGCTACTAATTCATCATACATTCCAGAGCAAGCATTACAAGCATCTTCAGGACTAATTGACTTAAGTGTAGCAACTTCTAGTCTCAAGTTATCAATTATGACGTCCTGTTTCTTAAGCATTCTAGCTTGCTTATCTGTTCCTCGTTCAGAAAGAACTAAAGCACGTTTCATCTGAGCAAGTGAGGGACGTACCTCATCGGGATCGTTGAAGATGTAAGTAAATGCGTTGGAAGAGTCGATGTCGTGGCTGTCCCTAGCCATGAAGCATATCTTGGGTGAAGTCATCGGCCTTCTTCTTGCCACGAGGATCATCATCATCGTCCTCCGTCTCGAGTCCACATCACTCATGTTGATGCTCTCAAGAGCGACAAGGACTTGGTGACGTACTTGCGATAGTTAAACTTCTTAGCTTTTTGCATCCAGAGCTTGAGGGCGCCTCGAAAGTTCTTCTCCTCCTTGCCCTTTAGCTTGGGGCGGTTTGATCGAATGTGGTTTGGCTCACCACACTCAAAGCAAATGTGGGTCCTCCTCTCTTCTGAATTTCACTTTGTTGTAGGCTTTGGTAAATTTGGTGGAAAGGAGAGCTAAATCTTCCTCGGTAGCTTCTCTAGATACTCATCGCTCAAGGAGTGTAACGCAGATAGAGAAAAACCGGATGAGTCAAAATCCAAAGAATTAGAAGCACTACCCTTAGAAGGGTCAACCACTAGAGCCATCACATCTGTCTTGGGAGTCGCGAGGCGAAGTCAATCTCATGCGACTTCAACCTTGAGTAGAGCTTATCCATGGTAAGCTCACTCATGACAGTGTTGTCATTGATGGAAGTGATCTTCATCCCCCAAATCCTCACATCAAGAGCACCCAAGAACTGGCGTGCGTTTTCAGATTCGATGAAAACCGGATCAACGACCGCAAATTATGAAGAATCTTTGAAAACCTTCCTAGCAACTCATCCAAAGATTCTCCAGGCCTTTGTTCGATCTTGGAGTATTCTTTCTTAAGCTGGTTCTGTCTCACTTCCTTGATCGCGGTAGAGCCCTCATGGTAGTCGTGAGGTCTTCGGATCTCGTGAAGCAGACCTCAAGTGGCGACACGCTCAAACTCGAGATCGACTAAGCCCTTGAATCGAAAAATTCGAGCCTTGCTATTAGCCTCCACATCAAGTGTGATCACATCGTCATCGGTAGCCTTGCATAAGGGTTTTAACCTTAAGCCAAATTGAGTGCCCTTGAGCCTCGATGTAGGCTTGCATCACGAGCCTTCGATGAAAATCGACTCCATCAAACACAGACGGTTTGTTGGAATACTTGTCGAGCGCCATGGCTCCTCGAGCGGTTAAGATCTATGAGAAGAGCTAACCGGCTCTGATACCAATTGTAGGACCGGAAAGGCGACTAGAGGGGGGGTGAATAGGAGCAATACCTATTTTTCGCTTTGATAGGATTCAAACATGATATTGACTCCAATACCTATGAGAACTATGAAGATCAATATATATAAGCGTAGCGGAAGTCTTGTACTGAATCCCCTTCAAACCCCCAAAAGAAACGATCGAAAACACAAAAATCAGCCTGATGAACAGTGCTGATGAACAGTACCAGATGAACCGGATGAACAGTGCCGGTCGTACCGCACTCCGGTTGAACCGGATGAACAGTGCCGGTCGAACCGCATGAACAGTAAAATCAGGCGAATGAATAGTAAACAGCCTGAAAACGAAAACAAAACTTGACGTAACTTTTGATCCGTAATTCCAAACTTCACGAAACTTGAAACACAACTTCCTAAGGATGTCAGGAACCTATTCCAAGTGACGATCGAGAAGATCCACGTCAAAGTTTTGACCTTTTCTCATTTTACCGAAGGAGGGTTCAAAACCGAGCAAAATACAAAAACTTGATCCAACTCTTGCTCGTGGGAGATTGATGATCTAAGTGATCTTAGATATGTTCCCACATGTCATAGCAAGGTAAAAGAGGGCACGAAGCCAACCAAAAACAACAGGATCAAGGAAGCACCCAAAATCATCAAACAAGAAGGATGAACAAAAGAGAGAGCTCACTTTGAGAAATCATTCATAGATTGATTCAAGATGTTGCTGGGTACAGCCACTCCATACCAGGAGGACAAGAGCTCAATCCATGAGCACACACACCATCTCCTCTCTATCAAGCCCTAAGCCTCTCCTCTTTCTCTAAAACCCTAAAACCAAACTAGGGTTTACAAATGGAATGCTTGGGGGCTGTTTACAGCAACCACCCCTATTTATAGGAAGGCATAACTTCTAGAGTTTAACCTAATGGGCTCCGTTAAGGCCCAAACAAGCGGGACACAATCGCACGCATTTTAAAGCGTCGATTTCACTTCTCTTGACCTAATCCACATCTTGGCCTTGCCGTCTTGCGCGCATGAGTTGGCATTAGGTCACCAAAGCGATATTTGGTACAATTACCAAAATACCCTTCTCGATCCTTCTCGAAGACCGAGTCAAAGCGCACGAAACACATCCCATGCTTCGCCACGTGTAGGTTGATCCAGCGGTTCTCATCGTGTCGGCAAGTCTCTCCCATCCGGTTCCCACCGACCACCTTAACACTTGCAAACCCGCGCCGTTTGATCAATCGATCGCCTGAATCGCCTTCGGTCCACCTTATCCATTCTGCGCCACGCTTGAATCCATTGACCTCACCGGCATCCATGATCGTTACGGACCTCGGCTCTCCAAGCTTAGTCCCGATCCTCCTCGCCGTTGACCGTCGTTGACCTTCAAGCAACTCCTGACAATAGACAAGCAAATCGAATCAGGAACAAGTTCTTCACAACTTGACCCACGTTAGCTCAAACCATGCAATATGCAACACATATGCATTAACAACAATGGAAATAACCTTTCCCAAAATCAAATCACAACTTCCAGCACACAACCGGTCTGACCGCTTAACCCTGACAGGATTTTAACTTCGCCGAAAACGCGTGAAACTTCAAACCAAAAGCAACATTGCCAATTGTGTCATCATCCTAAGATCATGAGCATATCCCCATGATATCCACGATTAATGCGAGAAAGGCGGGGAGGACGACGGCGAAGGCCCTCCGATTCAGATCGTGCGGTTGGGGCGGGATCAGATCGGCAAAGTGCGTGCGAAGGTGGACCGTGCGATTAGGATCAACGGCCTGAGAGTTAAAGCCAGCGCGCTTTGAGCGGGGTTTGAGTCGATGCAGCAGTTGGTGGGCGAGTCACTTGACTCGAGCCAGTCGACAAGCCGGACAAAGCAATTACAAGCGATTGAGATTTGAATTTTTGAACAGCCGACTTGAAGATTTATTTGAGGCATCAACCAACTCTAAAAATTATGAAATTTTTACAGTGGCTTGATGGCTTATAGATTGACCTCCCATAAAATTTCCAGAGATTTTTGTGCAATACATTTTCCCCAAGAAATTTCAGAAGGTTGCGAAAAGAGGTTTGACCGGACATTGGTGGTTTGACTTGCCCCAAAAATATTCAAACAATTTCTAAAATTGTGAGAAAATTCAGAGGGTTACCAAGCTTCCTAGAACCTTGGAAAAATATTTTACAGATGTGGGCACAAGATTTTTTATAATGGAGGTTTTGATTGGAGATTTTGAATTTGATTCCCACAATTCTTTTACAAGAACTACAAAAATCCAAATACATTCAATTGAGGAAAAAGTTTTAATTTCCCCTCATTTTCAGAATTGGGATGTTACAACCAGTCTCGTGGGGGCCTCGCTGAGTTTCTTCGTACTCAGCCCCCCCCTTTCAGTCGAGGACAGCTCGTCTGAGCAGTGCTTGCCGTCGGTGGAGCGAAGCTTCAGCATCGCATGATGCAGAGGAGCACGAGAAGGCGCTGTTTGCATCGCACCAGTGGAGGTGCAGACTTTGTCATAGTAGGAGAGCTTTCTCGCCATGCGACCGCAGAACCACACCACACAGGGAGGAGTTTACGTCTTGCCTTCTGTTGGAGATATGCCCTAGAGGCAATCATAGAGATGATGATATTCGTTGTATCCATGATTTAATAAATGTTCCTTGAATATTGCCTTTGTGTTGATTAACAAGTATGTGACTTGTTTGTGAAACTCTTTACTTGTATGGTTATTCTAAAGTTGTCGGGACTAGTTCTTCCCGATTTCGGACCTTGGTCGACAAGGCCATCGTCGCGAGCACTCGGTGGGAGCTTATGGATTCATAGCGCAAGTGGGAGTCCTACAAGTAAATCGAGACCGATTCTTTTCGCTCTAGTCGGTCTCGGGGTACCATCGGCGAAGCTGTACCCCTGAGGTTGCCAAGACTGCCGTCGTTCGCAGCCGTGCCCGATCCGTGCACTGCGAGTCGATCGATGGCCCCATAACCCAGTTGCAAGGGTCACTTGCCGCTAAGAACGAGAAGGGCATTATGCAAACCAATGCCCTAAGAAGTTTGGATCGGCCCTCGTCCTAATGGAGGACGGGCAAGGTGGTGGATCTTCTCAAGATCGAAGATTGTCCCGTGGCCCAAAGGCGTGGCGTGATCGCGTCAACGCCATCTCTGGCGAGGAGGCACAGGAGGCACGGCGTCGTGTTGGAGTGCGCTTCTTGTTAACTCCCATCACTGCTCTTGTTTTATTTGATTACGGAGCATCTCATTCTTTTGTATCTCGATCTTTTCTTTGCTTTGTTAGTGATCTTTTGTTTGCTCCTATGTTGGTCCGTTGCTCATTCGCTCTCCGGTTGGAGTTGAGGCGGAGTTGGAGTCTTGAGGATGTTCTATCGAGATTGAGGGAGTAAGATTTTCAGCAAATCTTATTCTCCTCAATGCAGCGACTTAGATGTGATTCTTGGCATGGATTGGTTGTCGGCACATGGGGCAACCGTCGATTCGCCGGAAGCTCATCTATCTCACCATTTCTCCGTGGCGGGTTAAGCTTCGCCAAAGTCGGGCCCTCATCTCTTCGCACTTGAAGCGAAGCCAGCTCCGGATATTCGTGAAGTCCCAACGGTATGTGACTTCACGGATGTCTTTCCTGACGATCTTTCAGGGATGCCACCAGTTCGGGATCTCGAGTTTGTCATCGAGTTGGCCCCGTCCGCCTCGATTTGAAGAGGCCTTATCGGATGCCACCGAATGAGTTGGTGGAGTTGAAGAAGCAACAATGAGCTTCAAGAGAAGGGTTTCATTCGCCTAGCTCATCTCCGTGGGGTTGTCCAAATATCTTTGTTAAGAAGAAGGGCGGTACTTTACGCGTAATGCGTCGATTACCGTTAAGCAATGAAGTGATGATAAGAACAAGTATCCTTTGCCCGCATCGATGATCTCTTCGATCGATTATCTGGAGCCAGGTTTTCTCAAGATCGATTTGAGAGTGGGATATCATCAAGTTCAGTATCCGACACGAGGATATTCCCAAGGCGGCTTTCTCTACTCGCTATGGTTTGTATGAGTATACCGTCATGTCGTTCGGCTTGACCAATGCTCCTGCCTTGTTCATGAACCTCATGAATTCAGTGTTCATGGAGTATTTGGATAAGTTCATCGTGGTCTTCATCGATGATATTCTTATCTACTCCAAGGATGTAACGTCCTGTCTTCCTTAAAGTTCTTGCCAAGTTTTTAAAATAAAAGTAACCATTTGGCTTTATTGAGAATCCAAAGCTTAACCTGAGATTTTGAAATCTGGAGAGTTCAATTGGAACTAATCAAACCTTAACTAAGCTCCTTGTGGGTGTTCCTTGCTGGTTGTGGCTCTCTGTGGTGTCTTTGCTGCCCTCGGGCTGTTGGTTCTCCGAAGCCTCTCTGTGTGCCCCTGGTTTGTCTCCTCTCTCTTAACTCCCTTTGTTGGTTTGAATCTCTTTGAGGTCCAGACCTCTCTCTTATCTCCCCTCTGTTCGAACCTCTCCCTTGCTTGGGGTTTTCCTGTCAAGGACCCGGCTCGGGTTTGTGTTTCAAAACCTCTTTGGTCCCTCCAAGCCACGCTTGGTTTTGTTTCTTTTGGACCTCCCGTGGACCTCTCCACGCTCTCTTGGAACCCCTAAGTTCTCTTGGGCGCTCGGGAGTTTCTCTGGACCTCCCAGTGCCCTCCTGAGACCTCCTCTGATCTATTTGGACCTTCCTAGCGTTCAAATAGACCTCCCCTGGTCCCCTCGGACCTTCCTTTGTCCTGTGGACCTCCTCAGCGTCCTCTGCCAAGACCTCCCCTTGTTGAGATCTAGCCGCTCAGACCTCCCCTTGTTGAGATCTAGCCGCTCAGACCTCCCCTTGTTGAGATCTAGCCGCTCAGACCTCCCCTTGTTGAGATCTAGCCGCTCAGACCTCCCCCCGTTGAGATCTAGAAGCTCAGACCTCCCTTGTTGAGATCTAGCCGCTCGAGACCTCCCCTTGTTGAGATCTAGCAGCTCGAGGCGTCCCTTGTTAGGATCTGGCCTTTAGGACCTCCTCTCTGGAGATCTTAGCCGTCCAGGTTCCCCCTTAGTTGTATCCAAGGTTCCGATCTCCTTAGGTCCAAGACCTCCTTAGCGCTTGGACTCATCTTTGATTCTTGTGGCTGTATCGCTTGAGGCTTTGCCTTCGTTACCTTAGGACCATCCGATGTGGTTTGAATGGCCCGATCCTAGGGGCACGTAGTTTGGTCCGAACGTTCCTTTCCTTTTTGAACCACCCAATTTCAATCGAACGGCTCGGCTTTGCTGCGCGCTTTTCTTTGTTCCCCAGGACCTCTCCCTGGTTGTTTTGCAAAGACCTCCTCCTCGGTCCTTGCTGGTCTTTTGTAAAGACCACCCTCCTAACCTTGAATATTCCTGTTGATCAGGACCTCCCTGCACCCTTTGATCGGGACCGTTGAGGTCCTCCCCTTTGAGATCTTGACCGTTAGATCTCCCTTTTGGAGATCTACTCGTCAGGACCTCCCTGCACCCTTTGATCTGGACCGTTGAGGTCCTCCCCTTTGAGATCTTGACCGTTAGATCTCCCTTTTGGAGATCTACTCGTCAGGACCTCCCTACACCCTTTTATCTGGACCGTTGAGATCCTCCCCCTTTGAAATCTTGACCCTTAGACCTCCCTTGTGCAGATCCGAGTGTCAGGACCTCCTCTTGAGTCCTTGGACCTCCTGTCCAGGACCTCCCCCTCTGAGTGTCTTGGACCTCTTGCCCAGGACCTCACAGTGGTCTTTGGCGGGGATGACCCTTGCGGTGGGGCCACCTCTTTGACCTGCGGTGCACCCTTTTGACTGGCCCCACTTGCCAGCCTCTCTTCACTCTGTAATTATTGCTGCTTGCCTCGAGAACTCATGCGCATTTAATAGGTGTCGGGTCACATTAAATGCAGTCCCATCTGAGTACTTTATTTCAATTCTTTTTGGCAAGCCACCCCAAGTAGTCCCGTTGCCAACACATCACTAGGTTTTCCTTGTGGTGCACACTACCAACTCCGGCTATATATAGCACAGGGAGGCGAGCCTTTGTAACCTTTTGCTCATTTCTTCCTTCCTGCCTCCTCTGCTTTCGGTTCTTCCTTCATAAGACCTCCTCGGGGAGCTCTTTGAAATTTGTGTTAAGCCTTTTGGTTTTCCTTTTGGCTGAGTTGGTTTGAGTTCCTTTTTGGTTCTTTTAAAGTTCTCTGGCTTAGTGTGGTTTTGCTTATCTAGTTTTCTTGCGAACGTGTAGATCACGAGTTCGAGGAGATCTTGGACCCAGCTCTTGCTGCTGAAGGCTCTCCACTGCTTGACCAAGGCAAGCCACAGACCTCCTTTTGATCATCTTGAACCAAGTTTTGCAAGTGTATTTCGGTTTTTCCTTATCATGCATGGCTATGTTTATAAGAAAATGGTGTGGGCTGTAGTTACTTGCCTACTTGCTGCTATGCCTCCTTTATACCTTGTCTCCATCATGTTGTCATGTTCACCTTGTGAGCCTTAGGGTGGATAATTTAGTTGGTGTTCTTTGTTATTTGCCAACATGGGGGCCGTGGGTCTTATATAGCCTTGTTTAAGCGTGGTTCGAGCGTATCATGCTTCATCTCTAATAATCTTGACTAATAAGTTATGGAATGTGTGGTTGGTGCCCTTTGTTGGCGACTATGGCGGGATGCCTAAGGCTGTGTTGACTATAGTGTGAGACCACTTGGTTAAAATTGTGTGCGGGGTGGGTGGTCTTTTGGCATGGGCTAATACAAATTGTTTTGTTGAGGCAAGAAGGCGGGAGTGAGTAGTGGGTGCTTTGCCTGTTGGGTTTGTGGTAGTCTTGCCTTAGCACAATTAAGGACTTCACTTTGTGTGCATCGAATGGGCCAAATAGTGCAACCACAAGATCATTTTATGGGAATAGTGCAGGCTGAATAATTAGCAATGAGATGGCTTGGGGCTGTTGTGGTTGGCGTGTGATTCGTTGGCGCAGAGGGCACCCCATAATCTGTGGATTTCTAGACCCTTTGGAGGGATTCGAAACCTTAGCGGGCAGCCCTAGTCAGTTCAAAGCTTTGTAAAGGCCTTGCGCTCTCTAGGCTGCTCACCTTGAGTGAGCAAGGGTGGCCGGAACCGATCCGCTAGAGATCGTGGATTGTGGGTAAGTTGTACACCTCTGCGAGTGTAAAATCTATTCGAATAGTCAAGTCCTTGGTCATGGATATGCTTTCGGTGAAATGGTGCAAGGGTAGATGTTTCAAAAGTTTGTGCCACTTGGACCCTTCCGCGAGATGCCTTGGCTTTGCCTCGAAGAGACCTTGGCGGCTCGGAGGGGTCAAGGTTGGCTCGGAGTAGTGGTCGGGGGTTGGTTTGGACCTCTGGAGTGGGTGCTCTGGAGTGGGTTTTGGGTGAGGACACAGCCCTTTGGTGTGACGGACCTTCCCCATTTTTGGTTGTGGCCGTGGTGGTGCTCACTCCACTTTTTAAACATCAAAAGTATTATGTATTATGGTTTTACCTTCTTGCCTTAAATCTATTATTGCTATTATTGTCAAACTTGGCTGCATAAACTAACCATCTGACTCTCCATTGGTAAGTCCTTGCATGAATATTCTGCATCTTTGCTCCTGTGACTTCTTGAGTACATTCCAAGTACTCACGGCTTAAGCCTGTGTCCATGATTTTGAAGATGACCAAGTGCGAGGCGGTCTGGACCTCTTGAGGAGGAGTTCTTGACGACTAAGATGCCTAGGACGTCCTCCACCCGACAGCCTGTGGTGCTTGTTGGATGGCTTTTGCGTGTTTTGGTGTTGGAGCCCTAGAGCTCCTTGTTGCCAGTTGTAAGTTCTCTTTGGTTTTGTAAGCCCTCAGTGGCAGACCTCTTGTTAACAAGCTTGATCATAAGGTCCTATTATACAAAGTTTAATTTATGCCTTCATCTTTGTTTGACCTCGTCGTTGTGGTATTGGCTTGTGTTGCAGTGCGAGCTAGCTCTGTTGTCACAGGGACTAGCTCGGATGCAGCAGGCGGGACCACCGGGAGGTCCTCTGGGACTTAGCTTTGGGAGGTCTGCGGGACCTCTCTTAGTGATATGCCTGGAGGTGCTACCGAGCGGGTGGCGGCCACGACCTCCAGGAGGTCCTCAAGACCTCCTGGGAGGTCAGTGGCGGACCAAGACCTCCTGGGAGGTCCTAACAGACCTCCTCGGTAAAGCTCCATACGGTGCTACCACATCTTTCCGTGGTGACTTCGTAGCGCAAAAAAAAATGGTCCTCCCGGACCTCTTGCGATACATCACGGGGTGGGTCGTCACAAAGGACGATGAGGAACACGCCGAGCATCTGAAGCTTGTGTTGGGCAAGCTATGTGAGCACCAGCTGTATGCGAAGTTCAACAAGTGCACTTTCTGGTTAAAGGAAGTGGCCTTCTTGGGCCATGTGCTTTCAGTAGGAGGCGTAGCAGTTGATCCTAGCAAGGTCAGTGATGTGCTATCCTGGAGTCAGCCCCGTTCGGTCACCGATGTGTGGAGTTTTCTCGGTTTAGCGGGATATTATTGTCGCTTTATCGAGAACTTCTCCAAGATCATGGCCGATGTGAGTTGCTCAAGAAGGACAAGAAGTTCGTGTGGTCCGCTGAGTGTGAAAAAGTTTCCAAGTACTCAAGGCGCGTTTGACCACGCTCCGTTCTCGTTCTTCACGATATCCGCCGAGACCGATATCTATTGCGATGCTTCTCGTCGAGGCCTCGGTTGTGTCCTTATGCAAGAAGGCAAGGTAGTAGCCTATGCATCAAGAAATTGAGACCTCATGAACTCAACTATCCTACCCATGACTTGGAGCTAGGCTGCTTTGTGATTCATGCACTTAAGATTTGGCGACATTCCCTCATCGATGTCGTTGTGAAGTGTATTCGGATCACAAAAGCTTGAAGTGTTTGTTCACCCACCAGATCTGAACCTTAGGCAAAGGAGATGGTTGGAATTGATCAAAGACTATGATGTGGGTATTCACTACCATCCGGGCAAGGCTAATGTAGATTCTTGCGCGCTTAGTCGTAAAAGCGCATTGTAATGCTATATCGCTCAAGGAGCTTGACCCACCCTTATTGAGGAGTTTCAGCGTCTCAACTTGGGTTTGGTTGAGCATGGTTTCCTTGCTACCTTGGTTGTCTGACCAACCTTGGTGGATCGTGTCAAGGCAGCTCGACAATCGGATCTGGAGTGAACAAAATCAAGGAAAATGTCAAAACGGAACGACCAAGTGCTTCTCGAGGATGAGCATGGTGTTGTGAGGTTCGGACAACGCCTTGTGGTTCCAAAGGACATGGAGTTCGCGAATTTGATCCTCATGAAGCCCATGATTCGCCTTTGTCCATTCATCCGGGGCCACAAAGATGTATCAAGATCTCCGTCGAGGATTTTGGTGGACCGAATGAAGAGGAGATTGCGAGTTCGTTCTTAGAAATCGGACGTGTGTTGTCGTGTGAAGGCGAACATCGGCGTCAGTGGGCCCTTGACCCTGCTGTTCTGAATGGAAGTGGGATTCGATCGGGATGGATTTTATTACGGTCTACCCAGTCACCAAAGGAAATGATGCCATTTGGGTTGTCATTGATCGGTTGACTAAAGTGGCACACTTTCTTCTAGTCAAGACCAAGATTCGTGCGAGTCGCCTAGCCGAGCTCTCGTATCGGGATCGTGAGCTTGCATGGGGTCTTGAAGGCGATCGTTCGATCGTGGTTCTATCTTCGCTTGCGATTACGGCATAGCTGCGGGAGGCTATGGGAACTTCGCCTTTCTTCGACCGGCGTATCATCCCCAAGCGGATGGTCGGTGAGAGGGTCAACCAAGTTTTGGAAGACATGCTCGTGCTTGTGTACTTTCATATGGGAAGCATTGGGAGAAATGCTTACCATTAAATCGAGATTTTCTTACAACAACGACTTCGGGCCGGTCTCGGCATGGCACCATTCGAGGCCTTATCACGGGAGAAAGTCACGAGAACCCCGTTGAACTGGTCTAAGGCTGGCGAAAGACCTTTCTTTGGCCCGGACTCGATCAATGAGGCCGAGAGTCAAGTTCGGCTTATTCGTGGCGTCTTGCGCGGCTCAATCGAACAAAAGAGCTATGCGGATCGCCATCGTCGTGAGTTGAGTTTTGAGCCTAATGACTTTGTTTATCTCAAAGTCTCTCCTTTGAAGGGCCATCAACGTTTCGGCGTTAAGGGCAAGTTAGCTCCTCGATATGTGGGTCCTTACCGCATCATCGAGGAGAAAAGAGCTATTGCCTATAAGTTGGAGTTGCCTATACGTACTTGAGGGTACATGATGTGTTCCACGTGTCCCGATTGAAGAAGTGCCTCCGTGTTCCAAGCGAGGAAGCTCCGTTGGAAACTCTCGATGTCAACGAGTTTTGACCTATCGCGAGCACCCTATTCGCATACTCGAAGAAATTTGAGCGAAGAACTAGGAATCGTTCCATTAAGTTCCTTAAAGTTCAGTGGTCGAACCATTCCGAGGATGAAGCTACTTGGGAAAGAGAAGATCATCTGCGTGCGGACTACCCTTCTTTATTTTCCGAGTGAGCCAAAATCTCGGGACGAGATTTCTGTAAGGGGGGGGGGAGA
Source organism: Phyllostachys edulis (assembly GCA_036346405.1). Taxonomy (NCBI): domain Eukaryota; kingdom Viridiplantae; phylum Streptophyta; class Magnoliopsida; order Poales; family Poaceae; genus Phyllostachys; species Phyllostachys edulis. Next base: position 7,215,485 of record CM070548.1, read on the forward strand.
TTTTGTAACATCCCAAATGTATAATTAGGGTTTGTTTCAAATGTAATTAAATGTGTAGAAATTAAAACTTTTTCTCACATCTTAAAACCCCTGAACTCACATGTAATTATTGTCCAAGAGTTGTGTAATCCAAAAACACAAAGCTCTTGTTGACCAAAAGTCAAACTCATTTCCCATTTGGCACAAATCTTGTGCCAAACCTTTGGAAATAATCTTCCTTGGTCCTAGAGATGAGATGGGGCCTCTCTGAAAAATTTCATAAGTTATAAAACTTGTTTGATAATTTTTGGAGGTAAAACAAACTCTTGAACAGCCTTAATGAATTTCCTGAGAAAAATGCATTGCATAAAAACCTCTGGAAATTTTATGTGAGGTTAATCTTAATATCAGCAAGCTCCAGTTAAAATTTCATAAATTTTGGAGTTGATTTGCTATCCCAAACCATTCTGCAAAGTCTCAGTTGTTCAAATTTTAATTCAAAACTTTGCACTGTTCATTGGGCTTGAGCCACTTTCCAAACTGGTCAAGCCCAACCAAGTCCTCAGCTCAACAGACCTCCTTTCCCACCTTGATGAGGTCGTAGCTGTTGGATTTAGATCCAACAGCCACGACCTCCTCCTAAACTATCACAGCAAGGTCCTCCCACCTTGATGAGGTCATAGCCGTTGGATCAAATCCAAAGGCCATGACCTCCCTTCGATATCAAGCGCCCAAGTCCTCCACCCCCTCGAGGTCTTGTGCCGTTGGATCAAAGATCCTGACCATGACCTCCCGAGCTGATTAAACCACTCGGACATCCCACCTTGTTGAGGTCATAGCCCTTGGATCAAAAATCCATGGCCATGACCTCCCTCACCATCAAACCAATCAAACCTCCCACCTTGCCAAGGTCGTGGCAGTTGGATCAAATCCAACGACCCACGACCTCCCATGATATCAAGTGCACAAGACCTCCCCACCTCATGTTGTGCACCGTTGGATTAAAATCCACGGTCACGACCTCCTCCTCGCCTTGTGCGCATCAGACCTCCCAGCGCACGTGAGGTCGTAGCCGTTAGATGTAAATCTCACGACCATGACCTCCCTTGCCCTCTCATCGCCATTAGATCTTAATCTGAGGGCCATGACCTCCTGTGCGCTACGCGCAAGCTCAGGACCTCCCCGCACTTGATCAGCACCGTTGGATTAAAATCCAAGGGTCCTGACCTCCCTTGCGCTTCACGCAGTGCCTAAGACCTCCCCATCTGTTGTGCGCCCTTGGATTTAAATCCAAAGGCCATGACCTCCATGTCCGTGGCTGTAACGTGCGCAACGTTAAGTCGTCCCAGGAGGTCCACACCGTTGGATTTAGATCCAACGCCTTGGACCTCCTGTCCCCTTTCCACTTGCGCATCTGCGCAATCAGATCGTAGGGTCACGACCTCCCCGTCCATGATCGTGTGGCTGGGACCTCCTCCCAGTCACTTAAGACGTAACGGTTCAAAAACATAATCCGAGGCGGGACCTCCCCATCCATAATCAACGGTGGATGTGAGGTCTGTTCTTCTTCTAGCTTGGGCTCGCGTGCAAGAGGCTGCAGCGATGGCAAAAGTCGAGCGGTCATGTCCCAGCGGCTCTGCTTTCTGCGCGCATTAAATGCGTGGCAGTCTTTCCGCCCCCTAGTCCTGCCCTAGGCCATACCCTGTCCTGACCTAACTGTCCCCTCCATCTTGTCCAAGTCCAGGACCTCCCGTGGACCTCCCATGGGCTAAGCTCACCATGAGCTTAACCCTTGGTTCACGACCTTCTTTGCCCTAGGTATAAAACCTCCTCGAGCTCCCCTTTGGCTTCTTTTACACACCATTGAGCTTGGCTTTGCCTGTGCTTGGCCGAGTTTGTCCTCCACTGACCTCCCCTATCGCCATTGCTGCCCTTGGAGCTCCTCGGTGGCTTTGCTCCAGTGGCTCCCTCTCGACCTCTTGCTCATTTTATGCTCCCCCAAACCTCCTGGTGTGAACCCTAACTTAATTGGGTTGACATTTTCAGAGAAGCCTAGCTTTGGAGCTTGGGCGTGGAGGATTTCAACCTTGGCCGTGGCTCGTTATCTTCCCGGCTCGGTCCTCACCTCCACGACCTCCTCGGCACCTTCACGGCGTCCGGGTAACCTCTGGTAGTCTTTAGTCTTTGGCACTTCTTGGATGAGTTGTTGCGAGCTTTACTTCCCATTTTGGTCTTTTGGCGCGCTTGTCTGGTGTCCTCTCGGCTCGCCCGGCGTTCAAGGCCGTCGCCACCATCGAGGGTGACTCCATGGTGTGCGCAACACTATTGCGCACACGTTGGTGTCCTTGGTTGGCGCCGGCGAGGTCCTCATCGCCGGCGACAAGCTTTGGAGCTGCTCGGGATTTTTGTTGGACGACACAGCAGCGCTGTTGTCGTTTTTAGGACAAAGATCCTCCCCATAAATGCCTCAATCATTGTAATCTTGGGGTTAGCCTTTAATGCCTTGATCCTGTCCTCATCGCGCATTAAAGACCTCGCGCTGGACCTCCTCGTTGTCCCGCGCGCTTTAACTCCATGTCCGCGTGCGTGCACACGCGCGAGCGCGATGGTGCTAGATCTGGGCCGTCCAAGACCTCCTCCGAGGATATCTTGAACGTCCAGGACCTCCCCCTCGCGAAATCGTGGTCGTCCAGACCTCCCTGGAGGTCTGTGACGTTAAGACCTCCGCGTAGGACCTCCTCGAGGTCATCTCAGCCGTTTAGACCTCCCTCGCTAGATCTTGACCGTTCCGGACCTCCCTCCGGTGTTGTGGTCCGTTGGATGCAGCATCAACGGTCCCTCTGCTTTCCTTGTAGCGTTCTTTGCTGGGAGGACATGGACCGTTGGATCCAAGATCCTGACCCGTGACCTCTGGACCTCATGGCGAGCGTGTCGTTAATCTCTGGGAGGTCTTGAGCCGTTAGATTCAAGATCTATGGCTCATGTCCTCCCGACCTTTGAGATTTTGGGAATTTCGAGAGAACTCTTTATTTGCAATCGAGAAAAAGGTATGAACTTTAAAATTGCATAACTAATTCAATATAAATCCAAATAGGGTGATTCAAATTGTGTTAGCTCTGGTTTGACCTGGACTCCAATCTAAAAATGGTTATGAGCCCAGTTCAGCTCCAGAACATAGTTTTGCAAATAGATTTCAAAACTAACTTTAAATGTTACATTAGAAATTCTTTTAACTTGTAAAATACAAAAGCAATGCTCTGTAGGTTATTTTTGAGTGAATCCAACTTTGTTGGCTTCCTCTGTTAATGATCTAGCTGTTAAAATAAGATTTAGGCATGTCATTGTTTTCAAAAGCTCTGTGGGTGCATTTTAGATGTGCTCATTGTCATATCTTTGAAAAATCATAAAACATGCCTAATAGCTCCAAATGAGATGAACTCAATTGTGTTATTCATCTCATGAGGTGCTGGTTTTACAGTAAAAATTTCAGTATCACTGCCTTTCTCTAAAATGTTGCCAAATAATTAAATTAGTGAATAGTGGCGGTTTGGTATTTTTAGGGCTGAGCAGATTTGTTTTGCTCATATATTTTGCATTGAGAATCCAAATCAATTGATTATTGTTGCTAAATTCCCTAAAAATCATCCTCTTGCTTTTGTAGAAAGTTCAGAGCATTTGGAGTTTGTTTGCTGTGCTGTCTTTTGTCGTTTTCGTCGTTCTTATCGATTCTTTTCGTCTTTTCGATTAGGTGTTGACGAGTGTGTTGATCCCGTGAGTGATCCTTAGCAGCATATTGAGCAAAACCAGCAAGGCAAGCAGTTTGATCATATCCATGTTGTCCCATTACTTTAAAGTCTAATATATTGTTTTACTTATATGTATGCATTGCTACTTTGTGTTGAAATATCGCTAGTGATCCTATAGTTGCATAATCTGTAGGTAAATATCCATCCTCTACTATTAAGCCTAGGATTACTCGCTGTGATGTAGAGTTCGTTGGATGAGCTCTCATCACTTAGTAGATCACGTTTTGATATGCTTAGCAATGCTTGAATAACGGTAGAAATGGGCGGTTATCGACATTATGTCGATGGCCTTGATCAAACTAAAATTATTATTCCATTATGTCCCTCTTGTGCTTTGTTACTTTGTAAACCAACAAATCAAATATGAAAATAAAATTGTTATTGACTTGGGCACAATGGATGTTGGTGTGATCTGTTGGGTGTGAGCGGAATGGTGCCTAAGTCCCCAAGGACCGAGTTACTTGCACCAGATCCAAGCACTTATGCGTGCTAACCACACGAGGGATATGGGACCTCTCTTGACTAAGTACTTTGGGAGGTGTTAATTATGAGCTGGTCGGTGGGTGTGTTAAAATAAATTGTGTGTATGTGTGGTGTGGGAGGGAGCATTAGCGCACCGGTTAGGGTGACTAGTGTGTCCTTATCCCGTGGGTTCTTGACTCTTAATTAGCATCATCCATTAGAAATGTCTCGTAGGACTTAGCCGTGCTTGGCATACCAAAGGAAGTGTGCTAAATCATGTGGCGAAAAGGCGGTCTGGCGTGTGGGTACATTGGTACACCCCTGCAGGGTTAAAACTATTCGAATAGCCTCGTCCTAGGTTATGGACACGCTTGGTGATTTCCCGCAAGAACTAGACTACAACATTTAATTAAAACTTGATGGGTTGGTATGAATGGATGTTCATGCTATTGTTGTGGTGGCTATTGGGTTAGTCACCTCCAGGATTGTTGTTGTCTATCTATTGTTATTATTGTTACTTGTCTCGTTGTTACTTGCAAATTAAAAATGAATTGCAAATCTGCTTTGGAAATTATTTAAATATTGCAAATGAAAACTTGCTTTATGCTAAAATAAGTCCAAAGCCTCATCTACCTAAATAAAGCTTGCATGTAGTTAAATTATAGTTACTGTTATACTACCGTCGGTCTTGCAGTACATTCTTTGTACTCATTTGCTTTATTAATAACTTTGTTGCAGAGGAGGTAGGGCCCAAAGGGCTTTACTTTTGTGAGATGTGCCTCGGTTGGGAATCGAGCTAGGCGTCTTGGTTGGTTGCCTTGTGGGCTAAAGGCAAACTGGTGGCTCTCTTTTGTTCATCGCCATCTTATGGCTTTTGCTTCATTGTGTTATCTTTATTGTTGTTTTTGGCGGTCGGCCCTTTTATAATAACTCTATATTATGTATGTCTTTTATTCTAGTCGTGCTTTGGTTCTATGTCTTGAATGGAATTGATACATGATTTTGTAAAGGGGTGTGTATACTGCATTCTGGGAAGTATACATATCTCGAAGACACGGATTATTATGTTTGTAATGCTAGGGTTAATGGATGACTAAGTATTACAAGCCTAATAAACCGGGGTCCTCACATCGACTACGGGACGTGGTTGAAAAGAACAAGAGGGAAAATAGGGCACTGGGAAGGGAGCTTACCAAGATAGAGAGAGAGGTCGGAGGAGGTTGGTGGACGGCGAACAGCGGTGGGGAAGCTTGTGGTTGGAGACGTCGGAGGATGGCGATGAAGGAGTCGGCCGGAACTGAAGGAGAAGAGGAACAGCGGCGGCTCCTACGATAGTGATGGTGGTCTCGGTGAAGCAACGACGCTAGGGAAAAGAAACGGTAGCATGAGCACCGGGATGGTCAAGGAACTCACCGGAGCGGCAATGGCTTAGGGATGCTTGAGGCGAGCTGGCGTCGGTGATCGCGGTGGCGGTGAGGTGGGTGACGCGGAGGGCTCGCTGGGGAGGGAGAACATACTCGGGGCGGTTTGGGGGTGACTTCGGGGTGTCGAGGAGGTCCTCTTGGTGGCGACGATTGGGCTGAGGTGGCGAGGAACTCGGTCGGCGATAGAAGGGGGTGATTCGGCCGGGGGGAGAAGAAACCAAATCCGGGCGATTCTTTGGGGATACTTACCAGTCGGCGAAGAGGGCGAAGAGGGGAGGCAAGGGGAGGCTCGAAGCTCCTTTTATAGCCGGGGAAGGGAGAAAGAGACATTGAGGAGCTCGGGGTGGCGCACGGTCCCGAGGAGCTGGCGGCAGGGGGCTCTGCGCGGCGACGACTTGTGCGTCCCAGGCAAGTGGGAGCGGCTAGGCGACGGGACAAGGTGACGTGGGCACGCAGCGTATGCAAGCAGCGGCCGCGGGCTGACATGAGCCTGGGGCGGCGTGGCGTTGTGGGCGTGGCGAGCGGTAGGAAGCTGCAAGTCGCATCTTAGCGCAGCTGCGTGGTCAAGTGCTCTGTGGCGTGGCGAGTGAGTTGGCGACAAGACCGGGCAAGGCTTCTTGGCGTGGCGGTCGCGAGGAGGTGAGTCTGGCGATGACTTGCTTGACCAGCGGTGGCGGGCGGCGTGGCGGGGCGAGGTGCACGAGGCGGCGGCCAGTGCGCACGGCTGCGATGGGCATGGGCTACCAAGAGAGAAGAAGGAGGAAGGGGCTTGGGCTAGTAGGGAAGTGGGCGAGCCAAGAGAGCGGAGGAGAGGTGGGCTAAGCCTAAAAGGAATTAGGCCAAGCCCAAAGGAGAGGAGAAAGTGGGTTGAGCCCCAAGAGAGGGGTTTTGAATTTGAGGTAGAAGCTAGAGATTTTGAAAATACAACTTAAGTTGAAATAAGTTTTCGAAACCAGCCAACAAAAGCAAATACTAATTACAATCCAAAAAACAGACTGTTACAATCGGTGATCCACTAGGGGATATGCTGTGTTTCTTGGTGCTAACTTTGATCGCTGGAGTTTGAAAAGCAAAAGCAACGTCTCACGATCGAAAGTCTGAAGTGAGTACAAAGCTTTGTGCCTTCTGTTGAGGTTATTTGGGTGCGATCCTTTGCCGTGAGTTAGGAATTTATCAATCGGCATCACGAGCACGTGGTGCGACAATTTGGGTGTCACCTATCTTTCTACCAATCCAGTGTTTCACGCCCGTACAAAACATATTGAGGTGGATTTTCACTTTGTCAGAGAGAGTGGCGCAGAAGCTGTTGGAAATTCGGTTCATCTCTTCTCAAGGTCATATTGCAGATATATTTACAAACCCGTTAGCTATTCGACCGTTTGCTAATCTTAGACACAATCTCAACCTTGGATGTGACTGACATTGAGGGAGACTGATAAAAAATATATCTGATTTGAACTAGATTTGGCTGTAGTTAGAGATAGAGTTGCATCCTAACTACTTTGATGTAATCTACAATCTGGTATAACTATGTAATCGTGATGATTGTGTTTGATCATCCAGTACATGGCGTATATAAAGAGAAGAGGGAGACTACCGAGTTCGGTGTCAAGCAACCCAAAACATACAATCTCGTCTAGTTAATCTTTTAGGTTCTACATAGGCCGTCGATTTTAGCATTGGCATCTCCATCAATCTTCTTTGGGATTTCCACAATAAGGCTGTTATTGGATATGTCTAGATAGAATAGGAAGCTTAGGCTATTGATCCGGGGAGGTATTGGCCCACCGAGTTGGTTGTTGTATAAAAATAACCCTTCCAAATGTTTGAGCTTTGATAGCCAATAAGGTATTTTTCGGACAATGAGCAATCAGCTATGGAAAGAGCCTTAATATTTTGAAAACCATCAATTGTTTCATCTTCGGCATGTCCTCACCTGGAAGTTGCTCCCATTAGCAAAATGTGAGGCTCTGGAGCTCTTGAGTACATGAATTGGATTTGTGATATTTGTAAAGGAGTTGTTAGTAAGTGATAGGAAGCGAGAGACATGAGATTGCTTATTTTCGGTGAAAGTTGACCGTGGGAGTTGTTGGAAGATAGCCCTTGGCGTAGTAAGATTCTTTGCAAGAGTAGAGGCTCTCTGGGCTATGCCGATGAATTTGTTGAGCATAAGATCTAAAACTTTTAGATTGGGTAAGGTGGAAAACTTCACCTTTGTGAGCTCTCCGAAGTTGTTGGCCGAGGATGATGGTTGTGAGATTTGAACATTTTCTCGGTGTGAATTAAGCTCTCGGACATGTTGTTGTAGTCTAAGTCTGACTTCTCCGGCCTCTCGAGCTTCCCAATGAATCTGCGATCTTCTTGGTAGAGCTCGTTCTCCCCAAGGGACATGCGGCTCGAGACCTGCTTGATGCAGGCGCCGGTGCAGTCTTGGAGGCTAGGGAAGAAGGCCGGTGATCGTCCTCCATGTAAATCTTTCAAAATCTTGTGGAAATAATTTTTGGAGATCGTAGAATCTTTCCAATCTCTTTGTTGTCGTAGCTCTAATGTGTCTAATTTCCCGCCAATGCATGTGTGCGAGAAAATATGATGCTTGTGAAGGACTTGGAATTGATGTGTTGTGCGTTGCAAATTTACAATCCTTTTACTGACGTGCCCCAAGTTATGGGTTTTACTTGTGTACTCGTAATTCAATATTTTACATTCTACTGTTATCCGTGTTAAGGGTATTTGTGGTATTTTCCTTGTACTAGAGTTTAGTCTTGTGTCTCCTTTTGTACTCTATATATTGCTCATTGGACCTCATGAATACACACACATTATTCATAACATGGTATTAGAGCAAAGGTTAAAACTCTAGACTCCAACCTAGCCTCTAGCCTCAGACCACTTCATTGCCGCCACATTAGTCGATCTTTTAGAAGCGACAACAACATCTTTCCTCCTTGCTTTGGATCTAGATCCATATGCGGATCCGTCACCGCTAGGGCAATTCACTTATACTTCAACCCGATCCTCTGGCACATTCTCTTGTTATCATTTAGCAAACAAACCAAAATGATGAAATTAAAAGTTACACTAACGAAGTTCCAACAAGATTACTCTCTTTTTTGACACATTTAGACTACTTCACTTCAAATCACCTTACGATTACATACTTTTACATCACCAAATTGATCACTCCTCGTCCATGATTCCTCCAAATACATCTTTTTCTTTAAGCACTAGTAGGAGCTACACATTTTTTAGATAATAGAAGAAAACCTCTCCCGACCTCTCAGATCTAAGGATATGCACACCCAAAGTTTATTACAATTACATAAGAATTCTTAACCAGGGCTACAGGTAGTCCATAAACCATAATGAGCGGCAAAACAAATACATAAAAACATAAATCAACTACACATGGGAACTACTAGTAGGAGCTACACATGGTTCACAACTATACGGATAGCAGCCAAATCTTACCAAAACCATCATAAACCCATGTGGGAACTGAAGTAGGACTAGCCAAAATACATTGATAAAGACTATCTGATCATATAGCACCCCTACACAAAAAAACGCACCAAAGGCAATCACAAAGGCGATGATTGTGATTTCGTCAATTTGTTTTGCAAAGATGGTACATCTGTTGTGTTGTTTCTTGGAGATCAATGGTGTTGCAATTGAACATAGCGGTTTACAAGCATAGGACCACACAATTTTGGGTTGCCATCAAAGCTAGAATTAGGGAATGTGCTAAGGCGGCCTTGATTGGAATTGGACCTTCTAAGTCATTATTAGAAATGTTGAATTGAGAAAGGAAGTGCAGATCGCTGTCTTGCATTGAATTGTACCAGTGAGATGATTCTTTGGACAAGTCAAGCACCGCAGTTCGTGAGGTCCTGAGATCGGTCGTGGGATCTCTCCGAGATAATTTGTTGCAACTCAAATTGAGTGAAACGAGCGCTTTCAATGACCAACCTCCTTGGGGATCACACCGGTGAAGTTATTGATGCCTAAATTTAGCACTTTAGGAAAGCACTTGGCATGCGGTATATAAGGAAAGCACTTTAGTTACATAAGCAGTGACTCGAAGACCATTGATGCTACCCCGTGCATGCTTTGTAGCATTGGCATCTCCATTAAAGTGTTGGAATTTCCTGTAAAATTTGTTGTTTGATATGTCTATATAGAATAGGAACTTTAGGTCGCTCATCGATCGGTATTGGTCGAGTTAGTTGATTGTTTTGTAAAAATAACATCTTCAAATTCGTGAGCTTTGATAACCAACGAGGTATGTTTCGACAATGAACAATCACGTGAGGGAAAGAGTCGAAGATTCTCAAAACCATCAATTCGTCATCATCCGGCATGGCCTCGTGCATGAAGTCATACCCAATTAACAAGGTGGTGAGGTTCACGCAACTCCTAAGGATCTGAAGTGCACTTGTGATATTTGTAAGAGAGATGTTAGCAAGTGATAGGAATGAGATATGCTTGATTGCCTATTCTTCTGACATTTCTGCCATGGAAATTATTGGAAGATAGCCGTAATGCGGTTAGATTCTTTGCACGAGTAGATGCTTTACGGAATTGTTCGATGAAGTTGTTTAAGTAAAGATCTAAAGTTTTTAGATTGGGTAGGTCGGAGAAGTTGACCTTGCCGAGCTCTCCCGAAGTTATTACTCTGAGGTCGACGGTTAGGAGATTTGTCTGTTGCCCAAAGTTGATGGCAGCTCTCGACAAGTTGTTTTCATTCAAATGGAGCTCCTCCAACCTCTGAGCTCACTTATAGAATCAGGGATATTGCCATCGAGCCCATTCCTCCAACATCAAGGGTGATCAGATTTGTGAGCTTGATTATGCCATTGAGTGTTCCTTCTAGCGATTGTTAGGTAATGAGAGGTGCTCTAACGAGGTAACATTGAAGAGCTCATGTGGAAGAGTCCCATCGAGGTTGTTGCGACGTGACCGAGCAATGTCGATATGGAGCAATTCTGAGAGCCTGGAGGGGCCTTCCTCGAATTTGTTATGGCGAGTTCAAGGACAACAAAGAATGGTGCTTGTGACCTGAGCGAAGTTGGTATTTGCCCAATAAAGTTGTTGTTCTGGCATTGAGCACAATCAAATTGCTCATCGCCTCCCATGTGGTGGATGGAAGCATCACGTAAATGAATTGCTCGAAATGTTTAGTACTGCGAGGCCGTCCCAGGTTGAAGATGGCGATTCACGCGAGCCTCTGTTAGGTGGTTAAAGGCGGCGTCAAGGAGAATGATCTTCTTTGGAGGACACGAGTTCAATGATAGATCACCGGACAACGAGTTGTGCGACGGGTTGATCTTGTGCGAGCGGTCGAGTTGCCAAGGGCCGAGATGTGCCCTCAAGGCTCCTAGAAGCCGACAAGACATCGGTGACCATTCTATCTCGATCGCGGTGATGCCTTCCCATGTGCGACAATCGTGGCATTACGCCACGACACGGTGAGCCATCGTCTGGGAGAGCCCAATGAGAGCTGGAGCAAGGAGCTCTTCTCTGCTTTCGGCGCATGAGATGGCGAAAAGAGACCAAGGAGAGCGGCGGCGAAGAGCAGGCCAAAGAAAGGCATAGCTAACATCTTTGGTTTTGTTGTTGGATGAAGAATGGGGTAATGGCTTCATGGTTTTCCTCATGACACTATCAACACTGTTCTTGAAGGCGTGTGTAATTTGGAGCGATGCTTGTCCAGTGTATGTACATGGTTGAAGGTTTGAAACATAAGGTAGCTAAAGTGTTGAACAGGTGGCACGGGGGCAAGAAAATCTGAGAGTGACGCACTCTTTTTTGACCTAAATGCTGAGTTTGTGTAATAATATACTCAGTCTCGAGTAGTTGATGAAAGAAGAGTATAGGGTAAAGCTGCAGTATGAGATCTTGCGTGTCTATAACAAAAATAAAGATTTATTGATGAAGGTGAAAAAAAATCCCGAACCATTTTTACAAAGCTTCCTTGAAAACTTATAAGCCGTTTTGTTTGAAGTACAGCCGCCTGGAAGAGTCTGTGATGTTCTAATTTTCTAAGATTTGTATAAATGTGTAAAATAAATCAAGACTATTTTATTTTGAGAAGGAGTCAAAGTTTGACTCGGGTTGGAGAAGTTTGGGTTCTGTTGAGATTTTCTTTTAGTATGTTCAATAAGTCTCACCTTAACATATCGTTTCGGGGTGAGTAGGTTTAGACCCTCATTGTGGTCTGGACCTCCCCAATTGCGTGTGAGGTTAGACCTCCCTTAAAAGCTTAAGACTTTGTCTTGTTGAAACGTACCCTTTTGTCGAGCATCCTCCCCTATTTATAGTGGAGGCTAGCTTCTAGAAGGATAACCCTAATGGGCACCCGTTAAGCCTACACACAAACGGGTTTCATTTACGCACGTATTTTAAAGCGACATCTTCATCTCCTCTTGACCTAAACTGCTTCTCCTCGCGCCGTCTTATGCCGTGGGTTAGCAAAAGGTCACCAAGGTGGTATTTATGTGAAGTTACCAAAATACCCTTTCTCGATCTTTCTTCGAAGACCGAGTCCAATCTTCATGAAGCAATTCCATGCTTCACCATGTGTAGGTTGATCAACGGTTCTCTTTATGTCGGCAAGTCTCTCTCATCCAGCTCCCGCCGAAACCACCATGGCACTTGCACTGACCCCCGCGCCGCTTGATCCAACTCGTCGCACCGAACTGTCCGTTCGGTCATCCTTGTCTATTTTGTGTCATGCTTAAGTCCATTGACTTCACTCAGCTTCCCTCGATCGTTCTGAATCTTAGCTCTCAAGCCTAGTCACGATCATCCACTGCGGTAGTACCGCTCCAATAACTGCAGTCATATGATTCTCACAGAAGACCAAAAATCCAAGAAAACATGTTCTATGGAAAATTCATACCGCCATCAACCGGTGTTACCGCACTGCGGTAGTACCTCCACCAACTTGCGGTATTACCGCACTGCGGTACTACCACTCTACCATTGCGGTCGTACCGCACCTTACTTGTCGGTACTACCAATAATACCGACTTTGCTGAAAACAAAAGTTTTGACAAACCTGAAAACAAATGTTTCGCTAAACCTTAAGAGTCATTGCCAATTTTATCATCATACTAAGATCAAGAGTATACCCCATGATATCCATATTAGGGAGTCGAGCCAACTACATCGGCAGTTGGGTTCTATAGTCAGGAGGTCTCGGATTCGCCTATAGTTGTTTCTGATCTTCCTGGCTAAAGTGTTGGCAAGACCGAAGCAACTGATTTGGGTGCACATGCAGAGAGCATAGCGAGCAACAAATGCTAGAGGTCAAGGCGGTGGGCCTTGGACATCTTCTTTGGCGCGAGAGGCACTCATGAAGTTGGCGGAAGGCTCGGTTTGGGAGGTCGAGGCGAGGACATGCACGATCGGCGCCGGGCAGGCGTGCTTGGGAGGTTAAGCGAGAGGCCCCACGGTAGTCGTCCCCACATGCCTGGAAGCAATTTTTCTGAGGCCCATCCTTCGTGAGGCCCTTCGAATCTCACCGTCCATGTGCACTGTAGCAAGCACAAGGGGGGAGAATCTAACGGTGCTGGGGAAGAGGCCTCACGGAGGCCCTCCCCAGAAAATTTATTTCCCACATGCCTGCCAGCTCTGGTGGGGCGGCTAAGTCGGCCTCTTTTTCTACTCGCGTCCACATGCATGCAAGCTCAGGCCAAGGCAATGGCTCGGGAGGTCAAAAAGCCACGTACCATCGGTAGAAGGACAACGACGTGGGAGTTTCAGGAGGCAGCTCCCATCGGCAGCAGGGGGAACCGTCTGGAGTGTTCGGCGCTGGCTCCCACGGTCGAGGCCCACCTGGTATGGGCAAAACATTCCAAGAAGAAGAGATATTGGACCGTGCAAAACACAAGATGGGTATTGATGCCAAAGTTATTAATTTGGGTTGTTCAACACAACGACAAGCGGCGATGCTCTGAGAGATCTGAGGAGGAGCAGGCCCATGGGGGTGATATCCCTAGTGAGCGAGATAAATCGCTTGGTACTCGAAATGAAGATGGATTCTATTCAGTTGTTTGAGAAGATGGATGAAGAAAGGCGACAAAGAGAACTACAAATGGGGCGCGTGCAAGGCGGCGGACATGGGAGCCGGTGGTGACTCGGATCCTTAGGGCGACAAGGTCAAAGAAGTAGATATGAAAGAAAGCGATGGTGGGAAAATGTTTCAATGCCACGGAGAAGAAGTTGGAGGATGATAGTCAAGGATGGGGCCAATCTTTTGGCAACTCAAACCAAGACCAAGATAAAGGCGCAGTTTTGAAAGACACGTCAAGGGTGTTGGGACAGCGGGTCTCATGAAGAAAACAACATCAGGGTAAGGACCAATGGGTCCCACGGAGGAAAAGCGCGAGCGTTTCTTTTTCTGAATTTTTTTTTAAAATAATCTATTTTTTATTCGAAATATCAAAAATATTCCAGCGATATTTTTTTTTACAAAAATATCGTCATCGCCTAATGGTTGACGACGAGCTCCTATCGCTTATGGTTGGGCGATTGCAAGCTTGTCGCCCAACCGTTCGGCTTTAAAACTGCACAGGAGGCGAGCGGTTGGCGTCATTATTACGATCGCCCGCGGTTGGGCGATAGGATCGATCATGCCAAATCAATGATCGCATGTTCGATCCGCTTAACGGTCGCGGCGATCGATTGCCTATATAAACACCGTCACGGTCCCCGACGCTCATTTCGCCGGCGAAGCGATCATTGCCGCCGCTACGGAGAGAAAGAGAGGAGAGGAGAGGAAAAGAGAGGGGAGAGGAGAGGAAAAAGAGGGAGAAGAGGAGGAAAATTTAGACTCGAGGTAAGTTTGTTTTATTTTGTAGTGTATTCTTTTAGTAGGTAAATAGTTTAGTTAGATAAAATAATAGTGTAAGTAGCGCTCGTAAAGCGTAGTTAGAAAGCAGTGTAGAAAATCGAAATGTTGTTGATTTGTATGTAAGTAGAAGCGATAAAGAACTTTAGAAAATCCTCAAACACGAGCATATTAATAAGATAAAATAAATAGATCTTGCGGACATTCAACTAAGGTGTTTGATAGGATACTTCAAAGGAATCGAGATTCGGTGATACTTTTGCAAACATACGGGAATGTAGAAATGTTATTTGCATATAGTCAAACCCTTCAAACAACTATTAAAATGGCATACAAACTTTATTCCTTTGTGTACAAGAATTGAAGCATCGTAGGGTGTTCTACATCTGCCATGTGACTAGCCGGTCTTGATCTTGAGTGTAATGTAGTGTATTTTTGCACCGGTCTTGATGCCGTGTAATGTAGTTGATTTGTCCTAGGAAACTTTATTTTGTAGTATACTTTTTTGGGTACGTAAATAGTTTATTTAGTTAAATGAGTAGTATAATAGCACCAGTAGGAAATTGTAGTTAGAAAAAAATAGAAAATCGAAATGTTGTTGATTTGTATGTAAGTAGTAGCGATAAAAACTTTAGTTAGAGAAAAATAGTCTGTGAGGGAGTATTATTAGTGCTGTTTGTGAGATGTATTGTAGTAGTGTAGGTGTGTGCGTGGCCGACTATTCTTGGGTGAATAATGCGTGACCGGCGCATAAGGAGGATGAATTATTTGTATAAACTAATTAGTAGAAGTAAATTAGTATGAACTAACTGACTTAGGTAATTGGTAGAAGACCGGAATGCCACTTGTAGCATTTCGGGTTGCAAGTTAGCGTCCGAATCGGATAATGCACTGCTATGGAATAGCTCGGTTTTTAGGTTGAATCTGAATATCGTACCACCGTTCATTGCGGCCTCGCCTTAGGGAATGAATGATGTCTTGATCATCTTTGTCGTGTAGTTGTCGACGATAGGCGAAGGGCCTTACAAATGTAAATTACAATGTAGCGATACTTGCATGTCGATGCGTTGAAATGACTAATTGCAATGTTGGAAATATTTGCGACCATACAAAAAGTCATGCTGTCTCGACTACATTGAAAGTGCATTACGGTGTTGGCACCGTTCGTGAAGGACCGTCTTGGTGTTGACTTGAGCGATTTTGACAAGCCACTCTGGTACACCCGGACGGCGAGAATGCGAATCGAAGATGTGAAGCCTTGGTGACCCGCGACTTCTCTTTGAACCACGAGGTGTGCGAAGGTCGACATACAAGGGCTTTGGAGCCGGTCTTCCACTTAACATCGGTGGGAGTTGAGAAGATCGTCGCGCATAGTGTGGAAGGGCTTTATAGAAGGATGTCGTGGCGGTGGATATGAGTGTGTGATACTTGTGCAACCATGCCCAAAAGAAGTCATGCGGGGCCCCGACGGATATCATCCGGGTGTTCGGCGGCTTGTGGGTGCGGCATGTTGGTGAAGAAGAGGACCGGAGGGTGTGTTCTGAAGAGTTCGAGAGAATGTTGCTTGTGATGAGCAGGACGCGGTACATATAGGAGAGGAAGATCGGGCACGCATGGTGAGCCTACTGAGACGGTGATGAAGGAGAGCATAGGGATTACATATTGCATCAAATGGAAGCGATGACCGGATGGCCTTGGTGAAGAGGAAGCTTTACAAGAAGGCGGCGAGGCGATTCCGATGAGGACGGAGCTCCCATCCGGGAATGGAGCAGTTGTGGCGAGGTCTATGTACGCCTGACGAGCACGAATCGCCGTGGGAGTACCATGCCACGGAGGTTCGGTTGCACTCAATGTTTCTTGATAAGACATCCTTGCGGGATGCCATTAAAATTGTGGGGTATGTCTATGCGGCGGACGTTTGGTCGTCAAATCTAGCCAAGAGCGATGCGAATCAAATCGAGCGAGGCGGTTGTCCTTAGCGAGTGCAGCGCATAGACCGAGTATGAGACTCACTGGATTGTCTCGAAGGTGGAGCCGCGCTCGTGCATGCTCAAGCGGTGTTTTGTCTTGAACATCGTAACATAACGTCGACATTCATAGCTAATTTGATGTATGGAGAGATAGTGGAGAAGAAGGATATGGAGGCCAAGCACATTATGGTGGCTATTGAGAAGAAATTCAAGTACAAGATCAGCTATGGGAAGGCGTGGCGTCTGAAGCGAAGGCTATGAAAAGACGGTTTGGATCTTTTGAGGCGTCGACAACCTTCCTCGTATGCTTGAGGTCTTTGCGGAGAGAAACCCGACACGTACATTCTTTGTGAAGGACATGCCATCTAAAATTCCGCGAGGTTTTTAGTAATGCATAGGGCCTTCGTAGCCTTGATCCCTACATCGAGGCTTTTAGGCATATCTTGCCGTGATCTCGATTGAGCAGGACTTTTTGACCAGAAATACAAGGGCAGATCCTTACGCCATAGGCGTTAGCGAGAACAATCAAATTCGCCATTGGCCATCGCATTTGTCGAAGGTGAGAATTTCCACGGTGGTTGTGGTTCCTTCAACATCGAGGTGGGAGTTGTTGGAGCTAGATCTGGTGTGTCGTGATCCATGATCGCCACGCCGGGATCTTGAAGGCCATAAAAACTTCAGAAGACCGGAGGAGCCGTTCCCTTGGCGGATATGACGAGTAGATGGTGTATTAAGCCATTTGGGGGCCAACTTCTTCAAGAAGTTCCCAAAGCAACCCTTGGTGAAGCTATTCAAGAGGTGGCTATCTTGACAAAGAATAAGAAATTTGGCCTTATAGGCGCTCTTTGATCGAACACAACAGAAACACGTGGACACGAGGAACCAAGGAGCAGATGCAGGCGGCTAGTCAGAAGGTGAGAACCTCGAGGAACATCGAGTGCTTCTCCCATCGGATCGAGGCCCGCCATTGGACAAGTGGTCTCTGTTGCATGACCGCAATTTGGGCAAGGTGCGGCATAATGACCACTAACCTTGCGGAGGTGTACAAGCGGGTTCTTAGGGGCCTTCGTTCTCGGCCCTCGTCGCCATCGTGGAAGGTGTTACGCGCGGCTGTCGGGTATTTTAGGGAGAGGCATGCAAATGCCGCGCTTCATACCACGAACCCTCAAACACCGTCTTGCTTTCGAAGATTACGGCATACATGCGGCGAAGACACGAAGGGCGGTCGCACGGTGTGCGTGATGGGCAATATGGAGCATCGTTTCGGCGTGCTCTTGCGGGATAGAGCCGGTTTGGGGCGGCTCGTTCTCTTGTCACCCACGAGGTATGCCTTGGAGATCATGTCAGCGAGCCTAGTATGCGTGCAACAAAGCTGAAGCTCTTACACAAGCCATGCTCTCATGTGCTCGCCGCGCTTGCGGGTGTCGCGTATGGACCCTTTGAACTTTGTGTTCGAGTATTTCTTGAAGGAGAGGTGGTGCGGCGTGGTGGCGAGCTTAGGGTTTCGGGGTTGTGGGTAACCGCCACCTTGGATATTGCAAATAGGATCTGGATTAGGATATTGACATCTTTGAAGGGTAGCAAGGGTGCGTCGGCGAGTCGTCGTATTACCAATGATATGGAATGAAGCACAAAGCGGGCGTTGGGTGAGACGCCGCGCGAACGCTACTTGACGAGGAGGGGCACCTGACCTGCAGACGATGCAAGGCACCGGTGAGGAGTAAACCTTTGCTATGGTTTGCGTTAGCACTTCTTCGGTGTACAAAGTGGGACCGAAATGGCAAATCGATGTACATTGTCATTTGTACTTTGTATTGTTTATGTAGGCTGATGCGGTACTATCAATTTTCATTTGATGTCGTATCTAGTAAGACATGTATCGTATGTTGCGTAATGTTTATTTAAGTGTTGTACTCTTGTACTCTTTTGATTTGTTTGTTTGCAAGTTAAATTTACTCATTAGTTACACTCGATGTTTTATTTCAGCGTGTTGCTAACTTAAAGTTGTTTTTGTAGGTATGGCTCACGGATCCGTGGAGTTTGGCCTCTGGAGGCGCTCGATCGGCAAAGTACATCATGCGTCGCGTCGTGTCCCTCATCCTCTGAAATGGCAGCCTTGTTGTGTTGGGGTGATCCGCTTGCGCGACACCTCGGGTAACTGAAGCTAGACCCACGCCGAGGCGAGCGAGTTAGTATCGTCCACACTATCTTCTATAAAACCGTACCTTTAAATCTTGACCTTTTGTTCCTTCGCGAGTTGGCGTTCTTTGGTCTACTACCTATCGCCGGATAGTGCGAGCCCGCGGACGAGGCAGCCGGCGGCACCCGCGATCGGCGGCAGCGGAGACGTCCATCTTTGAGCGAGCGATCCACGGCGCTTCCCGTTCGACCGCTCCCCTGGCAGCAGCTCTTGTGGACGGTGGCGACGAGAGACTCACACTTTTCATCTCCCATTCGGGAGATGGCCCCTACGGGGCGTCTCCACCGCTTCTTGGCCTCCCTATCACGGGAGGTGTCGCCTTCCGCGAGCCTCCGGACAAGCGGGCGCGAGACCTTGGCGGGTTTGAGTCCTCCCACTGTGTTGGCGGCGGGTACTACGTCATTCGGAGGCGCAGAGCCTGCCCGCCCTTGCGGTGGTTGTCGCGATTCCGGATGCGTGTTCCACCGTGCTCCTTAGTAGTGTCACTGTTGTCCTTTCCGTCTGAGGGTCTTACTATATTTCTTGTTGTGCATGGTCGGCGGATGGACCCTCACGGACGACCGGCGGGTGTCCACGCCACAGTGGCGTACTTGTTGTGGCTGTTTGGTTGGGTCTTTGTTCACGGCGATCCGCGGCGACATCGTCGGCGAGCTCATCAGCGTACACGAGGCCATCGCCCGGCAGGGAGGGCCCCCCAGATCAGCGGGGTTGGCCGTGCTTGCGCCACCTATCGCGGCTTGTGCGTCGTGTATCGAGTCTGAGACCGAACTCCATCCTCACGGGTGTCCTCTCCTCTGCGGTTGTGGTCGTTTGGCGCTTTAGCCTCGGGCGGCCTGATGAACGACAATGCACCGTCTGGCCGGAGATGTACAACCTTGAGCGAGGTGGACCGGCCGGCGATGGGCTCTCTCTGGTGCGGCGATGAGTCGTACTCTTTCCGTGACTAATTTTTCATATTACCGTCGTCCTACCTAATATCTTGTGTTCGTTGCGAGTGCATTCGCGCGTCACGGTGACCGCAGGCGTCTGAGCGTTCGTGGGCGATTCGACGCCTAACGGCGGACGGCGTTCGGCCGAAACCATACTACGCCTCGAGTTACTTTCCGCTCCCCACGGCTTTATCCTCGGCGTGCTTGCGAGGCAAAGTATTAGGCGACCGCGAAGTGCTTGTATTCGGCGTCTTCGTGGAGGACTACGGGCGCATCGTGTGATCTTGCCCGATTAAACCTCGCCAACCGAGTTCGATACGATTAGGCGTCGTGCGAGAGCGTGCACTCGTGAGTGTCGGCATACATAAGTTGTTTTGTTGTCCTCTCGTACACATTGCGAACTACATGTTCGTCTTGCGGCTTCAGATGGAAGAGTCGCCAAGCGGCCTGGCGGGAAGTAGGATGGGCCCGTGGGTAGCGCGGTGGGAGGGCGCACTACGGACCATGTGCGGGAGGACATCCCCTCGACCACCACGAGCTATAGCGAGTATATTCCTTTGAAATGCGCTCCAGATTCGTCCCGAGCTTGTGCTCGCTTCTGAGCGAGCCCGCGCCACGTGTCCGGCACCGGCCGACCGTACCTGTGCATTTAAGCGCGGGGCGTACTGCTGTGATGCGCTACGTGCAACTCGAAAATTTCGCTTGTGTTATCCGCCATTACGGTTTTCACCGTGTCTTCTTTTCCATGTGGCGGGCATGGTTCTTTGAGCTTGCGGCGGATTGCGACTCTGGTTGCGAGAGGTTCACGGAGGTGTGGAGGCACCGCGGCGACCACGGCCGAGTTTTCCGTCATTTTCGACAAAGATCGCGGGCGTATTTTGGCTTTCTTTGTCGTGCACGAGCTCCGGAGGTTGTACGCTCTAGCTTTAGTCCACACTCCGTCCGTCCGCCGCAATCGGCCCGTCCGGCTTTACACCTGGTGGCTCGGCAGACCACCTCCGACAGCAGCATACGGCCGGTGGCTCGGCAGACCACCTCCGACATTGTGGCATACGGCCGGGCTAGCTCGGCGAGACCACCTCCGACAGCGGCGCCACGACCAAAGTAGCTCGGCGAAGCACGTCCGACACCGGCGGCGTCGCTGGCGTCGTGCCACACTTCGTGTGGAGAGCTTTAGTACACGCCATGGCACTAGCCAAAGGTGCGTCCGTCTCTGTTGGTCGGCCGCTTTCGCGTTTTTATTAACTAACAATATTTTTTCTTTGTGCGGTACATTGCCCTATGGCGGCGTGGGCGCCATCACGTGGGCGCAGCGGGCGTGGGCGAGTGGGCGAGGCCGCGAGACTTTTTGGTGGATGAGGACCGGCACCGCCCACGCCCGTGAGGTTACTGTCGGCTCCGGCTTCTCGGTGCGCCAAAGCACCACACAGAGACCAGTCTTTGTCCAGCCCTTTGCGCATCTCGGTCCTCGTCGAGATCGGGGCTCGAGACCGTCTTTCCCTCTCGGGGCGAGGCCCGACACAGCAGCCAGAGAAGGCGCCAAGCGAGCCGTGGGGAGAGGCGGAGGTGGACTAGGCGAGGCGCGGCAGGGAGGGATGTTGGGGGTGCGGTTGGGGGGCTAGTAGAGGCGTCTTGTTGCCTTGGCCGCACATTTTTCTTTATGTGATACTTTAATTTTGCATAATATATGATGCGGATTACTTTTGCGTTCTTACGTATACTCTTTCATATAATGCATGCTTGTTCAATGCATATCAATGCCTATAACTTAATGCACACGACTACTCGATGCAAAAGCCAACTCGATAAATGGCAAGCTGCAATGGCGCGTCCACCATTCACTTACATACGTTCACGACATTGAGCGTAATTGCGACACATCGATACAACATGTCAACTTCGATAAAAGGCAACCGCAATAACGCGTTCACCATTTAGTTACATGCTTCATGAGATTCAACATAAGTGCATACTGAAGGGACACTAGCGGCGTATGAGCTTCTCGCCCTCCCTAATTGTAGAAGGTGCCTCTGCAACCCACATAGAGTGTTCTCCGGTTAGGCGCCTCGGGCGTGGTATTTGTCGTTGTAGTGTGCACATATGCGACTAGGGTTGTACGCAGGCGACATGCGGGATCATAAAGAACTTCCTATGTTCACGACCTCCTCATTGCCCCTCTCGTGGCTTGCATCTGTTGGCGGAGGTTGTCATTTTGCTCATTCATTTCGTCAATTTGTGCCTCCAAATGAAAGATTCGGTTCCACATACATCGGTACCGCTGGCAATTCGTTCACGGGAGGATCGATCCGGCGGGTGAAGTTGCATTTCGCCATCTGCTACAAGGGACGGTTAGTATGGACGATGTATTACCAGTAACATAAACAAAACTACTTACCCCAGAGTATGGGCATCGAAAGGGCCGTCTATGGCCTGCACGATAGCGTCCTCCCGGTGTCCGCATTTCGGCCACTTAGGTTGACCACGCTTGTTCGGCATCAACCGGTGGTTAGGGCCGAAGTCCTCCATCCTTTCGGGGAGAAGGTCAAACGGGTGAACCGGTTGGGTGGTCCTGGCGTCTGCCATCGTATATTCTTGTAAAAGCGGAGAAAGTTCTTCCTCCTACGGTTTGAAGGGTCGAGTGGTCGTAATTGGGGCGTGGGCGTGCATTTTATAGGCCCGCGAGAGACTAACAAAGCGAGGTGGCTTTTTGCGCAATGATAAGACCACGGGGCAGCTTTGCGATGATAAGGCGACAGGGCAGCTTTGCGCGGTGAGAAGACCACCGCAGGCGCAGCTTTGTGCGATGATAAGACCAAAGAAGCGACTTTCTGCGGTGACAAGACCACACCGGGCAGCTTTGCAAAGCGAGAAGACCACACGGGGCAAGCTTTGCGCGATGATAAGACCGAAGAGAGCGACTTTCTGCGATGACAAGACTACGGGCCAGCTTTGCGCGTTGAAGACCACCGCGGTGCGGCTTTGGGCGATGATAAGACCAAGCGAGACAACTTTGCGCGATTTAGGGTTTAGGTTTAGGGTTAGGCTTTTGGATCGACTTGACAACCTGACCACCTCGCCCGACTTTTAAGACCGAAAAGACAAGACTCTGTAAAGAAAGGCGTGAAAACACTCTGTCTCGCCACTTTTGGGGCCGATAAAACTGACACTCTGCAAAGCAAGCCATGACTTCTCCTTTGCAAAGTAAGGCGTGACAACACTATGCCTCGCCCGACTTTTCGGGCCGACTTGACAACACTCTACCTCCTCGGCTTTTGAAATTAAAAACAAGACTCTCTACTCGCATGAAATTAACCACACCATGCCAACCATGGAGCTTATAAAGAGGGTTGAACCAAACCCAACTCTCACAACACTACACAACACATACCCGACTATGGACTCTTGGCAAACTTCTCTGCGAGGTTGTTGAAGAAGCAAAAGTAACCAGCGAGAAGAGGAACAAGCTACAATACCGGATAAATCAATGAAAGATGCTCGGTACCACCACGTTTTACGATCCCGCGATGTGTGTGTGGCGAACGTCAAAGATCATTGATCCACACACCCGAACACGTACGCAGGCGTACTACACATGCGGGCATCACCTCGTAAGTGTTTCTTTTCGCGTGTCGATTTTCCTCTCCCAACGTTCAATTCCTTAAATTTTTAACTTCATCCCCACGTAATGGCAACCGAGATACTGCGCCACTTCTTCCGATGGATCGGCGGCCCGAGATGTCTGACAGGGCATTCATCCGTGATACATCTTTGAACTACTCGGTGCGGGCGAGAACCGTCGCGGTGGAAACCTTACGTCTGGGACCTGTTGAGGAGGCACGAAGGAGCCACATACTACGCAGGCGTAATCCATATCGATGGCGTCGGTTATGAAGAGTTTACATCCTTATTACGTAAGGTTTCCTGTCACGGTGTACCCATCCATCATACAATCGCGGAGACATGGACAACCCGACATACCCGCCAGCGTGCCGATCCGCGACAAAGGCAAGGAAAGGCTCATCGCGGTTGAACCGCGCCACAGCGTATCCGATGCGCCGGCGTAATCCGTATGGGCGATGTGAGTTCTGAAGAATTTACATCATTCTTACGATTTTCACTATCACGGTGCCCTTACATCACGGAATCGCGGGACATGGGCGACTTGACATACCGGCCGGCGTGGGCAGTCCGCGACAAGGGCATAGGAAAACTCATCTTGGTGAGCAACGCGCCACAGCGTATCCGATGCGCCGGCGTAATCCGTGTCGGCGGCGTGAGTTATGAAGAATGTAAATCCTTCTTACAATTTTAAATATCGGTGTACTTACATCAAGGAATCGCGGGATATGGGCGACTTGATATACCGGCCGACGTGGACACTCCGCGACAAGGGGAAGGAAGGCGGCGAGGAGTTCAACGCCGATTGGCAAGGAAGGAAAATGGCCCGGTCCTTGATGAGTCGAGTCATTACATAGTAGTCCCACGTCCTACCCCATGTTTTTACTATCCCTAAAGGCGTGTATACTTACATGGTCCGGATGCTTGTGTTACAATGTCTAGTAGTAGTAGCGAGGATGACTAAAGCAATTAGCGAACCATCATGCCATGTGACTCGTGTAGCGTGTACATGCGTGGACTCTAATGTAGTTACAGTTAGGAGACCCATCAAAGCAAGACTATATTGCAAGTATGCCTCTTCTAGTGGAATCCCGAGAAAGAACCATTACGCACAGACATTGAATCCTTCATGTTTTAGGCCATCTTCATAATCACAATGAGCGTTCTCGGCCCTTCACTCATAATGCATATAAGCTTCATAAAATGCGACATCGACTACATGCCTACATACGCATATACGTTCAGACGACTTCATCGAGGAGAGACTCCCTCACGCATCGTAATATCACTTACCTTTGTACTTACATATCATTCTTGTCTCAATCGTCCTCATAAAATTCAACGAAATTTACCACACTACAACAATATACTTGATCACAAAATGTTATTGCGAGTCGACAAATTTACGTACCCATGATATTCTCTGAAAATAACAAGCAGAGCAACCAACATCGTTGACAACACTATTATTTTCAAAATAAATAACATGATATAATCAGATTTGCTAAATTTAATTAACCTACAAAATGTAATATTCATTACAACTCAATTAAACAATAATTAAAAAGCAAAAAGGATGTGGGAGCTCACAATAAGCCATAGGGTTGGGCGACTAGTTCTGTCGCCCATTGTTAAGGCGGCCTGGCAATCTTGCCGAGAGTTAGGCGTGGTTTGATCGCCCAACCCTATGGCGACAGGAGTGAAATCGCCCAACCATTGGGCGACAGACGTATATTTTTGTAAAAAAAAAATATCGCTGGAATACTTTTGATATTTCAAATAAAAAATAGATTATTTAAAAAAAAATTCTCTTTTTCTCTGGAACGAAGTTTCTCTCGAGCTATTTTCTCTGGAAGCGATATGAGCAAGCGTTGAAGGAAGAAAATTCTAACAGGATTAGTTGCTATTGTTTATTTTCTCTGATGTATTTTCTAAGTTCACACGATGACATATTGACATTTCCTTGGACGCTTTCTTTGTACTCTGTTGGTAAGTCGACTTCCATGCACAAAATGGTGCGTCAATACTTAATAGTTGTCCATGATTAAGTCCTTATTGAACACTATGCCTTAATTTCTTTGGATCGACAACACTTCTCTTACTCTTACGGATGCACTATACCTTGTTATTTGGCATTTGGTGGCGGGAAAAAGTGCGTTTTCGTAAAGAATGAAACCCTGATTTTCAAGATGTGATCGATGATGTACATGCTAAAGCTTCATTAGAAGGAGAGCGTATAGTTTAAATCAATCATCGATGTCGCGGTCAATGTGTGTACATGATCCGGAGAAGAGCAAGTGGAGGGCAAGAGATGAACAGATTAATGGCGGGGTTGTTGCTCTGCTCAATGCTATCTCTTCTTGACCCGAGGCGTTTTGTCATGGGCCGGACTACTGTTTACCTATAAACAGTACATGTGGTACTGTAGCACCACGGTCTATTTATGCTGGGCCCCACGGGTCCATTAGTAGTTAGAAAATAGAGATAGAATAGTTAGTTTTCTTATTAGTTGAGTTTACTGCCTTAGAGATGTATTCTATCTAATAGAGATAAGTTTCTTTAAAAATAGAGATTGTTTCTTAGAGGTCAAGTCGGGTCGTCCCTATAAAAGGGATAGCATGCATCCATTATCAAGCAAACAAGAAGAATTAATCTAGTCTCCCTTTCAAGGTTTCATCATCCCAGTCTATAGTCTAATCTCTCATCCCACCAAGCCGACGCCGTCCGGCATTCTTCCTCACGGTGTTTACCCTGTTATGAACTAAGGTTTGTTACATTTGGTATCAGAGCAGTCGATCCCTTCCCACGACTTGTGCAACCATGGTTATGGCAACAAATTAGACCATCAGACCTGCCGCCAAGTCGTTGGCCATGATAAAGGCTAACGCCAACAAGATAGCCATGAGTTTCAATAACAACGACAAGAAGATAGTGTCCATCTTCCTCGACATGCATGCCACTTTGGAGAAGATGATCGTGGCGACAACAGTGAAGCCTTCCACGACGGCGGCGATACCTTCTGTAGAGGTGGTGACACCTTCCACGACGGCGGCAGAGTTACCTCCAGCAACTACGGCAGCTGCCGCACTTCCACATCTTATCGTAACGCTGCCGGAGCCCATCGTGGCCCTACCGAAGTTCATCGTGGCCACTGTGTAGTTGTCAGGGTTGCTACCATGCCTGCCACAGCGATCGATGAGTTTGCCGCACCAACGTGTGGAGGCAATGATCTTCAAGAACTCATGTCGCCATCGCAACCTCTCGTCAACATGGGGTCACATAGGGCTTCAGCCATGGCCGCCGCCACAGCTTGAGGACGAGCTATCGCGAAAAGAGGGGAGTAGTTGTTATGGGCGGAGACTCTTGTTCACCGTGAAGCGATACATGCGATCTTGTAGCACCACGCACTATTCATCTTAAGACCCCACGGGTGCATTAGTAGTTAGGAAATAGAGATAGAATAGTTAGTTTCCTTATTAGTTGGGTTTACTTTCTTAGAGATGTATTCCATCTAATAGAGATAAGTTTCCTTAAAAATAGAGATTGTTTCTTAGAGGTCAAGTCGGGTCGTCTCTATAAAAGGGATAGCATGTATCCATTATCAAGCAAGCAAGAAAAATTAATCTAGTCTCCCTCTCAAGGTTCTATCATCCTAGTCTATAGTCTAATCTCTCATCCCACCAAGCCTATACCATCCGGCTTTCTTTCTGACAATATTTACCCTGTAATGATCTAAGATCATTACATTTCGCTACACGTTTACTTTCTTGCCGTTGTCTTCATCCAAGAGTCCAAAGCTCATCTTTGGTTAATGTATACATTGCGATTGATTCCATTCTAACAGGGCCCGAGTTTATGGGTGGGTTATGATAATGAATGGTGTAAGTAGGTAGCATTTGAAATCGAGAGAATCGAGGAGACGAGTTGATGCTTGTGTTGACATGATCGTGGGGCGGAATCGGTGGTGATCTTGAGCAAGTTGGTGTTTGATAAAATAAAAATAAAAAAGCTAAAGATTGTATGCATTTTTTATCTATATATTTTTTATTTTCCTCCCATTTTCTATATTTTAGATTATGATGTTTTGATGTTGATGATTTTTTTGAAATAATATTAAGTTAAAAGATAATTACAAAAATAAATAGTCAAAATAAAAATTACAAAAATAAATAGTCGAAATAAAAATTACAAAACTAGGCGCATGTTGCTAATTGAAATGGCGACGCTCCTGTCGCCATTCCAATTGGCGACAGGGGCCTAGCCACTGGCGATAAGGAGCTCAACGATACCCAGAGCTCCCTGTCGCCATTTGAATTGGCGACAGGTCTCTGTCGCCAATTCATCTGACAATAGGCATCCTTAATTTTTTTAATTTTAAAATTTAAAAAACTACAATTTCAAATGGCGATAGGGGTTCCGCAAGTCCCTATCGCCATTCCAAATGATGACACAATCTCTCCTATAAAAGACTCTCGAAACCCAAAAATTCGGGAAAAACTCACTTTTATTCAGAAAAAAGAAAACTGGGAGGGAAGGGAGAGGAGTAGAGAGGAGGAGAGAAGCTAGTGAAGCGCTATCCGTCCGATCGCCCACCTTTCAGGTAATTTTTTTTAACCAAATGGATCACATAGTTTTGGATGTACGGTTACGTAGTGTAGTATGTTGTACATAATCATTTTTGGTGGGTAGTCTAGTTGTAGATAAGTGGTTAATCATGAAAATCTTATTTACGGTGCAGTACGTCAAATTTGTCAGACACCACCAACTTCAAAATTTACTACGGTTAAGAGACTATTCTTGAGGGTCCTAAGGGGATTGATTTGCGTTATTTCCAATCGGCGACCGTGTCCCCGCTAAGACCAAAGCAGCGTACATGGGGCGCTGTGATGCGGTGGTTGTTTAACTCATTCGATTTGGACCATGCTGTGTATAATATGAGATTGAGTTGCCTTGTCCCCCCCCCCCAGCAACACAGTGCACATATTAGGAGTTAGTGTAGCTCAAGGGAACAAGGTCATGGTAGTCATATGTACGTATGGCGAGGGAGGAAGGGTGGGATTTAGTCCTTCTGGACCAGGCTTATGCCAAGCTCACTCCTGCATTGGCGGCTGAACAAAAAGGGGGTGGTGATGCCGAAGAAGAAATCAGAGACTCCAGCCACAGCGTGGCACATACAATGGTTGAAGCTTCCAGAGTTGCTGATGGTGTCGATGAAGACCCTGCGGAAGTAGCTCCTTGGTCGAGGCAAGCTTGTGGAAGCTTCTTGGCGAGGTGAGCTAGTTCTGCGGCACATTCCATTGTTCTCAAATAGATGTCGTTTTAGAATCACGAGGAGCGAGGCTCGTGAGAGAACCACGAGAAAAGCAGGGAATTGGCGGTAGAGGCCAAAGGCGTAGGCAAGAATTACAATGTTGAGCTGCATAAAGAAGGGCAAATGGCCTCGATCCACGCGATGAGTCCGACCCTCTTCGTCCATATATCCCATGTATTTCTAATTTCCTAAAGGCATGCGTGCACTGTCCTTGGTTCGTTAGCCTGCTTGCCATGTAACCCCTTGTCGGATCAAATGTCTTATTGTTATCGTTGCACCATTTTTCCAAAGTTCACCGTGTGTGAATTTTCTAGCGCATCGCAATATCACTTACCTTCATACTTACGAATCATTGCAACCTCTATCGTCCTCACAAAATTCTTCAGAAATTTAGCGCACTAGAACAACATACGACGATCACAAAATATTATTGCAAGTCTTACAAATTTCGTACCCTTCAGATTCTACAAAAATCACGAACGGACCAACCAACCTTGTCACCACCCTTTTATTTCCAAAAAAAATAACACCTTACAACAGGATTTTCTAAATGTAATACGTACAAAATGTAACATTTATTCCCACACAATTATTCAAATCGGATTTATTAAATAGCAGATCTACTACTTCAAATCGCCCAGTGATTGTACGACTTTAAGTAAGTCGCTCAACCACTGGGCGATTTAGTAAAGTCGCTCAACTATCAGGTGACTCTAACGTCAGTCGCTCCATGGTTGGGCGACTATGGCCAGTCGCCCAATGGTTGGACGACAAGGTATAAGTCGCTCAACGGTACGGCGACTGATGATTATTTCTGACAAAAAAATAAGATAGTATTATTTCTGTAATTCTGAATAAAAAATAGATTATTTTTAAAAAATCCTACATACTCTCTTATTATTTAATTTAATTATATCGTTCTCTGTCAAAAAAAGTGTCACGGAGGGAATCAATTGATTCCCTGAATCGGATAGGCCTGCCTAACAAGGGAAGGACCATCTCCGCACCCATCCATCTATTGACTTGTCTAAGAAATTTAAAAGTTTTGCATAAAACAATATCAGTAGATCAATACATTTTACGTCTACAAGGAACTTTGCAAATGTCACTTTCTCTAGCTCTTATTTGCCTCCACCAAAAGGAAGTTGATCAAGTTGCTAACAAATAGGCACATGTAGCACATTCCATTTGTTCTCAAATAGATGTCGTTTTAGAGCATGTAGTCAAGCATTCAAAACTTTGACCGCTAATATAAAAAATTATTTAAGCTGTCACATAAAACTTTTGGCAAGGGTCGATGAGCATACATACATGCGACTTTTGGCCACCACTAAAATTTGGAGAATATTAGAAAACGGACAAAATATTCTTGAATTGGAATATGAAAGCATACCGAGCGGAATCCCAATAATTTGCGTCAGATTTCATTAGCGTTACTCTGGAGAAAAAACATGTTGAATTCCATCCATCATTGCTGAAATTCTTGATTTTTGGACCACTTGAGTCGAAAGGTGTTACTGCGTCGCTACAAATGGCTCACTTGTTTGAGTTCTGCCGGTTTGACTTTCGGGACACGAGGCGAGTAGCGGCAAATGCTTCTCACAAGCGCAACTTGAGACCAGTCGGTGTTGAAATTCTTGACATCACCTCTCTGAAGCTACAACCACTCGAGGTCAGGCCATGGCCAGAGTGTTGGGTCACGGGTAGGCTATGATAGCAATAAATCAAAAATTTCTACCACGTAAACTAGAAAACCAAGCAAGTAGATGATCACAGATCGTTACCACTAAACACACAGAGCAGCGGAAGAAGGGTTGGAACAGCCTGGTCCAACGTAGAGCGCGTCGGTGCGGTGGTCGTGGTCGATTGTATGCTTGTGACGTCCCACCCTGTGATGCACCGCAGAGGTCGGGAGGACCTTTTTTTTTGACTGCGGAGCCACCACGGAAAGGTGGTAGCACCGCGCGGTGTATTCGAGGAGTGCGGGACCTCCCGAGGTCTTCAGGACCTCACAGGAGGTCTTAACCCCATTGACCTCCAGGGAGGTCTTTAAGACCTCCTTGAGGTCTTGGCTGCAACCCCTCGGTAGCACCTCGGGTACATCACAAGAGAGGTCCGCCAGGACCTCCCGATTAAGTCGTGGGACCTCACGGAGGTCTGTCCTGTGCATCCGAGCTAGTCCTAGGACAGCGAGCTAGCTCACACAAGAACACCGGCTAATATCACAACCACGAGGTCAAACAAAGATGAAGCGAGACAAATTAACTTTATATAACAGGACCTTATGGTCAAGCTTGTTAACAAGAGTGCGCTTGAGGGCTTACAAAACCGACAAGGACTTACAACAAGGCAACAAGGGCTTTAAGGCTCCAACACCAAGCGAGCACCGCCATCCAACAAGCACCACAGTTTGTCGGGTGGAGGGCGTCCTAAGCGACTTAGTCGTCGAAGAACTCTTCCTCAAAGAGTGCAGCGCCTCACCTTGATCATCTTCATAATCTGCTTTGACCACAGGGCTTGAGCCATGAGTACATTGAATGTACTCGGCAAGTCCTGAAGAGCATTTATCACGATAATAATAATGCAAGGGCTTACCAAATGAGAGCTGTATGGTTAGTTTAGCAAAGCGATTTGAACAATAATAGTAGTAATAGATTGAAGGCGTGAGGTAAAACAATAGTACATAATACATTTGATGATGAAAATGTGGAGTGAGCACCAACTCACATCCACAACAACAATGGGGAAGTCTGGTCACACGTGGTGAGTCCTCACCAAAACCCTCTGGAGCACCCACTCCGGAGGTTGAACCTACCTTACTGAACCTGGCAAGGCCAACCTTGACCCCTCTGGGTAGGCCAAGGTCTCTTGAGAGCAAAGCCAAGGAATCTCATTGAAGTGTCGATGGCACAAGCTTTTGAAACAACTACCCCTTGCACTATTTTCCTTGAGCATGTCCATGACCAAAGACTTGGCTATTGAATAGATCTTATACTCTGCGAGAGGTGTACAACTTTACCCACAATCACGATCTCTCTAGCGGGGCGGGTTCGGTCACCCTTGCTCACTTCCTAAGGTGGCAGGTCTAGAAAGCAGCAAGGCCTTCAAAGCTTTGAGGCCGACTCGGAGCTGCCCGCTAAGGTTCATAATCCCCCTTTGGTCTAGAAGTCCCTTGAGGGTTCATGGGGTGCCCCTCTTGCGCCAACGAATCACACGCTCAACCACAACCCCAAGCCATCCCATTGCTAATTATTCAGCCCAGACCATTCCATAAATGATCTTGTGGTTGCCTTTGTTGAGCCCAGATCAATAGACACAAAGTTAAGTCCTTAATTGTGCTAAGGCAAGACTTCCACAACCAAGTGTGCACTGCACCACTACTCCTCCTGCCTTCTTGCCTCGGCAAAACAATTTGTATTAACCCATGCCAAAAGACCACCCGTCTTGGCACAACAATTTTAACCAAGTGGTCTCACACCATAGTCAATCTGACTTAGGCATCACCCGCCATTTGCTCAGCAAATGGCACCAACCACACATTCCATAAGTTATTAGTCAAGATTATTAGAGATGAAGCATGATCACGTTCGAACCACGTTTTCTAAGCAAAGCTATAAGACCTCTGCCCCCATGTTGGCAAATATCAAAGAACACCAACTAAATATCCACCTAAGGCTCACAAGGTGAACATGACAACATGATAGGGATAAAGTATGAAGGAGGCATCTGACAAGTAGGCAAGTAACTACAGCCCAAACCATTTTCTTATAAACATAGCCATGCATGATAGAGTAAAAGCAAATACATTTGCAAAACTAGGTTCAAAATGATCAAAAGGAAGTGCGTGGCTTGCCTTGGTCAAGCGGTGGAGAGCCTTGATGAGAAATTTGGGTCCAAGATCTCCTCAAACTCGTGATATACGTTAGCAAGAAAACCAAATAAGCAAAACCACGCTAAGCCAAAGAACTTCAAAAGACTACAAGGAACACAAACCAACTCGGCAGAAAGGAAAACCAAGAAACTTCAGCCACGGCCTCAACGAGCTCTGGGGAGGTCTCGCGCAAGGAGAAACGGTAGGGGAGACAAGGAAGAAATGAGCAACGAGTTACAAAGGCTTGCCGCCCGGGCTATATATAGCGAGTTGGTGGAGTGCACCACAAGAAGCTTCGATGGCGTGTTGTGCAATCCAGGGCAACTAGGCGGGGCTTGCCTAAAAGAATTGAAATAAAGTATCTCGAGATGTATTTGCATTTAATGTGACCCGACACCTATTAAATCGCCTGAGTCTGAGGCAAGGGCAATAATAAGCGAGGTTGAGAGAGTGGCGAGTGGGGCGATCAAAGGGTGCACCTTGGTCAAAGAGGTGGCCCCACAAAGGTTGCCCATAAAAGACCACGAGGAGGTCTTGGGCGGGAGGTCCAGCAGCTCACACGAGGAGGTCGACACTCGAGATCTTCACAAGGGTGGTCTAGTGGTCAAGATCTCAAGGGAGGACCTCAGCGGTCGAGATCAAAGTGCGAGGAGGTCTGACGAGTAGATCTCTAAAAGGGAGATCTAACGGTCAAGATCTCAAGGGAGGACCTCAATGGTCGAGATCAAAGGTGCGAGGAGGTCTGACGAGTAGATCTCCAAAGGGAGATCTAATCGGTCAAGATCTCAAAGGGAGGACCTCAGCGGTCGAGATCAAAGTGCGAGGAGGTCTGTGAGTAGATCTCAAAGGGAGATCTAACGGTCAAGATCTCAAAGGGAGGACCTCAGCGGTCGAGATCAAAGGTGCGAGGAGGTCGACCAGCGAGGATATTCGGGGTTAGAAGGTGGTCTTTACAAAAGACCGGCAAGGATCGAGAGGTGGTCCTTACCGCAACGACGGAAGAGGTCACGGGAACAAAGGAAAACAGCGTAGCAAAGCGATGCCGTTCGATTGGAATCAGGCGGTCGAGAAAAAGAAAGGCGTTCGGACCATCAAGCGTTACCTCGCGATTGAGCCGTCAAATCGGATCAAGCGGCGCCAAAACAAAGGGGCGTTCGGACGGCGAAACGAACCAATGGGACCAAGCCGTCGATTTAAATCGGACGGCTAGGAGAAAAAGGGGCGTTAGGACCAAGCTAACGTGCCCTTAGGATCGGGCCATCAAACAACATTGGGCGGTCCTAGGTGAGGAAGCAAAGCCTCAGCGTCTGTTGCAAGAGTCAAAAATGGGTTCAAGTGCTAAGGAAGTGCGGACCTTTGGATCCAAGAAGGAGGACACAGGCGGCTAAGATCTCGAGAGGGAGGTCCTAGCGGCGAGATCTCAACAAGGGAGATGCAATGCGGCTAAGATCTCGAGAGGTGGTCCTAACGGCGAGATCTCAACAAGGGAGATGCAATGCGGCTAAGATCTCGAGAGGAGGTCCTAACGGCGAGATCTCAACAAGGGAGGTCCAAATAGACAAGAGGAGGTCTAGGAAGGTCCCAAAAAGTATTTGGGAGGTCGGAGAAACTCTGGGCGCCCAAGGAACTTCGGGAGGGTTGAAAAAAAGAGGTGAGAGGTCAAGGGAGGCGGTGAATGGTGGGGAGGTCTAAATCTCAAAGAGATTCAAACCAACAAAGGAAGTTAAAAGAGAAGAGACCAACTAGGGGCACACAGAGAGAGAGGGAGAACGAGCAAGCTCCAAATAAACAACAAAGGCACTGAAACAAATTTAGTTCAAGTTTGGTTTAATCAATTAAAGCTCTTTTGAAAACTCAAGTTAAGCTTTGAACTCTCAACAAAACCAAATGGTTACTTTTGGTCCTCCCGGACCTCCTGCGGTGCATCACAGGGTGGGACGTCACACTGCTCTAGCAACCTCTGCAGTTCCTTATGAAGATCGCGGATCATCCTCAAGCGTAACAGTAACCACAATAGCGCCTCTACGGTATCCACACGTCCAGAGAAGGAACAACCATGCGCCAGTGTGCTAGCACCAAGTCGTACGGTAGAGCTCTCAGGAAGATGGAAGCTAGGGTTTCGGTGGAACAACTCAACTCACGACTTTCGTATGTCTTGTCTATCACGTTCACCCGTACCTCCCACAGCCTCATGCATCTCCTTATATAGTGCTCGTGACGGATCCTATTCGAACATGTTTGACGAATCGTATCTGTACTGGTTTGTTCCAACCCATTAAGTGTGTGACCCTGTAGGTTCATACGTAATCGGTTGTGACTTGGAAACCTTTTCCGATCATGAGTCATTAGCGGTTCCTAGCAGAACATAACGATTCCCGAATACACACAAATTATATTGGATAAATCTTAGTGCAATATGATCTATGACTATGTCCCCATCACTTACGACCAAGTCCTATCTCTATACGACCAGTTCGTTTTTGGTCACGACCAGTTCGTAACTCCTTACGACCAGGTTTCGACCACTCTGTGATTACGTTCGATCGGTCTCGACCAGCTCGTATCTCCATCGACGATCCGTGTGATCGAACTAACGACCTACTCGTGTATACTCCCTTTGCCTCACGATGTCTGGTTGAACTCCAGGTGAGAAGTTGTGTCATCCATGGACTGTTCAATACTTTCTCGATCGAGTGTCGGATAACTTCACATGGTCGAACGCTTCGACCACTAGTGGCATGGACATGCACTTTCTTTATCCGACCACAACGAGGGGCCCAGAGACATCTCTCGTGTTATGTAAGGAGGGGCAAATTCCATATCCGACCAGTCACATTCTTTCGCATGTTTCATAGCATACCCGAAAGCTACCTTTATAACTACCCAGTTACGAGTAGCGATTAGCAACCCTTAAGAGTGCTATTACACATGTAGGAAATCATGCTGATCTCAGGTCTAAGGATTATACATCATCATTGCTTGAGACCAACGAATGACACATAGAATCATAACAATCTCAATAATGTCTCAAGGTGGGTCAATCCAACTCCATGTTCTCTAACATGTGTTCACATTATTGATTCGATATCCCTATATCCATGACCGGTGAAACATAGTCATCAATCAATATAATGTGCTGGTCGATAGAGTCAATAGTATTCCGACCATTGACATCCGACCAGGGATACATTTAGAACAACATCATATAAGTTAAGAGTTTCACCAACAAATCACATACTTGTTAATCTTCATAACCAATGTTCATTCAAGGAACAGGATAACATATTATCCAATATTATGACATAATGAAATACAATCATTCTCTATGATTGCCTCTAGAGCATATTTCTAACAGTCTCCTACTTGCACTAGAGTCAATCATTAAGGTATCTAATACCGATAGCTCTTATGTGCGCCTCATGCTTGGGTTGTGTGAGAGGCTTTGTCAACGGATCAGCAACATTTAAATCCGTATGAATTTTGCATATCTTAACATCTCCTCTATTCACTAACTCGCGAATAAGATGATAACACCTGAGTATATGTTTGAACTTATGATGGGATCTAGGCTCCTTAGCCTGAGCAATGGCTCCATTGTTGTCGCAATAGAGATCCATTGGGCTCGAGGCACTCGAAACCACACCCAACTCAGCAAGGAACTTCCTTATCCAAACACCTTCTTTCGCAGCTTCAGAAGCCGCAATTTACTCGGCCTCCGTCGTAGAATAAGCAACCGTCTCTTGCTTGGAACTTTTCCAGCTCACTGCTCCTCTATTCAAAATGAATACAAAACCAGATTGCAAACAATAATCATCTTTGTTGGTTTGAAAGCTTGCATCGGTATAACCATTTACAACGAGCTCTTCATCACCACCATTAACTAGGAACGCATCCTTAGTCCTTCTCAAGTACTGAAGGATGTTTTTCACAGCTGTTTAGTGATCTTCACCGGGATTAGCTTGGTATCTGCTCGTAACACTTAGAGCATATGATACATCTGGTCGTGTACATAGCATAGCATACATGATAGATCCAACAGGCGAAGCATATGGAATCCTACTCATTTTGTCTCGCTCATCAGTGGTCGTAGGACACTGATTCTTGCTAAGATTAATGACATGTGCCATGGGCAAAAATCCTCTCTTGGAATCTTGCATGTTGAACCGTTTCAACACTTTGTCTATGTACATATCCTGGCTTAATCCAATAAACCTCTTAGATCTATCTCTATAGATCCTTATACCAAGAATATATGCTGCATCTCCTAAATCTTTCATTGAGAAACTATTTCTTAATGAAGTTTTAACATATTCAAGCATTGGAATGTCATTTCCGACCAGTAGTATGTCATCTACATACAAGATCAGAAACACAAGCTTGCTCCCACTAACCCTTTTGTAAACACAAGGTTCTTCTTCGTTCTTGATGAAGACAAACCCTTTGACCACTTCATCAAAACGAATGTTCTAACTCCGAGATGTTTGCTTCAATCCGTAGATGGACTTATTAAGCTTGCATACCTTTCTAGCTTCCTTTGGATCGATAAAACCTTCAGGCTGTATCATGAACACATCCTCACTTAGGTTTCCATTAAGGAAAACCGTTTTGACATCTATCTGCCATATCTCATAGTCGAAATATGCAGCAATAGTTAGAATGATCCGAATAGACTTAAGCATCGCGACAGGAGAGAAGGTTTCATCATAATCAACCCCTTGAATTTGTCTGAAACTCTTCGCAACCAGTTGTGCCTTATGAATGTGAACATTTCCATCCATATCTATCTTTTTCTTAAAGATCCACTTGCACTCAATGGTCTTAATACCATCAGGTGCATCAACCAAGTTCCAAACTTGATTATCATGCATGGACTTTATTTCGGATCTCATGGCCTCATGCCATGACTCAGAGTCTGGGTCTATCATCGCTTCCGCATAAGTTTTAGGCTCATCATTATTCACCAATAATACGTCATGCCCATACCTTATAGGCAATAGACGTGGCCTTTTTGATCTACGTGGGGCTAATGCCTCATCTACAGGTTCAACAATATATTGTCCAAATGGAGCTCCTCCAACCTCTTGAGCTCACTTATAGAATCTGGGATATTGCCACTGAGCCCATTCCCTCCAACATCGAAGAGATTATGCCATTGAGTGCTCCTTCTAACAGATTGTTAGGTAAAGAGAGGTGCTCTAACGAGGTAACATTGAAGAGCTCATATGGAAGAGTCCCCTTTGAGGTGGTTGTGGCAGTGAGCAATGTCGATATGGAGCGATTCTGCAGAGCCACGGAGGGGCCTTCCACTAAATTGGTCATAATAGAGTCGAAACCTTGCAAAGGATGGTGCAGCACGAAGCGAAGTTAGTATCTGCCCGATAAAAGGTGTTGTTCTTGGCATTGAGCACGATCAAATTGTTCATCGCCTCCCATGTGGTGGATGGAAGCATCACGTAAATGAATTACTCGAAATGTTTAGTACTGCGAGAGGCCGTCGGGGTTGAAGATGGAAGTTCACGCGAGCCTCTGTTAGGTGGTTAAAAGCGGCGTCAAGGAGAATGATCTTCTTTGGAGGACACGGTTCGGTGATAGATCACCGGACAACGAGTTGTCGCGACGGAGTTGATCTTGTGACGAGCGGTCGAGTTGCCAAGGGGCCGAGATGTGCCCCTCAAGGCTCCTAGAAGCCAACAAGACATCGGTGACCATTCTATCACGGGCTGCGGTGATGCCTTCCCATGTCTGACAATCGTGCCATTACCCCGCGACACGGTGAGGCCATCGTCGTGGGAGAGCCCAGCGAGGAACTGGAGCAAGGAGCTCTTCTCCTGCTCGGCGCATGAGATGGCGAAAGGGGCCAAGGAGAGCAGCAGCACAAGAGCAAGGCCAAAGAAAGGCAAGGTGTAACGTCCGTTTTCGGACAGTCAAATAGTAAATGTTTTCGTTTCGTTCTTCGCCATAATTCAACTAACTCCTATTTTCGAAAACCCTCGTTCTTCATCGGTTTGAGTTTCAAATGCATTGCTTGTAGCGTTTGAAATTAATTTGCATGATCGAGGATTTCTCCTCCGTTTGAACCTTGGACCAACTTCAAGGCTGGACTTCGCCTCTACCTCGGGCTCGGCCCACTTCCTCTCTCGGGCCAGCCACCTTGCCCGCCTCCGGCCAGCCAGCCTTCCTCTTCTTCTCTCCTCCCTGCTTGTTCCTCTCCACAGGGCAGCCAGGCAGTGGTCTCCTTCTCTCCCCCACAGTGTGTGCCCTGCTCCCTCTGCTCCCTGCTGTTGCCAAGTCCTCCTCACTGATCAAGCCGGTCGGCCAGCGACGGCGCCAAACCTCCCCGCACCAGCGATGGCGGCTTCGCCCATCTCCGTCGGCTCACTTTGCCCATTGCAGCCCCCCATCTTTTCTTTGCCCTGCGCCAACCTTTACTGGCCGCGCCCATTCCTCTGCTCTCTGCCGCGCCCTTGACCGGAGCTCCAGCGTCGCGACCTTTGCTCCCTCTGCTCTTCTGCTCCTCTGGCGCCGCACCCACCGGTGACCTCGAAGCCGTCCGTCGCCCGCGTCGGCCGCAGCGTCACCGCCAGCGTCTCGCCCGTGGACGGCCATGCGCCTTGGCTGCTTGCGCCCTGCCTTGTAGCCCCGTCGGCTTCGTCCTCGCCCGTCCTCATGTTGCACCTCAACCACCCAGCGCGAGCACCCATGCCGCCTCGGGGCCTTGGCTCTTGCCGCTCGTCCTCGCCCTTGACTGAGCTCCACCCGTTGCCATCTCCGCGCCCTTGGCCCTATTTAGTCCCCTTCCCTCCCGGGGCTCCCCTGCCGCCCCTTGGCCTCGGTGAAAACATACCTCAAATCGCGAGCTCCCTCTTAAGCCGCCGCGCCGCCACCTCGCGGCCGCCTCGGTGAGCCCCCTTGCAACAACGCGTCTCCACGAGCCCGTGGCAGGAGCCGTCCCCCACCTCCTTCTCCGCCCGTCATTGGCCGTGTCCCCCTTGCGCCTCATCTTCTCCGCTCCCGGCCTTGCAGTTCTTGAAACGCCGCCGTCACCCAAAACGCCCGGACCGCTCCTCCGGCACCCCCTCACCCCATGTTGCCCGTCGCCTCGGCTCCACCGCTTGTCGTCGCCAGCTTGGCGCCAGCATAAAACTCATAAACCGCCGCCGCCCTTTCTTCCCTCTGCTGCGCCCGCCTCTCCCGGCCCGCCGCCTCCACCAAGACCGCCTCCCTCCGGCTTCCCAGCCCGCCACCAGCAGCCTCCCTGCCGCCTCTCTCATGCCGCCCCCCCGCCCATCTTGCCAGAAAGCCCTCTGTTTCTCTGCTTTATGTGCAGGAGAGAAAAAGATTGAGTTTTGTTTTTTTTTAGGGCGTGGCCCCACTGTCATTAGCTCTTCCCTCCCTCTGTGGCCTTGATGGGCCATTGCATGTATCTGTGCCATGGACCGAACCACCCCAAGGCATAGCATTTGTCTTAGTGGACTTGGTCCATCTTTGTTACGTGAACCCATGACCCTCTCTCTCTCTTTTCCTTTTCTTCCTATTAAGCCGTAAATTAGTATCTCCGTTATAGCTCCAAAAATTGCAAAATAAATTTCTAAAAATTTGTTAAATCAAGATCTTGCTAATGGCATAGGACTTGATTAATTTGGAGTTTATTTGTGTATTCTTTTGTATTTACTTGCTCTCTTTGCCGTTGTGCTTTTTCGGTAAATCGCTTGGTTTAGGATTGAAGGCAGGAGATCCTCAAGTTGATCAAGACCAAGAATATCACGATCATCTTGCCTCTAACCAAAAGCGAGTCAATACTTTGACCATGTTGCTCCTACATTTTATGTAAATTAGTTTCTTTTAAATTAACAAATTGCATGCTTTAATTTTTAATCAAATGTATGTTAAAGCTTAAGGTAGTTAATTACCTACTTGTTGTCTAATTAATTAATATTGCCATCCATGTCAACTTGAATCAATAACCCTTGTCACCCTAGTAATACTATGGTAATACTAGTTATAGGTCGTACTTAGGCGACATGCTAGCTTTGCTCAAAATCTGGGGTATTAAATACCCCAAATCATCATGTCTTCAAAAATAAAATGTTTTGGGTAGTCATTGGTGGTCTAATGACTAAAGCGAGAAAATAGTTTGGTTTACTCCTCAAAAACCCTAAAATGCTAGCTCTATCTGGGCGGATGGTGGCGGATTGGTGCTCAAGAACACGAGAATGATTAGGTTGTGGAATGAACCGCCCGAGATAACCCTAAGGACTTAATCGGTCCACGACCTCCGTGTTAAACAAGTACAACCACAAGTCTGCGAGAAAAACTTGCGACTTAGCTTAGTAGATTTATTGAACCTTGGATGCCATTTATTTGGGCGGATAAATGGGGAGCCAAGTGGATTTATTCGCTTGAATGGGACAGGAGGAGGTGACGTTTTGCGGTCGGTGAGGTATAGCACCGCTATGCCGATCGTTGAGTAAAACATCCGCTCAACATCATGGGCGTAACCCTATATGTCGAAAAATAGCGAGAAGGGCGAGATAAGTCGAAGCGTTATTGTGACAACCTCTCGACTACACATCTAAGGAATTGTGTAGGGCAATGAGTTAATTGTCTCTTGTGGGTAAAGTGTGCTATCTCTGCGAGTATTAAAGCTGTTTAAGCAGTAGTGCCTATAGTCAAAAGCGGACATGGGAACTTAACTTGAGTTAGTTCTATTCCAAAACTTTGTGGGTTGTATAAAAATGTGGCGGGCTCACCTAGCCTGAATTTGTTTTTCCTGGGTGGATGTACCCAGTCTTTGTTAATATGGTGGATGTAACCATGATCAAAATAAGCATGAAGGTGGAGGTAACCTCTGCTTTGAAATAATTATTGCACACTACTCTCTTTATAAAAATTGCAATTTGTTAAAAATGCTAAGTCATAGGTTTTGTAATTATAGTATTGCAAAACTTGCTTTATAAATAAAAGAACCCGAGCCATCCTTGTTAAGCCTTGCATATATATAATTGCATTTGTGTGTTGGCTCATGAGCACGTAGTAGTGCTCATCCTCGCTTCTCTCCCCACCCTTGAGATAATGAAGATGAAGGAGACTATGCCTACTACGATGGACGAAGGCGATGGACAAGGATATGGCGAGGTAGGATAGTTACATAGTTTAGATCTCGCCCGATCTAAGTAGACTTCGTTGGTACCGCGTACAACCGATATTATCGACCCTTGGTTAATATCATGCATACCTGAGACACCCGATCGCTTGCACTGTGCGAGATGAGCCCTACCTTCCTGTTGCTTCATTTGTAGACTTGGTCGTTCTTTTGTAATGTAATATATTTGGCCTTGTCGGCCCTTTTGTAAACTTCGACCCGATGAGGTCTATGTTACCATGTGTTGTAATATATTTGTTTGAGTTCCGCCTTGTATGAATGATTGACAATGTGTCTTGTGAAGTGCTAACTCTTGATCCGAGGGAATATACGATGATTCCTGAAGGATTTGGATTCTCGAGAATCCGGGTCCAAACAGTGATATCGAGCATCTGTTGTAGAGTCTTAGTTAGATTGAGTCGTTGCCTTAAGGACTTGGATCTTATTTTTAAAATTAAGAAAAGTTTGCCAAAAATATAGAGTATTTATTGCTTCTACTCATCATTCCTAGTTCCATACTTATCTTTATTTTCATTAAGTGTTACTAATCTTTTCTCTTGTTTCAAAATTTGTAGATGGCTTCTCCCCATTGCGGGCCCATGGGACCATAGCTCTCATGGGATTAATGAAAGCGGTTTAAATCGATCTCCTTCAAGCAGTGATCACGGTTCCTTAGCTTCCCCGCCCTCGCTCTTAGGGGCGGAAGGCGATGGTTATAGCTCACGAGTCTTGGGACATGGAGGTTTTCCTCTATGCCGGGACCGGCGAGTTCACGACCTGAGTTCTTTGCCGAGGCACCCGCCTCGGCGGCTCGGCGCTATCGAGGATGCGGCCGTGTCGCCGTCACTGCTTGTGTCGAGATACGAGTCCTCTGCAAGAGTCGCCGTCTTGCTTCTTCCGTGTCTCTACAATGGAGAGCTCCCGAGTCGCCGTCGCCATCGGCGATGAGCCCCGCGACCCAGCGAGTGCGGTGACCCGGCGATGATCCACAACATCCACTCCCATACCGGCGAGATCCGCCCGGCCGGATGCTTCTCCGCGGTAGTGAGGCCCTCTCGACACCCGCCGCACCAACATGATCGAAGCGATGAAGCCCACCATGATGCCATGTGGGAGAGAGCGGCATCACGTGGGCGAAGACATCATCAAGATGGAAGAGCGCCGCCCTTGCGGTAGCACGTCTCCACGGCGGCCACAGCACCGCCGCCGGCTCGGACTTGGCTCCGGCTCCTCCTCGCCCCGAGGACTCCGCGCGGGTTATTGCTGCGCGCAAGAGCGTCGCGGCGCCCGATCCGCCGCCCGCCGGCGACCTTCCGGTGTCGGCGTGGGCCTGCCCCCGCCGTTCTCGTTCCGCTTCGCCGCACATCAGCTCGGGTCACTCTCGCTTCGCCGAGCTTGATCGAGCCGCTCCGCTCCGTTCCTCGATGGAGTAGTCGAGGATAGGCTAGGATAGCTAGCGATGCTTGCTAAGCGATCTTTTGGGTTGCAAGCACTTTTGTTTCTCCCTTTTGTGAGCGATGTGTATCTTGTGTCATGACTTAGCTTAGCGTATAAGCTTTGTATGGAAGTCATGTAACATAACCCTTAATATAATGCAGCCATTCTAGGCTTTGTATTGTATTTGTTCGATCTTCTGTTTGGTTCTTTTGTGTGTGCCTTAGAGGGCTAGTAAACCCTCATATACCCCTTCCTGATCCATACTGGTTCATAGTCTCATCTTTTCTTGAGGATGCATGAAGAAAGCGCCGCCCTGTCAGTGGAGCCTTTGCCCTTTGGCGGAAAGAGGCCGTGGGCGTGGCGTGGTGGTGGACAAGGACAAGACACTGCCCCTCCACCACCACAAATCCGACAATGGCCCAAGTGATGTTCAGCCAGACCCAAATTCTCCAAGCTTTGCTCAACAATCGTGAGCCAGAGACTGCCGCCCGCAATTCAAGCTCATGACTTCTTAAGGACAAGGCCCTCACCTTTCTTTGCGGCAGACGAACCTCTTGAAGCGAAGGCGGCTCGGGGACAGAAAAGAAGCTTGACTCGCTCGTTGCTCCAACAAAGACATGGTGGACTTTGCCACCCACCAACTAAAAGGTCTTTGCGATCGCATGGTGGGAGAATTACCTTGCCGCCGGAGGTAAGGAAAG
This sequence comes from Phyllostachys edulis, assembly GCA_036346405.1. NCBI lineage: Eukaryota > Viridiplantae > Streptophyta > Magnoliopsida > Poales > Poaceae > Phyllostachys > Phyllostachys edulis. The sequence goes on from CM070548.1 coordinate 7,259,186, forward strand.
TCAGTCGAAGAAGAAGAAGAAGAAGAAGAAGAAGAAGAAGAAAAGCGAAGCCGTAGCATCTCGTTGGAGAACCAGCGACCTCATGGCCATAGCCGCGGCATTGTAGAAGAAGTTCTTGAAGCCGCAGTTTGATGAGGATGAACCGACTTTGCGGCCAATTCCTGGGCCGAATTCAGCGATCTTCGCACCAACCGTACCGGCCGGTACAATGAGATTGAAGAAGAATGAGTTGAACTACGAAACAAGGACATATAACGGTCCAGAGTATGTCACTAAGTTTACCAGCTTGCCGCTTCGCCCCCAATGGCGTAGCCGATGAGGAAGAAAAGATAGACCGCTTTGTGGAAGGCATGCGTGGTGACATGCGTGGAAAGCTTATCCTCCATGACTATGCTAACTTCCATCAGTTGATCAACAAGGCCCTACTACTAGAAAATGAGAATAAGTTAGCAGAAACTAGCCGCAAGAGGAAGATGCCCTTCCAGAAGCCCCAAGGAAGCTATTCCCAGTCAACTTTCAAGCGGTTCCTCTTCGAGATCATCTGCGACCTCGAAAAGCTCGGCTCGGCCTCCCATTCTCAAAGCGATGGTTTCGCACTCTTCGCCGTGAGACGACCGACAACAAATCAACCCATGACACACCTCCATTGCTTCAAGCTGGAGAAAAGGTCACTTTGCTAACGGTGCCCTCATCGCGACAACCCGCTCCAAGAACAACCGAGGCCGCCCAGTTCAAGGTCGGACCTCGGCTCGAGCAAGAGTCACCAGACTTCCCAAGCTTCAAGGTCTACCCAGGCACAAAGCCGTGGCAATGTGAATCATGTCACATGAGAGGAGGCACAAGAGCGCATGAGAATCTTGATGGATGCGTTCTCTGTTAATTCATTACACTTTAAGTATTGTTTGATTACGGAGCTTCACACTCCTTTGTTTCAAGAAAGTTTGTTGAAAGGCTTAAGTTGCCGACTTATAAGCTAAAAAAAACCCGTGGTACTTAGATCACCGGGGAACCCTATATGCTACTTGATTAGTCCCAAAGTAGAAATTGCTTTGGAGGATTACGGATTCTTAGCTACTCTTCTTGTGCTAGAATCCCAAACACTAGATATCATCCTCGGGATGGATTGGTTGGCCGCATATCATGGATTAATAGATTGCGCCAGCGAAAAGTGGTACTTGCCAAGGATCACGAAACCACAATAAGGATTAGTGTGGATCATTCCCCTCTTTGGATCGAACAATCCACCACCTTGGAGAGTTGTCCTTAGAGACAACACACGTAGTTCAAGCTTACCCCGCGTCTTCCCGGAAGAATTGCGGGCATGCCACAGCGGAGATATCGAGTTTGTAATCAATTTGAAGCCGAGAACAGCCCCAATTGCTAAGAGACCATCTGAGAATGGCGGTGACGAACTTGAAGAGTTGAAGACCCAACGAAGACTTGCAAGAGAAAGGATTCATTAGACCTAGTTCTTCTCCTTGGGGTTCGCCCGATTCTTTTTGTAAGGAAGAAAGATGGTTCCGCCCGATTGTGCGTGGATTCTGAGATCACTCAACGAGGTGACAATCAAGAACAAGTATCCCTTGCCTCGCATTGATGATCTATTTGATCGGTTGGCAGGAGCTTGAGTTTTCTCCAAAATAGATTTAAGATGCGGATACCATCAACTCAAGATCCGAATGAGGACATTCCTAAAACTGACCTTTACCACTCGGTATGGCTTGTATGAGTTCCACAGTCATGTCGTTTGGCTTGACCAATGCTGACCTACTTCATGAATCGATGAACAAGGTATTTATGGAATATCTGGACAAGTTTGTAGTCGTGTTTATAGGCGACATCTTGATCTATTCAAGACCAATGAAGAGCATCTTGAACATCGCAAATGGTCTGGAAAAGCTTAAAGAGCATGAGCTCTATGCCAAATCTGATAAATGTGAATTTTGGCTTAAAGAAATCAGTTTCCTCGGACATATTGTATCGGCGGGGAATAGCGGTTGATCCATCTAAAGTGGAAGCCGTGATGGATTGAAACAACCCACATCGATGATGAAGTCCGTAGTTTTCTCGGTTTAGCGGATACTCTGAGCGCTTCATAGAAGGATTCTCCAAGCTTTCCAAGCCGATGACCCACTTGCTTAGAAAGAGAGGAAGTATGAATGGACGGATGCTTGTGAGAAGAGTTTTAAAGAATTGAAGAAGAAGTTAACTACGCACGATATTGACCACTGGGACATTCATCAAGACTTTGAAGTGTCTTTGTGATGCATCGCGCCAAGGTCTTGGATGCGTGCTTATGCAAGGAGGAAAAGTTGTAGCCTATGCATCGAGCGACTCGTCCTCATGAAGACAACTATCCAACTCATGACTTGGAGTTAGCGGCGATAGTGCGCCCTCAAAATTTGGCGGCATTACTTGATTGGAAATCATTGTGATATTTATCACGGACCACAAGAGTCTCAAATACATATTCACTCAATCGGATCTCAACCTCCGAGCAAAGAAGATGGTTAGAGTTAATAAAGGATTACAATTTGGATGTCCATTATCATCCGGAAAGGCTAATGTAGTTCTTGATGCATTAAGCCGTAAGTCATCTTCTTGATAATGTTATGGTTCAAGAGCATCAACCCGAGCTTTATAAGGAATTTGAAGCCCTCAACTTGTGTTTGATAGAACAAGGCCGGCGGATGCTATGGAATCACATCCAACTTTAGAAGAGCAAATCAAGGCCGCTCAAAAGAACATCACAGAGTCCAAAGATTCAAGCATCTCATGGCTAAAGGAAAAGCCCCCAAGATGATCGAAGACCGACAAGGAATTCTATGGTATGGGACCGTCTCTTTGTTCCCCACGAGAAGGAACTCAAGGATTTGATTCGAAAGAAGCCCTGACTCGGCGTATACCTGCACCAGTAGCACCAAGATGTATCAAGACATGAAAATTTTGTATTGGTGGCCACGCATGAAGAGATATCGCCGAGTATATACTTTGTTGTGATGTATGTCGACAAATCAAAATTTGAACATCGAAGCCAGCGGGATTGCTCCAACCCTGCAAGTCCCTCGGTGGAAATGGGAAGAGATTGGAATGGATTTCATTACGGTCTACCCGAACCAAGTCGGTTGTGACTCAATATGGGTTATAGTTGATAGGTGACCAAAGTAGCCCATTTCCTCCCGTGAAGACAACTTACAAGGGAGACAAGTTAGCGAGTTATATATGGCTCGTATTGTTGTGTTTACGGAGTACCCAAGAGGATAGTCTCCGATCGAGGATCCCAATTCACCTCGCATTTACGGGCGGTTGCATGATGCCCTTGGGACACACCTTGATTTCAAAGATGACTTATCATCCATGAGACCGATGGTCGGAGACGGAAAGGACAAACCAAATTCTAGAAGACATGCTTGAGCTTGTGCTTTGGAGTTCTAGTAGATTGGGAAAAGTGTCTCTGTATGCGAGTTTGCATACAATAATAGCTACCAGATCAAGTCTGAAAATGTCACCGTTTGAAGCACTTTATGAAAGAAAATCTGAGAACCCTCTGCATTGGTGAGAATCCGGTGAAGGATATATCTTTGGACGGATACTCTCAAGCAAGCGAAGAAAGTTCGATTGATCGAGATCGTCTCCAAGCGACTCGATCAAAGACAGAAAAGTTATCTGAAAACCGTCGAAGAAAGTTAACTTTTGAAGTTGGAGATGCCGTGTACCTTAAGGTGTCACCGCTTCGTGGAACTTCGAAGATTCAAGGTTAAAACAAGCTTGCCCCAAGATATATAGGCCCATTCCCCATCACATAGCGTGGAGAAGTTGCGTACCGATTAGAGCTCTGGGAGAATTTGTCGAAGTTCACAATGTGTTTCCGTCTCGGCTCAAGAAATGTCTCGAGTACACGAAGCGAGCGTGGTTGAAGCCATCGCCCTTGACAAGATCGACTTATCCGAGCATCAATCAAGATCCTCGGCGTCATCGAAAGCGAACAAGGCGTCAAGTCATCCGCCTTTGCAAGGTCGATTGGAGTCACCACACGCCAAAAGCCACACAGGAGCGAAGATCAGCGAAGCAAGACTACCGTTCTGTTCTCGGATCATTTCGAATCTCGGTCGAGGTTACATTTAAGGTGGGTAGGATTTGTAACGTCCGTTTTCGGACGGTCAAATAGTAAATGTTTTCGTTTCGTTCTTCGCCATAATTCAACTAACTCCTATTTTGAAAACCCTCGTTCTTCATCGGTTTGAGTTTCAAATGCATTGCTTGTAGCGTTTGAAATTAATTTCTTGATCGGGATTTCTCCTCCGTTTGAACCTTGGGCCAACTTCAAGGCTGGACTTCGCCTCTACCTCGGGCTCGGCCACTTCCTCTCTCGGGCAGCCACCTTGGCCCGCCTCGGCCCGGCCCGGCCTTCCTCTTCTTCTCTCCTCCCTCTTGTTCCTCTCCCTGGGGCAGCGGCCGGCAGTGGTCTCCTTCTCTCCCCCTAATCGGCCCTGCTCCCTCTGCTCCCTGCTGTTGCCAAGTCCTCCTCCCCTGGTCAAGCCGGTCGGCCAGCAGAGCGGCCAAACCTCCCAAGACCAAAGATGGCGGCCTTCGCCCATCTCCGTCGGCTCACTTTGCCCAGCTGCCCTTATCTTGCTCGCCTGCGCCAACCTTTGCTGAGCGCGCCCATTCCTCCTGCTCTCTGCCGCGCCCTTGACCGGAGCTCCGCGTCGCGACACTGCTCCTCTCTGCTCTTCTGCTCCTCTGGCGCCGCACCCACCGGTGACCTCGGCGTCCGTCGCCCGCGTCGGCCGCAGCGTCACCGCGGCGTCCTCGCCGTGGACGGCCAGCCAGCTGCCTTGGCCTGCCTTGTAGCCGCCGCGTCGGCTTCGTCTCGCCCGTCCTCGCGCACACCTCAACCACCCAGCGCGAGCACCCATGCCGCCTCGGGGCCTTGCTCTTGCCGCTCGTCCTCGCCCTTGACTGAGCTCCACCCGTTGCCATCTCCGCACCCTTGGCCCTATTTAGTCCCCTTCCTCCCGGGAGCTCCCCTGCCGCCCCCTTGGCCTTTCGGTAAAAACATACCTCAAAATCGCGAGCTCCCTCTTACGCGCGCCTAGCGCCACCTCGCGGCCGCCTCGGTGAGCCCCGCTTGCAACAACAGCGTCTCCCACGAGCCCGTGGCAGGAGCCCGTCCCCGCCTCCTTCTCTCCCGCCGTCGTGGCCGTGTCCCCGCGCGCCTCATCTTCTCCGCTCGGCCGCCGTTGCCGAAGACGCACGAGTCACCCAGGCCGCCGGACCGCTCCTCGGCACCCTCCTCCTTGTTGCCCGTCTGCCTCGGCTCTCCTGCATTGCGTCGCCCGCTTCGCCGCGCCAATAAACTCATAAACCGCCGCCGCCCTTTCTTCCTCTGCGCGCCCCCTCTCCCGACCCCGCCGCCACCTCCACCGAGACCGCCTCCTCCGGCTTCCCAGCCGCCACCCGTGGCCTCCCCTGCCGCCTCTCTCATGGCCTTGCCCATCATGCCCGAGAGCCCCTCTGTTTCCTCTGCTTTATAAACGGGAGAGGAAAATTGAGTTTTGTTTTTTTAGGGCGTGGCCCCACTGTCATTAGCTCTTCCCTCCCTCTGTGTTGCCCAGATGGGCTTGCCCATAAGACTGCCATGGACCCGAACCACCCCAGAGTCACCGACTTGTGTGGACTTGGTCCATCTTTGTTACGTGAACCCATGACCCTCTCTCTCTCTTTTCCTTTTCTTCCTATTAAGCTTAGTAAATTAGTATCTCCGTTATAGCTCCAAAAATTGCAAAATAAATTTCTAAAATTTGTTAAATCAAGATCTTGCTAATGGCATAGGACTTGATTAATTTGGAGTTATTTGTGTATTCTTTTTGTATTTACTTGCTCTCTTTGCCGTTGTGCTTTTTAGGTAAATCGCCTGTTTAGGATTCAAGAGCAGGAGATCCTCAAGTTGATCAAGACCAAGAATATCACGATCATCTTGCCTCTAACCAAGGCGAGTCAATACTTTGACCATGTTGCTCCTACATTTTATGTAAATTAGTTTCTTTTAAATTAACAAATTGCATGCTTTAATTTTTAATCAAATGTATGTTAAAGCTTAAGGTAGTTAATTACCTACTTGTTGTCTAATTAATTAATATTGCCATCCATGTCAACTTGAATCAATAACCCTTGTCACCCTAGTAATACTATGGTAATACTAGTTATAGGTCGCATGCTTAGGCGACATGCTAGCCTTGCTCAAGTCTTAGGGTATTAAATACCCCAAATCATCATGTCTTCAAAAATAAAATGTTTTGGGTAGTCATTGGTGGTCTAATGACTAAGGCGAGAAAATAGTTTGGTTTACTCCTCAAAACCCTAAAATGCTAGCTCTATCTGGGCGGATGGTGAGGCGGATTGGTGCTCAAGAACACGAGAATGATTGGGTTGTGGAATGAACCGCCAGATAACCCTAAGGACTTAATCGGGTCATGACCTCCGTGTTAAACAAGTACAACCACAAGTCTGCGAAAAACTTGCGACTTAGCTTAGTAGATTTATTGAACCTTGGATGCCATTTATTTGGGCGGATAAATGGGGAGCCAAGTGGATTTATTCGCTTGAATGGGACAGAGAGGAGGGTGACGTTTTGCGGTCGGTGAGGTATAGCACCGCTATGCCGGTCGGTGAGTAAAACATCCGCTCAACATCATGGGCGTAACCCTATATGTGCGAAATGACGAGAAGGGCGAGATAAGTCGAAGCGTTATTGTGACAACCTCTCGACTACACATCTAAGGAATTGTGTAGGGCAATGAGTTAATTGTCTCTTGTGGGTAAAGTGTGCTATCTCTGCGAGTATTAAAGCTGTTTAAGCAGTAGTGCCTCTGGTCAAAAGCGGAACATGGGAACTTAACTTGAGTTAGTTCTATTCCAAAACTTTGTGGGTTGTATAAAAATGTGGCGGGCTCACCTAGCCACTGAATTTGTTTTTTCACAGGTGGATGTACCCAGTCTTTGTTAATATGGTGGATGTAACCATGATCAAAATAAGCATGAAGGTGGAGGTAACCTCTCTTTGAAATAATTATTGCACACTACTCTCTTTATAAAAATTGCAATTTGTTAAAAATGCTAAGTCATAGGTTTTGTAATTATAGTATTGCAAAACTTGCTTTATAAATAAAAGAACCCGAGCCATCCTTGTTAAGCCTTGCATATATATAATTGCATTTGTGTGTTGGCTCATGAAACGCGGTAGTAGTGCTCATCCTCGCTTCTCTCCCCGCCCTTCGATAATGAAGATGAAGGAGACTATGCCTACTACGATGGACGGAAGGCGATGGACAAGGATATGGCGAGGAGTAGGATAGTTACGTAGTTTAGATCTCGCCCGATCTAAGTAGACTTCGTTGGTACCGCGTACAACCGATATTATCCGACCCTTGGTTAATATCATGTACCTGAGACACCCGATCGCTTGCACATGCGAGATGAGCCTACCTTCCTGTTGCTTCATTTGTAGACTTGGTCGTTCTTTTGTAATGTAATATATTTGGCCTTGTGCGGCCCTTTTATAAAACTTCGACCCGATGAGGTCTATGTTACCATGTGTTGTAATATATTTGTTTGATTCACGCCTTGTATGAATGATTGACAATGTGTCTTTGTGAAGTGCTATCTTGATCAGGGAATAGCACAGTGATTCACAGAGGATTTGGATTCTCAGAATCCGGGTCCGACACAAGGCTAACATGCTGGTTTTGTTGTTGGATGAAGAATGGGGTGTTGAGCATGGGTTGCCTTAAGGGCGGCTGTTTGTTCAATTCCTTTTTGTTGTGGTAGTGGTTTTAGTTGTATGTGTTTCGCCTTTCTTAATGAAAAGATGTGCAAAACTTTTGCACTTCTTCAAAATAAAAAGAATGGGGTAATGGCTTCATGGTTTTCCTCATGACAATTTGGGGCGATACTTGTCCAGTGTATGTACATGGTTGAAGGCCTGAAGCATAAGCTAGCTTCAGTGTGGAACAGGTGTCAGGTGGTTAGGGGAGCAATAAAATCTGAGAGCGACGCACACTTCTTGACCCAAATGCGTTTACTCCATGCTACTTCACTGGCTCGGTTTATATTAACCACTAGGATAAGCTAGGTAAAGTGTGGAACAGGTGTCAGGTGGTTAGGGGGGGCAATAAAATCTGAGAGCGACGCACTCTTCTTGACCCAAAATCCCAAATGCATTTACTCCCTGCCACCTCAGAGCATCTACAATAGTCCACGTCAGCTGTTACTAAGGAATTGCTACATCAGCATTTAGGTGATGTGGAGGAGAGAAGATAAAGTTATTTCTAGATGAAGAAACTAGCAAATTGTTAATACCAAGGCACAAAAAACAACCAAATGCTCTATTGGAAACTTACTTGTTACCTAAAATCGTTTTGTGGGTCCCATTGTCTTAAAGCAAAATATCCATGGGATCATTTATGCTGACTGACTTTATTATTGATATGATAAATGAGCTAAAAACATGTAGGCCACAAAGTTGTCTTCATTATTGATCATCAAGAATCATGCACTTTATGTGATTAAAGTCTTGAGCACGCTCAAAAACAATCTATTGGAAGACTTGCTTTTTTTTATTAGATTGATCTTTCTCTCTCTTAATGTAATTTAAAAACAATATTATAGATGCTCTCACTGGCTCGGTTTAAGCTAGGTAAAGTACTAAAGTGTGGAACAGGTGTCAGGTGGTAAGGGGGGCAATAAAATCTGAGCGACGCACTCTTCTTGACCCAAATGCGTTTACTCCCTACTACTTCACTGGTTTGGTTTATATTAACCAGTAGGATAAGCTAGCTAAAGTGTGGAACAGGTGTCAGGTGGTTCAGGGGCAATAAAATCTGAGCCCATTCCCTCCAACATCGAAGAGATTATGCCATTGAGTGCTCCTTCTAACTGATTGTTAGGTAAAGAGAGGTGCTCTAACGAGGTAACACTGAAGAGCTCATATGGAAGAGTCCCACTGAGGTGGTTGTGGCCAGCGTTGAGCAATGTCAGTATGGAGCAATTACTGAGCCCTGGAGGGATGCTTCCACTGAATCTGTTGTAACTGAGTTCAAGGACAGCAAAGAATGGTGCGCTGACACAGAACGAAGTTGGTATCTGCCCAGTAAAGCTGTTGTTGCTGGCATTGAGCACAATCAAATTGCTCATCGCCTCCCATGTGGTGGATGGAAACTGTCCTGTAAATGAATTGCTCGAAATGTTTAGTACCTGCAGAGGCCGTCCAGGGGTTGAAGATGGCAGTTCACGCAGGCCTCCTGTTAGGTGGTTAAAGCTGACGTCAAGGAGAATGATGCTGCTGGAGGACACCAGTTCCAGCGGTAGATCACCGGACAACGAGTTGTGCGACAGGTTGATGCGCAGCAGGCCGGTCAGGTTGCCAAGGGACGCTGAGATGTGCCCCTCAAGGCTCCTAGAAGCCAGCAAGACATCGGTGACCATTCTATCTGGACTGCAGGTGATGCCTTCCCATGTGCAGCAATCTGTGGCATTCTTCCACGACACGGTGAGGCCATCGTCCTGGGAGAGCCCAGCTAGGAACTGGAGCAAGGAGCTCTTCTCCTGCTCGGTGCATGAGATGGTGAAAGAGGCCAAGGAGAGCAGCAGAACAAGAGTAAGGCCAAAGAAAGGCATGGCTAACATGCTGTTCTTGAAGGCTTGAAGCATAAGCTAGCCAAAGAGTGGTACGGGGGTAGGGGGGCAATAAAATCTGAGAGCAACGCAGTCTCTTGACCCAAAAGCTTTTACTCCCTGCTACTTCACTGGTTCGGTTTATATTAACCAGTAGGGTGGTCCGTGCATTTACACGGCTATATTTGTTTCGAAATTTGTATAAATGCTTAAGAATATATTTACATATCCTTGTATGATGTTTAGATTTTTAAGATATTCTAAACATTAAAAATGACAATACAAGCTTGACGAAAATCACAACCTGGGGAACATAATTAACGTATGAGCTTTGATGAAAGAAAAACATTCAAGACAATAAGTTGTTGTGGGGTTTTAGAAACTAACCACTCTCTATCATACTTAGATCATGTAGCTGCATGCTCCTATTCTTACTGTATTAGGTTTTTTTTCTCCTCAAATTTCATGCATGTACATGTATATCTATTTAATCTCAAGCAATACGTCGATTATGTGTACGGCAAATTCTTATCCGAAACCAATTGCTAATCCTTTCTGTTAGACCAAGAGGTCTTTTGGTCGTGTTAGTTGGTGATGAATACATTGACAATAAAAGGCCTTAGTCATGGTGCTTAATGTTGAATTCATTGCCATTTGAGTTACTTTGGTTTGAGCTTGTTTGACCTTGGTGTTTGATCGTGATCCTGCTGATAAAAAGTGGTTTTTAAGTTGTAGTGGTTTAATTTGTGCTCTTATAGGTATATTCTGTGTTTTGGTTGAGGGGTTATTTGAGGTCTTTCGTGTTCCGCACACCGCACACGCGCCTTCACCTTTTATGGACCGTTAGATCTTTTTTGGACAACCGGATTAAAAAAAAAGAAGGTTCGCCTGGTCCGAACGTCTCTTAAATCTCACGAACCTCCCCAAGATCAGCGTGCCTCAATCTCAACCATCGAGGTCCTCTCCAGGAGATCCCACGCGTGTCAATCTCAACCGTTAAGGTCCTCCCCATGAAGAGATCTAGACCGTCAAGGTCCTCCCTTGGAAGCATAGACGTGGTTCAACCTGGAGGTCATACGAGGACAAATTTCAACCACACAGGACCTGCCCAGAGAAATCTTGACCGTCCAGGATCTCCCACAAAGGCTCATACATGGTTTAATCAAGGCCTCACAGGACCTCCCCTGGAGAAGATCAAGACCGCACAAGATCTCTTTTCGAAGCGCAACGTGGCTTAATCTGGATCGTCCAGGACCTCCCTAGGCGCAATTTGGACCGTCCAGGACCTCCCTCAGTAGTGCATAAGTTGATAAATCTTGACCTCTTAGGACCTCCCCATGGAAAGATCTTGACCTTCCAGGTCCTCCCTAAGAAGCATCAACGTGGCTTGATTTGGACTGTCAAGGATCTCCCCGAAGCTCAGTGTGGCTCAATCTTGATCGTCCAGGATCTCTTTAAGAAGCGTCAATGTGGGTGGATTTGAACTGCACAGGACTTTTCTTAGAAGCTTAACGAGATTCAATTAAGATCGTCCAGGTCCTCCCTTGATGTGATCTGAGCCATCCAGGCCCTCCCTCAGAGCAACAACATGGATTGATCTAAGCGGTCCAGGACCTCACCAGAGCTTTAACGTGGTTTAATCTAGGGCGTCCAAGATCTCCCCAAGAAATCTTTGAGGAGGTCCTCTAGGACCACCCTAGAGGTCTTTAAGGAGGTCTACAGGACCTCCCTGGAGGACTTTGAGAGAGGTCTTCGAGGTCTTTGAGGAGGTCCTCCAGGACCTCCTAGAAGGGCTTTAAGGAGGTCCTTCAGGACATTTTAGGAAGTCTTTTAGGAGGTCTATAGGACCTCCCAGGAGGTCTTTGAGAAGTGTTTTGAGGAGGACTTCAGGACCTCCCAGGAAGTCTTCTCGGACCTCTCCAGAGGTCTTCTCAGGATCTCCCTAAAGGTCTTTTTGGACCTCCCTAAGGTTTTTCAAGGACTTCCCAGGAGGTCTTCAAAGACCTCCTAGGAGGTCTGAGCACTATATCATTTAATGGACTTTGTTTGTAACTGATCGTGGATATCGTAATTGATTTGGATATTGTTTTATTGATTGATAGTGTGTGATATGCGTGCGTTTTGACATTGGTTAAGTTGGAAAACTTGTGCCGGTATGTGTTCTTTGATCTTTGCATGTGCAGGTTGAGCATGAAGGCAATCATGGTCAGTGACAAGGTGGACTCGGACTAGGATGGGGAGATTTGAGGTCTAAGAGGTCGTGGAAGTCACGAGGTGATTGAGCTTGCGCTAGAGCATGTGGAGATCAAAGGGTTGCATGGTGCGTGGAGGAGCTCCAGGAGGTGGAATCCTAGAGGCTTACTTCACGTGTTGAAGATATGGAAGCTGTCCGTATCTGGAGAGATTTAGAGGTTGGAAAAACCCATGTCTGAGAGGGTTTCAGGTCCCTTTGGAGATATAGTTCGTGTTCATGTCGTGATGGACACGGCCAGGACTCTAGGGTATAAATAGAGGTGGAGGTTATGTGCTAACCTGATGGCTTTTAGAGGTGGCTTGTCCGAGGCTTGTTGATAGGCTTGAGCACTACTTTTCCCGTAGCTTTTTGCGAGAGCTTTGAGAGGTCTTCCGTGGAAGGCTTTGAGGGGTGCTTGAAGAGCACTTTGTAGACACAGAACAAAGCTTGAGAAATTCAAATCAGATCTTTTCAACATTGTCTCTGGTGTGTTGTTTTGATCAAGCTGTGTGTTAGAGGTCCACAAAGAGATCTTCTAGAGGTCTTTTGGAGGTCTTTGAAGACATCCAGAAGAGGCCCTCGAGGAGGTCCTACAGAGATCCTCGAGGTGGTTTCGAAGGGGTCTTTGAGGAGTTCTAGAAGGGGTTCTCTGAGAGATCTTGAAGAGATCCAAAAGAGGTCCTCAAGAGGTCTGTGAGAGGTCCAGCAAACAGGAGATCAGAGAGGTATTTTGGGAGGTCAAATCTGTACAATCATTCACCCCCCCTCTGATTGTGCCATACAATCCTACACTTTCTTTAATTTTTATTCTGAATTACATTTATTTAGGGATTCTACTTTGGAATTCATATTGAAATCAAATTGCTAATTTTATTTTATTTTTATTCCTTATTCCAGTTATTTTTTTTGTTGCATTTCGTATACAAATCTAATTGCCCATTATTGTTTAATTTTTATTTCGAATTATAGTTTTTAGAATTTGTGTTAAAATCAAATTGCTAATTTTATTTTATTTCTTCAAAGAACCAAGTACTCCGGATTTTCAAGCCCAAGTTGGCTCCTGCTAAATAGAGCACTAGCCAGTAGCCACATCCATGTCCTGACGAAGGAAAAGCATCCACTACAGTAGGGGAAAACTAGGGTAATTTTTTGGTTCACAGTTACACTGGTTTATTTTTGGGCGGACTCTCTGATGTTTACCTATGTAACAGCTGCATTTGGTGAAAAAGAAGTGCTGCAGATTTACAGTGTTGTGTAATCCAACAGTTGGCATTTTATTTGCAAAACACTATTTGTGATCAGTTGTGTAATGAAAATTGGCATGATTTGCAGTGTTGCATAATGAAAACCAATACTGGTATTACCAAAATTTGCTCATCAAATCGCTTGGCCACAAATTGGCCATATTTTGGCATGAAAATGAATTAGCAACCAATGCAAGAGAGAGCATAGCAAATTTTGGTAGCGGACCAAATGGAGGCCAAATTTGGTCAAATTTACTAAATTTTGGTGACCCAAACTTTCGTACCCATGGGCTTGAAACCAAACAACTCGTAAGTTTGTGATACTTTTCGCGTATCAGTGGTGTTTGTACGAGCTTACTATTGATTTGGCAAAAAATGGAATAATGAGCATATTTGGAAGCAAAGAAATGGGGAAAAAAATCAACACCGGCAATCTTCTTTTCATAACTGGAAAATCCTCTTTAAGCAAGACATAGCTCTCCACGTGTGTAAAGGAAATTCATAAGGATTTGGTTTTTGCCTGGCTAGAGTCGTTGGCTTAACTCTCTTATTATTTAATTTAATTATATCGTAGGGGTCTCTCTTACTGTTTCTCTGTCAAAAAAAGTGTCACGGAGGGAATGAATTTATTCCCCGAATCTGATAGGCCAGCCTAACAAGGGAAGGACCATCTCCGCACCCATCCATCTATTGACTTGTCTAAGAAATTTAAAAGTTGTGCATAAAACAATATTAGTAGATCAAGACATTTTACGTCTACAAGGAACTTTGCAAGTGTCACTTTCCCTAGCTCTTATTTGCCTCCACCAAAGGGAAGTTGATCAAGTTGCTAACAAATAGCCCTATAGCATATTTCATTTGTTCTCAAATAGATGTCGTTTTAGAACGCATACAGTCAAACCTTCGAAACTTTGACCACTAATATAAAAAAAAAAAACTATTTAAGCCTGTCACATAAAACTTTTGGCAAGGGTTGATGAGCATACATACATGCAGCTTTTGGCCACCACTAAAGCTGGAGAATATTAGAGAACGGTCAAAAGATTCTTGAATTGGATTATGAAACGCACTGAACGGAATCCCAATAATTTGCTTGCAGATTTTATTCGCGTTGCTCTAGAGAAAAAAACGTGTTGAATTCCATCCATCATTGCTGAAATTTACTGATTTTTCAGGCCACTTGAGTCGAAAGGTGTTCGGTGTCGCTACCAAATGCCAGTTTCGACTTTCGGGACACGTGACGAGAGTAGCGGCAAAATGCGTCTCACAAGCGGCAACTTGAGAGACCAGGTCAGGTGTTGAGCTGCTGACGTCACTTCTCTGAAGCTACAACCAGCCGAGGTCAGGCCATGCCCGGAGATGGTAAGAACAGGGGTGAAATTGTTGTTGTTGTTGGCTGCTGGGCTCAGTAGCATTAACTCACCGATGGAATGCAATGGCGAAGATGGACTCGCCGCTGCATCGCTCTGTCCAGAGTCTGGAGACGCGAGCCGCTTCTGCTGAATCTTCAGTGGTGTCTCCGTCCGCCTAATTCTTGTGGGCTGTGCCGACGATCACACGGCCTGGCCTCCATATAAGGCCCAACTCGACTCCTCCTGCTCGCACATCCCATGCACGAGCCTCATTCTCCCCCGCGCGGTCTGGCGCACGGGTGACGGAAGCTAGGGAAGAAGGCCCGGTGATACGTCCTCCCGCGGTGAATCTTTCGAAAATGTTGTGGAAATAATTTTTAGAGATGCGTCGAATCTTTCTAATCTGCTGTCGTCGTAACTCTAATGTGCAGAAAATATGATGTTTGTGAAGGACTTGGAATTGATGTGTTGTGCGCTGCAAATTTCGCAATCCTTTTATGACAGCCCTCAAGTTATGGGTTTTACTTGTATACTCGTAATTCAATATTTTACATTCTACTGCTATCCATCTTAAGGGTATTTGTGTTATTTTCCTTGTACTAGAGTTTAGTCTTGTGTCCCCTTTGTACTCTATATATAGTGCTCATTGGACCTCATGAATACATGTACATTATTCATAACATAGTATCAGAGCAAAGGTTAAAACCCTAGACTCCAACCTAGCCTCTAGCCTCTGACCACTTCCGCTGCCCGCTACCCTCAGGAGGAGTAATCTCCGCTCCCAGAGGTGGCCACATTAGTTATAGTCTTTTAGAAGCAGCAACACCACCTTTCCTCCTCGCTTTGGGTCTGGATCCATGTCTGATCCATCGCCGCCAGGACAATTCACTTATACTTCGACCAGATCCTTTGGCACATTCTACTGCTATCATTCACCAAACAAACCAAAACGATGAAATTAAAAGTTACACGAACGAAGTTCCAACAAGATTTACTCTCTCTTTTTTTTGACACATTTAGACTGCTTCACTTCAAATCACCTTACACAGTTACATACTTTTACATCACCAAATTGATCACTCCTCGTCCATGAATCCCTCCAAATACATCTTTTTCTTTAAACACTAGTAGGAGCTACACATTTTTTTAGATAATGGAAGAGAAAACCTCTCCTGGCCTCTGTATCCAAAGATACGCATGATCCAAAGTTTATTACAATTACGTAAAAATTCTTAACTAGGCTAAACAGTAGTCCCATAAACCATAATGAAGTGGCAAAACAAATGCCGCAAAAACATAAACCAACTACACATAGGAACTACTAGTAGGAGCTACACATGGTTCACAACTATACGAAGCTTGTTCGTTACAGATGTTGCTAATCCTGGATAGCAGCCAAATCTTACCAAAACCATCATAAACCCATATGGGAACTGAAGTAGGACTAGCCAAAATACATTGATATGACTATCTGATCATATAGCACCCCTACGCAAAAAAACGCACCAAAGGCAATCACAAAGACGACCTTTTCGTCAATTTGTTTTGCAAAGATGGCTGTCCTGTTGTGTTGTTTCTTGGAGATCAATGGTGTCGCAGCTGAACCGCAATGGTTTACAAGCAAAGGACCACACAATTTTGGGTTGCCATCAAAGCTAGAATTCGGGAATGTGCTAAGCTGGCCTTCAATTGGAATTGGACCTTCTAGGTCATTATTAGAAATGTTGAAGTGAGAAAGGAAGTGCAGAGTGCTCAGTGCGGCTGGAATTGTACCAGTGAGATGATTGCTGGACAAGTCAAGCACCTGCAGGTTCGTGAGGTCACAGATCGGTCGTGGGATCTCTCCAGATAATTTGTTGCAGCTCAAATTGAGTGAAACGAGCGCTTTCAACTGACCAATCTCCTTGGGGATCACACCAGTGAAGTTATTGATGCCTAAATTTAGCACTTTAGGGAAAGCACCTGGCATGCGGTATATAAGTGAATAAGTCATATAAACAGGCAGCTCGAAGACCATTGATGCTTCCCTGTCTGTTTGTAGCATTGGCATCTCCATTAAGGCTGTTGGAATTTCCCCTGTAAGGCTGTTGTTTGATATGTCTATATAGAAGAGGAACTTTAGGCTGCTCATCCAGTCAGGTATTGGTCCAGTTAGTTGATTGTTTTGTAAAAATAACATCTTCAAATTCGTGAGCTTTGATAACCGACGAGGTATGTTTCCTGACAATGAACAATCACGTAGGGAAAGAGTCTGAAGATTCTCAAAACCATCAATTCTGTCATCATCTGGCATGGCCACGTGCATGAAGCTGTACCCAATTAACAAGGTGGTGAGGTTCCTGCAACTCCTAAGGATCTGAAGTGCACTTGTGATATTTGTAAGAGAGATGTTAGCAAGTGATAGGAATGAGATATGCTTCAGATTGCCTATTCTTATTGACAGCTGCTGGCCATGGAAATTATTGGAAGATAGCCGTAATGCAGTTAGATTGCTGCACGAGTAGATGCTTTCTGGAATTGTTCCAGTGAAGTTGTTTAAGTAAAGATCTAAAGTTTTTAGATTGGGTAGGCTGGAGAAGTTGACCTTGCCGAGCTCTCCCCAGAAGTTGTTTCTCTTGAGGTTGACGGTTATGAGATTTGTGCAGCTGCCCAAAGTTGATGGCAGCTCTCCTGACATCATGTTGTTATCCAAATGGAGCTCCTCCATTCTCTTGAGCTCACTTATAGAATCTGGGATATTGCCACTGAGCCCATTCCCTCCAAGATCAAGGGTGACCAGATTTGTGAGCTTGATTATGCCATTGAGTGCTCCTTCTAACTGATTGTTAGGTAAAGAGAGGTGCTCTAACGAGGTAACATTGAAGAGCTCATATGGAAGAGTCCCACTGAGGTTGTTGTGGCCAGCGCTGAGCAATGTCAGTATGGAGCAATTACTGAGCCCTGGAGGGATGCTTCCACTGAATTTGTTGTAACTGAGTTCAAGCACAGCAAAGAATGGTGCACTGACACAGAACGAAGTTGGTATCTGCCCAGTAAAGCTGTTGTTGCTGGCATTGAGCGCAACCAGACTCCTCGTCACCCCCCATGTGGTGTATGGAAACCTTCCTGTCAACAAGTTGCTTGAGATGTTCAGTACCTGCAGAGGCCGGACAGGGGTTGAAGATGGCAATTCACTCAGGCCTTCTGTTAGGTAGTTAAAGCTGACATCAAGGACAATGATGCTGCTCGATGACACCAATTCCAGCGGTAAGCCACCGGACAGCGAGTTGTGGGACAAGTTGAGGCGCAGCAGGCCAGTGAGGTTGCCAAGGGAAGGTAAGATGCGCCCCCCGAGGCCTCTAGAAGCCAGCAAGACATCAGTGACCTTCCTATCTGGGCTGCAGGTGATCCCTTCCCAAGAGCAGCAGTCGGTGTTGCTCTGCCATGATGCGGTGAGGCCACCGTCCTGCGGGAGCCCAGCAAGGAACTGGAGGAGGGAGCTCTTCTCCTGCTCTGTGCAGGAGCTGGTGGGAGAGGCCAAGGAGATCAGCAGCACAAGAGCGAAGCCAAGGAAAGGTATGGGAAGTCCGTTCCTGTGTATCTTGTGTGAGCAATGGTGTGGCCGCATGGTTTTCTCAACAAACTAGCATGGAAACCAGAGGCTTAAGTTTTGTTCTTCCAGGATAAAGTGCCAATGGTCTGATGAAGAAAGAGCACGAAAGGTAAGGAACAATCAGGTCCTGTCTCCATTTTGTTTGATCCTTCCAGGTCATAGTCACGAAAAGAAAATTTGGGTCAAGGATGACATATTGACATGAATCTCACAGATTTGCAAGATGTGATCGGTGATGTACATGCTAAGAAGCATCATTCAGAAGGAGACTGTGTAGTTTAAATCAATCATCGATGTCGCGGTCAATGTGTGTACATGATCCGGAGAAGAGCAAGTGGAGGGCAAGAGATGAACAGATTAATGGAGGGGTTGTTGCTCTGCTCAATGCTATCTCTTCTTGACCCGAGGCGTTCACTTTCTTGCCGTTGTCTTCATCCAAGAGTCCAAAGCTCATCTTTGGTTAATGTATACATTTGCTGCAGTTGATTCCATTCTAACAGGCCCCAGGTTTATGGGTGGATTAACAGTAATGCATGGTGTAAGCTGGGTAGCATTTGAGAATCAGAGAACCGAGGAGACAGGTTGATGCTTGTGTCGACATGATCTGTAGAACGGAATCAGGTGGTGATGCAGGCCAGTTGTGTTTCAGTTATAAAAAAAAAAAAGCTAAAGATTCTATGCATTTTTTATTTATTTTTATTTTTATTTTTATCTTTATCTTTATTTTTTATCTTATTTTCCCCTCCCATTTTCTATATTTTAGATTATGATGATTTGATGTTGATGGAATAGGTGCAACTATACTTTAAAATTGATTCACGTTGCTGTAGCTATCATCAGTCAGTGGTCAATACAGTTGGCTAATATTCAGTACAAGGATGAAAAAAAACACAACTCCACAGGTGGCCAGCACTCAAAATTGTAAGGAGCTAAACATATCAGAAAATGCAGAGCCGGCATTGTTTACTTTATTTATTTTGCAGCTTAGCCTATCATAGTTCTAATCGATGTGACTAACCTAGCAATTAGTGTCCCTGGCAAACGTGAATCTGACACCACGTGGCTTTCTCTGGTCTGGACCGTACGGCGAAAGAAGGGCCGTGCAGCTCATAAAGGGATTTAAAAAAAAAATACTCCCTCCGAACTTGATTACTTGACGTCTTGGATACATAAAGGGCGTATACACGGCGTCAAATATTAAAAACCGGAGAAAGTATATTTTAAAAGATATTTAAAAAATAAATAGCCGTCCCATAAAATTACAAAAATAACTCCCTGACTGGCGATAGGTAGCTATCTTCAGTTGAACTAGCGACAGGGACCCTCTCGGCCCCTTATCGTCGGTCTAGGTAACAGGTACCTGAAGCCCTAAACTGATTGGTCTATTTGTGATTTTCATATATTTTGAACGGTACGAAATCTGTTAGACTCGTAATAACATTTTGTGATTGTCGTATGTTGTTCAAGTGCGGTGAATTTCTGAAGAATTTTGCGATGACGATTGAGGTATCAATGATTCGTAAGTAGGAAGGTAAGTGATATTGCGATGCGCTCGGGAATTCATACACTTGCTCATGTACATGCACTGCATATTATGTAAGGAAACAAATGTGAATCTGCCATTACTATCAAAACTACGATAAATCACACTGATATTACATAACATTCAGCAAAACATCATAACACTTAATTTGTTTCAAATCAAAATGATGATTAAAAACATTGGCAATAACATATTACTACTGTTTGTGCTTTCTCGTGGTCGCGACCTCAACGTCCCCCATGTGGACCGGATGAGGTCTCCACGGCGACGTCCGGAGTGCCGATGTCTCCTTCGTCCTGAGGATTTCTTGTGGGGTATTTCTTGAAGGTGTGCCCAGACTCCCTGCAAATGGAGCACTTCTTCGTACGATGTCCGGCTTCTGCTTCGTCCATGTCGTTCCTGATGCGCCGTACCTATCGCCAGCCAACCTTTCCCTTGAGCCTATCAATATCTGCGGCCCAGATTAGTTGCTCTCAGGTCGGATGGCCAGTGAAATGGCCAACCACAGCGTAACCATACATCTTCCCACTCTAGGTTTGCAACACCGCCTTCTTGGTGAAATAGTCAGAGAGGTACTGACTGAGATGTTGCGCCACCGTCGAACATACGACCATGATATGGGAGCATGGCCTATGCAGAAGAAAGGGCTTGTTGCAAGTGCATATACAACTACCGCGGCGTAGCATGCACTCGTGGGTGACCCTCTTGCGGTTAATCCCGCGGCGTCCTTTATCCCTGCATATTATCTCAAAGCGAAGCTCCCCTGTACTCATCTTAAATGCCTGGTGCATCTCACCCTTCTTGCTCTTCACCTCCATGTACTTGGTGACCATGGCGGAGTAGAGTACTCTGTCATTTGCTATGGCGAGCAACGCGTTGTTGCTTCTGTCAACAAAGTAGCTCGTCGTATCGCGGAGAATTACCTCCACAATACCAACCAAAAGAAAGCACCTTGCGCCGCGCATGACCCAGTTGTACACCTCGGCTAGATTAGTTGTCATGACACCATATCGAGCACCACCCCTATCATGTAGCAGCAACCACTTCTCCTTAGGCTCGTGCTCAATCCAGTCCGAGAAGCATTTCACATGCACCCCTGTCCTCCTCGTCAATCTAGGAGCATCTGTGGGTAGCTGTGGCAATGCTTCGGGGGCCTGGTCAGCGCTTGGGGCGGCCCTTCTTGCTACCTCCCTTCTGTGCGTCTGGGTCCGCTCATCCAGAATCTTCCAAAGTGCTTCGAACTTCCGCTGCTGGTTCTGAATAGGTTCATCAAGTCCTTGTTGCGGAACTGTTTGTAGAAGTTTGCACCCAAGTGCCTCATGCACCACCTGTTCTGTAGATCTGGCCATGGAAGTGGTACGTTATCTCCTTGTTGCAGCTGGGTTATTGCACGCAGCAGGCCTGCATGTCGATCATGTATGAGGCATACGTTGGGATGGCCTTGCACAACATAAATCATCACATTCTTCAGGAACCACAACCAGCTGTCCGTGTTCTCGCTTTCAACGAAAACGAATACCACGGGAAGAACTTGATTGTTCCCGTCCGTCGCTATTGCAGTCGGTATCTGGCCCTTGTACTTCCCAGTCAAGAATGTGTCATCTACGCATAAAATTGGACGGCAGTGCCAGAATGCATTAATGCATGGACCAAAGACGAAGAATACTCACTGCAGTACCCTCTTATTGGCCCACTTCGGATGCGTGGCATCTTGAATGTCGATATGGGTACTGGGATTCCTGTCTTGTATGACTTGAAGTTGCCCAGAGAAGTTATGGTAGGAATCCTCGAACATGCCGAACCTTGATTTCAATACCTTCTGTTTTGCCCTCCAAGCCTTGGCAAAGCTGATTGTGTACTGGAACCTTGCCTCAATTGCCGCATTCTCCCCCACACGCAGCGGCGGCTCGGACCCCGCGCGGTCTGGCGCACGGGTGCCAGAGGCTAGGGAAGAAGGCCCGGTGATACGTCCTCCTGCGGTAAATCTTTCGAAAATCTTGTGGAAATAATTTTTGGAGATGCGTAGAATCTTTCCATTATGTTGTCATCGTAACTCTAACGTGTCTAATTTTCTGCCAATGCATGTGCAGAAAATATGATGTTTGTGAAGGACTTGGAATTAATGTGTTGTACGCTGCAAATTTCGCAATCCTTTTACGACAGGCCCCAAGTTATGGGTTTTACTTGTGTACTCGTAATTCAATATTCTCTATTCTACTGTTGTCCGAAACTTGTAGGCATATTCTACTGTTATCATTCAGCAAACAAACCAAAACGATGAAATTAAAAGTTACACGAACGAAGTTCCAACAAGATTTACTCTCCTTTTTTTTTTACACATATAGACTGCTTCACTTCAAATCACCTTACACACTCACATACTTTTACATCACCAAATTGATCACTCCTCGTCCATGAATCCCTCCAAATACATCTTTTTCTTTAAACACTAGTAGGAGCTACAACTATACGAAGCTTGTTCGTTACAGATGTTGCTAACCCTGGATAGCAGCCAAATCTTACCAAAACCATCATAAACCCATATGGGAACTGAAGTAGGACTAGCCAAAATACATTGATAAGACTATCTGATCATATAGCACCCCTACACAAAAAAACGCACCAAAGGCAATCACAGAGACGACCTTTTCGTCAATTTGTTTTGCGGAGAGAATTGTTTCAGCTGAACCACAGTGGTGAGTAAGCAAAGGGCCACACAACTTTTGGTTGCCATCAAAGCTAGCTAGAATTCGGGAATGTGCTAAGCTGGCCTACAGTTGGAATAGGACCTTCTAGGTCATTATTAGAAATGTTGAATCGAGAAAGGAAGTGCAGATTGCCCAGTGCGGCTGGAATTGTACCAGTGAGATGATTGCCGGACAAGTCAAGCACCTGCAGGTTCGTGAGGTCACAGATCGGTCGTGGGATCTCTCCAGATAATTTGTTGCAGCTCAAATTGAGTGAAAGGAGCGCTTTCAACTGACCAATCTCCCTGGGGATCACACCAGTGAAGTTATTGCTTCCTAAATTTAGCACTTTAGGGAAAGCACTTGGCATGCGGTATGTAAGTGATTGAGTTGAATAAACAGGCAGCTCGAAGTCCTTTGGTGCTACCCTGTCTGTTTTTAGCATTGGCATCTCCATTAAGGCTGTTGGAATTTCCCCTGTAAGGCTGTTGTTTGATATGTTTATATAGAAGAGGAAGTTTAGGCTGCTCATCCAGTCAGGTATTGGTCCAGTTAGTTGATTGTTATGTAAAAATAACATCTCCAAATTCGTGAGCTTTGATAACCAACGAGGTATGTTTCCAGACAATGAACAATCACTTAGGGAAAGTGCCTGAAGATTCTCAAAACCATCAATTCTGTCATCATCTGGCATGGCCTCGTGCATGAAGTTGTGCCCAATAAACAAGGTGGTGAGGTTCCTGCAACTCCTAAGGATCTGAAGTGCACTTGTGATATTTGTAAGAGAGATGTTAGCAAGTGATAGGAATGAGATGTGCTTTAGACTGCCTATTCTTCCTGATAGCTGGCCATGTAAATTTTTGTAAGATAGCCGAAGCGCAGTTAGATTGCTGCACGAGTAGATGCTTTCTGGAATTGTTCCAGTGAAGTTGTTTAAGTAAAGATCTAAAGTTTTTAGATTGGGTAGGCTGGAGAAGTTGACGTTGCCGAGCTCTCCCCAGAAGTTGTTTCTCCTGAGGTCGACGGTTATGAGATTTGTGCAGCTGCCCAAAGTTGATGGCAGCTCTCCTGACATGTTGTTGTCTT
Organism: Phyllostachys edulis; assembly: GCA_036346405.1. NCBI lineage: Eukaryota > Viridiplantae > Streptophyta > Magnoliopsida > Poales > Poaceae > Phyllostachys > Phyllostachys edulis. The sequence goes on from CM070548.1 coordinate 7,282,598, forward strand.
CCAATAGAATCTGGGATATTGCCACTGAGCCCATTCCCTCCAAGATCAAGGGTGACCAGATTCGTGAGCTTGATTATGCCACTGAGTGCTCCTTCTAACTGATTGTTAGGTAAAGAGAGGTGCTCTAACGAGGTAACACTGAAGAGCTCATATGGAAGAGCCCCATTGAGGTTGTTGTGGCCAGCGCTGAGCAATGTCAGTATGGAGCAATTACCGAGCCCTGGAGGGACGCTTCCACTAAATTGGTTATAACAGAGGTCGAGCATTGCAAAGGATGGTGCACTGGCACAGAACGAAGTTGGTATGCGCCCAGTAAAGCTGTTGTTGCTGGCATTGAGCACAATCAAATTGCTCATCGCCTCCCATGTGGTGTATGGAAACCTTCCTGTCAACAGGTTGCTTGAGATGTTCAGTACCTGGAGAGGCCGGACAGGGGTTGAAGATGGCAATTCACTCAGGCCTTCTGTTAGGTAGTTAAAGCTGACATCAAGGACGATGATGCTGCTCGATGACACCAATTCCAGCGGTAAGCCACCGGACAGCGAGTTGTGGGACAAGTTGAGGCGCAGCAGGCCAGTGAGGTTGCCAAGGGAAGGTGAGATGCGCCCCCCGAGGCCTCTAGAAGCCAGCAAGACATCAGTGACCTTCCTATCTGGGCTGCAGGTGATCCCTTCCCACGAGCAGCAGTCGGTTTTGCTCTGCCATGATGCGGTGAGGCCACCGTCCTGCGAGAGCCCAGCAAGGAACCGGAGGAGGGAGCTCTTCTCCTGCTCTGTGCAGGAGCTGGTGGGAGAGGTCAAGGAGATCAGCAGCACAAGAGCGAAGCCCCAAGGTATGGGAAGTCCGTTCCTGTGTTTCTTGTGTGAGCAATGGTGTGGCCGCATGGTTTTCTCAAGAAACTGGCATGGAAACCAGAGGCTTAAGTTTTGTTCTTCCGGGATAAAGTGCCAATGGTCTGATGAAGAAAGAGCACGATTTGTTGCTCTGCTCAAGTGGAGGGCAAGAGATGAACAGATTAATGCAGGGGTACGTTGTTGCTCTGCTCAATGCTCTCTCTTCTTGACCCGAGGCGTTTAGTTTCTTGCCGTTGTCTTCATCCAAGAGTCCAAAGCTCATCTTTGGTTAATGTATACATTTGCAGTTGATTCCATTCTAACAGGCCCCAGGTTTATGGGTGGATTAACAGTAATGCATGGTGTAAGCTGAGTAGCATTTGATGCTTGTGTTGGCATGATCTGTAGAACGGAATCAGGTGGTGATGCAGGCCAGTTGGTGTTTCAGTAAAATAAAAAAGCTAAAGATTGTATGCATTTTTATTTTTTTATCTATTTTTTAAAATTTTCCCCCTCCCATTTTATATATTTTAGATTATGATGTTTTGATGTTGATGGAATAGGTGCAACTATACTTTAAAATTGATTCACGTTTCTGTAGTTATCATCAGTCAGTGGTCAATACTGTTGGCTAATATTCAGTACAAGGAGAAAAAAAAAACACAACTCCACGAGTGGCCAGCAGTCAAAATTGTAAGGAGCTAAACATATCAGAAAAATGGAGAGCCGGCATTGTTTACTTTATTTATTTTGCACTTAGCCTATCATCAGTGATGGAGCTAGGATTTTAGCGTTGGGGATGCACACACCAAGCAATGTTTGTTACCATTAATTCAAACTACGCATCGTCCAACGGAACTAGAAATTTGCTTGTTAGAAGTCAAAAGCATCAAGTAAAAAAAAACTGAGGTAATAGTCTACTAGTATATTTTCACATGTTATTACTATAGTAATAAATTTGAAAAATGACTTGCATAATAATCTGAACGTGAGAAAAAAAAAGTTGCTCCATGTATTGATTTAGTATTGCAACTGCATTTCACTATTAAATCTTAAATCAATAGAAGAGATGGAGAAATAAATGGATGTGAGGAACAAATTCATTCCCGTGAACTCACCACTATGCATACCTGCAAAACCGCTGGTGTCGTAGGGGCAGCCCACCGGCCCCAGCAACCTGGCGAACAGTACCGAAGTCACAGGAGGTCCACAGGGGGTGTTTTCTCGAAGGGTACAGGAGGTACCCGAGGGCGGCCCAAAGCCTCCGAAGAGTCGGCCGAAGGGTACAGGAGGTACCCCGAGGGCAGCCCGAAGCCTCCGGAGGGTTGGCCGAAGGGTAAAAGAGGTACCCCGAGGGCGGCCCGAAGCCTCCGAAGAGTCGGCCCTGAGCTTCCCAAGGGCCAGCCGAAGGAGGCTCGAGGGATGCGCGAAGGGGACCCAGAGCAGCCCTGCCAGAGCAAAGGGAGAAGACAGGTGGACCAGGTGCACCGACTGGGTGAGCCAGGTCCACAGGAGCCCACCGTGGACCAGGAGCTATGCATAAGGGTAGAAAAGGACCCTGCTGTCCCTACGCTGACAGTACCTTCCTAGGGGTAGATATGTAATCTCATGTACCCTGTTACTTGGCTATAAATAGCTCTTTACCCCCATGTAAGAAGGAGAGGAATTTTTAAAGGCATATACATACAGCACATTTCCTGGCAATCAGTCCTCTCTTCGAGGACCCTTCGGATACCCCCGTGTATACCAGGGGTCCCATCTTTCTACTGTTTAGTCTTTTCTGCTACGACAGCTGGCCTTAGTGAGGTCGTTGGGCGTCCACTCGCCCTACTAGCTGCCCTGCGCCGCCTTGCCGTGACGTGTGCACACCAAGGTCTCCATCCAATTTCATCCGATTGAATAACATCAAGTTTGACATTAAAACAAAATTAAAGGACCCAAAGCATGCCAACATAGCACGAACTTTCCCCCTCATTCTTTAGGGAGGGATATTTTCCAATCGAAATCCAGAAATTAAGCCTTGAGTTACTGTGGTTGTGTGCTGTTGAGTGTTGCGTCGCCTACTGCTCTTGCACTGCGTTGTGTCACCTGCTGCTGCTCTCTGCCCTGCGCCGGCTGCTGAGCCACTGAGCCACAGAGACCAAGTGGGGAGGAGAGGAGAGGATCAGAGATTTAGGGTTGGAGATTGGGGAGGAGTTGGATTATTGCAGATGGAGATAGTTGTGGGCTGGTGAGTGGTGAGGTGGCTGTGGGTTGGTGGGGGCACAACTGCACAAGCAGGTCATGGTTTGTGGGCTGGGCTTCCAAGAGGGTGCACATCAAGGAATACTACAAATATGGCCTAAATACAAAACTGATCTCGGGATTATTTTTATTTTATTTTTGGATGTGCTCGGACATACCGGGCACCCTTGCTGGCTCGGCCCATGCCTATCACAGTTCTAATCGATGCGACTCACCTAGCAATTAGTCTCCCTCGCAAAAAAAATGCAGCAAATGTGAATCTGAGACCACTTGGCTTTCACTGGTCTGGACTAGGGGTGGAAAAAAAGCTCGTTAGTGGGGCTCGTTGGCTCAGTTTAAAATTGCTCCAATTAGACTCGTTATTTGGTTAAACATTGAAATGAGTCAATTTCGAATGAAATTGGATTTCACTCTGGCTCGGCTCGGCTCGTTAGCTCGGTTCTAAAAATACTTTCAAACTTTAAATAAAATGATATTAAATCAAATTGTGTCAATTTCAAAAAAAAGCTCGGTAAGTGAAGGGGGCTTTGTGCAAACTATACGGATTTAATTGCAATTGATGGTAGATTAATGGGGTTGTAAGCATACATTTTGGTAACAATGCAACTTGTGCAAACAACAAGGACTAATACGTAAAATTTCAATTCGGCTGTGCATATAGCTGGCCAAACGGGCCATGCCTGTTGGGTCAGCACGAGGCATGACACTGCTAGCCCGACCTGGGCCAGCATGGCACGACACTATTTACAGTGCCAAGACAACACGATAGCCCTGCTAGGCTCGCCAAGAATTCTAGCACGACGGTTCAAGACGCAAGATTTAAGACGAAAAGTGCCGGGCCCAACCTGGCACGACCTAGGCACAGCACGGCACGGCATGGCCCGTTAGGCACGACACTGTTTTAATATACATATATAATTTTATTTTTATTTATTAATATTTATATGATTTTCTTTCTAGTTTTAATACTTATATGGTTTTATTTTGTAGTTTTTAAATTTTATATAGTTCATTTTATAAGTATGTATAAATTTATTTTGGTTTTTTTAAATATATATTTTTTTTCTAGGATTATTTTTCAATTTTTCATGTCTTATGAGCTAAATGACAAATGTTTTAACGAGCTAGCTATTTGAACATTAATAAAATTCTATTATATTTTCGTTATGGTTGTCTCATTTTTTTTCAATTTTCATGTCTACTTCTGAATTCTACACATTTTTCTAATTATTCTAGATTTTTTTTAATTTGTTTTGAATTTTTTCATTCTGTCGGGCCAAATAGGCTAAACGGGCCACATTTAGCCCGATGTGCTGCACAAAAGGGCGACGGGCCGTGTCTAGGACGTCACTCCGGCCCATGGGCCAGCCGTCGGGCCGAAATGGGCCAGGCTAGAATGGGCCGGGCCGCCACGGTTCCGTGCAGTGCCGTGCCGTGCCGGATCGCCCGTTTGGCCAGCTCTGGCTGTGCGAAGCTGTGCGGCCATGGTCTCTTTACTCTGTCGCACACGCGCGCCGCGAGATGTCGCCGCGGTATCTTTCCCGAGCAGCCGTGCAGAGAGTCAGCCGCAACTGCAAAGGTCAGTTTGATCACCACGCTTTGCCCCCTGTTCGTTTCTCTTATCTTACATGCTGATTTTGCGGTGTGGTGTGGGAGACGTGTGGCTCGGGGTGTTGTCCTTCATGATTATTGATTGCAGATTGCTCAACAGCTCAAGGATTAGCCCAAACCAAACCTTCGTTTTTTAGACAAAAAGAATCGGAGAAAACGCTCATGTGGGCGGACTTCAATTCCACCTGCCCTACCAAAAAATTGGTAATGCCTGATGTATTTGGCTATTGCTTGGTATGTTACCAAAATTTTGGCTGCCCATGAGTATTTGGACACCCCCCTCACAATTTGGGCATAGCAATCTCTCACCAAAAGATTAGCTAGCCAAACATATCATGGTCAGGAACTAAGGTTCTTGTCTTATTGTTGATGTTTTTACAGACCTGGGCCTACTGAGGCTTAGCAAAGATCCCAAATCTAAGGCTTTGTAATTAACCCTAACATTTGGTGACAATTTTGGTGTCTCTAAATTGTTATCGGTATTTTGCTTTCCTTTTATGTGCTGTTGAAGTGTATCCTTGTCGCACTGTTTACATCACCAATGTGAAGTTTGGTGCGCAATATGATTCATATCTATTATCGCCTTGTATTGAGCTGTAGTAGTACTTTTGTAAAGGGGCATTGTGCCCATGCAATCAACTCCCAATAATGTTTTGTGATTCTGCACTTCAATTCAGCTCTTCTTTTATGTGGAATTCTTAAGGAACATGCTGGAGATGAACTGAGGAAAAGCTCATAATCTTTACACTTGTTTACCATGATATTGGATAGTTTGAGAAAAGGCAAAAGGGGAATGAATTACAAAAATTCTCAAAATGGTAATCTGTCAGAACTCAGAAGCTGTGAGTAGTTCTATGTGTCGTAGCAAAAAAGAACTAGCCAGTAAAAGAGGGGGAACCCCCGGTATCTGAGAGAGACCAGGGGATCCTCGTAGAGAGGACTAGTTGCCAGGAGATGTGTGTATGTATTGAATGCCCGAAAAATTGGGTCCTGATTATTACATGGGGGAGGAGGCTATTTATAGCCTCCCAACCAGGTATCTAAAATTACACATGTACCCCTAGTAGGGTGCTACAACCATGGGGGCAGCAGGTGCTTTTCCTACCCTATGCGTAGCTTTTGGCGCACAGTGGACCCTCCTGGTCCAGGTTTACCTGGAGAGTATGCCCGGTCCACCTGTCCTGCTGTCCTTGCGCTCCCGTGGGGGTGGCCCCGCGGGCCCCTTCGGCGGCCCCCTTTGGGGTTCCTCCTAAGGGCCCCGGGCCCCCTTCGGGGTCCCTTGCTGAACCTTCGGGACCCCTTCGGAGTCCCTCCTGTAGCCTTCGACCTCCTTCGGGGGCCCTTTGTCGAGCCTTTAAGGCCCCTTCGGAGGGGGGCCGCTGTTCTTCGCCGGGTCATGGGGCTAGTGGGCCGCCCCTACGACAAGCCCCCCGTGGTCGAGGTCCTGTTTCGCCATGGCTGAAACTGCGCCGTTCTTCTAGAGGGTCCAGGCACACCGTTCCCTCTAGCTTGGCGAAGCATGTGTTTGAAAGGTCCCTTCCTGATGTCGGGCCGATTTCGCAAGCACGCTGACATGTCTTGGGGTGTTGTGCGCCATGATGGCGCTGGTCTCTGTTGTTTAGGGTTCCGTGCGCCATGATGGTGCTGAACTGTGATAATGGCGTTGCTTCGGCTTGTGCGCCGTGTTGTTGGGTGTTTGTGCGCCGTAACGGTGCGATGTGGCGCGCGATGAGTGGGCTGTGGCTGTTCAGTTCTGACCCGCTTTTCCTGTGTCGGTCTTGCTGGGTATAAATAAAGGGGGTTCCTACGCGCTTTACTCTAGTTGGCCCGCCTCATTTCTAGCGTGCTTGTTATTGTAGCGGTTGCGTGGTTTGCAAGGGTTTTTAGTCGGGGCTTCGGCTATGACGAAGTGGAGCAAAGAGGGTGTCAGGGAAGTGTCGTACACGAGTGACCTTGGGAGGTCTATTATGACGTAACTGGTTCTCCGGACCCTTATCGACGAGAGCAAGCTGGAGACCCTTGCAAAGGTCCGGGCTCCCGGGACGGAGAGGGTGCCAGTTACTCGACCGGACGAGGCTATGGTCTTCATTGCTTTTTTTGATACTGGTCTTTGGATCCCGTGCGTCGAGTTGGCTTCGGTGGTGCTCTAGCTTTATGGGGTAGAGTTGGCGCAACTGACGCCAGACTCTATTGTGAAGCTGGGGGTTTTCGAGTGGATGTCATGAAGCGGTTGGAGCCAGCCGCGAGGGCGCCACAACCAAGAAAAAAAAACACGGGCGAGACACCGAACTTCGGCAGTGTTAATTTTCAACTGAAGGCTCGGTGCCAGATGTACATGCCCGCCCTGACGGCTCGAAATCACTGGGAGACGGATTGGACGCGGAGGTGGTTTTACCACACTTCCCTGGCGAGGGATGGTTTGGAATCTCAGGGCGGGCTGATATAGCTTATTGCCAGTCCCGAGATCGTCCTCACCTCGAGGGAGGAGGCCCTTCTCCACCTTCTGTTGGATGCGACCAAGCAACTTTCCACGTGGGATTTGGTGGAGGAATTCTACACCTTTGGTATCTGGCCCCTGACCAAGGAGTGGAGTGTGGAGCTCGACGTTCCGAAGTCCGGGCTCCGAACTCTCACCGTGAGGGGGCGCGAAGGTATGGTTCTTGGTTCTTGCTCCCCCCTTTTTTGTGTTGTTCAGAACTGTGATCCTGGCTATGCTTTAGCAGCTGTGCCCATCACCGAGGCGGCCCATGTTGCGGAGCTGCTCTTGGGCCCGTATACGGGCGAAGAGCATGCGAAGCGCGACTTGGTTGTGAGGGAGGGTTGGCTGAATCGTGTGTATGGTACGTCGGTTCGCCTTTCGGAGCGTCCGAACCCGGACGCGGGGAAAAAGAAACGCGCTCGTGTGCCTGAGGTTGATGGAGTGGGGCCGATTATGGCAGCTCCCCTGCATGTCGCTGGTCCTCGCGACACCGGCGCCCTTTCCCATTCTGCGGGGGATGCGATGGAGTGGTCGGTGAAGAGGGTGGCCGAAGGCACCCCGGAGTGGGTGGAACGCTCTGGATCCAACAGCTCTTCGTCTGATGAGCATGCTGTTTCACCTGTGGAGGGCGCTGAAGCGGAGAAGGTCGAGCGTACTACGACGGAGGTAGCCGAGGCGGTAGGCACGTTCGGTGTAATGCGCCTTGCTATCGAGGAGTCCTCCAGTGCCGACACCCCGTCTCATATTTACAGAGGGGGCGCTAAAGTCACCGCAGATGCCCCTGCTACCCCGCGGTTGCCCGTTGGTATGTCTCCTGCTTTTTTATTTTATTGTTGGGGTGCCTGTCTGACTTCTGTCGGTGGTGTAGTGGTAAGTGACGGGGGTGTCAGGTCTGGTGATGGTGGCTTTGCTTCGGCGGGTTCTAAGGTGGCGCCATCGCCCCCACCCGCTCTTGCTGCTATGGGTGCGGTGGACCTGGGTCCCCTCTGCCATGCTGATTTTAGGGTCAGCGAGGGCACTACTGGGGTTTGCGGGGCGGTTGCTGACTTCGCTGCCCCACCCCTTGTTCGAGAACTTTTCCGGAAGACATTGCTGAAGGACATGTTCCGAAGCATCGAGGCGAATGCCGCGAAGGTTGGTTTTCCCCCCAGTATCCCCTCTTTTCATCCTCTCCCTTTCTCGTTTTGACATCTCGCTGCTCGTGTAGACTTTGATGCTGTCACGGGCAATTGAGGATGATGTTTCTCAAGGCTTCACCGAGATTCAGAAGAGGGTTGATGCAGAGTACGCCCGGAGTAGGGCCCTGAGCACTGAGCGCGACTCCCTCGCCGAGAGGGTGAAGACTTTAGAGGCTCGGGTGGCAGGCCTAGAAGCGAAGCGCACCGCCCTTCAGGGCGATGTGCAGGCTCTACGAGGCGTTCGGGCAGTTCTTGAGGAGGAGGTCCAGACGGAGCAGGAGTTGTCGAACTCCGTTGGTCTCTCTGTCTGGAGGGCAATGGAAGCTCTCGAGGGAGCTGTGGCAGAGCTTGGCGCCATGCCTCCCTTGAGGCGCCACCGGCCGGCAGAGATGGACACCACCCTGGAGTGTCTCTAGCGCATCGGGGAAGTGTGCCTGCTAGCGGTTAGCGCGTACGGCGATCATTGCGCGAAGGTCGCTTGGTCGACGATCCTTGCCTCTCTTGACAAGACGGGGTGTGCTCATATGGATGCCCTTGCTACCCGGTCCATTGCAGTGGCCACTGCCAAGGAGGTTGCTGATGCATAGCGTCGAACACAGAAGGTTAGCAAAGTCCTTCTGCAGGACTTCTGGGTGTTGCGCAGCCATGAAGCTACGACAGAGTCCTTCTGGGCGGTTCAGGCCTAGCAGGCGAAGGGGAAGGCCCCAGCTAGAGCTTTGGCGGAGGACTCAGGGGCCGGCAAGCGGGGGTCCACCCACGGAGATAAGGTGTGGCCCCCGCTTGCTCAAGGCGGCTCAATTTTTTGAATTACTGTTGTTATATAGGGTCTTGGTTTGCTTGTAGCTGCCCCCGCTCTGCTTTTGTCTGTTGCAGTTTGGAGCGGTTTTTTTGTAGAGGAGGTTGATCCCTTTTTGTGTAATGACATATGTTTTTAATGAAATGGGATTTTCGGATGCTGCTTGTGTTCCTGTCTGGTATTTATACCTGAACTTGCCAGCCTGCGCAAGGTGAACGACGCCTGTTTAAATGCCTCGCTCGGCGGGGGTCTCGACCCCCCGGAGGGCGAGGGACTAAGACTATGGCCTCGACGCGGGGACCGAAGGGTGAGTGTAGTCTCTTGTCCAACTGGCCCCTGCGGGTGTGCTACCAGGGTGTAGTGTACCATGGCACTAAGTGGCAGCGGTGGAAGAAAGCAAATCCGGGTTGCTCCATGGAGGAATTCTGGCTTTCTCGAGAGCATAAAGCGACGAGGGCACACGATGAGATACGGGATTTCTGGGGGTTGCCGAGATCTACGGTCGAGGGTGCGGAGCTGGCAGCAAGGTACCCCTTGGGAGGGTCCCCTGGTTCTTTGTTTGGGAGCGCGGAGGGGGAGTACCTTAAGTTTATGGCGACGGGGCCCTCCGACGAGGAACTGCTGGAGTGGGCGATGCACACGGAGGTATGGGACTTCATCCCGTAGTTGTGCGGCGGCCTCACCGTGTGTTGTATGTTGTATTGAGCATGGTTGTGCGGCTTTTTTCTTTGGCCGAGGCCCCCGCGTATGTATCTGCTGTGTGAGGAAGTGATAAAAAAGCGTGATCTTTATTGTGCACGAAGTGTGTTTTTTGTTTGCTAGGTAGGCAGGGAGGGGGGGCGAGGCCTCGCGCTGTCCTCCATACCTTTTCAGATAAGGCTCCGGAGGAGCCCCTTTTTTACGAGGAGGCGAAGCCTCGCGTCGTCCCCCACAATTTTTTAGATAGGGCTCCGGAGGAGCCCATTTTTTGCGAGGAGGTGAAGCCTTGCACCGTCCCCCATAATTTTTTAGATAGGGCTCCGGAGGAGCCCCTTTTTTTGTGAGGGGGAGGCGAAGCCTCGCGCCGTCTCCTATACCTTTTTAGATAGGGCTCTGGAGGAGCCCCTTTTTTGCAAGGGGAGGCGAAGCCTCGCGCCGTTCCCCATACTTTTTTAGATACGGCTCCGAAGGAGCCCCTTTTTTGCGAGGGGGAGGCGAAGCCTCACGCTGTCCCCCATATTTTTTTTAGATTGGGCTCTGGAGGAGCCAAGCCTCTCACCGTCCCTCATGCTCTTTTAGATAGGGCTCTAGAGGAGCCCTACCTTTTTTGCGCTCGTGCCTGCGGAGGCCATTCGTGTGCACCGGGGCCGAAGGCCATGCGCGGTGTCTTTGTTTACACACTCATGCCTGCGGAGGGCATAGGTGTGCACTGGGGCCTAAGGCAATGCGCGGTGTCTTTGTTTACACACTCATGCCTGCGGAGGGTATCGGTGTGCACCGGGGCCGAAAGCCATGCGCGGTGTCTTTGTTTACACACTCATGCCTGCGGAGGGCATCGGTGTGCACCAGGGCCGAAGGCCATGAACAGCGATGTCTTTCTTTATACACTCGTGCCTGCGGAGGGCATCGGTGTGCACTAGGGCCGAAGGCCATGTGCGGTGTCATTGTTTATACACTCGTGCCTGCGGAGGGCATCGGTGTGCACCAAGGCCGAAGGCCATGTGCGGTGTCTTTGTTTATACACTCATGCCTGCGGAAGGCAGTGGTGTCATTGTGGTGACCTACCGCTGCTTTTTCATTGAACTGAGGCAAAATGCCACATGGTACATTTGTTTTTGTACATGCCCTATAAGGGCGGCAGGGCGTTTTTCTAGGCGTAGCTTCTTTGCACCAACTGATGGATCCTTCCTCAATAATTCCTTGCCTCTATCTGCTATCCATGCTTTGTTGGCCATGCTTCCCAGCATCTTACTCGTTGTTACTTGACGTATGATCGTACACCATGGTCATCACCGCACATAGTAAATATACCATAAATAACTAGAAATAATAGGAAATCATAAACCTGGTAAAACATGATGCAAGCATTAAACAACATTGTAGTACACAGGCATATACCATGAATGTAGGGCTGCCATAAATCTTTTTTGCATATATCCTCCATGGACAATTTTTTGACATGCAAATGGCTCTGAATCTTTTTGTGTCACTATGTTGTATGTTCATCTCAAACTCCCCTTTTATTGCATACTGCCTCAAAATGAGCTTGAACGAATGTCTATCAGGAAATGTGTCTCCTACCTTAATTTGAGGGTCATTTTTATCATACACAGTATGTGGTGCAAAGCAAGCATCCATTGTGGCATTGTCATCTGGAACTGAGAGAGGTTCATGGTCTAGTGCATCCACATCTGCTTCATCATCATGGTGCATGACCTCCCCTCTGGGACCTCTGTTGTTGCCTCATTGTCTTGTGGTCATCTTGGTGCACAGGAAGTACCTCCACTCCTCATCCACCCAAATAGGGTCATCCTCATCGTGGTCTCTGTCATTTGCTCTTCCACCAAGATGTCGATTTTGTACCAAAGGGTGTTCTATAGGTAGTTGTAAAGGGGTGTTTTCATTCACTGCCTGACTCTCATACACTTCTGGAATCACCACCACTAGTGCTCTGTCATGTGGAAAATGCCTCTCACTCACTTCTGGACTCTCTCTCATTGCTGCTCTATCATGTGGAAAGAGGCTCTCACTCATTTCTAGACTCTCTGTTACTGGCACTACTGCACTATCATGCAGGAAGTTGCTCTCATTTACTCCCTAGCTCTGATTCACTACCTGGCTCTCATTCACTACCAGACTCTCATTGACTTCACACTTGCCAACTAACATGAATAGCTTCACTTCCTTCTTCGCACTATTCTTAATGAAAACCTCTATTAGAAGTGCATCACTAGCTGCTTTAACCAAGGTAGACTCCCTCTCAACATACCAAAATGTTGCCTCCTCATCACTGCCCCAAGAGTAGTACGGTTCCACAAACCTCAACAAATCCACAAGTGAGATCTCATCGGATCCCACATCCAATCTCAAAATTCTGCCCTTTTGTACTCTTTTCTGCCATCCTTGCATGTGAGGTAAGATTGGACGCAAAGTTCTACACTATATATTGTCTTTGGATCCTCCCTGCAACAGTTTAAAAAAATGAAATTTTACGCTGTTAAAAATTGAGACTCACATTCGGCTATCACTACTGTCACATTCCACGGCCTAGCTGACATGTCTGCTCTCACATTCGGCCCAAATCTATACAGCCCCAAATCCATACAGAACCAAATCCATACAGAATCAAATCCATCGAGACCCAAATCCCTAAAGACTAATATGCATACAACAAAAAGGAAATAAAACCGATTCTTTGCTTACCCATGAGCAACTCCAGATGGATCCATGCCTCCTCAATCCTCCCACTACATGCTCTACATCAGCAAGAAACTAGGGTTAGATTTGCTACATAAATGCAAACCAAAACACCAAATTGGTGGATGGAGGTAGGAGATCTCACATGGGAACTCACTGTTGCTCTCGGGGAGATTTCGGTTCGCAAGAGGAGGAGGGCGCCCCGAGGCGGCCGATTTAATGTGAGAAGGGGAGGAAGAGGAGTGAGATACGGGGGGAGGTGAGTGCGAACAAGGATGAACGGGGGAGACAGCCTTCACAAAACCTAATTTCTTCGGGGCAATTTGGAGATTTCATATGCGAGGTAATCTGCGGCTGGGGAGGTCACGAGCGTGGCATTGGGCCGAACGGAGTGAATGTACGATGGTATTAAAATGAACTGGTAGATTTCAATGGTATTAAAGTGAACCGCTGTGTTCAGTGTGGTACCAAACCAATTTTGCCTATAAAGAATGGTTTGGTCTACGTATGTATGAAATGATTCAGTAATGTATTCCATGAGCGCTATCTACTGATCCAGTGAATAGCGCAGTGTTGATCACAGAGGATTCTGGATTGTGAAATCCGGGTCCGACACATGACTTCACCCTTGAAGTTGTCCCCCCCCCCCCAATAAGCAGGGAAATGAGGTTTCTAGAGTTCTTGAGGATCCAGAGTTTATTTGTGATATTTGTAAAATTGTTGAAACCAAGTGATAGGAAAGTAAGGGATTTCAAATTGCCTATTCTTGGTGAAAGTTGCCCATGTAACTTGTTGCCAGATACCCGCAATGCAGTCAGATTGCTGCAAGAGTAGATGCTTTCTAGAATTGTGCCGGTGAAGTTGTTGTACAGAAGATCTAAATTTTTAGATTGGGCAGGCTAGAGAAGTTGATATTGGTAAGGTCACCGCTGAAGTTGTTGCCCTTGAGGTCAATTGTTATGAGATTTGTGTAGTTGCTCAGAGATGATGGCAGCTCCCCTCAGGGTGGATCAAGACCTCGGGCAAGATAGGCTATAGCTCAAGGCCTAGAAAAAATTTTAGTGGAATTTTTTTTGATGATATATGCCCAGCCACGCCCAGCCTAGGCGCTAGCCCAAGGCCTAGACAATAGCTATTCAGCCCATCCACACCGGCCTAGTCGCTAGCCTCCCCACACCCCACCAGTCAGCCACTAGATCCCCCCCCCTCGTCACCACATCCCACGCGGTGCCTCCCATTCCCAGGTCCCACTCCCACCCCACCTACCTAATCCCCTCTACTGCCCGCACCTCGCGACCTCGGCCACCACCGCCCAAGACCCTTCGTCTGCGCCTTCCCTCCACGCCGATGGCTGCCCCTCCTCCGCGCCTCCTCCACGCCCGCCGACCGCCCCTCCTCCGCGCCTTCCCTCCACGCCTGTGTCACACCTCGCCTCGCCCTCCACCCCGACGGCCTTGGCCTTTGGGCCTCCGTCCCCGTCCGGCGCCACGAGTCCATGACCTCCCTTGGCTAGTCGGCTCCACACCCTCCCTCAGCTTGCCTACGGCCCCACCCGACACCGCGCTTGTGGCTTCCGTCCCCGCCCGACGCCACGACCTCCCTCGGTGCCACAACCTGATTTGAGTGCAATCGATGAATTTAGGTATGCAATGTAACTATGTAAGCACTTGCTAATATTTGGATGACCACTCCGGGTTGAATGACCTAGTATTTTGAAACTGGTAGGACACTAGGACTGATTGAAAAATTGTGGAAAATGCTTTAGAGTTTAGATGCATTCTGATTTCTGATTAATCATAAATGATGACCATGATTGAGCCATTCCCATTCAGTTTTTTCAAAGTATTTTGAAGTGTATGCAGTTGTCTTCTTATTTCTGTGCTTAAAGTGTTTTTTTATGCTATTATTTTTGGTGAATGGTCTAGCACATAGCACATACCTATCAGAAATTATTTTTTGAAGTAGGGAAATAGGTGCAACAGAGAATCGTTACATGTCTTTGAGAGTATAGTAATTGTTGGACTTCCTCAGGCAGATATCCATGAGCTAGAGAACATTGCACTAGGGAGAAATGATGAAGATGGAAAGAAATCAAGAAATATATTTAGCAACCACCACCACCAAGTTCGTGCCATATCAAATTTGGAACCTCAGGTTATCACTCACCTTACCTATTGTTGCATGTTCTTTACTCTGATGAGTAGTACATTCAGGTAGGGACCTCCCCTGCCCTTGTTTTGTTAAAACAAAAAAAGGAGGTCCTATTGTTAAATTGATTCACGCGCTTAAACTCTCTTTTCTTCTTTCCTATCTTTTTTTGGGGGGAAATATCTTTTGTTGATTATTTTTTGTTTGTCTATAGGTCCTTTTTGCATACCCTCCGGAGAAGTCTCTTTCACTCAAGTACAAGGATATCCTCACATTCTGCCTTCCTGGAGGCGTACAGGCCTGCCCACATTTGAGCTACATATTGCTTATAGCTTCCATTCCTGTGTAGTAATAGTTTGCAACCAGAATACATTAAGATTAATTTTTACCAAGTGTCACGGTGCTTTAATGTTGTCTATGTAGGTTCTGGTATTTGTCCAACTATTGACGAAGAAATGGTGGGCTAGGTTAGAGATAAAATCTTCGTTATTTAGGTACTCAATTTATATCTCTAAGATGCTATATTATTTATGTTTTATCATGTTTTTCTTATTATATTTTATATTGAAGCATTTTTTGCTAAAGTTACATGTCAATAAAGCATTTGTGACTTATTTTTGGTTATGTCCTGGTGCGGGTAGAAATTAGAGTTAGTTTTAAAATGTTAACCTATTAAAATTTAGTCTAAGGCGTGATCAAATCCTAGATCCACTACTAGCTCGTGACATGTTGTGGTCCAAATGGAGCTCCTCTAGTCTCTTGAGCTGACCTATAGAGTCTGGAATCTTGCCATTTAGCCTATTCCCTCCAAGATCTAGTGTAGCCAGATTTGTGAGCTTGATTAGTTGTGCGCCATCAAGTACTCAATGTAAACCATAGTTAGGAAATGAGAGATACTCTAATGAGGAAGCATTGAAGAGTTCATTCGGAAGAGTCCCACTGAGGTTGTTGTGACCATCCTCGAGCACTCTGAGCATGGAGCAACGACAAAGTCCAGGGGGGGATGCTGCCAGTAAATTGGTTGTAACAGAGTGCAAGCACAGTGATGGATGGCGAGCTGCTGCAGAAATGAATCGGTATCTGCCCAATGAAGCTGTTGTTGCTGGCATTGAGCGTGACCAGATTGTTCATCACCTCCCATGTGGTGGATGGAAACGGTCCTGTAAACAAGTTGCTTGAGATGTTCAGTACCTGCAGAGGCCGGACGGGGTTGAAGATGGCAGCTCTTGCATTTCTCCCTCGAGGCGGTTGAAGCTGACGTCGAGGACGCTGCTGCTGCTGGACGACAGTGAGTTGTGGGAAAGGTTGAGACGAAGCAGGCCAGTGAGGTTGCCGAGGGACGGTGAGATGTGCCCCTCAAGGCGCTTGGAATCCAACGAGACATCGGTGACTGTCCCATCTGCGGCACAGGTGACCCGTTCCCATGTGCAGCAGTCCGTGCCATTCCGCCACGACACTGCGAGGCCACTGTCCTGCGATAGCCCAGCGAGGAACTGGTGGAGGGAGCTCTTCTCCAGCTCGGTGCAAGAACTGGTGGGAGCGGCCAAGGACAGCAGCAGCACAAGAGCAGGGCCTAGAAAAGGTATGGGAAATCTATTACTGTACTTCTCGCATGAGGAACGGAGTTGCTGCTTCTGCCTGATTTCGTAATGAAACTAGCATGAAAACGAGATGCTAAAACATGATTCTGACTGAACAGACAATGGTCCTGATCAAGAAAGAGCATGAGGAGGAGGAAGAAGGATTTGATTCTGTAATGTTTGATTTCTTGCAGTGGTCACACATCCACACTGGTGTTTTGCACACTTGCCACAGCAGCTTCGTGGTTCATACCATCACGTTTCGGTTGAGGCCGCCTGCCATAATATATTAAAAAGTCCAACCCTTTCTACAAAAAAAGGAAAAAAATAGCTGCTTTGGTAGCCACACTTGATTCTGTGATTATTGAATTGTTACATGATGCATTTGTTTAATTACATGATGATCCGATGATAGCCTGATACGATATTGTATGATATGACAATATGACATGGCTTCTTTTACCCACTTTACTAATACAGTTTACTTATCGCAGCAATTCTTCAGTGATGTCGTAGTCCGTGATGTCCATTTTGGATTCTATTGACGCCAAAAATCAACACACAGGGTCACAAATAACCAGATTGCTTCACTTACGTGGAAGTGTACGACTAGCTTTCAAGCAAACTAGCAAAGGGGATAATCCACCAATTACAACGAAAACCCACAGCGCACAACACCTAGGCGGAGCTAGTCGTGGTGTTGAGACGGCGGCGATGTCCTGACAAGGTCCATGAACCTGGTAGGAAAGCAGAAAGGATGGAAACGAAGACGAGACTACAGGGAACCTATGATAGAAAAAACAGTAGATGCAAATTGTATTGATCGATTGGTGACGATTTCAATCGGCCATGACCCTCTTCTATTTAAAGGGCGGCAGGTCTTAGCCGTAAGAGATCAGGATTCCTAAACCAAACAAGATTTACATATATGATTCGGTTTTACCATCTGATTTCCAGAATTTCCATAACTGATAAATCTTTCCTATTTAAACACGCAAGTTTCCTTGATGAAGTCTTCGTGGAAGGTCCTGAGGCCTTTGCGGAAAGTCCTGATGAAAACCGCGCGGGATCTCCGGAAGAGGTCTTGAATGGCTCTGATGAAACCGCGTAATACTCCTGAGGAGATCTTGGACGGCTCCGATGAAAGTATGTGAATACTCCTGAGGATGTCTTGGACGGCTCTGATGAAACCACATAACGCTCCTGATGAGATCTTGGACGGCCCTGATGAAAACGCGTGGACGCCCTTGAGGAAATCCTGAGCGATCCTGATGAAGCCGCAAAGTACTCCCGAGGAGGTCTTGGGAAGCTCTGATGAAACCATGTAATACTCCTGGGGAGATCCTGAACGGCCTTGATGAAGCCGCGTAGCGCTCTTGAGGAGATCTTGAACGGTCATGATAAAGCCGCGTAACACTCTTGAAAAGGTCCTGGGAGGCCCTGATGAAACCACGAGCGCTCCTGAGAAAGTTCTGAACGGCCATGATAAAGCCGCGTAGCGCTCCTGAGGATGTCTTGAGCGGCTCTGATGAAGGCGTGCAAGCGCTCCTGAAGAGGTCCTGGACGGCCCTGATGAAGCCGCGTAGCACTTCCGAGGAGGTCCAGAGCGGTCCTGATGGAGGCGCGCAAGTGCTCCTGAGGAGGTCCTGGACGACCCTAATGAAGCCGCGTAGCGCTCTTGAGGAGGTCTTGGACGGTCCTGATGGAGGCGCGCAAGTGCTCCTGAGGATGTCTTGGACGATCCTGATGAAGCCGCGTAGCGCTCCTGAGGAGATCTTGGATGGCTCTGATGAAGGCGTGCGAACGCTCTTGAGGAGGTCCTGGACGGCCCTGATGAAGCCGCGTAGCTTCTTGAGGAAGTCTTGAGCGGCCCTGATGAAGGTGCGCGAGTGCTCTTGAGGAAGTCTTGAACAGCTTTGATGAAGCCACGTGAGCGCCCTCGAGGAGGTCCTGAGCGAATCTGATGAAGGCGCGCGAGTGTCCTTGGGGAGGTCTCGAACGGCTTTGATGAAGCCACGTGAGCGCCCTCGAGAAGGTCCTAGTCGGCTCTGATGAAGGCGCGCGAGTGTCCTTAGGGAGGTCTCGGATGGCTTTGATGAAGCCACGTGAGCTCCCGTGAAGAGGTCCTGGGCGGCTCTAATGAAGGCGCGCAAGTGCTCCTAAAGAGGTCTTAGGCGGCCCTGATGAATCCACGTGAGCGCCCTTAATGAGGTCCTGGATGGCCCTAATGAAGCCGCGTAGCACTCCCGAGAAGGTCCTGAGCGGTCCTGATGGAGATGCGCAAGTGCTCCTGAGGAGGTCTTGGACGACCCTGATGAAGCCGCATAGCGCTCCTAAGGAGGTCTTGGATGGCCCTGATGAAGGCGTGCGAGCGCTCTTGAGGAGGTCTTGAACGGCTTTGATGAAGCCACGTGAGCACCCTTGAGGAGGTCCTGGGCAGCTCTGATGAAGGCGCGCGAGTATCCCTGGGGAGGTCTCGGACGGTCTTGATGAGGCCACGTGAGCTCCCGTGAAGAGGTCCTGGGCGGCTCTAATGAAGACGCACAAGTGTTCCTATGGAGGTCTTGGGCGGCCCTGATGAAGCCACGTGAGCGCCTTTGAGGAGGTCTTGGGCGGCTCCGATGAAGGCGCGCGAGTATCCCTAGGGAGGTCTTGGGCGGCTCCGATGAAGGTGCGTGAACGCTCCTGGGGAGATCCTGGCCTCGCTTTTCCTTGTCCTCACGTTGTTGCTTTGCAAAGACCACCTCTGGGATGTTTTGTAAGGACCACCCTTTTGAGACACAACCTCCTATTTTGTGAAGACCACCCTTTTGGTCATTTTGCAAAGACCACCCTCCAGATCCTCCTAAGAGGTCTTTGTTGATATTTTCCAGGATCACCCAGCGTGTCCTCTAGGTCTTTGGAGAGTCCGTCCAGGACCTCTCAGGTAGTTTTTGAGGAGATCGTCAAGGACTTCTCAGGCTGTTCACCGAGGTGCTGTAGCGAGGAGGTCCTTTGAAGTACTGTAGCTCTAAGGACTGTTCACCTAGGAGGTCTTCCGGCATCTTGTTCTCAGTCTTGTGCACCAAGGCTTCAGAGTAATATGGTTTTTCAAGATCAGAACGAGGAAGTCTTTCAGTACTGGTGGTCTTTATAGAGGTTGTCCAAGATCACCCAGGATGTCCCCTAGGACCTCCAAGGAGGTCTTTGAAGAGGTCGTCCAGAACCTTTCGGGCGGATTTTGAAGCCAGGACCTCCCTGGAGGTCTTTGAAGAGATCGTCTAGGTCCTCTCGGGTGGATTTTGAAGCCATGACCTCCCAGGAGGTCTTTGAAGCCATTCTGCCTTCCGATTCGAAACTAAATATTAGTTGAATCAGTAGTAGTTTTAGGTTCTTACCGTTGAACCAATCAGTACTGCAAAGACCAACATAGATGCCAAACCTTGTTATCAACACATTCTTTAACTGTTTGTTAGTTCATTAACTATTCTCCAGTGCTAGTGTGGTCAGTGGTGGCCATCTTGGTTAATTTCTCTGCAGTCCGTTCCCTTGTTAGTCATTAATTCATTAATAAAATATTTTGTTGCCTAATGCGGTGTGCCTTAAACCGATGTATATTCTATTATTGCGAGGAACCGATTTATTCGCTCCTCGCATTAAATTAATTATTTTTAGAGGAAAAGCGAACTAAAATTAAGTGTTGACCAAAAGTGATATTTAAAGCCCTAAGAGCATTTTTAGTGTATTGAACTTATGTCGATTCAAAGTCATGTCACGTAAGTATTCTAGAAACTAATCTTGTTTTTCTCCAATGTATTGAACCGATTTTTTCTAATAATTGGGATCCACGTTTCATTAAAAAACCACAAAATAATAATATCATCTCTCAATTGCACTCTCCCCTATGTAGTTGTTTAATGCTCATATGAGTTGTTTAATGTTCTGAATCGACTCTTAAGACCATCTTTAATGTTGTGTTTTAGCCGGTTTAAATGAGGAGAGAGAATACATTGAATCGATTCAATACATTGGAGAGGTCGATTCCAACAAAAAAAATACATGGAACCGGACTCTACTTAGGAGTCGATTCAAAGTATTAAACAACTCATATGAGCATTAAACAACTACATAAGAGAGAGTGCGGTAGAGAGGTGATATTATTATTTTATGGTTTTTTAATGTAACGTGGATCCCAGTTATTAGTAAGAATCGGTTCAATACATTGGAGAAAAATAAGCTCAGTTCCTAGAATACTTATGTGTCATGACTTTGAATCGACATCGGTTCAATACACTAAAGATGCTCTAAGACCATCTCCAATGTTGTATTTTAGCCAATTCAAATGAGAAGAGAGAAGTCATTGAATCGATTCAATACATTGGAGAGGTCGATTCCAACAAAAAAAATGTATGGAACTGGACTTTACTTAGAGCATCTTTAGTGTATTGAATTGATGTCGATTCAAAGTCATACTACGTAAGCATTCTAGGAACTGAGTTTGTTTTTCTCTAATGTATTGAATCGATTCCTACTAATAATTGGGACCCACGTTACATTAAAAAACCATAAAATAATAATATCTTCTCTCAACCGCACTCTCTTCTATGTAGTTGTTTAATGCTCATATGAGTTGTTTAATACTTTGAATCGATTCCTAAGTAGAGTCTGATTCCATGTATTTTTTTTTTGTTGAAATCGACTCCTCCAATGTATTGAATCGATTCAATGACTTCTCTTTCATCATTTGAACCGGCTAAAAAATAACATTAGAGATGGTCTTAGAAGTCGATTCAAAGTATTAAATAACTCATATGAACATTAAACAACTACATAGAAGATAGTGCGGCTGAGAGAGAATATTATTGTTTTGTGGTTTTTTAATGTAATGTAGGTCCTAGTTATTAATAGGAATCGGTTCAATACATTAGAAAAAAACAAGGTTGGTTCTTAAAATGCTTACGTGACATGATTTTAAATCGACATCGGTTCAATACACTAAAGATGCTTTAAGTAAAGTCAGATTCTATGCATTTTTTTTTGGGTTAGAATCAATCCTTTCAATGTATTGAATCGATTCAATACATTTTCTCTCCTCATTTGAATCGGCTAAAATATAAGATTGGAGATGTCTAATTAGAACGCGATTTTGTAGTATTCTTTCGAGACTCAAACTACTTCGTATGAATACACTGTCACCATCGAGCCTGACGCAGCGCGTCCAGCACTCCAGCGAGTCGGACGCAACTCCACCTCACTGGAAAGTGGGAGCGCCTCTGCCTCTCTCACCCGCTCGCCGTGTCCCTTGTTTTCAACCCCCGCGCCCGTGCCATCCACGCACGTGCGCGCCGGCGGCGCGTTCCGACTGTTGGACGCGATGCGGGTCTGGGGGAGCCGCCGCGTGGGACGCTACGCCGCCGTCTCGGCAGCAGCGCGCTCAGGCTGTTCGGCGAAATGCCGGCCCGAATGTCGTTTCTTGGACGGCGACCGTGGCCGTCGAAAAGCTCGTGCGGGCAGGCAGGCGGGCGGGCGCGTCGGGCAGGCCGAGGGACACGTTCCGCCGTGTATATGCCGGAGGGCGATACTGCGTGCTGCAATGCCGTGGTTTCTTCACCGTGTGGATCCTTTGACATGGTTGGTACTTCTGAATTCTGATCACCATTCGTCATGTTCTGTTCAGGTGGTGGTTATATGCTGGTATACATGCTGACGAGCACCTGCAACTTTATTCAGTCCACATTCCAGACATTTGTAGTTGCATTGCATTCTTGGACCAAATATTTGTGGTATCATCTCATTCCACCTCCAACTCTAGTGGTTTCTAAACCCCATTGAACCGAAACAAACAGCTGATAGCACAAATATCTTGGCATCGGCACTTGAGTGAAACCATCTTTACTTTTTCTTCTGTGAGGAACTCAAGGAACAAGACAATCTTTTCACTTGTATATACCTTTTCCCATGCTTGCGAAACTTGATCATACATAATACTTGAAGGAACCAGGGAAATGGAGATGAATTACAAAAATGCTTTCCTAGAAAGTATAAAAAGCTCAAAATGGCAATCTGTTAGGATCTGTACAAAACAAACTATGAGATTACTCAGAAGAGTAGTTCTAGTGAGAAGTACATCAACTCTGTGCACCGAAAGTACAGGATTGTCTATCATGTCTAACTTTATTCTATATTGGTTGTGTTTTGCGTCTGCAGGCCAGCATCTAGACTGTCCAGGCAGGAAACTACGTCCATGATAGTTGGCCTCATCAAAGGATTACGGTTAACACACTTGCAAGCAACTTCAAGTACCTTCAGCATTTGCTCTTCATACCATGTGCCTCTAAGTGTTGGATCTAGGACCTCAATCTGCTTTCCCCCAGATCTCAACTCTTGCACCCATGGGACAAGTTCCTTTGATGTGGACAGGATGGAAACAGGACGCCTCCCCGTGAGCAGTTCAAGCAGGACCACTCCGAAACTGTACACATCGCCTCTCAATGTAGCAACCCATGCTTGCCCATACTCAGGGGGGATGTAACCCAGAGTGCCGACTAGCTCAGTTGTGACATGAGTTTTGTTTGGAAGGATCAATCTTGATAGCCCAAAATCTGCGACATAAGCTTTGAATTCTTTGTCGAGTAGGATGTTGCTGGATTTGATGTCACGGTGGACAATGTGAGGCTTGCAAACATCATGGATATAGCAAAGGCATGCTTGCTCCTTGTGCAATGTTGAGTCGCCTTGGCCAGTCAAGAAACGAGCTGGTGTCGTCATCCCTATTGTGAAGCCAATCATCCAGGCTGCCATTCTCCATGTATGAATATACGAGGAGCCTTGAGTTTCCCTGGATGCAGTATCCCCACAATGGTACAAGATTCTCATGCTGCGCCATTGAGAGTGCTTCAACCTCTGCAGTGAACTCCCTTTCCATGAGGCACATTTCACCGTTAAGCTTCTTGATGGCGAGCTTGGAACCATTATGTAGCTCAGCCTTGTAGACCAGCCCATAGCCTCCGCACCCAATGATGTTCTCCTTGTCAAAGTTATTTGTAGCCTTCAAAATGTCAGCAAAGGTGAACTTGTTTTCTTCTCCCTTCCCTTTTGGCATAATAACCAGTGTTTGGTCTGAACTGGAGTTGAATGAAGCTGTTTCAACATCTCCATTATTCTCCCTTCTGTTTTTGGCTGTAGAACTCTTTACCCTGATTGAGCAAAGGAGGCACCCCAGTAACAAAAGAATGGCAATGCCTCCAAAGAATGCACCAAATGCAATTGCAATAATGGCTATCTTATTTCGTTGTTTTGTGGAAACCAGAGGTGTTTTAGCTGAGCCACATTTTTGAATGAGCATAGAGCCACACAGCTTTGGATTCCCATCGAAACTAGAATTCTGAAATGTATTAAACTGACCTCCAGATGGAATAGGCCCTTCTAGGTCGTTGTTAGAAATGTTGAATGTGGAAAGGAAGTGCAGGCGGTTCAATGCAGCTGGGATTGCACCTGTGAGTTTGTTGTTCGACAAGTCTAGCACCTGCAGGTTTGTGAGGTTGCAGATTGATTGGGGGATCTGTCCTGTCAAGTCGTTGAAGCTCAAATTGAGTGAAAGGAGGGCTTTCAACTGACTGATCTCCAGGGGAATCTCACCAGTGAAGTTATTGTTACCTAGATTCAGCACTATAGGGAAAGCAATGGGTATGCGGTATTGAAGTGATGGAGCTGCATAAACAGGCAGCTCAAACACTCTTGGGTCCACATGGGCTGCAGTCTTCTCTGAGTTTAGCATTGGCATATCCATTAGTGCTGTTGGAATTTCCCCTGTAAGGCTGTTGTTTGATATGTCTAAATAGAACAGGGAGTTTAGGGTGTTGATCCAGGCTGGTATTGGTCCAGTAAGTTGATTGTTAGGTAAGGATAATATCTCCAAATTTCTGAGCTTTGATATCCAAAAAGGTACTTTTTCATACAACGGACAGCCTCCAATGTCCAAAACTTGAAGATTCTCAAAACCATCTATTCTGTCATCATTTGGCATGACCTCTCCTCTAAAGTTCTCCCCGATAAGCAGGGTGGTAAGGTTCCTACAACTCTTGAGAATCTGAAGTGCATTTTTTATGTTTGTAAAATAGTTGGTACCGAGTGACAAGAAGGAGAGATACTTCAGATTGCCTATTCTCAATGAGAGCTCTCCGTGGAAATGGTTGGCTGATAGCCGCAGCGCGGTTAAATTGCTGCAGGAGTAGATGCTTTCTGGAATTGTGCCAGTGAAGTTGTTTAAGTAAAGATCTAAAGTTCTTAGATTGTGTAGGGTGGAGAAATTGACCTTGTTAAGATCTCCACTGAAATGGTTGCTCTTGAGGTCGATGATTGTGAGATTGGTGCAGCTGCCCAGAGTCGCTGGCAACTCCCCAGACATCATGTTGTGGTCCAAATGGAACTCCTCCAATCTCTTGAGCTGACCTATAGAATCCGGAATCTTGCCGCTGAAATTGTTCCCTTCAAGATCAAGGGTTACGAGATTTCTGAGGTTGATTATTTGTGCACCATCAAGTACTCCATGTAAATCATTGTTAGGAAAAGACAGGTACTCCAACGAGGTAGCATTGAAGAGTTCATCTGGGAGAGTCCCACTGAGGTTGTTGTGGCCAGCATTGAGAACTCTCAGCATGGAGCAATCACCAAGCCCTGGGGGAATGCTGCCACTGAATTTGTTGTAACACAGTTCAAGGATAGCGAAAGATGGCGAGCTGCTACAGAAATGAGTTGGTATCTGCCCAGTAAAGCTGTTGTTGCTGGCAGGGGCGGAACTAGAACGAAAATGACCAGGGTTCACCATTTCACCGTACATATAACAACATATATAATTTTGAAGTAACATTGTACTAAATAGTAACTTATGCGGCAAAAATTGGCAAAAGGCGTCATCCGACCGAAGATTGGGCTGAACCGGGGTGCACAACTTTTCGACCAGGGGGTGCACACGTAGTATATATGAAGTAATCACTGCTAAATTATTTTTTGACCCGATGTCATGTGACACCGGGTCGTTCTATTCAGTTCCGCCACTGGTTGCTGGCATTGAGTGTGATCAGATTCTCCATTGCCTTCCATGTGGTGGATGGAAACTGTCCTGTAAACAAGTTGCTTGAGATGTTCAGTACCTGTAGAGGTCGTCCAGGGGTTGAAGATGGCAGCTCGTGCAGTCCTCCATTGAGGTGGTTAAAGCTGACGTCAAGGACAGTGATGCTGCTGGACGACATCAACTCCAGCGGTAGGCCACTGGACAGCGAGTTGCGGGAGAGGTTAAGGTGCTGCAGGCCGGTGAGATTCCCAAGGGATTGTGAGATGTTCCCCTCAAGGCTCCTAGAAGCCAGTGAGACATTGGTGACCGTCCTATCTGGGCTGCAGGTGATCCCTTCCCACTTGCAGCAATCCGTGCCATCCTTCCACGACGCGGCGAGGCCACCGTCCTGCGAGAGCCCGGCGAGGAACTGTAGAAGGGAGCCCTTCTCCTGCTCTGTGCAGGAACTGGTGGGAGAGGCCAATGAGATCAGCAGCACAAGAGCAAGGCCAAGGGAAGGTATGGGTAATTTTCTGCTGCACTTCTTGTACGAAAAATGGAGTGGTCGCATGATTTTCTGATGAAACTAGCATGGAAACCAGATGCTTAATTTGTGTCCGGGGTCTCGTGGCTGGATAAAGCATCAATGGTCTAATAAGCATGAGCATGAGGGGAGAGAAAGAAGCGGCTCTTGCTTCCATTTTGTTTTGTCCCTTGCAGTCGTAGTCATCAGAAAGAAAAATGGGTAAGGATTTTATGCTCATTAGGATTTTACACAATTGCCACAGCATTGTTCACGTGCCACTACAGTACCATGGCGCTGTTCACACGCGCTACAGTACTCGTGGTGCTGTTCATGCTCCTGCTCAGCAGCCTCGCGTCTTGCTCCATAACATCATTAGGATTTTACACAATTGCCACAGCAATTTCTTAGTTCACACTTTGACGTTTGACTAGCGGCTGCCTGCTATTATCTATCGAGAAGACCAAATGGCACACTTTGCTGACCGCACAAAATATTTGATATTGTAGCCATCCTTGGTTCAATCCTGTTAGAATTGTTCTCGCATGCCTTAATTTACTTGATCTCTGACGTCGCTTGTCTTACCGGCTGCACTATAGCAAACCTATCCTCTTTCCACTAATACTGACAAACTTTCAGAGAAAAACCAATCACTTCTTGATGCATCCTTTTGGTGAACATGAAAAGGCGCGTATCAGCGAAAGAAACAACTGCTGAAGATTTGCAGGATTTGATCGGCGAGATAGTACATGGGAAGCATCATTCCAAGATTGCAGTTTTGAAGCATACCATAGCGGCGGTGAATTGCTTAGCATGTTTGCCAATCAGTGGCAAACCCAGGATTTGGGAATTGGGATTCAATTCACGCACCTGTGTCCCTGTGTAGCTGCCACTGTCAATGTGCACGCGGCGCGACTGCCTTCTTATGGCTTTCCGTTGCTGGTCCGACCACCCCTCTGTGCGCTCCCTCCTCATCTCGGTCGCCGCCACACACGGCCTTTGCCCCGTCCCACTCGGCGCCCCAACTGGCCCTGGCTCAATCGCCCTGCCCCCTTTGACAGCTCGGTTGCCTGCACGGCACGCCACTTCCGCTTCTCGCATGCATCTTCTTTTATCAACAAAACCCATTCTTTGATAGAACAAACACGTGTATGTTTCTTTTGACAGGATGTGAATTCGTGGTGAATGAACTTGTCTCAAATCGTATGAATGAACTTTGGTAGTAAAAGACGTTTTTGGCTGCTTGGCCGATGATATTTGGCAAATGACTCACAACAAAGAAATTGATGAAACAAAACTAACATCACCAGATGGCCATGGCCACCGCCCACCGGCCACGCCCACGTGCTTTGCCTCGCCGCCGCCGTCGGCCCTCCCCACTCACGGCTCACCCGCCTCGGTCCTTGGTCCTCAGAGCAGCGTGCGGGCGTGGCGCACCTCGCACGGTCGCCCCTAGGGGTGGATAACGAGCCAGCTCGGCTTGGCTCGGTAAAGCTCGTTAAGAAAACGAGCTCGGCTCGTTAAGCTAACGAGCAGAATACCAGGCTCGGCTCGTTAAAAAGCTCGAACTCGGCTCGTTAAGCTTGTTAGGCTCGTTAAAAAAGTCAAGAGATCCCAGTTTGGGGCTCGTTAGACTCGTTAGGCTCGCTAAAAAAAAAGGAAAATGTGCCTAATAAAATTTTTAGAAAGTTAAGAGATCACAGCTTGGGACTTGGACCTCCTTGGACCATCTAAGGGTTGCTAGGTTGGGCTGGTCTGGTACTACTACTCAATTGTGCTGGTTTTTTTAACAAGCTAAACAAGCTTAACGAGTAACTCGCGAGCCAGCTCGACCTCAGCTCGTTAAGAAAACGAGCTAAATTACCAACTCGGCTCGACTCGTTAAGGGACCGAGTTCGAGTCGAGCATTTAACAAGTCGAGCCGGCCATGAAGTTTCGAGCTTTTTTCCCGCTTAGTCGCCTCACGGCCAAGACACCCTGTTGGTCGCTGCGGAGGTCGGTCGCTTGAGGCCGCCACCGCCTTCTCCCGACCTCCTTCTCCCAGCCACCGCACCGCACCACTAGCCGCCAAGACTCACCCGCTCATTGCTCCCACTCAACATGCAAGATCATGCCCGCTTTCGCCATCCACCGCCGCAAGCCGCGAGGTGCCGCTAGGATGGTTGTGTCTCTGTGTTTCTGAGAGAGATAATGTGAGATCGAGAGAGAGAGATGAGTTAGCTGGTAAGGGTTTACCTGGATGGGCCTTAGGGTATTGATTGGGCTGAGCCATTGCATTGTGGCCTTGCGGAGTCAGAATGCTTGGTTTTGACGGGCTATATGAGTGTCGAGTGGGCTGCGAGTGTGGTCCGACGGAACGGGGTTTTAATTACATCATATGTTGATTTAACCTCATTTCTAGTATATACATGTATTATACCTCATATGTACTGAATTTTTACCCAAAATTCTAGGCAGTCGGTCCGCCCCTGTCTCCCGTTACACTTGCATTACATCTCTTTGCCTTGTCTTTGTTTGTATTTGATTTATCTATTTTACACTTTAGCATCGGCGTTATGAGCACAAGGCCAATTGAGAAATGTTTTTTTTCTTAATAGAAATTTTACGGTACATTCTACTGGTAGTATAGATTAAATATAGTAAATGACTTGTTAAGAGTATAATAGATTTTTCTTTGTATTTATAATTTTTCGTGGGGGGTATGGACTTTCACAACTAGTGTTGAAAATATTACTCTTGTGTCATCTGATCCTCACATGGGCAATTACAATTCTGTCCCCTAAGATTTTATTATTCATACTACCAGATATAATATAATTAAATCATAACTAATCTGAACTATTGTATAAAAAAATGAACGATCTGTATTAAATTGAGTATCCAGTAAAAATGCACTGCTTTGCTTTCTTAGATGCGGAGAAAGACTTGGTAGGGCAGAAATAGCAAGAAGAACGCGAGAGGTTACCAACGAGTGGTTAGTCCGACTGGTATGGTATCCGTGTCTTGTGGCTAACGGCCACGGCTCGGGTCCCACCAACTACGTTGTTAGTGGTCGCACGGCTTCCTGGTTGCAGAAACTATTGCGAAAAAACACACGCAAGATGTTACGGGAGAGCATGAAAAGCTTGGCGTGTCTGCGTGGGCTCTGCAGCTGGTACGATGCACGGAAACATTGCACATCGATCTCTTGAGGATAGAATCATAGAATCGATTCCAGGTCAGAGGATTGAATTGCAGCGGTCTTTGCGCCCCAATTCAAGACTGTATTCTTCTTCGTTTCCCACCCTCGCGTTTCACACCTGGCCACTTGCAAAACAAAAATGACGGCGAGGCCCGAGGCGGTGCTGATTCAGATTTCAGATCGTTTGTGTCTTACTTGTCCCGCGCGCGAACCGATCAAGGGAAAAAAAAAAGTCCAATTCTCTGTTTTTTCTATGTCTCATCTTTTTTTTTGAATGAAACCGGCAAGAGGTTGGCGTTGTCTCATCTTGAGTATGGAATGGAAAGATAGCAGCGATGTAGATTGTAGCGTCCAAAATTGTGGGTTCCACTGGTGGTTCGCTCTTGGGACCCGCTGGATTAATCTCCTGTCGGCTCCGGTTTCCGGCTGATTATCAGCTAAACAGTAAAGGCAAAATATCATATATGTACTAGGCCTTTGTCTGATGTGCATTTTAGCTTATTTAGCTACATACGGTATTCTGAAATTTGTTTTTGTCCCTTTTTTTGTGCGAAAGAGAACCTTTCATCCTATTATTGAACCTGCTGATGGTTAACAATTTTTTTTCTTTGAAACCATTCTGATGGTAAAAACTTAAAACTTGAAAGATCGACTAGAGCCATGATAATCAAGTGATTCTTCGCAAAAATAAAATAATAATAAAGTGATCAACAACAACAATAATAATATAATTTCGTGGAGATTTCCAACTTTGCTTAATGCAGGTTCTTCGTTGCAAATTTTCCGATCCCTTGTGACTGGTTGCTGGCTAGTCCTGGAGTTAAATGGCAAAAGTAGCTAGCTTAATTAGGTTCCATCTTGTTTGCTTGTGCAGTTTGGTATACAATGTTAGCTGTTGTAAATAAAGCGGTTTTAGCAAATAATCATAATTAAACCCAGCAATTACTTTCAGTAATAAAGCATAATACCAGCATGTAATAAATGACAATAATAACATGTATTCATGATATTCTTTTAAGTCATTTAAACACAATATTATACTCAACATTAATAGCATAAAATCATCAATTAGTATCATAAAGCACAGCAGAATTATGATAGAATGTGCTCTCAGAAGGAGAGTTGCAAAAGAATAAGTCTTTCCCATCACAACCCTAATGTCAATACTCTGCATAAATTAAACTTGATAATACTGATTCACAATATGAGCACTAAATAATGCTTAACCACTCTTTCTAAAGATCTCAAAGCCAATAGACCACTTATAACTTGCGGCTAACCAGGAGAACAAATGTAATCACAAGCAGTACTCCAATTATCCAACAAGAACTTGATAACTCTCAGTGTATGATGAATACAAAGTCACAGGTTCAGCAACACTGCCAATTGGATAACCAAAGAGTAGTATAACTGAATTGCTACAGAGCAACAGAACCAAAGGTTCAATATATACGAACACAACCGAAGTTAACAAGATGATTCACAGAAGATCAATTAGACAGTGGTTCACATTCTACTTAGAGCTCAAGTATGAATTGATTATTAGTTCAATTTCAGTATTTGACTAGAATCATCATTGAGCATTAACAGATCCAAGCGATTGATTTGCAATAACTCGAAGATTATCTTCGATATCGGGACTAATCGATCAAGTTATCAACTAGTACCAAAAACCAAATATGCAATAATCAGTAAGGAATTAGCACATAGATCCAATACTCACTGAGGCAGTGGCACTCAAAACCACTGAGTTGTAACTAGCAAGGTGTGTCAACGACACTAACCCAGAAAAACTATCGCCCTGCAACTCAAGCAAAAGACGACGCCTTCGGAGATACAATGCCACACTCCCTCCTTTGGAATAGATCAAAGAAAGAAGCCGAAGGATTGGGTGAATGCCGCACAAGACACACAAGTATGCACTGGCCGAGTGCACCTCAGCACCGAGCACCAAGAAATCAGAAATCGATGCCTTTCTTCTCCCTCAACAAGTGCTAGATACAAGCCAATCGAATTGCTTCTCAAATACACAAGAACCAGGTTCAAAGAGAACCTGGCGAAAAGTGCAAGGAGAGGAATTCGTCTACTATCACCAACGGCACCAAGTCTGATTCGGCGGCATGGATGATCCAAGAGCCAAAAAACCAGCGCAGATCAGAAGAGAAGACGAAGCATCAACCAAAAAATGGAAGCACTCACTACTGTCTTTTCCTTCGGGGTTCCACCAGAGAAGGAGCCTCCGGCTTTTGAAGGGGAAAGGAAAGGGGAAAACACGCGGTTGCTGCGAACGGCCGAGCCCGAGATGCCCGGGCCGCACGCTCCTCCGGCGTCGCCATCACTTCCAACCTCTCTGGCCCAAAATCGCCTAGGCATGGGAGAGCAAAGGGGATCGAATCCCCTCCGAGTAATCTGCTCGGTTGGAGACCAAGTCTCCAACCCTCATCTCCTCTTGCCTCCCACTAACAGGTGGGCCCTATCAAAACCTTTTTCCATTTAGTCTTTCTCAAATGATAAATTACCAAAAGGTCCCTCTGAGAACAACATTAGCAAGTATCGACCTCTTACTATATCTGTGGATATTGTTACTATTCACTAACCGACAATATCTCTTGTAATCTTTTCTATAGATAGAATATATCTCTTGTAATCTTTTGTA
The DNA here is from genome assembly GCA_036346405.1 of Phyllostachys edulis. Taxonomy (NCBI): domain Eukaryota; kingdom Viridiplantae; phylum Streptophyta; class Magnoliopsida; order Poales; family Poaceae; genus Phyllostachys; species Phyllostachys edulis. The sequence goes on from CM070548.1 coordinate 7,314,254, forward strand.
TATATGAAACTATCTCTTGTAATCCGGCATGTTTGCAATCTATATATATGAGGATCAATGCATAGAGCCCTTTGAGGCTTTTTCCTAATCTCACATGGTATCAAACGCGATCATGTTCCCTTGACCCATCCTCCCTTCCGCTGCCCCCCCTGTGTGCCTCTTCTTGGCCACACGCGCCACCATCTCTGCCACTGGTCCCATGTGTGTCTCTCCTTTGCCGCACACGCCACCATGGGCGACAATCTCGTTGTCGCCACCATTACAGTTGGCCATGCCCAACTTTGGGCGCAAGCCGTTAGCGTCGGCAACATCAAATCCCTAGTTCTGGTCACCCTCGAGCTCTCTACGTCCAACTATGTGAAGTGGTGCACTCTTTTCGAAGTTAAGGTCACTAAATTCGCTCTTGAGGATCATCTCCAAGGCACAGGCACCTCCACCAATACCGATGTCAATGGGAAGCGTCGTGACAACATCGTACTATCTTGGATCTATGAGTCCATCTCTGAAAGCATCTGGGCCCCTAAAAATAATTTTGGTAATTAATGACAACAATGTGTTATGGGACTAATATGTGTGCTAAGATGTTTTAAAGGTCTAGTCCCGGATTATGGATGACAACATGGAAATGGCAATGCAAAGATGATAAAAGATCGACATGGCTCAAAGACAAAGGTATTATGGAGCCTAAAGACCCTTTTATAGTTTTAACCGATCTCGGTATTTGGTGAAAAGACCGGATTTATAGGATAAATGCCATATTATAAAGAGGGACCATGGCTAGTAGCTTGAGGATTTATTTTGTGCCATTTTAATCAACTAGAAGTCATGCATTGCATTTAGAACAACTTCTGGAAAAAGTCTTACAGTAAAAATGGTATGACCGCCCGTGAGGAGCGGTACTACTGCAGAGCGGTAATACCGAACTCTAGTTGGTGGTATGTAAATTCTAGAGAGCATGTTTTTGGGAGTTTTTCCTCCCCTGGAAATCAGTAGTACTAATTGAGCCGAGTGGTACTACCGACGTGCGTAGTACCAGACCTTGTGAGTGTGGTAGTACCGCACCTTTCTATAACGGTTAGTCTAGAAGCATTAAATGAACAACAGTTGACCGTTGAACGGTAGGTGCGGTAGTACCGACCGATCAATGGCGGTAGTACCACACTTGCTAAATTTTTCAGGGGATAACTTTAAACGGTCGAATTTTTGGTTGGGGCTATAAATACCCCCTCACCGGCACCAAGCTCAGAAACCTTGAACCTCATTGAATACACTTGAGCCTTTGGTGCACTCTCCTCTACTCATTTGCTCATATTTCACATTTTGAGGTAGTTGAGAGCATTCAAGTGCATATACATCATTAGTTGATCTCTTTGGTACTTGATAACCTTGAAGAAAGCACTGCGATTTGTTACTCTTGGTGCTTGCCGGAACCTAGATGGCTTGGAGAAGTTTGTGCGGTGATCTCTTCAAGAAGATGGTGAAGAGGCCCGGCAACGATTGTGATTGGTTCGGTGCTCACCATCTCTGGAGTGGAGGATGGGCAATCATAGTGGGATTGAGCTATTTGAGGCTTAATTCGTGGAGCTGATCCAATTTATTTGGGCTTACCTTAACGTGGACTAGTGAAGACCGACAAGTCTTCAATACCACGGGAAATACATCGCTTGTCTTTATTGTGGTTTTCTCTCTTGTCTTTACTATTTCCGCATTTGCATTTATAGCAATTTATTTGTGTAATTACTTAGCTAGTACTATTGTATTTAGTATTGACATAGCCTTAGGGTGTTTTAGCGAAAGCTTAAAATATATCTCTTGAATTGTGCTAGAATTCTTTAATTAGACCATACTTGCTAAAATTGTTAATTAGAGCACAATAATTTTTAAACCTCCTATTCACCCCCCTCTAGTCAGTCATCCTTGATCTTACAATCTCTCTTGAGATTCTCAACATCGTGATGGCGCCGTCCACCACCGCCACTGTTGTCTAGACCATGATCGAGAATCTCTTTTGGGATAATAAAACAACCTATGCCATATACCTCCAAGCTAAGTTCAGCAATCGGGCTAAGGGCGATATGTGAAGGGATACAGGTAGGCTACACTAGCTAACAATTCAAAAATTCTACCACGTAAACCAGAACGCCAAGCAAGCAATAGATCATAGATCGTTACCACCAGACGCGCAGTGTAGGGGAAGAAGAGTTGGAACAGCCTGGTCCAACGAAGAGCGCGTCGATGTAATGGTCGTAGTCGATCGTCCTACATCAAGTACATCGATGCAGTGGTCGTAGTCAATCATCCAGCGTCCTCACAAGTCGATCATCTCCTCTAGCAACCTCTGCAGTTCCTTGTGAAGATCGTGGATCGTCCTCAAGCACAACAGCAACCACAGTAGCGCCTCTACGTTATCCACACATCTAGGGAAGGAACACCGTACGCTGGTGTGCTAGCACCAACTCGCATGGCAGTGCTCTCTCAAGAAGATGGCAGCTAGGGTTTCGGTGAAACAACTCACGTGTGTCGCTCCTTTCCCCATAGCCTCAAGCATCTCCTTATATAGTACTCGTGATGGATCCTATCCGAACACGTTTGACGAATCATATTCGTACTGGTTTGTTCCAACCTGTTAAGTGTGTGACCTGTTAGCTTCGTGCACAATCGGTTGTGACCCGGAAACTCCTTTCCAATCATGAGTCGTCAACGGCTCCTAGCAGAACATAACGATTCCCGAATACACACGAATTATATCGGACGAACCTTAATGCAATATGATCTACGACCAGGTCCATATCACTAACGACTAGCTTATATGTCTATACGACCAGTTCTTATTTGGTCTCGACCAGTTCGTAACTCCTTACGACCAGGTTTCAACCACTTAGTGATCATGTTCGACCAACCTACGACCAGTTCGTATCTTCATACGACTAGTCCGTATCTGATCGAACTAAAAGACCTTCTCGTGTATTCTCTCTTTGCCTCACAATATCTGGTTGAACTCTAGGTAAGATTTATGTCATCCATGGACTGTTCAATACTTTCTCGATCACGTGTCGGATAACTTGACGTGGTTGAACACTTCGACCACTAGTGGCATGGCCATGCACTTTCTTTATTCGACCACATCGAGGGGCCCAGATATATCTCTCCTGTTATGATAGGAGGGGCAAATCCCATATCGACCAAATATATTCCTCGCATGTTTCACAAAGATACACGAAGCTACCTTTATAACTACCCAGTTACGGAGTAGCGTTTGGCAACCCCAAAGTGTACTCTTACGCATGTAGGAAACCATGCCGATCTTAGGTCTAACGATTATACATCATCATTTCTTGAGACCAACTGATGACACATGAAATTATAACAATCTCAGCAGTGTCCCAAGGTGGGTCAATCCAACCCCATGTTCTCTAACATGTGTTCACATTATTGATTCGATATCCCTATATCCATGACCGGTGAAATATGGTCATCAATCAATACATGTGCTAGTTGACAGAGTCACTAGTGTTCTGACTAGGGATTCATTTAAAACGACACTATATAAGTTAAAAGAGTTTCACTAACAAGTCACATACTTGTTAATCTTCTAACCAATGATTCATCCAAGGAACAGAATAACATTTATTCAATAACTCATAAACATAGACGTGATACAATCATCTCTATGATTGCCTCTAGGGCATATCACCAACAATATGTCTGCTACGAACTATTGCCTCAAGTCGAAGACTTTCTCCAAAGCACTCTGCGATGTTGTCCAGACTGTGAATGATCAAAGCTTGGTGCTTACCATGATCAAGGGAACCTGTCGTCCCTTCTTTCGATGATGCTCACCATGATCAAGCTCGGTCTCTCCTCTTCCTCGAGGAACTAAAGGACGCACACGTCGATCAACTTTCTCAGGCCATAGCTCTCCTCGCCGACTCACGCACCCAACACCGGTTACAACAGCGGCCGCCCAACCGATGGTAATGACAACCATGGCGGCAGTGGTAAGCACGGCAAAGGCAAGGGGAAGGGAAACAAGGGTGGCCCTCAGCTACCGACTTTCTACAACCCGTGGACTGGGGCTATCCAACTCTGGCCCACAACCGGCATACTTGGTTCACACCTCGGGGGCCCACCGCAGCATGCGTCGCAAAGGTTCCTCACCATGCCGCATCCTACCCTAGCCGCGCCGCACGGTTACACGACGGCACCACCTGGCTATCTCCCTGCCCCGCCACATGGCTTCCCTACCATGCCGCATGGTTACTAGCTGGGATCCTTCCCAACGCATGTTGCCCCTATGCCATCATGGGACTCGTCTGACCTCGTCAACGCCTTCAACACCATGACGTTGTAGCCACCATCTAGTGATTGGTACATGGACATCAGTGCCACTGCACACATGTCTTTCATCTGCAGTAACCTCACCTATGTTTTCCCTCTCCCTCCTACCTCCTCCCATATCGTGGTCGGTGATGGTAACTCTCTTCTCGCCACTCACGCAGGCCACTGTATTTTCCCTACACATACTCGTCCACTCTACCTCCAAAACATCCTTGTCACACCTCGTTATAAAAAATCTCATGTTCGCTCGTAAATTTACAACTGATAATCATTGTGCTGTCGAATTTGAACTTCATGGCTTTTCTGTGAAGGATCTTCAGGCCAAGAGAGAAATTCTTAGATGAAATAGTTCGGGCGAGCTCTAACCTCTTCGTCCTACAACACCTCAAGCTGTTGCCACCTCCACCGACAGCACCACTCTATGGCACCGTCGTCTTGGCCATCCTGGTCGTCAGTCCATCCACAATCTCTCTGCCACCTCCATTATTTAATGTCCTTCCAAAATAAATGACATCAATTTGTTCCATGCTTGTCAATTAGGCCGTCATATTCGATTTCCCTTTTCAAATTCTATGAGTCGCATGACTCGACCTTTTGAATTAATTCATTGTGATCTTTGGACATCTCTGGTGGCAAATGTTTGTGGTTATAAGTATTTTCTTGTGATGTTGGATGATTTCACGCATTACTTGTGGACCTTCCCACTTCATTTCAAATCCAAAATGTTTTCGATTTTATCCAATTTTCACTCTTACATTGCTACTCAATTCTCCACCGCTCTTCATGCCGTCTAATGCGATAACGGTGGTGAATTTGACAACAATTCTCTTCGCTAGTTCACTGCCTCACATGGTATCCTCCTTCGATTTTCTTGTCCACACACTTCCCAACATAATAACAAGTCTGAACGCATCATCCGCACAATGAATGACATTGTTCGCTCACTTCTTTTTCAAGCACGCATGCCACCATACTTTTGGGTTTAATCCCTCCATGCAGCTACCTATCTCCTGAACTGATTACCCACCAAAACTCTCAATTTCTCCACTCCGTTTAGACTTTGTTTCAGATTTCGTCGTCCTACTCTCATCTCCGTATTTTTTGTTGTCTTTACTACTCAAACTGGCTCCGCGGTCGATCCCCTGTGTCTTTCTTAGATACCATCCAAATCACAAGGGCTACTGCTATATGGACCTCACAACTCATCAAATCATCACTTCTCATCATGTGGTCTTTGATGAATCTGTCATTCCTTTTGCTTCTTCTTCATCGAGCTTGGCTGTTGACTATGATTTCCTTCATGTCATAGCTCCCGCTGATACTCCGTCATCTACCACGACTTCATTCCCTCCTGATGACGCCTCCCCATCTCTTCTTCCTTTTCCTGTCACCACAAACCCTGCCACAGCAGCCCTGAGTGCCCCTACGCAGTCGCAACAGCCCTCCCCTCTACCACAGTAGGCCCAATCGAATCGATCCTGTCGCCACCATCCCCTCTGTAGTGGCAACGCCGATTCCTACCGTGGCAGCCCCGATCCACCATGCCGCAGCTATGACAGCTCCAGCGGTTCCACCCACCACTGTTGGCTCTTCTTACTCCTATGGCACACGTCTCTATTTTGGTATTCGCGTCCCACCTCGTGAGAAGCTTAACCTCCATGTGTCCACTTCCTCTGATATTTCTAACCTTCTGACATTCGTCTGCGGTGCTCTCAAAGACCCGAATTGGCACTCTGTCATGGTGGATGAATTTCAGGCTATTCTCTCCAACCATACATGGGATCTGGTGTCCTAACACCAATAATATTTCTGGCAAATGGATTTGTGGCATAAGTTCAAACCGGATGGTACCCTTACTCGCTACAAGGATCACTGGGTTTTACACATTTTTCTCAACAACATGGTGTCGATTTCGACGAAATGTTCAGCCCGGTTGTTAAACCAGCCACCATCTGGACTGTTCTCTCTATTGTTGTCTCCTCCGGTTGGCCCATTCATCAGCCTGACATCAAAAACGCCTTCCTCAATGGACATATTTCTAAGGTGGTGTATTGTTGTCAATCTTCGAGTTTCATTGATCCTTCCCATCCATCTCATGTGTGCCATTTGAACCTGTCTCTCTACAGCCTCAAACAGGCTCCATGAGCATGGTACACTTGTTTTGCTTCTTTCATTGGTTCTATCTTATTTTATTATTCCAAATATGATACCTCTCTCTTTATTTTCCATAGTGGCCTCGGTACCGCGTACCTTCTCTTGTACGCTGATGATATCATCCTCACAGTGTCTACGACGCTCTATTATCCCGCCTTATTGGTTCTCTTCGTTCTGAATTTTCCATGATCGATCTCAGTGACCTCCATCACTTCCTTGGTATGACTGCTACTCGGTCCACTACGGGTCTCTACTTGTCACATGCCTCCTATGCCACTGAGCTCCTTGACCGTGCTAGCATGGCTTCATGCAAACCCTCATCTACCCCCATTGATACCTCACCAAAGCTTCGTGCCACTGTTGTTCTACTGGTTGACGATCCCACTGTCTATCGTAGCATTGCTGGAGCCCTTCAGTACCACAATGTTACTCGTCCTGACATCGCGTATGTAGTGCAGCAAATTTGCTTACACATGCATGATCCACAAGAATGTCATCTTGTTTTGATGAAACATGTTCTTTGGTACGTTAAGGGTACTCTCTCCTATGGTTTGCACATCACTCCTTCATCCGTGGACGCCTTGGTTGCCTACGACGATGCCGATTGGGCCGCCTGCCCCAACACACGGCATTCTACGTCTGGCTACTGTCTCTATCTCGGTGAGAACTTAATGTCTTGGTCCTCAAAATGCCAGAACACTATTTCTTGCTCTAGTGCGAAGGCCAAGTACCGTGTGGTTGCCAATGATGTCACCGAAGTTACTTGGTTATGGCAGCTTCTTTAGGAGCTACGGCGTCCACTGTCCAAGGCCACTGTTGTGTTCTACGACAACGTTAGTGCGGTTTATATGACAACCAATCCGGTTCATCACCAATGCACTAAGCATATAGAGATTGATCTTCATTGTGCGCGATAAAGTGGCATTGGGGCATATTCATGTTCTTCATGTCCCCTCGACATCATAGTTTGTCGACATCTTCACTAAGGGACTGCCATCGTCACTCTTCATCGGCTTCCGTGCCAGTCTCAACATCTGAGCAGCTGACGTTGCGACTGCGGGGGCGTGTTAGAAATTATCGATCTCTTACTATATTTGTGGATATTGTTATTATTCACTAACCTACAATATCTCTTGTAATATTTTCTATAGATAGAATATATCTCTTGTAATCTTTTGTATAGAACTATAGATAGAAACTATCTCTTGTATTCTGGCATGTTTGTAATCTATATATACGAAGATCAATGCATAGAGCACTTTGAGGCTTCTTCCTAATCTCACATAAAACATAGTTTATTAACGCATTGGTCTCACTTAGACTTAGTAGGTTAGATCTGTTGTATTGTTAGAATGAGTTTACATCGATATGACATGGTCTGAACTCTCAACTGCATATTATCTACAAGGAGTGTTGTTAGTTGTATGGTGCCTCAGATCTTCGAGGAAGCCAATCGAAGGAGTTTGGCGGGCGCAAGCAAGCTGTAGTGGTTGTTGTCAGCAACAGACAGACAACAGTAAGTCTGCCCGTAGCTTTTCCTAGTCAGTTGTCAGTTGTATCTTTTTCGCGAGACTAGTGTAAATCACCTTGTACTTCTTCTAAGCACTCCGTGCACGCACGATGCTTATCTTGTTGATTTTAACTTCCATCTTTTAATGCAAAGATGCGCAGCTCTCATGCGTATTCTCGAAAAAAAAGTTGTATGGTGCCTCTAACAAATTTGTTTAACCTGGATCCATCACGGTTGCTAATCACCACATCATTTTCACATATGTAACAAAGTAAATACTAAAAATATGGTTATACATTCTCTCAAAAGAACATATGTAGTTACACATGGTACTGATATGGTTCATTTATCAACAGATTTTCAGATTACTTCAGTCCGAATTGTTCTACGTCTCCAACAATTGTTCCATTGCCTCAGGTCCTTCCAATCTCTCCTTTTTGGAGCAGAGAATACTGATTGGGTCCGAATGTCGCTAATAAACAAGAAGTTGACAAATCAGGTTTGCTGGAGGTGTTGATCTTGCTGGGACTGAAGCCACTGGACATGGCCTTCCTGAAGTGAGAACCACTGGAGATCTGTAACGTCCCGTTTTCGGACGTAAATAGTATTTACTAAATTTGGTTTTAAGTTGTCATTCGTAATTCAAATTACCAAGTATTTTCAAAATCTTCTCGCTTTCTTTAAGCTCGGATTTGTGTTTCAAATATCCTTGAATCCTGAAGTTCAAATTCAAGTTTGAATTTCTCCTTTTTCGGTTTTGGGCCCCTTTTCATCTTGTCTTTCCCCTTGTTTGGGATCAGCCCGTTTATTTCTTGGGCCCGGCCCCCACCCCTTGGGCCGGCCCAACTCCCCAGCCCACTTCCCATTCGGCCTCCCCTTGGCCCAGCTCCCTCTCCCCCTTGCTCTCTTTCTTCTCCACCAACCAGCAGAGCTCCTTCCCTGTGCACGAGCGCTCCCTACCAGCCCCAAGCCTCTACCGCTCCCACCTACACCGCTGCGCCCGTGTAACGTCACCGTCGCAAGACTGCCCATCTCACCGGGCGCTGCCGCAGAAGACGCGCGACACCTCGCTCCTTCTGCCACCGCCATGACGCCCCTTTGCGCCACCTTGTGCTCCGCCTGCTCCCCCTTGATGCCTTCAACTGCTCCCGTGGACTCCGGTCGCCCGCCTCGTCGCTTCATCTCGGGACCATGTGCCCGCTACCGTCATCTCCGCGATGCCACAAGTTCCCTCACCTTGTCTCGTCGACACCGCGTCAGCAGGCCCGCCCAAGTCGTCGTCGTGCTCTGCACGCGCATTGTGCACACGCACGCACGACTTGCACCCCCACCTGCCCCTGGCCTCCAAGTCACCACGCCAGGGCCTGCCCATCCCGCCGCTCCCACCTCGTCCCATCGCCATGGCCATCTCGGGACCGCGCGAGCGCCACGTGCGGCCATCATGCCAACGACTCCTCCTCTTGAGCACCTATAAGTAGCCACGTAGCCCCTCTGGTTCCTCCCCTCGTCGCCCTTCATCTCTGGTAAGCACCACTAGAGAAAAGCACCGCCGCGCTCCCTTCTCCGGCCGCGCCGCCTCACCGCTCCATCGCCGCTCTGGTGAGCCTCCGCCTCCGGCGACCCCGTCACCGGGTGCCCCGCGACATAAGGAAGCCGTCCCCCACCTCTATTCTCCTTCCCCGCTGTTGAGATGCGCCGCCACCGTGGCTCCTCCTCCACCGCTCCCGGCCACCGCCGCCGGATCGTTTCGGGCCACCCCGCTTGTAACATCCCAAATGTATAATCAGGGTTTGTTTCAAATGTAATTAAATATGTAGAAATTAAAACTTTTTCTCACCTGTAATTATTGTCCAAGATTTGTGTAATCCAAAAACACAAAGTCCTTGTTGGCCAAAAGTCAAGTTCCTTTTTCCATTTGTCACCACTCTTGTGCCAAACATTTGGAAAATATTTTTCCTTGGTCCTAAAGTTGATGTGGGACCCCTCTGAAAAATATCATAAGTTATAAAACTTGTTTGATAATTTTTGGAGGTAAAACAATCCTTTGAACAACCTTAATGAATTTCCTGAGAAAAATGCATTGCATAAAAACCTCTGGAAAATTTATGTGAGGTTAATCTTACCATCAGCAAGCTCCAGTTAAAATTTCATAAATTTTGGAGTTGATTTGCTATCCCAAACAATTCTGCAAAGTATCAGCTGTTTAAAAGTTCAAATTCAAAAACCCTGCACTGTTCCTTGGGCTATGCCGCATTCAAATCTGGTCAAGCCCAACCACATCAGACTTCCTCTCCACCCACTTGAGGTTGCAACCGTTGGATCAAGATCCAACAGTCACGACCTCCTCCACAGCCAGCGCACCTCACTGACCCCCATTTCCACCTTGATGAGGTCGTAGCCGTTGGATTCAAATCCAACAGCCACGACCTCCCCCTAAGCCATCACCGCGAGGTCCTCTCCACCCACTTGAGGTCATAGCCGTTGGATCAAATCCAACAGCCATGACCTCCCTTTGATATCAATCGCCCAAGTCCTTCCCACCTTGATGAGGTCATTGCCCTTGGATCAAAGATCCATGGCCATGACCTCCCCTCGCGCTCAACCACCCAGACCTCCCCCACCTTGTGTTGTGCGCCGTTAGATCTAAAAATCTACGGCCACGACCTCCCGGTGCCTTGTGCGCATCAGACCTCCCACACACGTGAGGTCTAGGCCGTTAGATGTGAATCTCACGTTCATGCCTTCCTGTGCGCTAAGCGCAAGCTCAGGACCTCCCCGCGCTTGATCAGAACCGTTGGATCAAAATCCAAAGGTCCTGACCTCCCTTGCGTTTTGCGCAACGTCTAAGACCTCCCCTTCGGTTGTGCGCCCTTGGATTTAAATCCAAAGGCCATGACCTCCCCCTCATTTCTCTTAGTCGCGCACAGTTAAGTCCTCCCCTCAGGTCTGAGCCCTTGGATGTAGATCCGAAGGCTAGGACCTCCTAACCCTTATCCGTTGCGCACCTGCGTTATGGAAATCGGAGGGCCATGACCTCCCCTTTCCAAATCGTGTGGCTGGGACCTCCTCCCAGTCACTTAAAATATAACGGTTCAAATATAAAATCCGAGGACCAGGACCTCCCCATCCACTTAATCCAACGGTGGATGTGAGGTCCTGTTCTTCTCCTAGCTTGGGCGCGCGTGCAGCCATGGCAGTGGGCAAGGTCAGAGCATGTCTTGTCCCAACGGCTCTGCTCTGGGCGCATTAAATGCGTGTCAGCCCTTTCCGCCCCTAGGCCATGCCCTGTCCTAACCTACTCTGTCCCATCCATCTTGTCCAACTCCATAGACCTCCCGTGGACCTCCCCTGGGCTAAGCTCACCATGAGCTTAACCCGTGGTCCAGAACCTCTTTTTGCCCTAGCTATAAAAACCCCCCACTGTTGCCCTTGGCTTCTTTTACACACCATTGAGCTTGGCCTTGCCCGTGCTTGGCTGAGTTTCGCTTCCACTGACCTCCCCTCTTGGCCGCCATTGTTGAAGACCTTGGAGCTCCTCGGTGGCACCATTGTTCCAGTGGCTCCCTTTTCAAACCCTCGCTCACTTTATGCTCCCAAAACCTCCTGAAAGTTAACCCTAACTTAATTTGTTTGGGCATTTTTCAGAGGTGGCCAAAGTGGATATTGAAGTGTGAGTTTTGGCCGTGGAGCAACCTTGTCTTCCCCAACTCCGGTCATCACCTTCCTCGACCCCATCAGCTCCTCTGGACCTCCAGGTAACCTCCTGTTAGTCCTTAGAGCTGGGCACCTGCATGTATGACGTCGCGGAGCTTTATTTTGCATTTTGGTCTTTTGGGCCGTGCTTGCCTTCGTGCTCCTCTCCGGCTCACCGGCGTTCAAGGTCGTCGCCGCCGTTGAGAGGAGGTCCACTGGGTGTGCAAGGCTATTGCACACTCAGTGGTACCATTGGATGTCGCCGGCGAGGTCTACATCGCCGGCGAGAACCATCTCTTCAAACTCGGGTTTTTGTCGGACGTATACGGCAGCGCCGTGTCAAATTTCGGACAAAGATCCTCCCCCTTAAATACCTCAATCATTGTTAATCATTGGTTGTGCCTTAAATGCCTTTAATCCCGCCCTGTGCGCGCATTTAAGACCTCTCGCGCGCGGACCTCCTTGTGTCCCGCGCGCATTAACTCCCTGTCCGAGCGCGTGCGCGCACGCAAGCACTAAGGCGCTAGATCTGGCCGTCCAAGACCTCCTCCAAGGAGATCTTGAACGTCCAGGACCTCCCCTTGCGCAATCATGGCCGTCCAGACCTCCCCTAGAGGTCTGTGACGTTTGGACCTCCGCTTAGGACCTCCCCGAGGTCATCTCAGCCGTTCATGACCTCCCCGGGTAGATCTTGGCCGTCAAGGTCCTCCCTCGGACGATCTGGACCATTAAGGTCCTCCCTTGGAAAAATCTGGACCGTCCAGGACCTCCCCTGTGAGGTCCTGACGATGTAGATCTTCCTCGGGGAGATCTTGATAGTTTAGATCTTCCGTTGGAAGATCTCAACCGTTGAGGACCTCCCTCGCTTGATCTGAGCCACTTTTGTCCTCCCTGTGTTGATCGCAGCCGTTGAGGACCTCCCTCCCGTGTTGTGGCCCGTTAGATGTGCCATCAACGGCCACGACCTCCCCTCTGCTCGCGCGTGCGCGCTGCTAGGAGGTCCATGACCTCTGGACCTCGCGAGCACGTGTGCGTTGTTCTCCTGGGAGGTCTTGAGCCATTAGATCTGAGATCTGTGGCTCACGTCCTCCCATGTCCTTATGGTTTTTAGAAATTCCAGTGAACTCTTTATTTGCAAACAGAAAAAGGTATGGACTTTAGAATTGCATAACTAATTCATTTTAAATCCAAATTAGGTGATTCAAATTTGTACAGCTCTGGTTTGAACTGAGCTTTAATCTAAAAATGGTTATGAGCTCAGTTCAGCCCCCAGAACATGGATTTGCAAATAAAATTCAAAACTACCTTTAAATGTCTCTTTAAAAATTCAATTAACTTGTAAAATGCATGAGTAATGATCTGTAGATTATTTTTGAGTAAATCCAACTTTGTTGGGTTCCTCTGTTAATGCTCTAAATGTTAGAATAGGATTTAGGCATGTCACTGTTTTCAGAAAACTTTCTTGTGCATTATAATTTTGTTCAAGTTCTTGTTTTTGGAAAATTGTAGAAAATGCATAATAGCCCCAAATGAGGTGAACTCAATTGTGTTATTCACCTCATGAGGTGCTGATTTTACAGTAAAAATCTCAGTATCACCACCTTTCTAGAAAATGTTGCCTCATAATTAAATTAATGAATAGTAGCAGTTTGGTATTTTTAGGGCTGAGCAGAATTGTTTTGCTCATATCTTTTGCATTGAGAATCCAAATCAATTGGTTCTTGTTGCTAAATTCCCTAAAAATCATCCTCTTGCTGCTGTAGAAATTTCAGAGCATTTGGAGTTCGTTTGCTGTGCTGTCTTTGTGGTTTTCGTCGTTCTTATCGATTCCTTTCGCTTTTTCGTTAGGTGCCGACGAGTACTTTGAACCCGTGAGTGATCCTCAGCAATATATTGAGCAAAACCAGCAAGGCAAGCAGTTTGATCATATCCCTTTATTGTCCCATTACTTTAAAGCTTAATACTTTGTTTCACTTATATGTATGCATGCTACTTTGTGTTAAAATGTCGCTAGTAATCCTATAGATGCATATTCTGTAGGTAAATGTTCATTCTCTACTAATAAGCCTAGGATTATCTTGCTACGATTTAGAGTTCGCTGGATGGACTCTTATCGCTTAGTAGTTTACGTTGATAATGCTTAGCAATGTTTAGATAACGGTAGAAATGGGCGGTTGTCGACATTATGTCGATGACCTTGATCACACAAAAAAAAATTTATTCCATTTTGTCCATCTTGTGCTTGTGCTTTGCAAATAAACAAAAATGAAAATAAAATTATTGTTGACTTGGGCACAATGGATGTTGGTGTGATTTATTAGGTGTGAACGGATTGGTGCCTAAGTCCCCAAGGACCGAGTTACTTGTGTCACTAAGCCAAGCGCTCGTGCGTGCTAACCACACGAGGGGGATATGGGACCTCTCTTGACTAAGTACTTTGGGAGGTGTTAATTATGAGCTGGTCGGTGGGTGTGTTTTAAATATGTATGTGTGGTGTGGGAGGGGAGCATTAGCAGACCGGTTAGGCTGCCTAGTGTGTCCTTATCCCCGTGGGTTGCGGCTCTTAATTAGCATCATCCATTGGAAATGTCTCGTGGGACTTAGCCGTGCGGCATACCAAAGGAAGTGTGCTAAATCATGTGGCAAAAGGCGGTCGGCGTGTGGGTACATTGGTACACCCTACGCAGGTTAAAACTATTGAATAGCCACGTCCCAGGTTATGGACATGCTTGGTAAGGTCGTGCAAGAACTAGACTACAACATTTAAATTAAAACTTGATGGGTTGGTATGAATGGATGTTCATGCTATTGTGGTGGCTATTGGGTTAGTCACTTCCAGGATTGTTGTTGTCATCTACCATTTTGTTACTTGTCTCGTTGTTTCTTGCAAATGAAAAATGAATTGCCAAATTGCTTTGGAATCTATTTAAATATTGCAAACGAAAACTTGCTTTATGCTAAAATGAGTCCAAAGCCTCATCCACTTAAATAAAGCTTGCATGTGGCTATTTATAGTTCTGTTATACTACGTCGCCGCTTGCAGTATATTTTTGTACTCATTTGCTTTGCTTAATAACTTTGTTGCAGAGGAGGTAGAGCCCAAAGGGATTTACTTTTGTGAGATGTGCATGGGCTGGGAATCGAGCTAGGCGTCGTGGTTGGTTGCCTTGTGGGCTAAAGGCAAACCTTGGCTCTCTTTTGTTATCGCCATCTTATGGCATATTTTGCTTCCGCTGTGTTATCCTTTCATTGTTGTATTTGGCCGGTCGGCCCCTTTTGTAATAACTCTATATATTGTATGTCTTTTATTCTAGTCGTGCTTTGGTTCTATGTCTTGAATGGAATTGATGCATGATTTTGTAAAGGAGTGTGTATACTGCATTCTGGGAAGTATACATATCTCGAAGACACGGATTATTATGTTTGTGATGCTAGGGTCAATGGATGACTAAGTATTACAAGCTTAATAAACCGGGGTCCTCACACCGCTCGGCTCCGCGTCACCCCCTTGGCGGTGCGCAACTCGTGCGCGCCCTACCTCCTTTAGCGCACCACTCCACCGTCGGCGCTGCACTTGGCCCGAGCGTTCGCCGCCACCTCCTTGCCCTACCACCGCCGCTCCCACCCGTCTCTGGCACTGCCGCCAACGCCCATGGGGTCGCCACCTTCCGGAGACCCCATTCTGCCCGTCCCTAGCCGCCCCACTCGCCAGCGCCGCCTCCACTCCCGGCCGCCCAAATGCCTCCCCTGCCTAGCCCAAAGGAACCAGCCCCGTGGCCTTGTTTTCCTTCTTAATGTTGGAAATATGCCCTAGAGGCAATCATAGAGATGATTGTATTTCATTATGTTCATAATATTGGATAATATGTTATCCTGTTCCTTGAATGAATCATTGGTTATGAAGATTGACAAGTATGTGATTTGTTGGTGAAACTCTTAACTTATATGATGTCGTTCTAAATATATCCCTGGTCAGATGTCAATGGTCGGAACACTATTGACTCTATCGACAAGCACATAGTATTGATTGATGACCATGTTTCGACGGTCATAGGTATAGGGATACCGAATCGATAATGTGGACACATGTTAGAGAACATGGGGTTGGATTGACCCACCTTGAGACACAATTGAGATTGTTATGATTCTATGTGCCGTTAGTTGGTCTCAAGCAATGATGATGTATAATCCTTAGACCTGAGATCAGCATAGTTTATACATATGTAATAGCACTCTTAGGGGTTGCCAATCGCTACTCGTAACTGGGTAGTTATAAAGGTAGCTTTCGGGTATGCTATGAAACATGCGGAGGAATGTGACTGGTCGAATATGGGATTTGCCCCTCCTAACATAACAGGAAAGATGTCTTTGGGCCCCTCGTGGTGGTCGAATAAAAAAAGTGCATGGCCATGCCACTAGTGGTCGAAGTGTTCGACCATGTGAAGTTATCCGACACGTGATCAAGAAAGTATTGAACAGTCCATCGTGAGGCAAAGGGAGAATACATGAGTAGGTTGCTTAGTTCGATCAGTTATAGACTAGTCGAACGTAATCACAGAGTGGTCAAAACCTGGTCGTAAGGTGTTACGAGCTGGTCGTGACCATATACGAGCTGGTCGTATAGAGATAGGACCTGGTCGTAGATCATATTGCGCTAACGTTCATCCGATATAATATGTGTGTATTCGGGAATCGTTATGTCCTGCTAGGAAGTGCTAACGACTCGTGATCAGAAAGGGATTCTGAGTCACAACCGATTACACATGAACCTAATGGGTCACACACTTAACAGGTTGGAACAAACCAGTACGGATATGATTCATCAAACGTGTTCGGATTGGATCCGTCACAGGCACTATATAAGGAGATGCATGAGGCTGTTGGGAGGCACAGGTGAACGTAACAAACAAGACATATGAAAGTCATGAGTTGAGTTGTTCCACCGAAACCCTAGCCGCCATCTCCCTGAGAGCTCTGTCGTGCGACTTGGTGCTAGCACATCGGCGCATGGTTGTTCCTTCCCTGGACGTGTGGATACCATAGAGGCGCTACTGCGGTTGTTGTTATGCTTGAGGACGATCCGCGATCTTCACAAGGAACTGCAGAGGTCACTGGAGGAGACGATCGACCACCGCACTGACGTGCTCGACGCTGGACGATCGACTACAACCACTGCACCGACGCATTCTTTGTTGGACCAAGCTGCTCCAACCTTTTTTCTACTGCTCTGCGCATCTGGTGGTAATGATTTGTGATCATCTGTAATGATCTGTGATCATCTACTTGCTTGGCTTCCTGGATTACGTGGTAGAAAATTTTGATTTGTTGCTATCGTAGCCTACCCGTACCCCAACAATTAACCCCCCCCCTCGTTTGGCTGCCAAGCAGGCCCGCCCATGGTCGGTCCACCACGCGTCCAAGCCCGTCCTCACATGGACTTGGTCCACCCGTGTCCCATGCGCCTGTGAGGCTGTGCCATGGGCCCCACGCCAGCTTTCTCTCTCTCCCTCTTTTTCTTGTAATTTCCTTTTAAGGATTAATTCAAACCCAAACTTCAAAAGTCCCGTTCTCCCTCGTCGTAACTCTGAAAATTATGAAATTTGTTTCTAAAATTTTGTAAATTCAAGATCTTGCTAATGGCATAGGTATTGTTTAATTTGGAGTTCATTTATTGTTCTTTATTATTTATTTGCTCTCTTTGCTTGTTGTGCCTTTTTCCGGTACATTTGTCCGATTAGGATTTGAAGATGCAGAAGATCTCCAGCTTACTCAAGCACAAGATTGTCAAGATTCTCTTACCTGTATCCAAGGCAAGTCAATACTTTGATCATATTGAGCCTAAATTTTATGCAAATCATATTCATTTGAATTACCAAAATTGCATTCTTTAATTATTAAATCAAATGCATGTTAAAGCTTAAGGTAGTTAAATACCCATTTGATGATTAATTAATTAATATGCCATCCCTTGATATTTGATTCCATTATTCCATGTCACCTTAGTAACTATGTGGTAATACTAGCTATAGGTTGTACTTAAGCGACATGTTAGCCTTGCTTAAGTATCGGGGTATTAAATACCCCAAACATCATCTCTTCAAACATGAAATGATTTTGGGCAGTCATTGGTAGTCCATGACTGAAATGAATGAGATAATTTGGTTTTACTTCTCAAAACCCTAATAACCTGCTTTTCCCATCTGGATGGATGGTAGGATGGATGATGTGATGGTGGGTACTAATGCAGCCCAAGGAATACTGGTATGTTGGTGGGTGCTAATGCAGCCCAGGGAATATTAGTATGTGGAATGTACCACCCGGATAACCCTAAGGACTTAATCTTGTCATGACCTCCTGTGTAAAACAAGTACAACCACAAGTTTGTAAAATACAACCTGGCTAAATAATTTGTATCCATTAGTACGAGTTGCACCAGGTAGATGTCCCGCGATGTCGTAAGCCTTTGTGGCGAAGGGGGTCAGGGCGCAAGTTGTAAGTCGTTAAGACAGCGCAAGAGGGAGGGTCTGGGTAAGGGTTAACGGGTCTTCAAGAGCGTAACCCTTATCAGACGAAACCTTAGCGGGTGTAACTAATACTGTTGGATGCATTGTAAAGGCCTTGTGGTGATCTCCCCTTGATTCACATGTCTAAGGAAGCATGTGTACATATCAGGACGATTATCTCTCGTGGGTAAAGTGTACAATCTCTGTAGAGTATTAAACAGTTTAAACAGCCGCGCCTACGGTCAAAGGTGGATATGGGAACTTAACTGGAGTTAGTTCTATTTCATAAACCTTTGTGGGTGGTATGAAAAATGTGGTGGGCTCACCTAGCCCTGAGTTTGGATTTTACCTGAGCCTTCGAGCTCAGCGGTGGTAATAATAGAGGTAACTCCAATCAAAATAAGCATAAGGTGGAGGTAGCCTCTACTGTTACAAATATTGCACAATTACTCTCTTTAATAAAATGAAATTTGTTAAAAAATGCTAAGTGATAGGAATTTGTAAATATGATAATTGAAAATGTTGCTTTAGCAAATAAAAGAACCCGAGCCATCCTTGTTTAGCCTTGCATGTATATTATTGCATTGTGTGTATTGGCTCGCGAGCACGGAAGTTGTGCTCATTCTCGCTCTTTCCCCCAAAACCCCTCAAAAGTAGGAAACCTTGAAGACTACGCGTACTACGAGGATCTTGAAGCAAAAGGCCCAGGAGATGATGAAGTGTAGTTAGTCTTAGTTGTTCTAGTCTCGCCCTAGTCTAGTTGACTTTGTTGGTGCTTGCGTGCATCCTATATTATATGAGTCTTTGGGTACTATCGAACGCACACGGGTTTTCCCAGTCGCTTGCCTGCAGAGAGATGTGCTCTACCCCTTTTGCTTCCGTTATCGCTTCCACTTTTTTAATGTAAATTTTGGCTTGTTTGGCCTTATTGTAAAACCCGACCCGATGCGGTCTATGTAGACCCTTGATGTGATAAATTAATGAATGGTATGGTTTAATCTACAATATGTATGGATTGATTCAGTGATGTATCTGTGAGTGCTATCTACTGATCCAGGGAATAGCATAGTGTCTTTCATAGAGGATTTGAATTCTCGGAATCTGGGTCCGACAGAGCTGGTATCAGAGCATACGACTGTAGGAGCCCTAGCTAGATTGGTTGAGCCCGAAGGACTTGAGTCCTTTTTTTTCAAAAATTAAGAAAAGATTTGTTAAAATATAGCGTATATATTGCTCATTCTCATCACTCTTAGTTCTTTACTTACCTTGACTTCACTTGAGTTTTTACTCAGTTCTGACCCTCTCTCTTGTTTCAAAATCTGTAGATGTCCGGTGCTTCATCCGATGCCCTGTGGGACTTCTCCACCCATGGAGAGGACATCGGAGAGTTCGTGGAAATCCTCCGCCAGCTCATGCAGTACTTGGGATACCATGGCCAACCCATCTTTAGGGGCCGGAAGACTCAGATCTTGACCCATGAATCTTGGTCTATAGAGGTGTACCTCTATCCGAGGGAAGGTGAGTCCATCACCCACACCTTCAGAGCCGAGTATTCCAGGAGCCACTGCTCGATGTTCGCCAGACTTGACTTCCTGTGCTGAGATGCATGAGGACGACCTGCTGGGATCTCCATTCCGCTTCTATCCGACCCTTCAGGAAGGATTGCGCTACCCCGAGATCTTTGAAATCAAAGCAGACAACCCCTGTCTGACTCACCAAGTTTAGCTCACTCAGGCCTTGACAGCTTCCCTCACCGGTGCCGTGTACGAGATTGGACAACTTCAGATGCATCTCGCTAGAAGCTACAACCTCTGCAACACCCTCCGCAAACAGCTTCTCAGATGGGATGCAGCCCTCTCTGAAGTGAAGCAGGAAAGAGATGCCGCCATCACAGAGTTAGCACGGATCACCGCAGCCACTGCAATATCTACCCCAGCTCCAGCTGCACCTATCGTCATCCCCAGCAACCTGGTGCCAGCCCGACGTTTAGGACCTCACATCGAGATGACTGCGCGCAAGAGCGTGCGACGCCCCAGTCCGCAGCCCGTCATCAACCTTGGAGAGTCCAGCCGTGGATGCAACCTTAGCCGTTCTCGCTCCCGCTCCCCGGGCAATTGCACCGTTTGTGGTAGCCTGTACCCACGTTGGACTAGCCAGGATTAGTCTAGGTTAGCCAGCAGTGCTTGCTAGGCAGTCCTTTGTTGCAAGCACTTTCTGTTTCCTTCTTTTGTAGACGTTGTGTTTGTATCTCGTGTCGTGGCTTAGCATGGCCTATATGCTGTGCTTCAGGAGTCATGTAACACCTAACCCCTTAATATAATGCAGCCACTCGAGGCTTTGTATTGTATTTGATCATTTCCCCTCATTGGTTTGAAGTTCTTTTGTGGTGCTCTAGAGGGCTAGTAACCCTCATATATACTCCCGCCCTTCCTCCTTGTTCTGAGCTTCAGCATTCCTTCAGATGCCGCCAAGAAGAGCCGCTGCCCCAAGACGAGGTGCTTTTGAAACTGGCTGAGGAAGAGGCCGTGGCACTGGCCATGGTCGTGGCCGAGGACAGGATCTACCTTCCCCGCCACCATCAACCCCAACAATGGCACAAGTGATGTTCCAACAAACTCAGATTCTACAGGTATTGCTCAACAATTAGCAGACTGGACCAGCTGGCCACAACTCTAAGCTTGCTGAATTCCTCAAGACAAGACCCCTCACTTTTGCTACAGCCAACGAACCCTTAGAAGCTGAAGACTGGCTCAGAGACACTGAGAGGAAACTTCGGCTTGCCCGTTGCTCAAATGAAGATAAGGTGGACTTTGCCACCCATCTACTGAAAGGAGCCACCACTGCCTAGTGGGAAAATTACCTCACTGCCCGAGGTGATGACAGTCTGGTGTCCGAAGAAGAAGAAGAAGAATCAATGCCGAGAGCAAAGACCGAGTTGCAACATCTATGACCGAGCTCAACCATTTCCGCCACCGTGAGCCAGCCAGTAGAAGAAATTGTTGAAGCACCACAAGAGGAAGATGAACCAGCTTGACAGACAATTCCCTGGACTGAATTCAAAACGCTTTCAGAACCAACTTCATACCAGCCGGTACAATGAGACTGAAGATAAATGAATTCAGAGCTCTCAAGTAGAATCAGATGACAGTCAATGAGTACTTAACCAAGTTTCATCAGCTTGCCCGCTACGCTCCTAGTGACGTAGCAGATGAAGAGGAGAAGATCGACCGCTTCGTGGAAGGCATGCGCGAAGACATGCGGGTTTAGCTCATCCTCCATGACTTTTCTAGCTTCCATCACCTGGTGAAAAAAGCCCTCATGCTGGAAAATGAGAAAACACCGCGGAAGTCAGCCGCAAGAGAAAGATGGTATTTCAGAGGCCCCAAGGTAGCTTTCCGCAGAAGACAGCATTTCAGGGCAGCCCGTCCTTCCAACCACTAGTGGCCTCATCTCAGGGAACTCCAGTCACAACCTCGTGTCCCAGCGAGAATGTTTCCCGCGCTCCCTTCCCCGCCAGACAGCCTGCAATGCGTAACCTGGTAGCACATCTTCATTGCTTCAATTGTGGACAAAAAGGACACTTTGCCAACAGGTGCCCTCAACGCCGAGTCACCATTGTGCCTTCCAGCTTGGGAGCCACAATAGCTCAACAACAGACTTTAGCTCCCAGCAAAAGCTGTCATACCTCGCAAGCATCTAGGGTCGTTTGCGCGCGAAGCCAAAGCCAGAACCAAGGCCAAGTAAATCATGTCACCGCCGCAGAGACCCAAGAAGCTCTAGGAGTACTAAGAGGTACGTTCTCTACCTAGCCTGGGAAGCTCGAATCTCGGGGTCGAGATTCCGTTTAAGGTGGGTAGGATTTGTAACGTCCCGTTTTCGGACGTAAATAGTATTTACTAAATTCGGTTTTTAGTTTTCATTCATAATTCAAATTACCAAGTATTTTCAAAATCTTCTTGCTTTATTTAATATCGGGTTTGTGTTTCAAATATCCTTGAATCTTGAAGTTCAAATTCAAGTTTGAATTTCTCCTTTTTCGGTTTTGGGCCCCTTTTCATCTTGTCTTTCCCCTTGTTTGGGCTCAGCCCGTTTATTTCTTGGGCCCAGCCCCCACCCCTTGAGCCGGCCCAGCTCCCAGCCCACTTCCCATTTGGCCTCCCCTTGGCCCAGCTCCATCTCCCCCTTGCTCTCTTTCTTCTCCACTGGCCAGCAGAGCTCCTTCCCTGTGCACGAGCGCTCCCTGCTAGCCCAATGCCTCAGCCGCTCCCACCTATGCCGCCTACGCCACGTGACGTCACCGTGCACGCACCTGCCCATCTCACCCACCTGCTCCAGCTCACCCAGGCACCTGCCGTCGCACGCGCGCACGCCTTTGGCTCCTCCTGCCACCGCCATGGTGCCCCTTTGTGCCACCTTGTGCTGTGCTTGCTCCTCCCTGATGCCTTCAACTGCTCTTGTGGACTCCGGTCGCCCGCCTCATCGCTTCATCTCGAGACCATGCGGCCGCTGCCATCATCTCTGCGACGCCACGAGCTCCCTCTCTTTGTCTCATCGCCACCACGTCAGCAGGCCCGCCCAAGTCGTCACCATGCTCTGCCCGCGCGCCCTGTGTTCCCACCTGCCCTGGCCTCCAAGTCGCCGCACCAAGGCTTGCCCATCCCGCCGCTCTCGCCTCGCCCCATCGCCATGGCCGTCTCGAGACCGCACGAATGCTACACGCGGCCGTCATGCCAACAGCTCCTCCTCTTGAGCACCTATAAGTAGCCTCGCAGCCCCTCTGGTTCCTCCCCTCGTCGCCCTTCGTCTTCGATAAGCTCCACCAGAGAAAAGCACCGCCGCACTCCCTTCTTCAGCAGCGCCGCCTCACCGCTCCATCACCGCTCCAGTGAGCCTCCGCCTCCGGTCACCCCGTCACCGGGTGCCCCGCGACATAAGGAAGCTGTCCCCCACCTCTATTCTCCTTCCCCACCACCGAGATGCGCCGCCACCGTGGCTCCTCCTCCAGCGCTCCCGGCCGTCGCCGCTGAACCACTTTGGGCCGCCCTGAGCCACCCTACTCGGCTCCGCGTCACCCCCTTGGCGGCACGCAACTCATGTGCGCCCTACCTCCTTCGGCGCACCACTCCATCGCCGACGCCGCACTTGGTCTGAGCGTCTACCCCGCCTCCTTGTCCCACTGCCACCGCTCCCGCCACTCTCCAGCACCGCCGCCAACACCCATGGGGTCGCCACCTTTCGGAGACCCCACTCCGCCCGTCGCCAGCCGCCCTGCCGCCCCACTCGCTAGCGCCACCTCCACTCTCGGCAGCCCGAACGCCTCCCCTGCCTGGCCCAAAGGAACCAGTCCCGTGGCCTTCTTTTCCTTCTTAATCCCCCCTCCTTTGGCTGCCAAGCGGGCCCGCCTGTGGCCAGTACACCATGCGTCCAAGCCCGCCCGCGCGTGGACTCGGTCCACCTGTGTCCCATGCACCTGTGAGGCTGTGCCGTGGGCCCCACGGCTAGCTTTCTCTCTCTCCCTCTTTTTCTTGTAATTTCCTTTTAAGGATTAACTCAAACCCGAACATCAAAAGTCCCATTCTCCCTCATCGTAACTCTGAAAATTATGAAATTTGTTTCTAAAATTTTGTAAATTCAAGATTTTATAATGGCATAGGTCTTGTTTAATTTGGAGTTCATTTATTGTTCTTTATTATTTATCTGCTCTCTTTACTTGTTGTGCCTTTTTGGTACATTCGTCCGATTAGGTTTTGAAGACGCAGAAGATCTCTAACTTACTCAAGCATAAGATTGTCAAGATCCTCTTACCTATATCCAAGGTGAGTCAATACTTTGATCATATTGAGCCTACATTTTATGCAAATTACATTCATTTGAATTACCAAAATTGCATGCTTTAATTCTTTAATCAAATGCATGTTAAAGCTTAAGGTAGTTAAATACCTATTTGATGATTAATTAATTAATATGCCATTCCTTGATATGTGATTCCATTATTCCATATCACCCTAGTAAATATGTGGTAATACTAGTTATAGGTTGTACTTAAGCGACATGCTAGTCTTGCTTAAGTACCGGGGTATTAAATACCCCAATCATCATCTCTTCAAACATGAAATGATTTTGGGCAGTCATTGATAGTCCATGACTGAAATGAATGAGATAATTTGGTTTTACTTCTCAAAACCCTAATAACCTGCTTTTCCCATCTGGATGGATGGTAGGATGGATGATGTGATGGTGGGTACTAATGCAACCCAAGGAATACTGGTATGTTGGTGGGTGCTAATGCAACCCAGGGAATATTAGTATGTGGAATGTACTGCCCGAATAACCCTAAGGACTTAATCTTGTCATGACCTCCTATGTAAAACAAGTACAACCACAAGTCTGTAAAATACAACCTGGCTAAATAATTTGTATCTATCAGTATGAGTTGCACCAGGTAGATGTCCCACGACGCCGTAAGCCTTTGTGGCGAAGGGGGTCAGGGCGCACGGCGTAAGTCGTTAAGAGGTCGCAAGAGGGAGGGTCTGGGTAAGGGTTAATGGGTCTTCAAGAGCATAACCCTTATCAGGCGAAACCTTAGCGGGTGTAACTAATACTGTTGGATGCATTGTAAAGGCCTTGTGGTGATCCCCCTTGATTCACATGTCTAAGGAAACATGTGTACATATCAGTACGATTATCTCTTGTGGGTAAAGTGTACAATCTCTTCAGAGTATTAAACTGTTTAAACAGCTACGCCTACGGTCAAAGGTGGACATGGGAACTTAACTGGAGTTAGTTCTATTTCAAAAACCTTTGTGGGTGGTATGAAAAATGTGGTGGGCTCACCTAGCCCTGAGTTTGGATTTTACTTGAGCCTTCGAGCTCAGCGGTGGTAATAATAGAGGTAACTGCAATCAAAATAAGCATAAGATGGAGGTAGCATCTGCTGTTATAAATATTGCACAATTACTCTCTTTAATAAAATGCAATTTGTTAAAAATGCTAAGTGATAGGAATTTGTAAATATGATAATTGAAAATGTTGCTTTAGCAAATAAAAGAACTCGAGCCATTCTTGTTTAGCCTTGCATGTATATTATTGCATTGTGTGTATTGGCTCGCGAGCACGGAAGTTGTGCTCATTCTCGCTCTTTCCCCCAAAAACCCTTAGAAGCAGGAAACCCTAAAGACTACGCATACTATGAGGATCTAGAAGCAGAAGACCCAGGAGATGATGAAGCGTAGTTAGTCTTAGTTGTTCTAGTCTCGCCCAGTCTAGTTGACTGCATTGGTGCTTGCGTGCATTCTATATTATCTGAGTCTTTGGGTAATATCGGACGCACACGGGTTTCCCCAGTCGCTTGCCTACGGAGAGATGTGCTCTCCCCTTTTTTTCTTCCGTTGTCGCTTCTGCTTTTGTAATGTAATCTTTGGCTTGTTCGGCCTTATTGTAAAACCCGACCCGATGAGGTCTATGTAAACCCTTTATGCGATAAATTAATGAATGGTATGGTTTAATCTACGATATGTATGGATTGATTCAGTGATGTATCTGTTAGTGCTATCTACTAATCCAGGGAATAGCATAGTGTCTTGCACAGAGGATTTGGATTCGTGGAATCCGGGTCCGGAGGAGAGCGTTGTCGTGGAGAAGCTCCTACGCTCTGTCCCCGACAAATTCCTACCGATTGTCGGCTCCATTGAGCAATGGGGCGATGTATCGACGATGTTGGTGATGGAGGCCATCGGACGCTTGAGGGCGTACGAGGAGAGCTTGAAGGGGTGGTGGCACGACAAGGAAGAAGGAGAGCACCTACTGCTCACGCGTGCCGAGTGGGAGGCCAAAGCCACCGAAGAAAAGAGGAGTGGCGAGGACTCCGACAGCGGCACGAAGAAGAATGGTGGGCGCAGCGATGGCCGTGGCCGTGGCCAAGATGGCGACAAGAAGAAGCACCACGGAAAGTTCGACAAGTCGAAGATCTAGTGCTTCAATTGTCGGGAGTTCGGCCATTTCGCGTTCGAGCTACATCCCACGAATGCGTTGCAACATAGTGAGCCTCGGACAGTTTGACGAGAATGGTTACCAGACGCTCATCCAGGACGGCGTGCTCACAATCCACGACCGGCAGCACCGCACACTTGCTCGGGTAAACCACACTCATAGAATCGCTCTATGTGCTCACCCTCGGCATTACCTCGCGTCGCGGGACCTGATGGCGTTAGCCGAGTGAGCACGCCAATGCGAACGAGGCACGCGTGGCACGGCGGGCAGCCGCGGTGCACAGGCGAACACGTGGCATGACATCAGGCCGGCGGCCAGCGGCGCTGGCGTGGCATGGAGGGTGCGACGAGCTACGCACAAGGATTAGCATCGTCAAGAAAGTGCATCAAGGATTAGGAGGCGTTTGTTGAATAATCCTTGATTATTGATTTATTGCATTTACTTTTTTTTGTAACGTCAGTTTTGAGTTTGCATAGTCTGTTTCTTTGTTGCATGGCTGATGCGGTTGTGCATGCGTTTCTTTGTGCATTGAACGCTAGTTATGGCACTAACGGGTGGCATAAGGCTATTAGTGGCGCATTGATGTGCATGTAATGTAGTGGGTTGTGCATCAGAGTAAAAGGAGAAGAAAGAAGCTTGAAAAGCTACCAGAGTTCAGCAGCACCAAAATCTCTATCTCGCGTTTGCAAACTCATTCTTTGTGTTCCGAGTGTGTGTATTTGCGCTGCAGCTCTCAGGGCCAACAGGGATTGCACCTGCCAAATGGTTGTTAGACAAGTCTAACACCTGCAGGTTTGTGAGGTTGCAGATCGGTTGTGAGACCTCTCCGTATAAGTTGTTGAAACTCAAATTGAGTGAAAGCAGTGCATGCAAATTACCAATCTCTTGGGGTATCACACCAGTGAATTTAATCTTACCTAGATTCAGCGCTTTAGGGAAAGCAATGGGTCTACGGTATTGAAGTGATGGAGCCACATAAACAGGCAACTGAAAGGATAAGGATGGTGGTTCTACATAGGCTGTCGATTTTAGCATTGGCAACTCCATCAATGCTGTTGGGATTTCCCCTGTAAGGCTGTTATTGGATATGTCTAGATAGAATAGGAAGCTTAGGCTATTGATCCAGGGAGGTATTGGCCCACTGGGTTGGTTGTTGTATAAAAATAACCCTTCCAAATGTTTGAGCTTTGATAGCCATTAAGGTATTTTTCAAGACAATGAGCAATCAGCTATGGAAAGAGCCTTAATATTTTGAAGACCATCAATTGTTTCATCTTCCGCATGTCCTCACCTCGAAGTTTGTCGGACGGATTACGAGAATCCAAATCCTCTCAGGAAAACACCGCTATTCCCTAGATCAAGAGATAGCACTCACGGTACATTGAATCAACCATACAAGTCGTGAAACAAAACAAATATATTACAACACAGGGTAACATAGACCTCGTCGGGTCGAGTTTTACAAAAGGGGCTGCATAAGGCCAACTAGATTACATTATAGAAAGATAACGACATCTACAGTGGAAGCAAAAGGGGAGGTAGGGCTCATCCCACACAGGCAAGCAACTGGGGTGACCTGTGTACGACGGATATTAACCTGTGTCCGATAATATCGGTTGTACGCGGTACCAAATGAGTCTACTTAGACTGGGCGAGATCTAAACTACAGAACTATTCTACTCCTCGTCATATCCTTGTCCATCATCTTCTGGTCCTTCGTAGTAGGCGTAGTCTCCTTCATCTTCGTTATCTGAAGGGTTTGGGGGGAGAAGCGAGAATGAGCACTACTACCGTGCTCGCGAGCTAACACACAATGCAATAGTATACATGCAAGGTTTAACAAGGATGGCTCGGTTCTTTTATTTGCGAAAGCAAGTTTTTCAAATAACTTAATTACAAATCCTATGACTTAGCATTTTAACCAAATTGCAATTTTGATAAAGAGAGTAATGTGCAATAATTATTTTAGTAGAGGTTCCATCCGGCGGAAACTCTACCAATGCATCCTTTAATTGGAGCTGCCTCCAATGACCACACCCACTGAGCTCGACGACTCAGGTAAAATCCAACACAGGGCTAGGTGAGCCCTTCCACCATTTCAATACCACCCACAAAGTTTTTGAAATAGAACTAACTCAAGTTATGATTCCCATGTCCGCCTTTGACCATAGGCACGGCTGTTTAAACAGTTTTAGACTCTGCAGAGGTTGTACACTTTACCCACAAGAGATAGTCATACCCGTTACCCCACATGATTCCGTAGTCATGTAGTTGGGTGACCGTCACAGTAACCTTTCAAACTATCTTGCCCTTTCCGTAATCTCACCCATATGGGGTTGCGCCCATACGTTCGCGAGGGATGTTGTACCTGCAGCGTGTGGCATAGTTGGACTACCCACGACGTTGGCAACTTCACCTAGTATCGGTGTCCCCGCTAAGTCGGATGTAATTAAAGCTTGCGCGCCATTACTCCACTAGTGAGACACATCCGGAGTTTAATAATTTTACTAAGCTAAGTTGCACTTTGCAGACTTGTGGTTGTACTTGTTTAACACGGGAGGTCGTGACAAGATTAAGTCCTTAGGGTTATCTGGGCGGTTCATTCCACAAACCAACCAACCTTGTGCTCCCCGAGCACCCACCGCCTCACCATCCGCCCAGATAGAACTAGCAATTAGGGTTTTGAGGAGTAAACCAAATTATTTTCACACCTTTTAGTCAATGGACCACCAATGACTACCCAAAACATTTTATGTTTGAAGAAATGATGATTGGGGTATTTAATACCCCGGTACTTAAGCAAGGCTAGCATGTCGCTTAAGTACAACCTTATAACTAGTATTACCAAATAATTACTAGGGTGACAAGGATTAATGGATTCAAGTTATCAAGGAGGGCATATTAATTAATTAACAACAAGTGGGTATTTAACTACCTTAAGCTTTAACATACATTTGATTAAGAAATTAAAGCATGCAATTTGTTAATTTAAAAGAACATAATTTGCATAAATTGTAGGAGCAATATGATCAAAGTATTGACTCGCCTTGGTTAGAGGCAAGGTGATCGTGATACTCTTGGTCTTGATCAACTTGGGGATCTCCGGCGTCTTCAAATCCTAAACGGGCGAAACTCCAAATTAATCAAGTCCTATGCCATTAGCAAGATCTTGATTTAACGATTTTTTAGAAATTTATTTCATAATTTTTGGAGTTATAACGGAGGAGATTTGAATTAACGAAGATTAATTGAATTGAAATAAGAGAGAGAGAGAGAGCTGCGGTCCACAGCACAGTATAGACTAGGTTTACGCGCACAGGGGGCGGCTGGCTCATGGCATAGTGCGCAGCGGGGCCCACTGGCAGTCATAGAGAAGGAGAAAGGGCTGTTTACTGAGCATGGGCCCACGGGTCAGTGAACAAGGGGGGTTAGGACATCATTAATGTTTTAATGGCTGCGCTTAGGGCTAATTAAATCGTCTAATGCCGTTTAACTCAATCCCGAACGGGATTTGGCCTTTATGGCGTGCTCGAGCATGTCGGCTGCTCCGACACACAGAGCAGGGGAAAAGAGGTTGAGGCGGCGCGGCTTGTCGCCGGCGAGAGCGGGCACGGCAGCGCCGGGTGAGGACAAAAACGGGGAGCTGGTGTTGCGGTGAAGCTCGTGACGCCGGTGTGGTGGCCGGCGGCGGGTGGTGCTAGGCGGCGGAGGTGGCACGGTGATGGCGGCGGGGTGGCTCTGGTGGTGGTTTGAGCCGGGGGAGGTAAGCATGGGGTAGCTCTCGTCGAGGTGAAGCCGACGAGCTAGGCGGGGAGGCCGGGGGATGGCTGTAGGTGGCGGCGGGTGCTGGTGAAGGCGGCGGCCGGAGGCAGGGAAGAAAGGGGATTGCGGTGGGTAGAGGGGTCAATTGCCGAGGGGGTCTTGGGGGATGGGTTCCTGGTGGTGAGAGGCTCATGGTGACGGGGTTGGTGGTGCCGAAAAGGGACCTGGGCGGCGAAACGGCGGTGGAGGTGGCGGCGGCCGAAATGGAATGCAGGGGCTTTCGAGGTGGTTCTTACCGATGCTCCAAGGGGCGGCGTGAGGAGCTCCAGAGGGTGGAGGGGGAGCTTTATAGGGTCAAGGGCGAGAGAGAGAGAGCAACGGGAGGGAGCTCAGAGTCAATGGCGAGGACGAGCGGGAGCGCTGCGTCCCGAGGTGGTGGCATGGGCGCCTGCGCGCGGAGAGGACAGAGCGAGGGAGGGGTAGCTGCCAAGGCCAGTGACTGGACACGCGCGCAGGCGTTCGTGCAGCAAGGCTGCTCGGTCCAAGGGCGAGGACAGGTGGTGACGGGCGGTGACGCCGCGGATTCGCACGGAAGGGGGGGGGGAAGCGAAGCAGGAGCTGGTGACCGCGGCACGACTTGACGACCGTGACGAGGGTGCATGCTGGTCCGCGAGCTCCAGGACGACAATGACGCACGGCTGCGCACGGAGGGACTCCGAGGTCTTCGCAGAGGACGCGGAGCGGGTGCGCTCAGAGGAGCTCCAGGCGCTACAGAGAGCAGGCGGGATGGGGCGGTAGGGAGCCGGTGGCGCAGGGGCGGCCAGAGGAGCAGGCAGCGCTGCAGAGGGAGCAGGGGAGTCGGCGAGCTGCTGCTGCTTCAAGGCCACGGAGAGAAGACCAACAGCCTCTCTTGCTGACCGGGGAGAGAAGGGGAGAAGATGACCCAATGCAAGCTGCTCGGCCGGCAAAGGAGATGGGCTAGGAGCAGCTTGGGTCGGGCCAAAGAAGGAGAAAAGGGAAGGAAGAGGCCAGCAGGGAGCAGGGCCAAAAGAGGGAAAACAGGCCGGGCTGGAGATGGGCTTAGCCCAGAGGGAGGAATGGGCTGAGCCCGAAAGAGAATAGGGGTCCAACTCAAAAATTGGCCCGAGGATTCAAAGGAGAGGAGAACTCCAAACCGCGAATTTGAATTTCAAATGTTGTGGACATTACATTTGAAACACACACCGAGAAGGAGAGAAAGTTTTCAGAATTAGTTTGATAATTGAATTACGGCGAAGAACGAAAACCGAATTATAAATACTATTCACTCGTCCGAAAACGGACACTACAAAGTTGCTCCCCATTAGCAAAGTAACGAGGATCCCGGAGCTCTTGAGTACACGAATTGCATTTGTGATATTTGTAAAGGAGTTGTTAGTAAGTGATAGGAAACTGAGGGACATGCGATTGCTTATTCTCGGTGAAAGTTGACCGTGGAAGTTGTTAGAAGATAGCCGCAGCGCAGTAAGATTGCTGCAAGAGTAGAGGCTCTCTGGAACTGTACCAGTGAATTTGTTGAGCATAAGATCTGAAACTTTTAGATTGGATAAGGTGGAAAACTTCACCTTTGTGAGCTCTCCGCAGAAGTTGTTGGCCCTGATGATGATGGTTGTGAGATTTGAACATTTGCTCAGAGCTGACGGAAGCTCTCCAGACATGCTGTTGTAGTCTAAGTAAAGCTTCTCCAGCCTCTCGAACTTCCCAACAGAATCTACGATCTTGTAGCTGAGCTCATTCTTCCCAAGGGACATGCGGCTCGGACCCTGTGTGGTCTGGCGCACGGGTGCCGGAGGCTAGGGAAGAAGGCCCGGTGATACGTCCTCCCACGGTAAATCTTTCGAGAATCTTGTGGAAATAATTTTTGGAGATGCGTAGAATATTTCCAATCTGCTGTCGTCGTAACTCTAATGTGTCTAATTTCCTGCCAATGCATCTGCAGAAAATATGATGTCTGTGAAGGACTTGGAATTGATGTGTTGTGTGTTGCAAATTTCGCAATCCTTTTACGACAGGCCCCAAGTTATGGGTTTTACTTGTGTACTCGTAATTCAATATTTTACATTCTACTGTTATCCGTGTTAAGGGTACTTGTGGTATTTTCTTTGTACTAGAGTTTAGTCTTGTGTTCCTTTGTACCCTATATATATTGCTCATTGGACCTCATGAATACACACACATTATTCATAACATGGTATCAAAGAAAAGGTTAAAACCCTAGACTCCAACCTAGCCTCTAGCCTAAAACCACTTCTGCTATTCGCTACCCCCGGGAGGAGCAATCTTCGCTCTCGAGGGCGGCCACATTAGTCATAGTCGTTTAGAAGCAGCAACAACATCTTTCCTCCTTGCTTTGGATCCAAATCCATGTCCAGATCCTTCGCCGCTAGGACAATTCACTTATACTTCAACCAGATCCTCTGGCACATTCTACTGCTATCATTCAGCAAACAAACCAAAACGATGAAATTAAAAGTTACACGAACGAAGTTCCAACAAGATTTACTCCCTCTTTTTTTTTGACACATTTAGACTGCTTCACTTCAAATCACCTTACACAGTCACATACTTTTACATCACCAAATTGATCACTCCTCGTCCATGAATCCCTCCAAATACATCTTTTTCTTTAAACACTAGTAGGAGCTACACATTTTTTTAGATAATGGAAGAGAAAATCTCTCCCGACTTCTGTATCTAAGGATATGCACAGCCCAAAGTTTATTACAATTATGTAAAAATTCTTAACCAGGCTAAACAGTAGCCCTATAAACCATAATGAAGCGGCAAAACAAATGCCGCAAAAACATAAACCAACTACACATGGGAACTACTAGTAGGAGCTACACATGGTTCACACCTATACTGAAGTTTGTTCGATTCTGAGATGTTGCTAACTCGATAGCGACCAAATCTTACCAAAACCATCATAAACCCATATGAGAACTGAAGTAGGACTAGCCAAAATACATTGATAAGACTATCGATCATATAGCACCCCTACACAAAAAACGCACTAAAGGCAATCACAAAGACGACCTTTTCGTCAATTTGTTTTGCAAAGATGGTCATCTCTTTGTGTTGTTTCTTGGAGATCAATGGTGTTGCAGCTGAACCGCAATGGTTTACAAGCATAGGACCACGCAATGGTTTCAGTTGGAATTCGACCTTCTGACTTAAAACTTAAGAAAATTTCAGGCAACTTAAAACTAGCAAAACCGTTATTAGAAATGTTGAATTGAGAAAGGAAGTGCAGAGTGCTCAGCGCGGCTGGAATTGTACCAGTGAGATGATTGCTGGACAAGTCAAGCACCTGCAGGTTCGTGAGGTCACAGATCGGTCGTGGGATCTCTCCAGATAATTTGTTGCTGCTCAAATTGAGTGAAACGAGCGCTTTCAACTGACCTCTCAAGTTATTGACGCCTAAATTTAGCACTTTAGGGAAAGCACTTGGCATGCGGTGTATAAGTAATCGAGTTGAATAAACAGGCAGCTCGAAGACCTTTGGTGCTACCCCTACCCTGTCTGTTTGTAGCATTGGCATCTCCATTAAGGCTGTTGGAATTTCCTCTGTAAGGCTGTTGTTTGATATGTCTATATTGAAGAGGAGCTTTAAGCTGCTCATCCAGTCAGGTATTGGCCCAGTTAGGTGATTGTTATATAAAAATTACATCTCCAAAGTCGTGAGCTTTGATAGCCAAGGAGGTATGTTTCCAGACAACGAACAATCATTTAGGGCAAGAGCCTGAACAATTCTATCATCATCTGGCATGGCCTCGTGCATGAAGTTCTGCCCAATAAACAAGGTGGTGAGGTTCCTGCAACTCCTAAGGATCTGAAGTGCACTTGTGATGTTTGTAAGAGATATGTTACCAAGTGATAGAAATGAGAGGTGCTTCAGATTGCCTATTCTTCCCGACGGTGCCATGGAAATTATTGAAGATAGCCGTAATGCGCTTAGATTGTCGCACGAGTAGATGCTTTCTCGAATTGTTCCATTGAAGTTGTTCCACACAAGATCTAAAGTTTTTAGATTGGGTAGGCTGGAGAAGTTGACCTTGCCGAGCTCTCCACGTGTTGTTTCTCATGAGGTCGACGGTTATGAGATTTGTGCAACGCCCAAAGTTGATGGCGCTCTCGACATGTCAAGTTGTTATCCAAATGGAGCTCCTCCAACCTCTTGAGCTCACTCATAGAATCGGATATTGCCATCGAGCCCATTCCCTCCAACATCAAGGGTGACCAGATTGTGAGCTTGATTATGCCATTGAGTGCTCCTTCTAACCGATTGTTAGGTAAAGAGAGGTGCTCTAACGAGGTAACAATGAAGAGCACATATGGAAGAGTCCCATTGAGGTTGTTGTGGCCACCGAGCAATGTTAGTATGGAGCAGCATCGAGACACGGAGGGACGCTTCCACTAAATTGGTTATAACAGAGGTCGAAACATCGCAAAGGATGGTGCAATCGCACGTAAGTTAGTATCCGCCCAAGAAAGTTGTTGTTGCGGCATTGAGCACAATCAAATTGCTCATCGCCTCCCATGTGGTGGATGGAAACCGTCCTATAAATGAATTGCTCGAAATGTTTAGTACTGCAGAGGCCGCCCAGGTTGAAGATGGCAACACGCAGCCTCTGTTAGGTGGTTAAAGCCGACGCCAAGAAGAATGATGTTCTTTGGAGGACACCGTTCAATGATAGATCAACGGACAACGAGTTGTGCGACAGTTGATGCTTGCAAGAGCCGTCAGATTGCCAAGGACGCCGAGATGTGCCCTCAAGGCTCCTAGAAGCCGACAAGACATCGGTGACCATTCTATCTCGATCGCAGTGATGCCTTCCCATGTGCGACAATCTGTGGCATTCGCCACGACACGGCGAGGCCATCGTCGTGGGAGAGCCCAATGAGGAACTGGAGCAAGGAGCTCTTCTCCGCTTTCGGCGCATGAGATGGCTAAAGACAAAGAAGAAGACAACAAAGAAGGCCAAAGAAAGGCATGGCTAACATGCTGGTTTTGTTGTTAGATGAACACTGTTCTTGAAGGCGTGTAATTTGGAGCGATACTTGTCCAGTGTATGTACATGGTTGAAGGCTTGAAGCATAAGCTAGCTAATGTGTGGAACAGGAGCTAGGGGGGCAATAAAATCTGAGAGCTCTCGTAGGCTTGAAGCAAAAGCTAGCTAAAGTGTGGAACAGGGGGTACGGGGGGCAATAAAATCTGAGTGCGACGCACTCTTCTTGACCCAAATGCGTTTACTCCCAGCTACTTCACTGGTTGTCGGATCCGGATTCCGAGAATTCAAATCCTCTGTGAAAGACATTGTGTTATTCCCTGGATCACTAGATAGTACTCACAAACACATTGCTAAATCATTTTATACATGACGTAAAACCATACTATTCATTAATTTAACATATCAAAGTTTACATAAACCGCATCGGGTCAGGTTTTACAATAAGGGCCGAACAGGCCAAAGATTACATTACAAAAGCGGAAGCGACAACAGAAGTAAAAGGGGTGAGAGCACATCTCTCCACAGGCAAGTGACTGGGGAAACCCGTGTGCATCCGATATTACCTAAAGACTTAGATAATATAGGATGCACGGAAGCACCGACGGAGTCAAGTGGACTGGGGTGATACTAGAACGGCTAAAGACTAAACTACGCTTCATCATCTCCTGGGCCTCCAACCTCTGGATCCTTGTGGTAGTCGTAATCTCTAGGATTTCTTGCTTTTGAGAGTTTTGGGGGAAAGAGCGAGAATGAGCACAACTTCCGTGCTCGCGAGCCAATACACATACTGCAGTAATATACATGTAAGGCTTAACAAGGATGGCTCGGGTTTTTTTATTTGCTAAAGCAACATTTTCAATTATCATAATTACAAAGTCCTATCACTTAACATTTTAACCAAATTGCATTTTATTAAAAAGAGTAATTGTTGTTTTGGGAGGACCGCTGGTTAAAGTGGGCAACGGAGAGAACATGTTGTTCTGGGAGGACCGCTGGCTGAACGGTTGCTCAATTCTAAGCTTCGCGCCATCGATCATCGAGTTGGTCACTCCTTTGATTCGGAGGAAGAGAACAGTGGTTCAGGCCCTTAGCAATGATGATTGGATTTTGGATATCCAGGGTCAACCAGGCGCCCAAGCGGTTGAGGAGGTTCTGCAACTGGGGAATATGTTGCAACAAATTCATCTTGCTCAGGATGAGGTCGATTTAGTTTGCTGGCGCTGGGAATCCTCAGGCTGCTACTCTGCTAAGTCAGCTTATGGGGCTTTCTTCACAGGTTTGATAAGGTTTCCTTGTGCTGAGGCCATCTGGAAAGCTAGGGCACCTCTCAAATGCAAAGTCTTCATGTGGCTGGCAATTAGGAGGCGGTGCTAGACAGCCGATCGCCTCAGGCATCGCGGACTGCAAAATCAGGGAGTTTGCGTTTTTTGCAGGCTCCAGGAAGAGTCCATTGATCATCTTCTGGTAGGTTGCACAATCACCACGCAAATTTGGGCTCGCTTCATAGTTCAGACTAGCTCTCGGTGCCCAGTTCCTAGTAGGCAGCATAACCTTCAAGACCATTGGTTGGCCACTCGGCATCCCCAACCGAGGAACCGTAGAAAGGAAATAGATGAGTGTATTATTCTCGTCTCTTGGATGCTTTGGTAGGAGCGCAATCAAAGGATCTTCAACAACTTGGTCCATTCTAGTGATCAGCTTATCCAGCTTGTTCTCCAAGAGCATCAACAATGGTGTTTGGCAACTGCGCTTCGTCGGGTCGCGGCTTCGGAGGAGTAGTTGTTTGATTTGTCGGTCGGCTTCGTCCGGCTTAGCTTTCTTTCTTTCTTTCTTTGTTCCTTTAGCCGGAGCGTCGCTGTAACTTTAACTATTTGTTTTTTCCGGTTCTTCCGGTTACCTTTCATCTAACAGAAGATGTGCACATCCTTGAAAAAAAGAGAGTAATTGTACAATAATTATTTCAGTAGATGATTGTTGGACAAGTCAAGCACCTGCAGGTTCGTGAGGTCACAGATCGGTCGTGGGATCACTCCAGATAATTTGTTGGAGCTCAAATTGAGTGAAAGGAGCGCTTTCAACTGACCAATCTCACTGGGGATCACACCAGTGAAGTTATTCATGCCTAAATTTAGCACTTTAGGGAAAGCACTTGGCATGTGGTATATAAGTGATTGAGTTGTATAAACAGTACTCAAGACCTTTGGTGCTACCCTGCATGCTTTTAGCATTGGCATCTCCAATAAGGTCATGGAATTTCCTGTAAAATTCATTGTTTGATATGTCTATATAGAAGAGGAAGTTTAGGCCGCTCATCCAGTTAGGTATTGGTCCAGTTAGTCGATTGTTATTAAAAGATAACATCTCCAAATTCGTGAGCTTTGATAACCAACGAGGTATGTTTCCAGACAAGGAACAATCACTTAGGGAAAGAGCTTGAATATCGGATCAGGATTCTGAGAATCCAAATCCTCTATGAAATCAATTCATATATGGCGTAGATAAGATCATACCATTCATTAATTAACACTTCAGAGCTTTACATAGACCGCATCGGGTCAAGTTTTACAATAAGGGCCGAACAAGTCCAAAGATTACATTACAAAAGCGGAAGCGACAACGGAAGCAAAAGGGGGTAGAGCACGTCTCTCCACAGGCAAGCGACTGGGGAAACCCGTGTACGTCCGATATTAACCAAGGACTTGGATAATATTGGATGCACGCAAGCACCAACGAAGTCAACTAGACTAGGGCGAGACTAGAACAACTAAAACTAGACTACGCTTCATTCGTCTCCAAGGCCTCCAACTTCGAGATCCTCGTAGTAGTCGTAATCCTCTGGATTTCCTGCTGCTGAGGGTTTTGGGGGAAAGAGCGAGAATGAGCACAACTTCCATGTTCGCGAGCCAACACACAATGCAATAATATACATGCAAGGCTAAACAAGGATGGCTCGGGTTCTTTTATTTGCTAAAGCAATATTTTCAGTTATCATAATTACAAATTCCTATCACTTAGCATTTTAACCAAATTGTATTTTATTAAAGAGAGTAATTGTGCAATATTTATTTCAGTAGAGGTTCCATCCGGCGGAACCTATACCGCATGCTTCTTTTGATTGGAGCTACCTCTAATTACCACCATCGCTGAGCTCGACGACTCAGGTAAAATCCAACACATGGCTAGGTGAGCCCACCACATTTTCATACCACTCACAAAGGTTTTTGAAATAGAACTAACTCCAGTTAAAATTCCCATATCCGCCTTTGACCGTAGGCGCAACTGTTTAAAAAGTTTAGACTCTGCAAAGGTTGTACACTGTACCCACAAGAGATAGTCATACTCATTACCCTACATGATTCCTTAGTCATGTAGTTGAGCGACCATCACAGTAACCTTTCAAATTACCTCGCCCCTTCCATCATCTCACCCATATGGGCCGCGCTTGCGGTGGGTCCCATAAGTTGTGCGGGATGTCACCCCTACGACGAATTGTAGTAGGCGCTTCACCATCGGTGTCCCTTCTGAGCTTACGCTTTGCACGCCTTTAGTGAGATGACCTTCAGGGTCCAATAAATTTACTAAGCAAAGTTGCACTTTGCAGACTTGTGGTTGTACTTGTTTTACACAAGAGGTCATGACAAGATTAAGTCCTTAGAGGTTATCTGGGCGGCTTATTTCACACATCAACTCTTTGGGCTACATTAGTACCCATCCACAT
Organism: Phyllostachys edulis; assembly: GCA_036346405.1. Taxonomy (NCBI): domain Eukaryota; kingdom Viridiplantae; phylum Streptophyta; class Magnoliopsida; order Poales; family Poaceae; genus Phyllostachys; species Phyllostachys edulis. The sequence goes on from CM070548.1 coordinate 7,352,972, forward strand.
TATACCATTCACAACCAACATTCTTTGGGCTACATTAGCACCCATTCAACATATCATCCGCCCATATAGGAACAACAATTAGGGTTTTTGAGGAGTAAAATACATCAACTCAACCATCTCAGTCATTTCCCGCAATGACTGCCCAAAACCATTTTCATGTTTAAAGGATGATGTTTGGGACATTTAATGTCCTGGTACTTAAGCAAGACTAGCATGTCGCTTAAGTACAACCTATAGCTAGTATTACCATATATATTACTAAGGTGACAAGAAATAATGGATTCAATATCAATGGATGGCATATTAATTAATTAATCATCAAATGGGTATTTATCTACCTTAAGCTTTAACATACATTTGATTAAAGAATTAAAGCATGCAATTTTGATTATTTAAATGAATATAATTTGCATAAAATGTGGGATCAATATGATCAAAGTATTGACTCGTCTTGGATATAGGTAAGAGGATCTTGATATTCTTGTGCTTGATCAATTGGGAGATTCTCCACGTCTACGAATCCTAATCGGACGATTGCACCAGAAAAAGAGCACAAACAAGCAAAGAGAGCAAATAAATAATAAAGAACAACAAATGAACTCTAAAATAAACAAGACCTATGCCATTAGCAAGATCTTGAATTAAAAAAAAATTAAGAATTTATTTCATAATTTTTGGAGCTATGACGAGGGAGAACGGAGCTTCTGAAGATTGGAATGGAAATAAAAGGGAGAGAGAGAGGAAATGGTCCACGGCATAGTGCTTGAACCAGGTCCATGTGAATAGGGCGTTGGTCCACCAGAATAGGAAAAAGAGGGGGCCCACATGGCATCCAAAAGGGGAGGGAGGGAAGCCAATGACGGGTGGGCCCGATCCATCTCACTCCCAATCCCATTCGGCTCAGAGAAGAAAAGGGGGAGCAGAGGGAGCGGCAGCGACATTGGGCGGTGGCGGCACCGGCGGTTGAGGGCGTGGGGAGGCCAGTGGTGGGCGGAGCGGGGCCTCTGGAAGGCGACGGACCCAGGGGAGGTGGCTGCGGCTCCAGAGAGGGGCGGCGGCGGCGGCTCCATGGCTTAGGCGGCGCCGGAGTTGGGGTGGCGGAGCGACGAAGCTTGCGCGCACACGGGCGACGCGAGAGCTCGGGGAAACCGGCGGGATGACCTGAGCGGAGGACGATGAGGCACAGTGGCAGCATGTCTCGGCAACAGGGAGGGAACGGGGAGGAGGGGAACGGGCTCCTTGGCGCTAAGGGCTTGTGGTGACGCGGTCTCCGGGGGCGGACGAATGGCAAGGAGGCGGCACGGTGGACAATGGGGGCGCGATGGTGCTCTATTTCAAGGAAGAAGGTGAGGTGGGGAGGGGGTGACAAGGGGAGGGCACTGGGGCACTTTGTAGCCGGCGAGGGCACCTTGGAGCCGTTAGGGAGGCTCAGGCGCATGCGAGGTGATGATGGCGCTCGGGGGCGGCAGCAGCGGCGCAGGCGATGGAGTGCACGGGCGAGGCGGCAATGGCAGAAGGAGGTGGCGCAGGCGATGGACTATTTTGGACTCATATTAATATTCTGTAATTATCCATATAATCCTTTGTCCCACTACTGTTATACAAATTTTGCCCAAATAATTAAATTACATGAACAGTAACCGAATTGATTTAATCTGGATTTTCCTGAAAGCTGATTTTCAAACCTTAATAACTCTCACATACTAAATCCAAATGGAATAATTATTTCACCTAAATTCATCTAAAATCATGAATTAGCTACTGTAGAAAAATCATGCATTTTTGAGCATTTTGAATTTTGAGGTATTTCTTGATGTTTATTCGGTATTGTATTTATATAGATTCCGAGCCTATCGATATTGACGTATACACTACTGAGGGAGAGCAACTAAGCTACCAGCAAGGCAAGCATCATTTGAACTTTCTTTTGCATCATATTTGATCCTAGTTTTGTTAAGTTAGTGCAATGATAATTGCTTGCATGCTATTTTGATAATGTCGCTATTTTTGTGATGAGTAGATTAGTTATCTCCTATTCATTGAGGTTAATCTTGAATTATTCTAGTACCACATTCTTGAGTTAGGATGGTTGAAATATATTGTTCGGGTTTTGCTTAGCCATGCAAGTCTAGAACCGGTAGCTGATTGTCGGGAATAACCCAATAATTATGGGATAAACACAACTTTTATTATATACTTTTGTTTCAGATCTTTGTATTTGTTTTTATGAGTTAAAATTTTGTCATTTTAAATGAGCCTTTGGTCTGGACAAGTGATGGTTAGTGATGGTGTCTTTGTACACGAGCTTGGGTAAGTGATGGACTTGTCTGGACAATTAAGGACCAAACTTTGGGTACCAGCGGTTCAAGCAACACTCGTGCTATCACACATGGCGTATGGGCGCTACTTGGTTAAGTAAGGGGTTGGTATTGTTGAGTTGATGACTAGTGGTGTGAGGACGTATATGTGTTCCATCGCATATATGCTTCGTAGGGCGCCGATTGCAATTCTATATTGTGCGAATGAGCAGTATTTAAACCTTGTTAATTGGGTCGGTATTCCCGACACAACTTGCGTGCCCGTTTGGTTTGTAGGCTGTATAACCTATACTTAAGCGGGGTTACGTCGCGCATTGGTGATTCAACTTAACAATGCCAACTTGCTAAAAAATACTAAGTCTTGGTTTACCCGGCCGGCATACCTTAGGAAGTATGCTATTTTCGGAGGCATCTGGGGGCTTACGAGCTAATCAAGTCGTGTGGGTAAAGTAGTACACCCCTACAGGGTATAGATCTATTCGAATAGCTGTGTCCGCGGTTATGGACGATTGCTTGAGTTAGTGGCTGCTTATTGTTAGACTTGGAATTAAAATTTGTTGTTATAACTTGGTATTTGTCATGAATGGGATGTTTATGTATGTTGTTGTATCAAAGTGGACAGCCACTTTGTTATTTGGATGATTCATTTGTTATACAATTTACTACTTATTCATATGCTTTACTTCTACTTCAAATCTGATTTTGAAATGGCACTTGAAAGACTAGTATGTGTAGGTTGTAAATTGTTGCGTCTCTTTAGCAAAACTAAGCCAATATGAGCCATCCTTTGGAACAACCTCTAGCATAACTAATTTTTATTTGTGTAAGACTTGCGAGTACCTTTGTACTCAACCTGGTTGCTGCAATTTTAGGTGAGGAAGGTTTTGAGTTCGTTGAGCTCGTTAGCGCCGATTTAGGCGACGCTGACGAGTAGTGCTATCTTTTAACTCCCAGTTGGTTGCCGATAGGATATGGGCATACCACTACTGGTCTTTTTGGTTTATTTACTCGTTTCCGCTGCTACTTAATACTCTTATTTGAATTTGGCCGGTCGGCCGTTTGTAATAGTTGTAGACTTTAACTATTATGTTGTATGTCTTTTGAACTATCAATGTATGATGTTGTATGGATGTGATCAACGTTGTATGAGAGTATGAGCATATTGGTCGCTGATCTTGGGAGCCAATATGATTGCGTACTCGTTGTTCATGGCTTCCTATTTAACTCACTAAGTGTAGTGCTTGACTTGTTGGAGAACCGACAGTCATGTAGTGCTCGCAGAGGAGCAGCGCGCATGATCGTCGGGGCTCTAGTTTTCAGTTAAGCCTCTCACTTAGATTGAGTTAAGTTGGAATCCATTTACTTGAGATCCAGAGTTATGTCCTTAAGACCATGCTTAGTCTCGGTCTTACGGAGATAACCTGGGGTCCCCACAATGGGGATATGCCTAAGATCTTAGAATGATGTTACAATTGGCAATGTCGTTTATGGTTTGTCGAAACACGCGTTTTTAATTGCCGTTTGGAATGTTTGTCGAGCGGCGGTCCGACCGGGCGTTGTATCTTGTGATCGAGCCGGCCACGGTCCGACCGCCTATAAACAATGGTCGAGCCGCTCCGGTCATACTGGCCAATGCATGGCGGTATGACCGATTTTGGTATTGTTCATCGGCCAATCGGTGGCGATTATTGTTGGGTTAGGTCAAGTTCATGGGTTTCATGGTATATGTGTTGCATGATGCATGTTTTGACTAACGTGGGTCAAGTTGTGAAGAACTTGTTCTCGGATTCGATTTCTTTGTCTATTGATGTTCAGGTTGCTTGGAGGTCAATGACGGTCAACGGCGAGGATGATTGGGGCTAGGCTTGGAGAGCTGAGGTCCAGAACGATCGGGGATGCCGGGTGAGGTCAATGGAGTCAAGCATGGCGCATAAGGGACAAAGGTGACCGAACGGGCAGTTCGGTGCGACGGGTTCGATCAAGCAGTGCGGGGGTCGGTGAAAGTGCCATGGTGGTTTCGGTGGGAGCCAGATGGGAGAGACTTGCCGACATGAAGAGAGCCGCTGGATCAACCTACACGTGGCGAAGCATGGGAGGGGCTTCACAAAGATTGGACTCGGACTTTGCAAAAAGATCGAGAAGGAGTATTTTGGTAATTTTACCAAATACCACCTTGGTGTCCTTTTGCCAACTCACGGTGCAAGATGGCGCAAGGTGAAGCGGATTAGGTCAAAGAGATGAAGACGACGCTTTAAAATACGTGCGTTTGTGACCCGTTTGTGTGTGGGCCTTAACGGGAGCCCATTAGGGTTCAATCTTCTAGAAGGTCTAAGCCTCCACTATAAATAGAGGAGGGAGGTGGCTGCACCCCCTCAACCCTTTCATTGTGTTTGAAACCCTAGTTTGCTTAGGGAGAGGATTAGTGGAGGTTAGGGTTCTAAAGAGTTGGATTTGATTTCGTGCTCATGTATTGAGTCTTTGTCCTCCATTGATGGAGTGGCTGTAAACCAATACCATATCAAATCAATCCAAAGAAAGTTCTCTCAAAGATGAGTTCATTTGCTTTCTTTCTCTCTATTTGGTGATTTGGGGTCTCTCTTTGATTCTCGAGTCTTTGCTTGGTTTCTTCTCTTGATCTAGCTTGCTGTGACATGTGGGAACATATCTAAGATCATCTTGATCATCATTCACCCACGAGCAAGTCTCTAGATCATGTTTTTTATTTGACTCGATTTTTGAACCACCTTCGTTCAAACTGAAAAAGATAGGAACTTTGGCATAGATCTTCACGATCCTTGATTGGAATAGGTTCCTAATATCTTTGAGAAGGTGTGTCAAGTTTCGTGAAGTTTGCCCTCATGGATCAAAAGTTAGACCGATTTGAGTTTGATTTTTCGGGCTGTCTGCAGTAGAATCGATAATACCGCCCATGAACAGAGGTATTACCGATATATGGTAATACCGCCCATAGACAGAGGTATTACCGATTTTCCTGATTTCTTCAGCACTTCCTCGGTTTTGTTTGCTGAGCTTTGGGGGTTAGGAGTGGATTGAATACAAGGCTTCCTCTGTGCTTATTCATTGATCTTCATAGCTCTCATAGCTATTGAAGTGATTTACAAGTTGAATCCATTCAAAGTCAAAAAGAATTTGAGCTCCTATTCACCCCCCTCTAGTCGCCTATTTCGGTCCAACAAAAGCACTAGAGAGGCCTCCTGCTTCCTTTTGATTCCAAGAACCTTATACCTCCCTCGGTTGAGCCTTTTCTTCTTCAGTAGGAGCTCCGAGTGAATCAAGTTCCTATCTTCGCCCTGAGCCCGTGTCTTTCTTTTGGCTTTGATTTGGTTCTTTCGTAGGAGTTTCGTGGGTTCATTTTTTTTACTTGGTTCTTGTTCGCGCGTGTAGGATCCGATTATTCAAGACTTCGACCCAAATTCTCGATGAAGACCCTCAGCTCTTCAGTGAAGGCAAGTCATAGGCCTTTGATCACGTTGAACCCATTTTTCAAAAAAGTATCTTGTTTTGTTATCAACTTGCATGGCTAGTTTTATAAAAATGATTTTGGAAGTAGTTAAACATCACTTGCCAATATGACTCCTTGGAATGTTTGAATGCAACATGTTGACATGTACCCTTGGATCTCCATAGGGTGGGTGATCTTAGTTGGTTATGTCTTTGTATACCAACATGGGTGCACTTTATTGCTTAGCCATGCCTTGGTAGACGTTCAGTCTCGCAAATCTCATGACTCAAAGAATGTTGAACTTGACTAATGAGCTATGGAATTGTGGCAATGCCACTGAAGTTAAAATTGTGTGCTATGACCAGGGTGGTCATTTGGCTGGGATGAACCAGAAAATGATTTATACTCAGGCGAGTGGATGGTGGTGAGTGTGGGTGCCTAGTGCACACTGGGATGTGGATAGCCTCGCTTGAGTAGCCAAATAAGGACTTAACCTTGTACGCCATCGATTAGGGTCATTCCCATGCAACCACAAGTCCAGGGTGGGGTGGTCCTGGCCAACTAATTAGCGAGGTCTTGATGCGGTTCTATCGTGGTGGTCTAATGGCGCAAGAGGGGGCCCTTTAAAGCAAATCCTTAGTGGGTAGAACCAAGTCAGGACTGACCTTTGTAAAGGCCTTGTCACGAGCTCTAGACTGCTTACCAGAGGAAGTGAGCAGGGGCATCGACGGGTGCCCAACCAGCTAGAGGACTTCGTGTCTTGTGGGTAAAGTGCATAACCTCTGCAGAGTGTAAAATCTATTCGAATAGTCGCGTCCTCAGTTATGGACATGCCTGGTTCTTTCACGCAAGGGGTAGGGCTTTCTAAAAAGTTGTGGTTGGTTTCGTGTGGTTTCGCTCTCGACCAGGGTGGTCGTGGGTTGTTTTCGAAGAACTTGTTTACTTTTGTATTATCTTTTCAACTTAAGCTTTGCAATCTACTAATTGTATTTCTGTTAAATGCTGCTTTATGCAAACTAACCATACAGCTTTTCTTTGGCAAGCCTTGCATAAATGTAATTGCATTCATTTTCCCTATGTCTTGCTGAGTACATTCAAAGTACTCATGGCTTTTGCCCTCTGGTTAATCAGCAGTCGAAGACCTCCCAGGGTGCCCCAAGCACTATGTGGAAGAGTTTGTTGAAGACCTCGTGGACTAGGGGACGTCCTCCACTCGATAGCCTGTGGCTCGCCGAGTGGCCGTGCTGTATTTTGTTTCCTCTGCTAGTGTTCTTTTTTTGTTGTTCGCCCTGCGTGCCACCCCTGTAAACAAGCTTGACCGTAAGGTCTTTTATCTATTAATATTAATTTGTCTACTTCATATTATGTTTATGTATGGATGTGATGACACCGATGTTGAGTATGTGTGAGCTAACGATCTAATCTTGGGACTAGCTCATTGTGCACAGAGACTGGGACCTCCAGGTGGTCTTGGAGGACCTCCGGGTGGACCTTTGAGTCCTCCTGGGTGGTCCTGGAGGCTCTTCGGGAGGTCCTGGGGGACCTCTTGTGAGGTCTTAGAGGACTTTCTCAAACCTTCGGGTGGTTCGGTTGGACCACCTGGGTGGTCCTGGGAGACCCTCCGGGTCCTCTCGGGTCGGGTCCTTACAAGAGGGAAGCTTGGACTAATCTGAAGCTTGATCTTAATGGGGTGCAGCATGACAATAATAATGGAGATAGGGTGGTTTGGTGTCTGGAGAAGTCAGGGGTGTTTTCGGTGAAATCTTTATACTGTTTTTGGTCTTTTAGGGGTGTGATCCATACGAGAAACTAGAAGACGTGGAAAAGCAAAATCCCTTTGAAAGTGAAGATTTTTCTTTTGCTTGCTTTCCAGGTTAGATTACAAACTACTTCTCAGCTCAAATTGAGGAAGTGGAAGGGGGAGGATAAATGCATTTTATGTGGGGTAACAGAAAACACTGATCACATTCTCTTTACTTGTGTTTTAGCTAATTTTGTTTGGACTTCCATTAAAGAGATGTTAAAGTGGGAGAAGGTTACAAAATCTCTTGATGATTTTCAACATAATTGGCTAGATGCTAGAGGTGCTAACTATTACAACATCTGCTTATTTAGTTTTACAGCCTTGGCGTGGACGCTTTGGAAAATTAGGAATAAAATGGCGATCGAAAAGGATTTTCCTAAGCAACCAATTGAGACTTTATTCAAATCTATATCTTGTTTGCAGAAGTGGAGAATTATGATTAAGGAAGGGGACCGAGAGGATTTGGACTATGTGATCTACCTGGCCGAAGACTGGATCCATACTTCTGGAGGCGACAGACTTGCAAAGTCACTTTTGTAATATCTTAGCTTAAGTTTGGCTTCAGGCAATTGGTTAGTCTGTCTTCTGCTTTTGCCGTAGTTAGTTATTGCCTGTGTCGGGTGAAGTTCGGTCTTAGTTGGAGGCTGGCAGCAGTGGTGTCGTGTTGCTGCTTTTTGTTCTGGTTGATGATGTAAACTGGCATCCTCAGTGCTGTCTCTTTTGTTATTTGGTTCTGATGTAAGTACCTTTTATGGCTTTCTATAAAAGGAGGGTGTATATCCCTTTTCAAAAAAAAAAATTAGATCACATACGGATCCAAATATCAACATTGAGCAAGTGTTCCTTGCAAACAGTTGTTACGAAAAGAGAGGTGCTCCAGCGAGGTAGCATCGAAGAGCTCATTATTCGGGAGGGCCCCGGTGAGCTTGTTGTAGCCAGCCTTAAGCACTCTCAACGCAGAGCAATCGCCAAGCTCCGGGGGTATGCCGCCGCTTAACTGGTTACAACTGAGGTCGAGCACCGCAAGGAATGGCTTGTTGACACATACGGTACTCATGATCTGCCCAGTGAAACTATTATTACTCATGTTGAGTGCAGCCAGATTCTTCATTCTCTCCATCATGCGTGAATGGAAACATCCCGTGAACAAGTTGCTTGAGATGTTGATTACCCGCATAGCATTGCCGGGGTTGCAAAGCGCAGCTTGTAGAGCTCGCTGTTGGAACTAATCTTGTTGTTTATGTGTTCTTTGTTTATTTATAATTGAGTGTAACATGTATAGTGGCTAGAGTCCAAGTTAGTTGAAACGTGTAGCATGGCGTGGCGGGTGATTGGCGAGGTGTGTGAGCCGATCGCCAGACCAGAGTTGAGTGCACGTATGTGTTACTTGGAATTAGCCATATATGTTATTTATTGGCCTAGTAGTTGGCCGAGTCTTCGGTGGTGAGTGCTAGACTACGCGAGTGGAGATGAGGAGTCTTCAACGCAGGAAGATGAGGAGTCTTCAACGCAGGAAGATGAGGAGTCTGTATGCAAAGTAGTTAAGTGTATGTGTGAGTATATGTTTGCATGGCTGCTTCATGTAACCGCATTAAATGCATGCGTGGAGTAGTGGCGTAGTGCTTGCATGTGTGTGTTAGTGGCTATATAAAGCCTATTTGATCAATTGTTAAGTGGGGGTTAACAAGAGAGAAATACAATTCAGAAAATTGCCCCAACTATGTGAGTTTTCTCCTGGGAAATCCCAACAATTGGTATCAGAGCCGTGCGTCGGTTCTGTGGAGATGTCCGGAAGCGATGAGATCAACCTTGGTGGCAATGGAGGCCATGGGGACGACTCCGGCAGCAGCGGCGGCCGGCAGCTAGTGGTGCAGCAGGTCAAGGAGACGGGGGTGGCGGTGCGCTATCCCATGCTCACGCGGACAAACTACACCGAATGGGCTCTCTTGATGAGAGTCAACCTGCAGGCTCAAGGAGTTTGGGAGGCCATCGAGCTCGGCGATGCGAGGTACTAGCTCGACAGGATGGCATTGTCAGCCATCCTCCAAGCGGTGCCACCGGAGATGTTGCCGACGCTGGCGGCGAAAGACTCCGCCAAGCTGGCGTGGGAGACTGTGCGCATGATGTGCATGGGTGTCGAGCGCGTGCGCGAGGCAAGGCACAGACTCTACGCAAGGAGTTCGAGACGATCCGCATGAGTGACGGCGAGTCCATTGACGATTTCGCCATGCGAATGATGGGCCTCGTCAACAACATCCGTACTCTTGGGGACATGCTAGAAGAGGAAAAGGTGGTAAAAAAATTTCTTCGTGTTGTTCCCTCCAAGTACACACAGGTGGCCATCTCAATCGAGCAACTGATCGATCTGAAGACATTGTCCGTCGAGGAGCTCACCGGAAGACTCAAGTAAGTGGAAGAGCAGTACGAGCTTGATGACAATGGTGGTGAAGGTGGGCGTGAAAGTGGCCGCTTACTTCTCACGGAGGAGGAGTGGCTAGTGCGCATGAAGAACCGCAAGGGCACCGGCAAGAAGAAGAACACTTTTGACAAGGCGAAAGTGCATTGCTATAACTGCCAAGAGTATGGGCACTATTCTTGGGAGAAGAAATGCCATGAGTCGAAGAAGGAGAATGAGGCGCATCTCGTTTTGGCGGACGCCGACGACGAGCCAACGCTACTTTGAAGACCAACGAGGAGGTGCTCAAAAAAATAACGACAACAAGATTAGAGGGGTGATTGTTGGAACTAATCTTGTTGTTTATGTGTTCTTTGTTTATTTATAATTGAGTGTAACATGTATAGTGGCTAGAGTCCAAGTTAGTTGAAACGTGTAGCATGGCGTAGCGGGTGATTGGCAGTGCGTAGTGAGCTGATCAGCAGCCAGGAGTTGAGTGCACGTATATGTTACTTGGAATTAGCCATACATGTTATTTGTTGGCCTCGTAGTTGGCCGAGTCTTCAGTGGTGAGTGCTAGACTACGTGAGTGGAGATGAGGAGTCTTCAACGCAGGAAGATGAGGAGTCTTCAACGCAGGAAGATGAGGAGTCTGTATGCAAAGTAGTTAAGTGTATGTGTGAGTATATGTTTGCATGGCTGCTGCATGTAACCGCATTAAATGCATGCGTGGAGTAGTGGCGTAGTGCTTGCATGTGTGTGTTAGTGGCTATATAAAGCCTATTTGATCAATTGTTAAGTGGGGGTTAACAAGAGAGAAATACAATTCAGAAAATTGCCCCAACTGTGTGAGTTTTCTCCTGGGAAATCCCAACACTCGCCGCTGAGGTGGTTGAAGCTGACATCAAGGACGACAATCAGGGCCGGTCCTGGGCTTTTTTGGACCTAGAACGAAGCTAAAATTTTGGGCCTTTTTATATGAACATGATAATGCTACTAGTACTACCCATTGGTAGTATATACACACATATACAAAATATTACTAATAAGCAGTTCACTGAATGCAAAAGCAACATTCATATGAAATAATTTGTATACATATTAAATTACCTCAAAAATTTCTTCTAACATTCCTTGATGCGAAGTCATCGATGATGGTTTCAATATCAATCTCATCCAACAATCGCTTCTCAATGCATAATGTTGCCAATCCATTTAACCTCTCTTGTGACATTGTAGATCTCAAATAGTTCTTCAAGAATTTTAATTTTGAGAAGCTTCTTTCAATGATGCCACACCATCCTTTGGTATAGTAAACAAGATGCGATAAGCAATGGAAGTACTAGGATAACAATCACCTTCAGAATAAACTCAAAAATCTCCATAGTGTCATTTCTCTATCCGCAAAGCGGATTGCGTAACCCTTAGCTCGAAATTAGATCATTTAAATCAATGTCGATGAGCCATTATGAGAGAAAGCTATCGCCAATGTTGTGCAACACAAATTTAGTTTAGGACCATCCAAGGACTTCAAACTTGTTGAACTCATTAAAAACCCAAATATCTCATTAAATGACTGGAGTTGTTCAAATCTACTTTTCAATGATCTTTTTGCCATATCAACCATAACCAGAAAGTAACTAACTTTAAAATCCTTCTCAGCTTGCAAGATGACTTCCTCACTATTATTTTCATCAAAATGTTTCTTTCTAAGAGCACGACGCTTTACAGGAAATGATGGCTCAACACCCATTTCAGATGCAATTTCTTTAGCAATGACCATACTAGAAGCAAACCCATCATTCCTATAGGTCTCAAAGTAATCCATTATGCCTTCTATCCGTGCATGGCGTAATCAATGCACATAGATGATGATTGCAATTTTTTGCTCACTTTATTGACAACAAATAGAATGTCATGCCAAATAACCATGCCAAAAATGAATTCAAAGCTGCACGCAGGACCAGTCTATATACATATCTGGTGGGGGCCCATCTATTTCGTGGGCCTGGGACGTCCGTCCCTCCCGCCCCCCCCAAGGGCCGGGCCTGACGACAATGCTGCTGGACAACAGCAGTTCCCATGGAAGTCCACCCGAGAGCAAGTTGTAGGACAGGTTGAGGTTCCACAGGCCGGTAAGATTGGCAAGCGACGGTGAGATGCTCCCCTCAAGGCCCTTTGAAGCCAGTGTTACATCTGTGACTGCGCCATCTGCGTTGCAGATGATGCCCTCCCACATGCAACAATCTGTGTCGTTCTTCCATGAAACGGTGAGGCCAGAGTCTTGCGTGAGCCCAGCGAGGAACTTGAGGAGGGAGCTCTCCTCTGTGCAGGAGCTGGTGGGGGAGGCTAAGCAGAGCAATAGCACAAGAGCAACACCAAGTGAAGTTATGGGTGGTGATTTGGTTCTCCTGTTGTTGCGTGAAGAATGCAGTGGCTGCATCGTATTTTTTTTCTTCAGAGAACCAAGTACTCCGGATTCTCAAGCCCAAGTTGGCTCCTGCTAAAGAGAGCACCATCCAGTAGCCACATCCATGTCCTGACCAAGGAAAAGCATCCACTACAGTGGTGGAAAACTAGGGAATTTTTTTGGTTCACAGTTACACTGGTTTATTTTTGGGCGGACTCTGATGTGTACCTACGTAACAGCTGCATTTGGTGAAAAAGAAGTGCTGCAGATTTACAGTGTTGTGTAATCCAACAGTTGGCATTTTATTTGCAAAACACTATTTGTGGTACTTGTACATACTACATACTCTCTTATTATTTAATTTAATTATATCGTAGGGGTCTCTCTTACTGTTTCTCTATCAAAAAAAAGTGTCTTCCCCGAATCTGATAGGCCTGCCTAACAAGGGAAGGACCATCTCCGCACCCATCCATCTATTGACTTGTCTAAGAAATTTAAAAGTTGTGCATAAAACAATATTAGTAGATCAAGACATTTTACGTCTACAAGAACTTTGCAAATGTCACTTTCACTAGCTCTTATTTGCCTGTAGCACATTCCATTTGTTCTCAAATAGATGTCATTTTAGAACACATGCAGTCAAACCTTCGAAACTTTGACCACTAATATACACAAAACTATTTTTTTTTAGATAATGGAAGAGATAAAACCTCTCCCGGCCTCTGCATCCAAGATGCACACAGCCCAATTTATTACAAAGATTCGAGTTCCAAAGTTACCAGAAAAGTTAAAGAGGTTCAAAGCCTTACAACCAAAAGACGACTGAACTTTAAATTCAATCAAAACTAAAGTGGCTCAAAGCCTTACAACCAAAAGACGACTGAGCTTTAAATTCAATCCAAACAAATCTGGTGACTACACCTCCACCCATGATTGATGAAGATTTGCTTCGCCACCATTTCCAACCTGGCGCTGCCGCTCAACATTAACTCTTTCTGGGTCAGTTTCTGCATATTTGCCCATACCATCATCCAGTGCCCACTCAATAAGATAACCTGCATGGGATTAGTGATAACCTTTTTATAAAAAACTGCATCATTCTGACATAACCAAATAGACCAACATAAGGCACTGGCTCCTACAAGGAGTTGTGTTGTTAAAATATTTGGAATACCGGCTAACCAATTTCCAAATATGTTGGCTATATTCATTGGAGGAGATAGATTAAACGCACATTGAACAGCCCACCAAACAAGACATACAAAGGGATAGTCAATAAAAAGATGCTGGATTGTTTCTTCTAAATTACAGAAACAACACTTTTTGCTTCCCCTCCAATTTCTTTTTAGGAGATTATCTTTAGTTAATACTACCCCTCTTTTGAGATACCATAAGAAAATTTTCACTTTTAATGGAACTTTAAGTCACCAAAAAAATTGCTTATTAGGAACTCGATAATTTCCAATAAGTACCGCATATAAGGACTGTACTGAGAAATGTCCAGACTTATTTAAATTCCATCTAAAAATATCTTTTTGAGAATTTAAATGTAAATTACTAATTCTCAACATTAATTCATTCCAAGCCTGTAACTTAGGTCCAATAATAGGTCTGCGAAAAGACATATTTAAAGGAATCGATCTCATAATATTTGCTATTGTATCATCCTTTTTCCGCACCACACGATAAAGGATTGGATATTGTCCTTTTAATGATGAGTCTCCTAACCAAATATCTTCCCAGAACCTAGTTTGCATTCCATTTTTAACCTAGAATGAACCAAAGCGAAAGAAAAGATCCTTAATTTTCATGAGCCCCGACCGAAAGTGGGAAGTCCCAGGTTTATTAAACACTTCTGAAAGACTCTTGTCATTCAAATATTTCCTTGTTAACAGAGTTTGCCAAACCCCTTCCACATTAATCAACTTAAAAAGCCATTTCCCTAACAAACTTTTATTTTTTATGTCTAAATTTTGAATTCCAAGACCACCTTGCTCTTTGGATGTACACACTACACTCCACTTAGCAAGTTTATATTTTTTTTTATTATGACTATCACTTTGCCAGTAAAATCTGGATCTATAAAAATCAAGTCTTTTGAGAACCTCTTTAGGAATCTCAAAAAAAGACAACATAAACATAGGCAGGCTGCTTTAAGTACTAATCTTCCACCAACAGACATATTTTTTCCTTTCCAACCGCTAAGTTTCTTTTTAACTCTATCTTCAACACATTTCCAATCACTATTCCTTAATTTTCTGTAATGAATAGGAATACTAAGTACCGGAACGGGAAGACACCCACTTCACAACCAAACACATGAGTATACTGTGTTTCAACTTCTTTGGCCTTGCCAAAACAAAAGATTTCGCTCTTATGAAAATTAATCTTTAAACCAGATAAATGTTCAAAGACATATAGTATAAGTTTTAGATTTTTTCCTTGCTCTATGTCATTATTCAAGAAAAGGATAGTGTCGTCAGCATATTATAATATTGACAACCCCTCATCAATCAAATGAGGAACTACTCCCGATATAAGCCCTTCTTCTTTAGCTCTTGAAATAAAAATAGCTAACATATCCACAACAATATTAAAAAGAATTGGGGACATCGGGTCACCTTGTCTAATACCTTTTTGAGTTTGGAAAAAAGAACTTAAATCATCATTAACTTTTATTCCAACACTCCATCCCTTAACGAAACTCTCTACCCAAGAACACCACTTGGCTGCAAAGCCGTTCATCCTCAAAGTTTTGAATACAAATGGCCATTTTACTTTGTCATAAGCCTTTTCAAAATCAAGTTTAAGCACAATCCCATCCATCTTTGCTTTGTGCAGTTCATGAACAGTTTCATGAAGAATAACAACTCCATCAAGAATGTATCTACCTTGCATAAAAGCTGTCTGAGATGGTCTAACAACCTTATGCACTACGTTAGTAATTCTATTAGTTGCCACTTTAGTAAACACTTTAAAACTAACATTTAGCAGACAAATAGGTCTATATTGCTGAATTTGTTTAGCATCTGTTTTTTGGGAAGCAACGTAATAATCCCAAAATTCAAGCTAAAAATGTCCATTGAGCAACTATGAAAGTCGTGAAACATGGCCATCATATCATTTTTAATTACTTCCCAAAACACCTGATAAAACTCCGCTGGGAAGCCATCAGGCCCAGGTGCTTTATTATGCTCCATTTGAAATATTGCTTCTTTCACCTCCTTCTCTGAGAAAGGCATGGTGAGTAAGTTGTTTTCAGAATCCGAGACTTGAGGTATATCATTCCTAAAACCGTCAATCAGGGATAAATGATTAAATTCAGCCGGTCCAAAAAGATCTTTGTAATCGTTGGTGATATACTTTTTTAACTGTACATCACCCCGAATTATACCCTCTTCCTGATCGAGCTGAAAAATTCTTTCCTTTCTATGCTTACCATTCGCAATCAAGCGATAAAAACATGTATTCCTATCTCCCTCCAAAATGAATTTCGCTTTGGATCTTTGATACCACTTAATTTCTTCTTCTCTTAAAAGTTGTGCTAATCTCTCATTAGCAGATCTTTTAAGATTAAGGTCGTCATTAGACAAACTCGAGAGCTCAGCTTTTTTATCTAGCTCATCAATTATTAAGTTGAGCGCTATCTTTTCCTTTTTATAAGTCCCACTGCAATTTTTAGCCGAACCGCGAAGAAACTGCCTAAGAGTTCTAACTTTCCATTGCCAAATTTGTAAAGTAGTACAACCTCTATTTTCATTTTTCCACACATCTTTCACCATTTCTCTAAACCCTTCCCTACACAACCAACCTAATTCAAATTTAAAAAGAGGTTGATTCCCTCTGTTAGAAGCCACTCCCGTGTTTAAAAGCAACGGTGTGTGATCGGACAGAGACCGTTCAAGAGCATTGACTGCGACCAATAGAAAATTTTGCTCCCAGTCTGTACTCATTAAAACTCTATCCAGTTTTTCAAAGGTTGGTTTATTTAACGAATTAGCCCAAGTATACTGTCTACCGGATAAATCAATTTCCCGTAAATCCAGAGTATTAATCACAGCATTAAACAAAAAAGCCATCTAGATTCAAAATTATCACTATTTTTCTCACCCGAATGCCTAATGATGTTAAAATCGCCCCCAACTAAAATAGGAAGCGATTCTTTATTACAGATGATTACAAGCTCTTTGAGGAACTGCTCCTTAAGTTGAGTTTGAGCTACACCATAAATAGCCACAAGAACCCATTTGAAACCATCATCTCTATTTTTAAGATGAAACTTTACATAGAAATCGCCCGCATCAATAGAACCAATATCAAAAGCCCTAGTGTCCATCCCTAGAAGAATACCCCCTGATTGACCTTGTGGCGGAGAAAAATGCCACAAAAAGTCCTAACCACCACAAAGATGATTTAGATTAGAAACTGTAAAATCTTTTTTACCAGTTTCAAGAATAGCCACAAAATCTAAATGTTGCTCCTTAACCACCTCACTAATATACCGATGTTTAGCCAAGTCTCCCAGACCTCTGCTATTCCAAAAGAGCCCTTTCATTTTAACTGTAATTTTATTGGCCTATTACGAGGACTTTTAATTTTTTTATTTCCGGATCTAGACAACCTCTTTTTAATTGTTACTAATGTAAAATTGTTGTCATTATCCGCTAAAGAATCACCATCTAAATCACTACATAAATGATTAAGGGATGAGATATCAACGCAATCCTGATCCTCTTCCACCAATTTTTCAATACCTACATTTCATTTATTTTTAACTCTTCCTAACTCGGTGTTTTTAATACTTTTAACAGAATTCACAATCTCTGCATCATTATCACCTAAGGAAATTCCAATGCTAAACACTTTTTCAATAATTTGCTCATCTGAAAATGACAAAATTGAAAATTTATTACTAGACTTACTTGGGTCCCATTCGAGATTTCAAATTTTCACACGCCGCTGAGCCTTCTGGATCAAATCCTCATCGCCTGACTGCTGCTTCTTAAGTCTTTCACTTTGCCTAGGCTCCACCTATCGGGACCTAAAATTACAATTCTAGACCCTCTATGTTTCATGCACTAGTCCAGGATCACGCTAGTGCACACAGTATCGACAAAGATGAGTATCGATCCACACAAGTGAATAGTAACATAAATGAATAGTTTGATTAATAAATAATGGTTTGACCTTATGGTCGAGTTTACAATTATTAAGCCACGCAGGGCTAACAGAGAAATAAAGCAGCGGAAACAAAAATGACAGCGGTGTCCCATCGATTCACCACGAACAACCGATCGGGATCTAGACCTCACGATCGGGCACCTTCGATAAACTCCTCCTCGAATCTTTGGTGAAGACTCCTCCTCTTCTTGATTTATTTTAAAGCAAGCGTGAGTACACACCGTACTACTTAAGTCACACCACGTAAATGCGATATACATGCAAGCTTATTACAAGGGAATGGCATTTTGTGGTTCTTTTGCGAAAATGCAACATTTGCGATTGAATACAATAATAGATTGAAAGCGAGTAAAACAAATAGACAATAATAATAATTTTAACAGTTGATTTCACAAAGACACACACACCTAAACAGATTGTTCACATAGCCATATGATTTAGATCACAGCTCCCTTCCCACACGTTTTAAAGATCTACCCTCGTGTGAAATCCCGAGCATTGTCCATAACCGAGGACGCGGCTATTCAATAGATTGTTTACACTCTGCATAGTTTGTACACTTTACCCACAAGATACAACCAAGTTGCAAGCACTAATCGTAACAAAGCATTTCGAAACTTCATCTTAACATAGATGCTCGATGTGCCTATGTCATACCAAACCATACACGATGTATGGTACAACACACACCGTTGGACAGGGAAGCGGCGAACCGTCCCGCGATGCGACTACATGGTAGCACACACCTCCACCCTATTCACATAGCCTAACCTACCGCCTGAGCAACCAATGCCAAGAATTCGTATCTTACTATGCTAGGCCCATCCCATAACAGGCATGTGGTCGTACAGGAGGGCTCAGTTCAATGGCGCACAAAGTTCAGTCCTTAAATGACTGAGGCAAGACTTCCATTGTTCTAACTAAGGCACACAGATAAATAAGACACATAGATTCACAAGCCCATATCACATAGCCACCATGGCGCACAGTTCCTTCAACTTGCCTCAGTCTAAACCTTTTTCCCACCCAGTTGATTTAAGTGCAACACATGCCACAAAGACACATAGTGCACACAGATTATTACAAAGTTACATAGTCACTTAGTCAAGTTAATAATTGCAATTTACATGAATAGGTCATTCGTGGCATGGCTAAGCAATCTAATCGTACTAACCAACCCACGTTGGTGCTATAATATTACCAACTAATTATCAACTAGGGTGACAAAGGATCAAGGCATAACAATTATACAAGGAAGGCATAACAAGTTGGATTTAATAGCTAATCCCAAGAGCATTTAAATAATTACTTGAAATAAAATGCACTACTTTGATTAAAAATAATATTTGGAAAACTGGGATTCAACATGGTCAAAGTATGACTTGCCTTGGAACAGATCTAGGAATTGATCTTGGTCTTGATGTGTTCCTTCTTCTTCAAATCTTCCCGAAGCGTCGAAGTCTACTCGTAAACGAAGCAAACAAACGAAATAAATAAATAACAGAGGCAAAACAACTCCAAAATAAATAAATAAAAATCTCCATTAAATAGATCTTGAATTTATAGAAATTTAGAAATTTGAATGGACTGATTTGGAGTTAGGATGCAAAAGTTATGAGGTTTGGAAGTTTGAATCTAAAGAAAACCCTAGAAATTGGATTCTTGAATTTCGAATTATTCTTTAAAAGAAAACCGGATTATTGCGCAATCTTTGGCGTCGTGAAGAATTTCAGAAAATATAAATAAAAAGAAAAACCTGACGTGTGGGACCCACACGTCAGTGACATAGCTCATGGTGGACCAAGTCCACCAGCCCGGTTAGATCAGGTCGGGGCTGGCATGGCGCACTTGCGCACGCGTGGCGCTGACGCGACGCCTACGTGGCTGACACGCACACACACGGGCTGAGGTGGCCGGGTGACTCGGCGTCCACGTCGGCGAGGATGACAACGGTGGTGACGGCGGTCCTGGACGACGGCGACAACGGCGAGTGGCGACGCAGGACTCGCAACAGACGCGTGCATTGTGTAGGTGACGCTATTCCGCACCTGGTGGTACCGGAGTTGGCGCGGAGGGTCGACGGTGGTGGCCGGAATTGGCGCCGGAGCGGAGGACGAAGGCACGGTCTTGTCGGGGATGTCCACCAAAGGCGTTCCAGAGCAGCGAAGGGGCGTCCGAGGTTGTGGCTGCGATGAGGAAGGCGATGGTGGAGGCCACTAGGACAGGGCACGATCGACGGCGGCGGAATTCGAAGAAAACCAACAGTGGCGAAAAACCCTAAAGCTTGAATTGGTGGCGGCGCTGCAACTCTCGGGTGTAATTGATTTAGGGTTTGGGATCAGGAGGCAAGGGCGAACCTCGGGGACCTATTTATAGGGCCTAGGCGGCCTCGAGGTGACGTGCCAGCGGCGGAGATCAAACTGCCCGAAACGAGCGCGCGAGGAAACGGGGATAGAGACAATTTCGAAGTTTGAATTTGAACTGAGGCGGTGCGGGAGAGATAAGGCTTGAGTTCGGTAGAAAAATCCGGGGATTTTAGTTAGCAAAACCGAACGCGGGGCGGAGCTTCTAGAAGCTCTAATGGCAGACGGGGCCGATTTGCCTGCGGAGAAGAACGCGCAACGAAGGTGACGACCTCGGGCGGTCCCACCCGTCAGTTGGATGCGGACGCGGGCGCGCGGGCGGCTTAGATCTGAGCATCCAAGATCAGATGGACGGCCACGGGGGGAACTGCGGGTTGGGCTGCGCGAGTGAAGCGGGCTGAGATGGAGAGGAGGTGGGCCAAGGCAAGAGGGTTTCGGCCCAAAGCTAATTAGGAGATTTTAAATGCTTTTCTATTTTAGAAAATACCAGAAATCCCAAATGGCAATAGAAATTAGCAAATGAACTTGGAAAAATTCTAGAAAATATATCCAAGCACATAAAATCCAAATAAAATAGTTTTGACTATGGTTCATGTTGACTTTAGTCATATTAAATTGTTTTGCTGCTCAAAGTCCAATATTAAGCTTTTAAATTAATTCAAATAAATCCAAATGGTGAATTTTCTCTCTACCATCTATTCAAAGGATTTTTAAAGCTCAGAAAATTTAGGATGTTACACCACCTGGATAGCATTCTTGGTTATCATGAAATCAGACCCCTCCACCCCACGTGGAGCCCCAGCAGACTTCTCTGATATATCCTCCACTACTACAATATCCTCACTGACCCCCCTGCATCATTCAGCTTTATGGTTGCACAATCATTCCCAACAGTCACCATCAAGGCATCAGTTCCATCCACAAAAGAATTCCCCACTGCTTCCAGCATGCCGAGCGGCCCCTGGGACCGAACCTCAGCCTCATCATCATTATGCGCCTCTACATATACATCGGCCACTTCTCCCTGCATTGGTGCCTGCTTGTCGGCTAAAGTCTTGCCATACATTGCAACGCCAAAACCAGTAGAAGACCTGGCCTTTGTAAATTTGCCGGATGTCGCAGCGCCAAAACCAGCAAAAGATTCAGCAGCAGCATAGAAAGTCTCGGCATTTTTATGGACCCCTAAGGACTTGGCAGCAGCACAGAATGATGTCTCAGCAGGTTTATGGACCACTAAGGGACAAGTGCTAGCACCCGAATCTGATTTGCATTCAACCTTCTGATCTGAGGTTAAACAAATAGTTGCGGTCTCTGAAACACTTTGTGGTAACACATTTTCAACCGCCATTTCAGTTTCCTTCCTTGGTGAGATTGCATCTTTGCCGAACTGAGTTACCTTCTTGTATGACTCGGCTGCATGCTGAAGAGGCACTGCAGCGACAAAACTTGCTAAAGATTTTGTCGTTCTTAATTATGATTCGACATCTGCATTGACTGGCTTGGCAACTGACTCCCCTACCATGACTGGACCATTCTTCTTATCTTGGACCACAAAGGGATCTTCCAAGATACAGCTAGTACCCAATTCATTTTTGGGATCCATCTTCTGATCTGAAGGTACACATACACTCGCCACGGCCAAAACCTGACCCTAACCATTAAAGATGTGCATACCATCTTCTCGAACAATAGTTTCTAACTCCTTGTTAACCGCCCTTGGTGTAACCCAGATTGTATCCGATGTCAAGAGGCTCAAGGTAGTCCCCTGAGAGCTAGAGGTAGACTGACCCACACGATTAACCGGGACATTCGATTTAGCATCAGAATTATTCTTCAATCTCTTAGCATCTCTGTCTTCCATCTCAACATCCTTACCTCTGCCTGATTGGTCCTCTCCTTCATGATCATCTCTTCGGTCTATATCTTCGTCAATAGCATCTACCCCGGCTTCTTCAACTTTGAATAGAATGTCATAGACATATTCTCCAACCACAATCTCTACACTAGAAGGAATGGCCTCGATATCCAGAACTCCTACCAACATACAAACCACATCGTTCTTACGAACTTTTTCCATATCCACTCTCAAAGCAATGCCTAGGATTGACCCTATAGCACAAAGGTTCAGAAAGTCACGAATTTCATAGGGCACTCCTATAACCTGAACCCATACCTTCTGAAGCTGATACTTACGTGTGGGTTTCACATTCCATTCTACAAAATGTAACACCACCTTCAGTTCTTTTGCATGCACTTCACCAATAGCCATCATGCGAAGCATCTCAAATCTACTTGGAAAATGCACCAAAAACATATTTTCCCCCTGAATCTCCACCTTAGGCTGCCAATTCAGAGGTATCAACCTCCTCAACTCAGTGATTAGAAGTTCCTCAGACAGGGGATCACCTGTGATCTGAACCAAGCCTATCTTATTGCTTTCTTTCTTCAGCTTCCTCGGCCCAGTTATTGGGATATGATAAAATCCCAATCCATCAGCACCGAACCCACATAAGTTAGCAATAGGTCTCGGTAAGAGCAACAGGGGACATTTATTAGCCAAATGGTCAGTGCCCTCACAAATATCACATAACACATTAATTTTGCAATTGGCAACTCCATGCCCCTTCCCTTTGCACCGAAAGCAAATTAAATTCGAAACATCACCTGTAGCACCATTGTTGGTACAAGAGGATCCTTCCCCCATACCGACCACGACCTCACCCCTAAAGTTGCCAACTTCAAACCTCCCCCGACCAAAGCTAGGAGGTTTGACCTGTTGCTGGTGATGGAATTTGTTAACCCCAAAGACTGGAACATCTCCCTGTCCTCCAAAAACACTACCCGACCCAGCAGCTTGACCTCCAACACCACCATTGACAGAGAATTGACCTCCTCCAAATCTTTGGAACATCCCACCTCCTGAAACCTGTCTATTAGCATCACTAAAAATTGGGAACCGAGTATCCACAACCTGTACCCCATCTCCACCAACACCAATCCTATCTCTGATCACCTCCCACCACCACCACCTTCCTTACCTTCATGAGCATGGTGATCTCGCCAGTGACTGCCGCCTTGGCGCCACCGAGGACTGGAAAGCGGCCATCTCCTCCGGTGCTAGGGACACCACTGCCAATGGGTACAGCACCAAAGCCCTTTTTCAGACCACTACCGCGACCCCTGCCAAAATCCATAGCGCTATTACTACGGAGCCCTTCAGCGAACGACCGACGGTCACCAAGTGTTGTGTCGGGACCCAAAATATGCAATTCTGGACCCTCTGTGTATAATGCACTAGTCCAAGATCAGGCTAGTGCACACAGTGTCAACACAGGTGAATATCGATCCACACAAGCGATTAATACATAAACGAGTAATTTGATAACAAATACGGATTTTGACCTTATGGTCGAGTTTACAATTATTAAGCCACGCAGGGCTAGCAAGAAATAAAATAGCAGCGAAACAAAGAAACTTCAGAATCCCATCAATTCACCACAGAACCGGCCGATCAAGACCCTACGATCAAGCACCTTCGATGAACTCCTCCTCGGCGGTGAAGACTCCTCCTCTTCTGTTGCATGTTTTACAACAAGCATGAGTACACACCGTACTCGCAAGTCATACCACAGAAATGCAATTATGGATGTAGGCTTATTCCAAAGGAATGGCTTCTGTGGTTCTTTTGCAGAAATGCAACATTTGCAATTTAAATACAAGTAATAGATTGAAAGCATAAGTAAAACAAATAGACAATAATAATTTGACAGTTTTAGTTCACAAAGACACATAGCCTAAACAAGTTATTCACATAGCCATATGACTTAGGTCGCACAGCTCCCTTCCCAAGGTTTTCATGAAAATCTACCCCTCATGTGAAATCCCCGAGCATGTCCATGACCGCGGACGCGGCTATTTGAATAGATTGTTTAACACTCTGCAGAGTTTGTACACTTTACCCACAAGATACAACTAGTGTAGCTAGCACTAGCCATAACAAAACAGTTCAGAAACTTTATCTTAACATTGACACTCCCAGTGTGCTTACAAACTGTCAAACAACCCCACATAGGAAGTCAGTCCAACACACACCGTTGGACAGGGACACGGCGAACCGCCCCGTGATGTGACTACCTGGTAGCACACCTCCACCCATGCCCACAGCCTAACCTACAACTTGAGTATTCAATGTCAAGACTCCATAACTTACTATGTTAGGCCCGTCCCATACCAGGCATGTGGTTGTACGAGAGGCTCAGTTCAATGGCGCACAAAGTTAAGTTCTTAATTGACCAAGGCAAGACTTTTGAATTAACTACAAATCCCTATGCACACAGGTTATTAAGCCCACGCACATAGCTCCACCAAAATATCACACAGTCCACTTGCCTCCGTCTATATCCTTTCCCACCATGTTGGTTAAGTGCAACATATGCCATCAACGAGTAATAGCACATAGCACACACAATTTCTATCACATAGTTCCATAGTCACTTAGTCAAGTTTATATTTGTAACTACATGAGATGACCCGTAGCATGGCTAAGCAAACTAATCGCATCTAACCAACCCATGTTGGTAATACACTAGCACCAACTAAATAAACCAAACTAGGGTGACAAAAGATTATGGCATACAATTAGACAAGGAGGTCATAACAAATTGGATTTAACTAATCCCAAAAGCATTGAAATAAATAATTAACGTAAATGCAATAATTTGAAACAACATAACTTTTGAAAACTGGGTGCAATATGATCAAAGGTATAACTTGCCTTGGAAAAGGTCTTGGTATTGCTCTTGGTCTTGAGATGCTCCTTGCTCTTCAAAACCTCCCGAGGTATCAATGTCTACTCGCAAACGAAACAAACAAACAAAACAAAATAAATAAAAACAGAGGCAAAACAAACTTCAAAAATTAAATAAAAATCTCAAATAGGTAGATCTTGAATTTAGATGAATTTATAAATTTGAATGGGCTCAATCGGAGTTCGGATGCAAAAGATATGGGCTTGGGAAGATTGAAAATCTAGAAAAACCCTAAAAACTGATTATTCCGAATTTCCGAATTATTTCTTAAAAGAAAAATCGGATTAATGCACAACGATGATGTCAGCGCTCGGAATTAAAGAATTAAAAAGAAAATCTGACATGTGGGGCCCACACGTTAGTGAAATGGCTCACGGTGAACCAAGTTCACCGAGCCGATTGGATCTGGGATCTGCCCGGGTGGCACGCCCACGCACACGTGGTGCTGACGTGGCACCACATAGGTTGACACGCACGCATGGTGCTGAGGTGGACACTGACGCGGGCGCTGACACGGGCTGCCACGTCAGCTCGACGGCGGCGGAGGCTCGGGAACCAAGGGCACGGCGAACGGCGGTGCTCCGGCGGGTGTGGCTGGTACCAGCGTGCAGCTCTCGTTGTTGCGAACCTGATGGAGTAGCTCCGGGTGGTCGAGGTGGACGGAGATGGCCGGCGGCGAGGTTCAAGCAGCGAAGAGGATCGGGCGTTGTCGGACGGCTGCTCCGGTGAGGCCCCGACGATGTGGATGGTCCCAGGAGGTAGCCCACGCGACGCTGATCACGATGGTGAAGACCACAAGAGCAGGGCATCACCGGCGGTGGCTGAATTGGAGAAAACCGACGGCGGCGAAAACCATAAAGCTTGGAATTGCGGCGGCGCTGGGGCGATTGGAGCTCAATGGGTGGCGGCTTTGGATTGAGGATGGCGAGGCGACCCACGAGGACCTATTTATAGGGCTGGGGCGGCACGGGATAAGGAATCCTGAAATCGGGATTTCTTGAGTTCGTTTCGGTTTAAGAGATAGAGTTCGATTCCGTTCCAATTGAGAGCAAATACGAACGCGGTGAGATAAGGGATGAGATCTGGTATGTTTTCTAGAAGAGATTCAGTTGGAAAATCTCCGTTGCCGTATCGAGCTCGGAGTTCCAGCCATGGCGGACTCGGACGCGGCGTTCACGCGGAGACGATGGCCAAACGGAGACGACGACTCGGCGGGTCCCACTGGCAGAGAGACATGGAGGCGGACGCGCGCACGGGCGAGCGCGGGTGCGCTGATCCAACCGTCCCGCGACGATCCAACGGTGGGGAAGGAATGGGCCGCACAGTGATTGGGCCAGAACTGGAAAAGAGTTGGGTTTCGGCCCAAGGATTTATTTGAGATTTTAAATACCTTTTCCTTTTTAGAAATTACCATAAATTCAAATAAGCAATAGAAAATAGCAAATGAACTTGGAAAAATTCCAAAAAAATCTGGAAAATATATCCAAGCCCAAGGAACCCAAATAAAATAGTTTTGACCCTTATTCATGTTGACTTTAATCATATTAAATTATTTTGGTGTACAAAGTCCATATTAAGCTTTTAAATTAAAATGCAATAAAACTCAAATGGTGAATTTTATCCTACTAACTCTCTATTTAAAAGATTTTAAAGCTCAGAAAATTAGGATGTTACATGTTGTCCTAGGCCAGCCTCCGTTTGCTTCCTCGGACGGTAATTTCCTACAAGAAATCGGCGAGCTAACCTCCGTGAATCTTTGGAATACACGATTTAAACCAAGGTAAGCCACGCGGGTGGGTCTGATTTCCAATGTTAGCTGGCAACCGATTAGGCGAGCCGGGTCTATTTCCTAAAGAGCCCGATCGTTTTTGAGCCTGAATCAAATCCAGCAATAGTTTATTGCCTAAAGCACCCGATCTGTGTTGAGATTGCATCAAATCCGGCAATAACATCGGGCCAATCTGAATTGGAGATGGTAAGACAGTCTGAGAATTAACTTCTCCTTTCAAATTTTGAACCAGCATTAAAGTCGGCAGAACTTTCGGTCGATCTGTCCTAGGTGAACTTTTCCGGCGAGCTTGATCAAAAACTTCTCCCATGGTCATCGGCGGCAACAGACGTGGAGGAGGCAGCGGTCCTTGCCAAGGTCAACCATTGGCTGCCCGCTGCTTTCTCCGCTTGACCGGCAAAAGGCCCATTGCTCGAAGTTCTGTAGGTGAATACCCGGCTGCAATGGCTTCTTCTAATATCTCACATGTCTTCTGTGCAGACGCGAGACTTCGAGTTTCAGCTGAACAGGAAGAACGAAGTCCATTACCTCGAGATGAATTGGAAACTTCATCTGAAGGTGAATGCTTCCGCTGCGCATTATTGAATTCCAGTGCCACCTCTTCTAAGATATTATCTTCATCTTCAAAAGAGTTGCCCTCTTGTAATCTCCAAAAGCGCGATCCAACCTCACTGCTAATAACACGATGGACCTTCGAGAACGGGACAAGAACCTCGTCGATGTCTGCAGAACCCATCTGATCTAGCAACTGAAACCACAAAAACAAAGAACCAGCTTTTGCCGGAAAGTGAACAGTATACAAAACCTGATCTGATCAGCTGCGCGTGATTCGCCCCCTTGAACTATTGTTTTGGGTTGAATACACATAAAATTTGGCTTATTCTGTTATACAAGACTTAGTCTCACACAAAACTATTTAAGCCTGTCACATAAAACTTTTGGCAAGGGTTGATGAGCATACATACATGCAGCTTTTGGCCACCACTAAAGCTGGAGAATATTAGAGAACGGACAAAAGATTCTTGAATTGGATTATGAAATGCACCGAACGAAATCCCAATAATTTGTATGGAGACGCAAGCCGCTTCTGCTGAATCTTCAGTGGTGTTTCCGTCTGCCTAATTCTTGTGGGCTGCACCGGCGATCACACGGCCTGGCCTCCATATAATGCCCAACTCGACTCCGCTTTCAGACGATCCCAAGAATGTGCACGGCACAAGACATGCACGAGCCAGCATTCTCCCCAGCCTGATGCAGCGACGGTGACGGAAGCTAGGGAAGAAGGCCCGGTGATACATCCTCCCATGGTAAATCTTTCGAAAATGTTGTGGAAATAATTTTTGGAGATGCGTCGAATCTTTCCAATCTGTTGTCGTCGTAACTCTAATGTGCAGAAAATATGATGTTTGTGAAGGACTTGGAATTGATGTGTTGTGCGCTGCAAATTTAGCAATCCTTTTACGACAGCCCCCAAGTTATGGGTTTTACTTGTATACTCGTAATTCAATATTTTACACTCTACTGCTATCCATGTTAAGGGTATTTGTGGTATTTCCCTTGTACTAGAGTTTAGTCTTGTGTCCCCTTTGTACCCTATATATAGTGCTCATTGGACCTCATGAATACACATACATTATTCATAATATGGTATCAGAGCAAAGGTTAAAACCCTAGACTCCAACCTAGCCTCTAGCCTCCGACCACTTCCGCTGCCCGCTACCCCCAGGAGGATTAATCTCCGCTCCCAGAGGTGGCCACATTAGTTATAGTCTTTTAGAAGCAGCAACACCACCTTTCCTCCTCGCTTTGGATTCGGATCCATGTCTGGATCCATCGCCGCCAGGACAATTCACTTATACTTCGACCAGATCCTCTGGCACATTCTACTATTATCATTCAGCAAACAAACCAAAACGATGAAATTAAAAGTTACACGAACGAAGTTCCAACAAGATTTACTCTCTCTCTCTTTTTGACACATTTAGACTGCTTCACTTCAAATCACCTTACACAGTTACATACTTTTACATCACCAAATTGATCGCTCCTCGTCCATGAATCCCTCCAAATACATCTTTTTCTTTAAACACTAGTAGGAGCTACACATTTTTTTAGATAATAGAAGAGAAAACCTCTCCCGACCTCTGTATCCAAAGATATGCATAACCCAAAGTTTATTACAATTACGTAAAAATTCTTAACTAAGCTAAACAGTAGTCCCATAAACCATAATAAAGTGGCAAAACAAATGCCGCAAAAACATAAACCAACTACACATGGGAACTACTAGTAGGAGCTACACATGGTTCACAACTATACGAAGCTTGTTCGTTACAGATGTTGCTAACCCTGGATAGCAGCCAAATCTTACCAAAACCATCATAAACCCATATGGGAACTGAAGTAGGACTAGCCAAAATACATTGATAAGACTATCTGATCATATAGCACCCCTACACAAAAAAACGCACCAAAGGCAATCACAAAGACGATGATTGTGATTTCGTCAATTTTTTTTGCAAAGATGGCTGCCCTGTTGTGTTGTTTCTTGGAGATCAATGGTGTTTCAGCTGAACCGCAATGGTTTACAAGCATAGGACCACACAATTTTGGGTTGCCATCAAAGCTAGAATTCGGGAATGTGCTAAGCTGGCCTTCAGTTGGAATTGGACCTTCTAGGTCATTATTAGAAATGTTGAATTGAGAAAGGAAGTGCAGAGTGCTCAGTGCGGCTGGAATTGTACCAGTGAGATGATTGCTGGACAAGTCAAGCACCTCCAGGTTCGTGAGGTCAGAGATCGGTGGTGGGATCTCTCCAGATAATTTGTTGCAGCTCAAATTGAGTGAAAGGAGCGCTTTCAACTGACCAATCTCCTTGGGGATCACACCAGTGAAGTTATTCATGCCTAAATTTAGCACTTTAGGGAAAGCACTTTGCATGCGGTATATAAGTGAATGAGTTATATAAACAGGCAGCTCGAAGACCATTGATGCTACCCTGTCTGTTTGTAGCATTGGCATCTCCATTAAGGCTGTTGGAATTTCCCCTGTAAGGCTGTTTTTTGATATGTCTATATAGAAGAGGAACTTTAGGCTGCTCATCCAGTCAGGTATTGGTCCAGTTAGTTGATTGTTATATAAAAATAACATCTTCAAATTCGTGAGCTTTGATAACCAACGAGGTATGTTTCCAGACAAGGAACAATTACTTAGGGAAAGAAGCTGAAGATTCTCAAAACCATCAATTCTGTCATCATCTGGCATGGCCTCGTGCATGAAGTTCTGCTCAATAAACAAGGTGGTGAGGTTCCTGCAACTCCCAAGGATCTGAAGTGCACTTGTGATATTTGTAAGAGAGATGTTAGCAAGTGATAGGAATGAGATGTGCTTCAGATTGCCTATTCTTCCTGACAGCTGGCCATGGAAATTGTTGTAAGATAGCCGTAATGCAGTTAGATTGCTGCACGAATAGATGCTTTCTGGAATTGTTCCAGTGAAGTTGTTCCCCCCAAGATCTAAAGTTTTTAGATTGGGTAGGCTGGAGAAGTTGACCTTGCCGAGCTCTCCCGAGAAGTTGTTCATCCTGAGGTCGACGGTTATTAGATTTGTGCAGCTGCCCAAAGTTGATGGCAGCTCTCCTGACAAGTTGTTGTCATCCAAATGGAGCTCCTCCAACCTCTTGAGCTCACTTATAGAATCTGGGATATTGCCACTGAGCCCATTCCAGCCAACATCAAGGGTGACCAGATTTGTGAGCTTGATTATGCCATTGAGTTCTCCTCCTAACTGATTGTTAGGTAAAGAGAGGTGCTCTAACGAGGTAACACTGAGGAGCTCATATGGAAGAGTCCCACCGAGGTGGTTGTGGCCAGCGCTGAGCAATGTCAGTATGGAGCAATTACTGAGCCCTGGAGGGATGCTTCCACTGAATTTGTTGTAACTGAGTTCAAGGACAGCAAAGAATGGTGCTCTGACACAGAACGAAGTTGGTATCTGCCCAGTAAAGCTGTTGTTGCTGGCATTGAGCACAATCAAATTGCTCATCGCCTCCCATGTGGTGGATGGAAACTGTCCTGTAAATGAATTGCTCGAAATGTTTAGTACCTGCAGAGGCCGTCCAGGGGTTGAAGATGGCAGTTCACGCAGGCCTCCTGTTAGGTGGTTAAAGCTGATGTCAAGGAGAATGATGCTGCTGGAGGACACCAGTTCCAGCGGTAGATCACCGGACAACAAGTTGTGCGACAGGTTGATTCGCAGCAGGCCGGTCAGGTTGCCAAGGGACGCTGAGATGTGCCCCTCAAGGCTCCTAGAAGCCAGCAAGACATCGGTGACCATTCTATCTGGGCTGCAGGTGATGCCTTCCCATGTGCAGCAATCTGTGGCATTCTGCCACGACACGGTGAGGCCATCGTCGTGGGAGAGCCCAGCGAGGAACTGGAGCAAGGAGCTCTTCTCCTGCTCGGCGCATGAGATGGCGAAAGAGGCCAAGGAGAGCAGCAGCACAACAGCAAGGCCAAAGAAAGGCATGGCTAACATGCTGGTTTTGTTGTTGGATGAAGAATGGGGTAATGGCTTCATGGTTTTTTTTTCGAGGAAACAGCGAGAGTGCCATTATTTCATTAAAGATATAAGCAAACCACAAACAAACAAAGAACCGGCAAGAAAAAGACCGGCGAGAAAGAAAAACAACAGAGAAAGGGAAAGAGGGAGAAACGCGAAAGGAGGAAAGAGAGAAAAAGAAAAAAAAAACTATTTACAAAGACTTCTCCCTCATGACACTATCAACACTCTTCTTGAAGGCGTGTAATTTGGAGCGATACTTGTCCAGTGTATGTACATGGTTGAAGGCTTCAAGCATAAGCTAGCTAAAGAGTGGAACAGGTGTCAGATGGTACGGGGGGCAGTAAAATCTGAGAGCGACGCACTCCTCTTGACCCAAATGCGTTTACTCCCTGCTACTTCACTAGCTCGGTTTGTATTAACCAGTAGGATAAGCTAGCTAAAGTGTGTAACAGGTGTCAGGTGGTACGGGGGGCAATAAAATCTGAGAGCGACGCACTCTTCTTGACCCAAATGTGTTTTCACTGGTTCTGTTTATATTAACCACTAGGGTGACCTACGTATTTACAAGACTATATTTGTTTCAAAATTTATACAAATGCTTAAGAATATATTTATATATCCTTGTATGGTATTTATATTTTTTAGATATCCTAAACATTGAAAATGACAATACAAGCTTGAAAAAATTTGAACATGAGGAACATAATTGAAGTATGAGCTTTGATGGAAGAAAATCATTGAGGATAATAAGTTGTTAGGATTTTTAGAAAGGAATAAGTCCAATTTACCCCCCCGAACTATGGACCGAGTCCAAAAAACACCCTGAACTATAATACTGTTCGCTTTACACCCCTCAATTGTCAAAACCAGAGCAAATAACCCCCTCGCTCTAAACCACCCCGGTTTTAGCTAACGTGGCGTCCACATGTACAGATTTCGCTGACGTGGCGTACTGATGGCCTTCTTCTTTGGCTCCACATCCACCGGCTCTCTCTCCACGAGGCGGTCGACAACGGCGGGTACGCTGCCACAGGGGGCGGCCTTGAGTATTCGCTCGCAGTTGCGGCGGCTCTCGAGGGCCAACATGGCGAAGCGCCACGCCTCGCCTCGGCAGCGGCGTCGGCCTCATCGGTGATGCTGGCCGGAGGAACATGGCGAGGAGGAGACCACGCCCGGGTGCCACCGATCTTCTCGCGCGCATCCGCGTCCATGGCGGCGGGTGAGCACCTTGGCGCCAAGCCGTTGTAGCTCGAGGTGGCCGCCAGGCGTCTTTGGAAACACAAATATGGATGTTGCCGACCGTGAACACGATCTCCGCTACCTCTCGCCGAGTAGCTTCCCCATGCTCCTGTCGTGTCGTGAACATCTTCATGACTGCGGCGATCACTTCACAACCTTAGCACGCGGTGATGACTCTAGCTCGGTGGCGAAGATGACGACGAATATGCTCCGTCGACACACCGCGAGTAGGCGTCGCAGAAGAAGCGGTGCATGGCGACAAGCCCGCTGGGCGGCGAGGTGGCACTTTCGCGGCGACGCGCCTTCGGCGGCGCTGTGGCTCACCTCCCACTCCCACAATGCCTTCTCCATCAAAAACAGCAGCGCCTCCGCGTGCGCGAGTCTGTAGAAGATGTCCAGCGCTGACCTCCGGTTG
Source organism: Phyllostachys edulis (assembly GCA_036346405.1). NCBI lineage: Eukaryota > Viridiplantae > Streptophyta > Magnoliopsida > Poales > Poaceae > Phyllostachys > Phyllostachys edulis. Next base: position 7,385,720 of record CM070548.1, read on the forward strand.
GTCCGCGCGTCCCCCGTGTTGGCCTCGCCGCCTCACCACCGCATCGTCGTGCCGGTGAGCCGCCGCCCTGGCCAACCGCGTCACAAGATGCCCCACGACGCGAGGATTCCATCCCCCACCTCCCTGCTCCCTCCCCATCGCCGAGACGAGCCGCCGCCGTCGCCCCTCTTCCTCCGCCCCAGGCCGCCGCCGCTGGACCGCCTTGGGTCGCCTCGAGCTTCACCAACTCCACAGCCGGCTTCTAGTCCCTCGGTGCGGCGGGTCTGCAAGGCCGCCGCCTTCTGCGCCATCCCACCGCCGGTGCCGCCACGTAGCCGCATGCTCGTGGTGTCCGCCGCCGCCTTTGGCCATGCCGCCACCGTGTCGGGCCTTCTCCGGCACTGCCGCCACCTCCAGTAGAGTCCCCACCCTCACGGGACTCCATTACACCCACTCACCATCCGCCCCACTGCCTCACTCACCGGCGCCGCCACCTCCTTCCCAAGCCGCCGCACCGCTCTTTGTTTCTCCCCTTCTTTCTCTGTGAACTGAGCGAATGGGAATGGGAGGGGCAAGGAGAGGAAGCGGGTGGATTCGAGGAGGGAGGTGGTGGCCATCGCGGCGGCGTGGGCGGGTGCCGTGTGATGCGGAGGAGGCGGAGTGGGAAGTGCGAATCAGGAGTGGGAGACGGTGTGGGTGGATGTAGAAGAAGATGACATGGTGAAACCGGCCAACGTGGATGTCAGCTAGGATGAAACCGGCCAACGTGGATGCCAGCTAGGAACAAAACCAGCTGGTTTCGTCCCGAGGGGGTCGGGTGACATGGTTTTCGGAGTTGGAGGGTGTAAACCAAACAGTTTTGTAGTTCAGGGTGTTTTTTGGACTCTTGCCAAAGTTCAGGGGTGTAATATGGACTTATTCCTTTTAGAAACTAACCGCTTTCTATCATGCATAAATCATGCACATGTATATCTATTTAATCTCAAGCAATACGTCGATTATGTGTGCAGCAAATTATCTTTTTAGTTTACATGGTATTATTAGTGTACATTGCTCAAGCATACACCGATGCAACATGGGTGACCTACCTTGGACTTATCTTCCCTCACACGCCGGTTGCCCCACCAAATCGTGTGTCTTCTATCTCTTCTCGTCGTCACAGCTTTTTTATTTCAACCTCCAACAATAAGCTCAAATTTTGATTGATCCCTCTCAGCTGCTACCCCTTCCAATGCAATGCTTTACCACATAGATTATTGCTTAATACTAACCGTTACAACATCAACACGCATACACATGTAACTGTTGCCGATCCCAACTAGGGACACGTGTCACGCTCACTCGGGTGACCCCGAGCCTATTCCCTATGACTGTATCATCTCTACTCCAAGCTTTTTGCTCATTTGCCTCTATACACCCGCGCTTCTATTCGTACGGATGCATCTATGTACACACGCATGCATGATGTCATACATACTCGATGTCCTCTTCTCTCGTGTTGGTTGCTCCTCTTCTTCGACGTTGGCCAACTCAACATTACGGCTTCCTCACTAACCACGACAACCTCTCATCTTCACTGATGCTGACATGTTTACTATAGTCATTGTCTAACTATATGGAGAATCTTTTCGTCATCACCGACGACGACGTGCCCCTCACCAGTGATGGAACACCCCTAGCTACCCGATGGCCTCATATCGTCCATAGCTCGTTTTTAATGCAAATCTTCATCTCCTCTCTGTCAAGGCTTCCCCATCATTGAGCTTATTTGGCTACTAACTTCTTCAACAACGTCGATGCTCTTCACTTGTCATCGCGACCCTTGGCTCCTTCAACACTGGACTTTCTCTTCAATGGCTCTGGTGAGCAACACGGCATTGTCCTCGTTGAACAACTAAAGTGAGTAGCACAACATTGTCCTCATCTCCGTCGTCGCCGCCTCGTCTCTCCACTTTCCCGTGGGTCATTATCTTGTTACCAGATAGATCGATGTCACTGCACTCTTTCGTGGTCTCCTCCAATACCATTTGTGTTATCCTCGTTATAACTTTTTTTTTCTTTATTCAAAATTTTAGTTATTTTTTATTTTTATTATGTAAGAAGCAACAATAGAAACATGTGACCATTAGAGTGAACGTTGGTGACTTCTTTGGTGTCTTCTTTGACACCATACGTGCTATCCTCGTTATAATTTTTATTTTTATTCAGTATTTTAGTTATTTTTATTGGAGTTTATGTACAAATCAAATTGCTAAATTTATTTAATTTATTAAGGATTTTACTTTGGAACTCTTATGGAAATCAAATTACAAATTTTATTTTATTTTTAATCTAAATTTCGAGACATTTTTTGGAATTCTTATCCTAATCCAATTGCTAATTTTTATTCCAAATTACATTTATTTAGGGATTTTAGTTTGGAATTAGTATTGAAATCAAATTGCTAATTTTATTTTATTTTTATTCCTTATTTCAGTTATTTTTTGTTGGATTTTGTATACAAATCTAATTACAAATTATGTTTTAGTTTTTATTTTGAATTATAATTTTTGGGATTAGTATTGAAATCAAATTGATAATTTTATTTTAGTTTTATTCTCAATTTCAGTTTTTGTTGGATTTTGTATAAAATCTAATTGCCAATTTTGTGTATTTTTATTCCAAATTATAATTATTTAAAACATTACTTAGGAATTAGTATTGAAATCAAATTGGTAAGTTTGTTTTATTTTTATTCTGAATTTTAGTTTTATTATACTTGACATTGACTCTTTCACTTATGAAGTCATATGGAAATAAAATTGCATATTTTATTTTATTTTTATTCAATTCTAGTTTTATTGGACTTGACATTGACTCTTTCTTTTAATCTAGACTGTTATAATCTGGAGCCATTACGATCGACGATGTAGATCTTTATCTTTTTGCACTGATTAACGTAAAAATTTCTAGCTCTTAAGAGTGAATGTTGTAGGTTCTTTCGACTCTGTTTTAATAAGATAATAGATATGATGCATAGGTTTGTAAATTACAATTCTTTCCTTTTTGATGGACCCAACGGTGTATTATACTATGGAGCAGTATCAGAGATGTTTGCAATTGAAGTAAACAAAGTAGTTAACGTGCGAGAGCTGTCAAGTTACTTATACATGAGATAATTGATTATTTACCCCTTACTTAGACGGTTTTTAAGAATATACCCTCAATTCCGATGTAATTATTTTTATACTCTTCGCTTGGTTGGATCCTTGATAAAATACCCCGTTTGAATATTATAATAATATCCGTTGTTTTTTCCGTTCTAGACACGCAAAAAGTTCGGAATGCCCTCGCCTGACTCAGTTTTCATCCGAAGCGGCTGGGGAGAGGTGACCAGATGGTCGTGCCTCCTGGGGCAGCCCGAAGCACGAGACTGTTGGTCCGGCCCGAGCATAGCATGACCCACACTGTAGCTATGCTGGGCCGGCGCAGCACAACCAGGCGGCAACGCAGAGGCGGCAGGGCACAGTCGGCACTGAGGAGGAGGAGGAGGCGGCGGTGGCCGGGACGGCACGGCCAGCAACCATGTTCAGGCTAGCATGGCACAGCCTGATAGGCCGGTGTGCTGTGCCTGGGTAGGCACCTCGGCCCACGGGTCAATACGGCACGGTCCGATTAGTTAGCTCACAGACATTGATTTTTAAGCTCATGGTTTTGTGCCCAACATAAATTCTAACGAGTCTGAAACTCTGTATGGTCAATGTCTTGGAACGTTGGGAGGTTTGTGGTTGAATTACTATTGGGTTTGGTGCGAGCCGGGGGGTCCTTTGTAAAGAGTCGGGCGAGGGCATTCTGAGTCTGGACATTTCGTGCGTCTCTTTCCAACTGTTCTCTGCACTGCACTACCACTAATTGCACAGAAACTTTACTCGCACCTGTCAAGTTTTTGTTTTACATGTTGCCACTGTCGACGTATTTGACAAGAAATGTCTTCCAATCCAAATGAGCTGATGCCGATTTGCTGCTTCTTTTGTTGAATAACTGAGTGGCTGAGTGTTTTTCTCGTGAAACTAGCAATGAATTACTATTACTAAGGTGATTAGTGGGTAGTACTCGACTAAAACAATTGTTCTGGATGGCGTAGAATTTTGAACAATAATTCGGACTGAATAGCAAGGACAATAATTCTGACGAAGAGATGCAGTCTTCTTGACCCTGACAAATTTTTTATGTACATACTGCCTCTGAAGTCCGGATCTGGGTTACGGATAAGGTCAAAGTTGAAAGCTAATGTGGGTTAAGGATCGAAGAGACGCCCCTTGATTCTGTTAAGAAACCGGGCTCAGACCGGCAATAGTATTCTTGACCTGGACAAATTTTTTATGTATATACTGCTTCTGAAGTCCAGATGTGGGTTACGAATAAGGTCCAAGTCGAAAGCTAATGTGGGTCAAGAATTGAAGAGACGCCACCTTGTTGATTCTGTTAAGAAACCGGGCTAAGGCCGGCAATAATTCTGACGAAGAGACCGGCAATAGTCTTCTTGACCTGGACAGATTTTTTATGTATATACTGCCTCTGAAGTCCGGATGTGGGTTACGAATAAGGTCCAAGTCGAAAGCTAATGTGGGTCAGAATTGAAGAGACGCCCCCTTGTTGATTCTGTTAAGAAACCGGGTTTAGGCCGGCAGCTCTAGGTCCATGATGGCATCCTTATTCATTCAGTAGTCTATATAAAGGAGGGAAGACTCCAACATTATATTACAGTTTCATAGAAGAGCAATAAAGAGAAGCCCAAAGTCATCTCATATTTCTATGTTCAATCTAATATTCTATTCTTGTGTTCTTGCATTGTTCTTACGATTCTGAGTTTGTCTACGAGGTAATCGCTCGGACTAGACTAGGGTTACAAATTTCGTCGAAATTTTGCGAAATTTCGCGAAATTTCGGCCATTTCGCTCCCACCCGAATTCTGGGCCTTTTAGGCAAAAAAATTCGACTCCATTGAATTTGGTCCGGCCTGTAGCTTGTCCCCCAGCCCAATAGGCCCACCATCTCCCCTTCCTACTCCCCTATGCCCTCCCGTGACCCCTTCCCCATTTGCCCTAGCTACCAATTACCAAAATCCCCAAATGCATCTGTTCTTGACAAAGGCGGCAATGGCTGCTTGACTAGATGGCGGCGACAGCTGTTGCTGCTGTGCCAGAGACGGCGGGAGTGGGACCACCCGGGAGCATCAGGCGGCGGCGTGGGAGCGGGAGCACGAGGCAGCGGCAACGCTGGCTGCTGCAACAGAAGCGCAGCGGCGGCGCGAGCGGGAGCATCAAGCGGCGGCGGGAGGGAGCACGAGGCGGCGGTAACGCTGGCTGCTGCAACAGAATGCGCGCGGCGTGGGAGCGGAGCATCGGCGGCGGCGGGGCGGAGCACGAGGCGGCGGTAACGCTGGGCTGCAGCCTATAAGCGCAGCAATGCGCGAACGGGAGCATCAGGCGGGCGGCGGAGCGGAGCACGGGCGGCGGCGCAGAGCGGAGGCGGCGCAACAATAGCTTCAAGCCTTGAGCCTTGGCTGGCAAAGAAGATAGCATCGGTGGAGGGCCATGGTGGCGGCGTCGCGGTGGGACAAAGAAGCAGCGCACCCGTAGCGCAGGGTGGCGGTGATGGCATGGATGGCCGCACGGCAGGGGCATGGGGAGTGTCGGCGGATTCTTCACCTACTGGTGGTGGAGTCGTGGAGAAGGTAAAATCCTCAGCCTAAATTTTGGCCAAATTTTGACTGAATTTTGGTCAAATTCAAATGTTGAATTCGGCCTTTTGGACGAATTGAAAACGAAATATTCGAAATTTCACCAATTTCGCCAATTTCGGTGGGAGCCGAATTTTTTAGCGAAACGAAATACTAAACCCTGGACTGGACTCACCAGCGACGGTTCCTCAACACGTTATCAGCACGATTGATTTCGGCCTACCTCTAGGCCTACTCTACCCTGATCGAAAGGTAACCGTCGTAGCACGACGCTTGTAAATTGAATCGTATTTTCTAAATCGCTTTCAATTATGTAAATTTGGCTTTCTAGATTAATTCATACGGTGCAAATCCTCTCTAATCTACCGCGAGCCGACTTGAAGTCGCTGGCGAAGCCGATCGGTTGGATTGCATGAAAGAGATAATGTTGATTATACCGTAGATCATTGCATGAATAGTAATTGCATGAACAGTAACGAGAGAAAAATCGGCCGACAGCCCTATAGAGCCGCTACCGCCACCACGCCGCCGACCGCACCGAAGCCGCTAGCCCGTATACGCCACGCACTTGCCTGCACCCTAAATTGCGTCGTCGTGCTGCTGCCGCGACGCCGCATTCGCGCCACAGCTGCGCCTCGCCTGCTTCGCCGACCATCTGCCATTCGCCGCCCTCCCGGCCGCGTTTGAAGCCGCCGCCCCGTCGGACACATCCGCCGCCCTCACGCACCAAGCGCATGGCCATCATGCAGACGGACGCTCATGGCCGAAAGCCTCGCCGACGGTCATTGGAGCTAAAGCCACTCCCACGGTGCGCGGAAGCCACGCCGCCGGCCGCGGCAATCCATCGGCCGCCGCGGCACCGGCCATGTGCCACCGCACCAAGGTGCCATGGTCGTGCAAGCCATGTGCGTGCCACCAAGCCCGTGCCATGTGCGTGCTGCCGTCCATGGCCTGCAGCTACCTTGCACCGCGCCGCTACCTCGCACCATGGAAGGCCATCGCCGCTTTGCATCATGACCTCGCCGCGTCGCCGCTTCCCGCCTCTCACACGGGCACGACGCTGCCGATCCCCACTGGCCGCCGCGCCACCGGCTGGCCTCCACTGGCTGACTCCGCGTCGCTGCTGCCTGCAGACGAAGGCCTCTGTCGTCGGACTCTCGCGCCACTCCTGCACTTGCGCCACCTCCACCGCTGGACTCTCGCACCGCGTCCAGCCGCGGCGCATCCGCGCATGCTCACTGTCGGTCGTGCGTGATTCCTCCGCGCCGCCACCGCCTTTTTGAGCGAGGCAAGGGGAACCCTAAAGCCCCCCAACCCCTTTTTAGCCCAGCCTACTAGGCCGAATGGGCTAAGAGGCCCAAATTCGGGCTAGAGAAAGAATAGTGCCCAACCGAAAGAAAAAGGTCGGACGGCCCAAGAGAATCCCGAAAGAAAAAAATTGGGAGAAAAAGAAAAATCCTGAAATTTTGCAAATAAACCCTCAAAGTTATGAAAATTACGAGGAAATATTTCGAGAACAAAATTCTTGCAAAATAACCCCTGAAAATCTGAAAATTGCATGGAAGATTTCTCAGAATTGAAATTTAACTATTTTAGCCCCTGAAAATTGCAGAATTCACTGAAAATTCATATTCCAGTTGAAAAGGGCATCGGGAATTCGAATCTTGAATCATTTTGAACTTTTGAAGCATATTTAACTTTGTTGTTGTTATTTCTATGCAATTTATGTATTGTATTTACTGTTTTTTATTATCTGTGATTGTTTATATTACTTTTAATCACTGAAAATAGCAGTAAATCATGAAAAATATATAAAAAAATACGAGATCACGAACCGGGAGTTCGAGGAGCATTATAAGAATTTTACAACCATTTTACGCAAATTACTAGCAGTAATCTTATGAACTCTTTGCATGAATATGAAGATGACAGGCATCACGAACCAGGAGTTCGAAGAACTGACCCAACATGGCCAGAATTTGTACAGAATTTATACCCGTCTTCATTTCTGTGGTAAGGTAACCACAGATGAGCAGAAGATTGAGAAGACTATCTCTACCTTTCACCCAAATGCGGTGCAATCCGCACGCAACTATCGTCAAGACGGCTACAAGAAGTATGCTGAATTGATTACATCATGCAAGTTGCAGAAGCTAAAGATAATGTTCTAAGGAAGAACTACATCTCACAACCGCCTAGTAGCAATATTGGCCATGAAGCCAATGCTAGCAGCTACAAAATGAGAAAGCCTCTCACAAAGGAGAGGGGCAAGAAGGGTAAGGTTGTGGGTCGCACGTTACTAATGTTTTTCAGTCTAAGAAGAAGAGCAAAGAACAGCATGAAGCACACCTCGCCATTGCAGGCACGGAGGATCCACATCCATTAGTTGCACTCATGGATGTGGACACCAAGAGCGTTTCCCATCATCCCTCCTTTGGACATCGCGTGACATGACCATAGTTGCCCAAGAGGAGAAGATCACCGTGGAGCAAATTGATGCAGAAGTTTCTGAATACTTCGCTGATTGAATTATTTTATTCTTTGAATAATGGTTGTAAACTCTAGGAGAGAAAAGCATTAAATTCTTATGATGAGTCCTACAAGGCTTATTTTTTCTGTATTCATAATAGCAAGTTATGTTCTGATATCTAAAGTATTTTATTTATGTGTTGCTTGCTTCCTGCTGCATACTAATAAAGTACATTATATTAGAACATGTGTTGCGCCCTATGGAGGAAGTGTGCTTAGCGAATAGCGGCACAATGAATACCACCTTAAGAGAGACAAAATCTTTCAGTTGATCAGCAAGAATGCTGGTAGTCTTACGACAATCGCAGACAGCGATACTTGTATAATAGGCTCAGGAATGGCCACAATTAGACTCCCGATGGGCACAACTTTGGTCATTAAAGAAGCCTTGTTGTACCCAGAATCGACTAGAACTTTCGAGGATATTCGCGCTAACGGTTTCCACGTAGAGATTGAAGAAGAGTATTGCAAGGAATATCTGCTCATTACAAAGCGTGAAGAAAGTGAAAAAAGGGTATTAGAATAACTTCCTTTATATGAAACTGGGCTATATTACACTAATATTAAGGCACCTGCAGCCTATGCTGCCCTGAAAACTATATTTAGAAGCTCTGAACTTTTCTATCTCCGGCATGATAGATTATGCCACTCAGGTGTAACATCCCAAATCTTGGGTTTGTATTTAAAATGTATTAAAAATGAGGAGAATTTAAAACTTTTGAACATGCATTGGTTTTTATGGAACTTTGCATAATTTGTTGCATTGAAATTGTTGAAATCAAAGAAAACATACAACTCAAATTGAAGTTCCAAAAGAAAGCAGGAACAAAAACTTGTGATAATCCTCTAGAAATAATTTATTCAAATACTACAATAATTATAATGAATTAATATAATTTTTCCCAAATTTTTGGAACTATTTTTGACCCTCAAAAATTTCAAACCCAAATCGTTAACCTATTCCAAGTTTGAATTTAAACTAAGCAAATAGGTCTTGAACAGTGGGGTTTAAGATTTTATTTGAGTACTAGAACATCCCAGGAACCTCCTTGAAAAAGTTCAGAAGTTTTGAAATTTATTTGCTATTTTTTTCTAGCCTAGTCAAAGTGGGAGGTTTAATTTTCAAATCAGTCAAACCTCGGCACTATTCATCAGGCTCAGACCAGACCTGACCGTACCTCTTGACTCGGTCTAACCCCCTAATCAAACCGACCGAGCCACCCTCCACCACGCCGTTTCCTGTCGCTGATAGCGGGCCCCACGTGCGCTAGTGCGTCTTCTTCCTCAGGCAGAAGCCACGCGCCCGCACCGCTCTGTCGCGCCTCCGTCTTCGCCAGGTCACGCCGTCACGCACTACCCTCTGCGACCAACTTGGGAGCACCTCCACTTCACACCGTGTCTATCTCCGTCTTCGGACTCGCACAAAACCGGCGTTACCCCTTCTTCTCCCCTCACTTCTCTCTTCGGCCGTGAGAGAGAAGGAGGCCCTGAGCTCTCCTCTGTTCCGGTAAGCATAGCCGTGACCGCTCCATTTTCTTTCTTCTTCGACGCCGTTCCCATTTTCTCTAACTCGAGCTTCTCTCTCGCCTTGTAGCTCCCGGTCCTCACCCTCGGCTCTAGAGCACGCCCAGAGCATGCACCGAGTGACACCGCCGTGCAAATCTCATCTACGGTGAGTGACTCTTTCTTTTATGCATGTCACCATGCATGCTTTAACCTACTAAGCATTTCCCCTCGGTCAATTTGTCCATCCATCCGCAGGAGCACGGGGATTTTTGGAATTCTTTCTATTTCAGCCGAAAAGCTTCCCTTTCATCCCCATTGTCGTTTCGGTGAGTTGTTCCTCGATTCCGTGCTTGGTGACCATCTCCTGGCCTCAATCAAGCTTTCTCAACGAGTATCTTTCGGTTTCTTTGAACAGGGAGTCTCCTCCTCGTGAGCGCACCGCCGCCGTCGCCATTGTTGTGGGAAAACCTTCACCGAGCCTCCTTCGGTCTTCATTTCTCTCTAGTAAGCCTCCTAGGGCTCCTTGGTAGCTCATGCACTCGTTAATTCTTGTAGTGCGTCCCCATTTCGCTTAAGCCGCTTGTGGCCGTAGCTCCCCGCCACTTCTCGCCGTCGCGCCGCCGCCACGGTCCACCTCCGGCCAAGCTCCGTCTACCCTTAGGACCGGTGAGCTGCGGGGAGTCCATTTCTGGCCACCATACGCGCCGCCAAGGACCGCAGCGCCGGCGAGCCGGCAAGCAATCTCGCGGGCACACCCGAGCGCGTGGCGCGTTCCGACCGTCCTTGTAGCTCGTCATTAGGAGTTAAGCCACGATGGTTAATCGTTCATGCGAGATCATTGTCGGGAAATCCGGTTTAAATGCACTAATGACTGGCTGACAAGCGGGCCCGATTGCAGTTAAGTGCACATTTTGGTCCGTGGACCATGAACTGGGTGCATAGGCTTTAGTCTATACACTATTCTATGAACCGTGAGTATGACAGTGGACCCCACCTGTCAGTACATTTTTATTCGGAAGTAAAAATGAAAAAGAGCACTATTCTTTGGACCCCACATGTCATCCTCTGTGGCTAGCTCTCGCCCGGTAAGAAAAGTCTTTAATGCCTTTATAAATTCCGAAATGAATTATTTGTACATTGAAAATTGTATTAACTTCCAAAAATGCATAACTAATTCATTTTAACTCCAAACATAGTGGAACCAATTTTGATAATTTCCATTTTAAGTGAACTTTATTTTTAAATAGGTTTCAATATTGTCACTGTCACAGAAAATATAGTTTGTGGGAAGTGATCCAAAAATGAATTATTTTTACACTATAAATTGTTGTTAACTTTGAAAATTCATAACTAAATCATAAAAACTCTAAATGAGATAAACTCAGTTATTTTGGTCTTATAATATTATTCCCTATTTACCTATGTAATCCTTGTATCCACCACTACTCTACAAAATTTCACCAAATATTTAATTTCGGTGAACAGTAACCGAGGAGAATTAAATTGATTTTTCTGAAATCTGAGTTTCAAACTACTATAACTCTCACATACTAAATCCAAATGGAAAAATTCTTTCACCTAAATTCATATAAAATCATGATCTACCCACTGTGAATTTTTAATGATTTTTTGATAAATTTGAATTTTTGGTTATATTTGGTGTTACGTGTTCTTATTGGCTTTTCGTATTCGAACGTTAGATTACGAAGATATGAACGAACTCAATTGTGATCCTCCACAGCAGCAAGAAGGTTATCTTCAACCAGGCAAGCAGCCCCCCTTTGATCGTATTGATCATATTACTTTCGTTACAAAATATCTTGTTTTCGACTTGTATGTATGCATGTTCTACTTGAATGATTATTTTTCGTTAGAGTAAGTTATTCCTTGTAGATGCATGAGCTGTAGCAAATTTTTATCCCTTGCCACTAACCCTAGGTTATTATTCCCGCTGATGTTAGTGCTCGGTGGATGTTATAGAGTCTATACATGTGTATGCGAATTGATGCTTAGTCATGCTTAGCTTTCGATAGAATTGGGCGGTTATCGACTTAGTCGATAACTTTGATCACACAAATCATTTTATTACACTATGTCCAGCACCTTGTGCTATATTACTTTGAAAACTAAAAGTGTAAATGAAATGATTTAGACTTGGGCAAGTGGTTGGATGGTGTGATATCGGGTGTGTGAATGTCTTGCCTAGGTCAACAAGGACCGAACATCTTGTTTCACCAAAACTAAGCATAATTGTGTGCTAACCACATGAGAGGCATATGGAACCTCTCTTGACTTAGTACTTTGACGTGTGTTAGCTCCGGGTTGCAGGAGGTTGTGTGTGTTGTATTGAAAAAGGATTTATTCCATGTGTGTGTTGGGCGTGACGGGATGGGTTTTGGTATTAAGTCCAAGTTCCCTACCCCGAGGAGCATCGGTAAGTTCTCTCTCTGCCTATGACTCTGTCACAACGTATGGGGGTTTCCATTCCCATATGGACGACTCGTAGTTAATACACAATATCGGAAACGTCTCGTAGGACTTAGCCTTGCCGGCATACCTACGGAAGTGTGCTTTATCCGGTGGCAAAAGAGGCGGTCTGGCATGTGGGTACATTGGTACACCCCTGCAGGGTATAAACTATTCGAATAGCCTCGTCCTAAGTTATGGACACGCTTGGGATTGGATTTGCAGGAGTTAGACTTAACGTTTTGGAATTTTAATATAAAAACTTGTTCGGGTGGTATTGAGAATGGTCTCATGCTATGTTTGTGAGCTGCGGGGCAACCACCTTATGTTGTTTAGATGTTATCTAATATTGTTTATCCGCTGTTATTTAAAGTTATTAAAAATGTTTGTTTACTTGCCATTTCAATCTATTACTTGTACTTTAAATCAAATGTTGCTTTATGCTGAAAATTGCCTAGTGTAGCAGCCTTCCTTTGATACATGAACGCATCTAAATATTCTTTTGCTTGTAAGACTTACGAGTACAATTGTACTCAACCCGCTTGCTGCAATTTCAGAGGAGGTTGATCCCCAAGGGATCAACTATTGCGAGACAGACTTCATTCAGGACGACGACTAGCTTGGAATTTCCGGTCAGGTTGCCTTGTGGGTAAGGGCACACCGGTCAATTTTTCTTTTGGTGCCATCTTATGGCTATGTTTCCACTGCACTCTTAATACTTTTATTTATGCTATTTGGCCGGTCGGCTGTATGTATGAAACTGGAGATGTTATGACTTTATTGTAACCTTTTGTGACTTCGGTAATTATCTATTGTTGTATGGAATTGATATTGATATTTTTTTTGTGAACAGTGTGTGTATACCGCTCCTGGGAGGTATACAATACATCGAGGGTGGGATATTTGGTTTGTAATGCTAGGACCAATGGATGGTTAAGTATTACAAGTTAAATACCCCGGGCTCTCACATCAGGTCTTAGGATGATGAGAAATATAATTAACAATTCACAGGGACATAATGTCAATGTAAATAATTTCCTGAATTAAGAAGATTTTGTGTGCCCCGCATGTACCACCGAGAAATTAATTACTAGACCTTCTGTTCTGAAAGTAAAGGATGAAATGTCTGCATTCCTGGATCGTATCCAGAGAGATATTTGTGGTCCTATATAGCCACTGTTAGGGCTATTTAGGTATTTTATGGTGCTCATCGATGCTTCCTCGAATTGGTCGCACGTATGTTTATTGTCTACAAGAAATCACGCTCTGCAAAGCTAATCTTGCAGATAATTAATATTAAGAATAATTTTTCCCTGATCATCATGTGAAGTCCACTGGAATGGACAACGCTGGAGAATTTATTTCGACGGCATTTGATGATTATTGCGTGGAAATAGGAATTAAAGTTTAGTACTCTGTACCGTATGTCCACACCTAGAATGGACTAGCAGAGGTATTAATTAAAATGATTAAATTTATTGCCCATTCACCTTTGAAGAATTGTAATTTACCAACTGTATGTTGGGGATATGCAGTCCTGCACGCAGCAACTCTCATCAATTTTAGACCACCGGCATATAACATCCATCCACTTATGCAACTAGCGCAAGGGTCAGTACCAAAAATTTCTCATCTTTGAAGATTTGGTTGTAAGATTTATGTACCTATACATCACCACAGTGAACTGCAATGGACCCTCTCCGAAAGTCTGGGATATACGTTGGTTATAAGACAGCATCCATAATCAGGTATTTGAACCCCGTGACTGGAGATTTGCATGCAGCCCGCTTCGCTAATAGTATAATTGATGAGGATAGTTTTCAGTCATTAGGGGGAGGAAATCAATCCCTTAATGAAAAATGTCGGGAAACAGAGAAGTCCAGAAGATAATTGAAGTCCAGAAGATAATTGAAATACATGCACATGACCCGCGCACTAGTGAAACAAATAGAGAAGTCCAGAAAACAATTGAAGTCTAGAAGACAATTGAAGTCCAGAAGACAATTGATTTGCAAGCATTAGTGAACCAACTGCCTGACCACTTTAGTGATTAGAAGAGCGTGACCAAGTCACATGTGCCAGAACGTAATGCACCGGAGAGGGTTGAAATACCGATGATGGTATCCCTAATCCCGTCCTAAGGCCTCAGAAAGGACGAGAATAATGGCCTCTCGAATCCGAAGTAACCGGGAACGCCTCGTGAAAAAGGATAAAAAGGATTTGACACAGCCGATCACAGAAGTTCCCCAGAACCAAAAGGGGAGCTAGTTGAGACCTGGCACTAGTATGGAACCTTCAGTAAAAGGCATACCGGATTTGAATATTCCCATGGAAGGAGACATCAGCATGGATGTGTGCGCACACATCGGAGCTAAAAAACTAAAGGGACTTGCTCCCGCAATTGGAAGCAGTGGTGAGCAAGTAGAAATATTAGAAGAATCGTCCCATGAAGAAATAGCTATAAATTATGTGACCACGAGAGAATCTATGAATATGACAATAGCCAATGTCGACATTTATTTTGTAAAGAAAATTGTCACAATCATCGATCTTGATCCCGAACCTGCATCGCTTGCTGAATGTAAGAAAAGATCAGATTGAGAAGATTGGAAGAAGGCAATAGAAACATAATTATTTTCTCTGAAAAAAAAGAAATGTGTTTGGGCCTGTAAGCCACATGTCTCCGCATATGCACACTGTAGGGCATAAGTGGGTATTTGTTCGAAAGAGAAATGAAAATAAGCAAGGCTCATTGCACAAGGTTTCAGTCAATGTCCAGGAGTTATTTATGAAGAAACCTATTCCTTGATTATGGGCGGTAGTACCTTTAGATATTTAATCTCAATGGCAGTAAACTTGAATTTAGAAATAAAATTGATGGTTGTGGTAACTGCATACCTTTATGGAAACTTGGATTCAGATATTTATATAAAGGTACCTGAAGGTATCCCTGTCCCAAACCAAGATAGAGCAAATAGAAATCTGTATAGTGTGAAACTCAGAAAGTCACTATACGGACTTAAGCAATCAGACAGGATATGGTATAATCGCTTGAAGTGACTTTCTATGCAAGAAATGCTACACAAATAATGAGGATTATCCCTGTGTTTTTATACGACGATCTCATGATGGATTTTGTATAATCTCAGTATATGTAGATGATCTTAATATCATCGGGACCCTGGAAGATATTAGCAAAGCAAGCTCTTACCTGTAGTCGGAGTTCGAAATAAACGATTTTGGTAAAACCAAATATTGCCTAGGCTTGCAGCTTGAGCATGCCCCTGAAGGGATTTTAGTGCATCAGTCAACCTACACTTAGAAGGTGTTAGAAAGGTTCGGCTTTGAAAAGGCATACCATTCGAAAGTGCCAATGGTCGAAAGATCTTTACAGCAAGACAAGACCCGTACAGACCTAGAGAAGAGGGGGAGGAAGTCCTGGGAACGGAATTCCCATACTTAAGTGCAATAGGAGCACTCATGTATTTAGCAAACTATACTAGATCGGACATTACATTTGTCGTGAAACTATTAGCAAGGTATAGTGCAGAACCTACCAAAAGCATTGGTAGGAAATGGAGGACATCTTCCGATGCCTCCAAGGAAGTAAAGAACTTGGTCTGTTCTACAGAAAGAACCAAAACCTAACTGTGAATGGCTATGCAGATGTTAGGTACCTGTCGGACCCGCATACAACTAAGTCACAAACAGGCTATGTACTCCTATGTGGTGGAACTTCAATTTCATGGAAATCGTCTAAGTAAAGTCTTGTGTCGACTTCGACGAACCACTCGAAAATCATAGTGCTGTACGAAGCCTCGCGAGAATGTTCTTGGCTTCGACGGATGATTCACCACATTCAGTAGTCATGTGGATTGAATATCACGCAAACCTCCACTATTATCTATGAAGATAATGCAACTTGTGTTGCACAAGTACAAATGGGTTATGTGAAGAGTCCTCTCACAAAGCATATCAACTCCAAGTTCTTCTATGCTCATGAATTACAAAAGATGGACGAAATTAAAGTATTGTATACTAAGTCATGTGAAAATCTAGTAGATTTATTCACTAAGTCACTTCTAGCATCTAGCTTTGAAAGATGCGTACGTGGAATTGGAATGATGAGACTTAGAGATGTGTAGAATTCAGGAGGGAAATCTTCACGAACTCTTTATTAAAACTTGATCACGAAGATCGAATACCCAAAGAATAAATCCTAGAGATTAAATGAAATTGGGTGGATTGTACTTTTTTTCCCTTGACGAGTTTTTTCTGAAGTTTCTCGGCTAAGGTTTTTGATAAGGCAATTCGTGTAGCACATCAGAACGTGTTTTATGTACTCTTTCTCCAAATTTTTCCTACTGGGTTTTTATGGAGTTTTGATGAGACATGAACATGATGGATGAGTGCCCAAGGGGGAGTGTTAAGAAATCAGGCCCAAGTCGGCGGCCCTAGGCCCACGATGGTCTCCTCATCTGTCTAGTAGCCTATATAAGGGAGGGGGGACCCCAACATTGTATTACAGTTTCATAGAAGAGCAATAAAGAAAAGCCTGAAGTCCCCTCATATCTCTGTGTTCAATTTACTATTCTGTTGTGTTCTTGTATTGTTCTTACGATTCTGAGTTTGTCTACGAGGTAATCGCTCGGACTGGACTCGTCAGCGACGGTTCCTCAATAGATTCGAGTTACATAACTAGTACTAGAAGAGCACCCGCGCCGATCGGCGTGGGCCTGTCTTGGTGGGCTAACATGGGCCACAGAGAGCCATGCTCACTCCCACGAAGCCTTGTTGTTAGCACGGGCGATCATGGCCTTGAGCATCAAACGGCGTGTTTTGAGCGGCGTGGACCGCTCGTGGCCGTGCCTTTGGACGACGCGCAACGGGTCCGAGGGCGCGGAGCGCGCCGGCGCGATTCAACGGCAGGCGATTTGAGGGCGATGTAGCTTGGCCGAGTGAGCTCCATTTCTTGTATCCTTTAATGTTAGTAATTTCACATTTTCACTGACTCAGTTTTGGGATGATGTGTATGTTTGCAATCTTTTCTCGGTCTTGCCACGTAATTATACTTGCTACATCTTTACACATGGCGGTCGCGTGACTCTTCGGAGGTGCTTGATTCCAAGCCAAAACAATCTTTTATATATTTGGTCGGGTTAGCGGAGGCGGCGATTACGGTGACCCGACCAGCAATGGCTGCTCGGAGTTTACTCATATACTAGGAAGATATGCACGCTTCGCTGCGCCCGTGTGGAGCTTGTTCTTCTCTGTGTGTGTGTTTTTTTTTCATCCGTAAAACGCTACGAACACGAATTGTGTGTGTAGGGCTAGCGCTCATATAGAAGCAAGCAGATCGTGCAACAATGAGTTACACTATCACAAATCGTTCAATGATGTTTTTGTTGTGGGCATGTCGACAGGACCATGCATACTGAGTATTGCAGGAATCATGTATATGAGGTTCGGTAGCAAGAATGTAGTATGCAAAAATCGTAGACGGCGAAATCTGAAAGTATGCAACGTCGACTTGACTCGAAATGAAGGCACCGGCGGGCATATATATACAGATAGAAAGACGATGGGGTAGGCCATCCATACATGTTAGGGCGGTGTTAGGCTGCTGTCTGTGGCGTATACGGAAACATATTTGTTTGACCTTGATTTGTTCATTTCATAATATCTGAGCACATCCTAAAGGCAGTACTAAGATGTTCGTGGAATTTTTTAAATAATCTATTTTTATTGAATCTGAAATAATACCGCTTAATTTTTTTTGCGAAATAATCTCTAGTCGCCGTACGGTTGGGCGAGTTACTCAAGTCGCCCAACCGAAGTGCGACATTGAAGGTTTCGAGGCGTCGTCGCCATACGGATTGGCGACTTTAGGTTTCCAGGCGTCGTCGCCATACGGTATGGCGACTTAAGGCGTCGTCGCCATCTGTATGGCAACCAGGTGACTATAAAATGCCCACATGTTAACCGTCGCCATTCCAAATAGGCAAATCGTGAAAGCAAAGGAAAAGAGGAGAGGAGAGGAGAGGAGAGGAGAAAGAGAGGAAAAAAGAGGAGGAGAAGGAGAAGAGGAGGGGAAGAAAAGGAGAAAGTTTTTCGTTTCGCGTCAACGAGTAGGACGGTAAGTTTTTAGTATTACTTTGTACAAGTTTTTTTTCTAAACCATGGTAGGTTAGCAATCAACTTTATGTGTAGTGACATATTGTTAGCAAATATCTAGAGATGGCATGATTAGTTAGTAACCATGGTGCGTTAGCAAATATTGAGAGATAACATGAAGGAAAAATGAGTTAGTAAAAATAAATTTAGTTGTACTATTACGCATCTTTGTGCTAATTGCGTATATGTTACTTTTCTAAATGCTAGTTTATAGAATGATAAACATGTCGATAACGCGTGCATTCGCAAATGGTAGTTTATAGAATGTTAAATACACGATACATGGTTCGAAACACGTAGGATTATCAAATATATCAAATTTTGTTTTTTCCCTGAAAGCTTCACCCATTATAAATATACATGATGCGATGATGTATTAAATATTTACGCAATCCATAGCGATCGGTATAGGCGTTAACGTAATATAGCCTTTCGTAGGAAAAATTATGTCATTGTGTTGGGGCAAAGTGTAATGTAATTGGAGTATAATTTAAATGCGTAAGTAATATGAATGCTTTTAATTTCTTAATTTGCAGGTATGGCTCAAGACCCTGGTGGTTCGGATTGGTATTTGATCTGCTGGACCGGTTAAATCGACGTCAAAGACCGCCTGAAAGCCGTCGTGTGCCGCATCCGGTTGGCGGGCAGGACGCGGCTGAGTTGGGGGTGGTTCGTACGCGGACACCCCGACGGGCTTGGAGACTAGACCCACGCTGGGTAAAGAGGTTTTTCCGTAAACTTTGTCACTTTTTTTTGTATCGTATGCGCACTTTGTACTTACTTCTTCGTGCTTTGTAGGCTGAGCCGTTCCGGTCTTCTACCGCTCGCACGGATGGTAGAGGCCACCGAAGAGGACGGCGGTCTGGTCGTCGACGACGATGGGGAGGTTCAGGCCGGTCCGGAGCGGTCACGGCGATTCCGTTCGACCGTCGCTCTGGCCCGCCTCAGTGGACCGTTGGCGGCCGAGACGCACACCTTCCACCTCCCTTTCGGGAGATGGCCCGACTTCTGGAGGATGTCGCGATCTTTGCTTTCGGCTTGCCTATCGCGGGAGCGGCTGCATTCCCGCCGGACGCGGGTGTCGACTGGCGCGACGCCCTGTTGGCCAGGTTTCAGGGGGTTCTTGGGGCGGAGGCCGCACCTCCGTACTTCAACTTCTCGGAGCGACAGCGGCATGGCCCGCCCCTGCGGTGGCTTTCGCAGTTCCGGGTAAGTATAGTACCTATTTTCGTCGGGGTTAGCGATTCATTGAGGCCTAGCCATATGACGGGCTTACTAATTATTCGTTTGCTGCGTAGGTCGAGCGGATGGTCCCACAGCCCACCGTCGACCAGGTGTCGCGACACCTGGAGGCGTATCTGTTGTGACTCTTCGGCTGGGTACTGTTTACCAGCTAGTGCAGTTTGTTCGTCGGGCCTACAAGCTGATGCGGCGAAGCGTCGTGTACGGCGTCATGCAAAGACGGTAGAGGAGGTGGCCTCGTCGGTGCAGGAGGTGGGCTCGTCGGTCCGGGAGGTGGCCTCGTCGGTGCATAGGTCGAGGACGCCGTGTCCTCTGACCCACTCGGCGAGCTCGGAGAGGCACGCGCCCGCGTGCCCGCTGCGCCACGCCGCCTCTGTTGCTCCTCGCCTTGGCGTCTGTTGCGCTGCGCGCTGGCGGCCGGAGGTCCGGGTGGGCACGTGGGTACACACCCCCACCGCCACAGTATGTTCTCACCCCCGACCCCTCCGGACAGTATGGTGGGTATGGCATCCCGCAGTATGCCTACCAGTCAGGTGCGTTTGCTCTGTTGAAGTTGGCGATCGTCGATATATTGTAGAGACTAACATTATTTGCCATGCAGGTACTTTTGTACAGCCGGCACGTGTCTTCTCCCCGCACGAGGACGTGCACGAGGACGTGGATCTTTACTTCGCGGAAGCACCCGGGGGCGCGACCACGGTGAGCGAGTGAGCACACTGTCGGCGTTCTTTCGTTGAGCGGCTTAGCGGGCCCCGGTGATCACAGGTGGAGTCGACCCCCACAGGACCACGGATCGCCAGGCTCTGGCGCCTTTCCTGTCTGGGCCGGCCTAGGCACCCCGCCGGAAGCCCAAGCGGGCGTCTTCTTTGAGCACGGACCGGGTGTGGGGCGTGGCGGCGATGGAGCGGAGTCTTTGCGGGTGGCGCAATGTGGTGGCGATGGGGGTTTCGTCATTTGTGTTTACGTATTGTCTTTCGTAGGAACTATTACGTTATTTGTGTTTACGTATTGTCTTTCGTAGGAACTATTACATGGTTGTCTATGCATTCCATCTACCATTGTTATATAACTTGTATTATGTGTTGACGTATTCTCCTTCGTAACCACTATGATATGGTTGTCTATGCATTCCCTCTAGCATAGTTCTATTACTTATTAATATATTAGTTTCGAATCGTTCGTTCAGCGGTTGGCGACTATGAACCGTTGGGCTGTACTTCATCGCCAAGTCGTCCAGCGGTTCAGCGACTAGTCGCGTGTCGCTCAACCATTGGGCGGCACTTCTTGCCAAGTCGTGCAACGGTTGAGCGACTATAAACCGTTGGGCCAGTACTTACTGCCAAGTCGTCCAACGGTTCAACGACTAGTCCGCGTGTCGCTCAACCATTGGGCCAGCACTTCTTGCCAAGTCGTGCAACGGTTGAGCGACTATCAACCGTTGGGCCAGTACTTACTGCCAAGTCGTCCAACGGTTCAACGACTAGTCCACGTGTCGCTCAACCGTTGGGCCAGCACTTCCTGCCAAGTCGTGCAACGGATGAGCGACTACACGGTCATATAAAAGCGGCCCGTCCCCTCATGGTTTCTTTCACCATTTCTCTCGGCGGACAAGCATAGCGGATCTGGTTGAGGAGGAGAGGAGCTTGCGAGGAGCGAGCTCGGAGAGGGCGGTTTGCGAGAAAGGAGCTTGTTCCTACGAAGAGAAGGTCTCCGCTTGAAGGTAATACTCTTGTTTGTGCTTATTCTCGGCTACTTGTTTGTTTAGCAAGTATATGGGAAATGTATGTTGACAAATCACTGGTTGCAACATTTGTAATATTTGTAGTCATGTCGGAGCCGACAAGATTGAAAGTGCATTACGGTGTTGGTACGGTTCGTGAAGGTCCGTACGGTGTTGACCTAAGTGATTTCCAGCAAGTCGATTTGGTACACTCGAATCTGGAGAATGCCCGAATCGGAGATGTCCTAAACTGGCTCACCAGAACCTTCTCATTGGACCCCGAGGTGTGGAGTGTCGTGATACAAGGGGTTTGGAGTAGGTCTCCCACGCACATTCGGTGGGAGTTGAGCAGAGTGATGCGCACGGTTGCATGGAAGGCATATCTGCAAGGCTGTAGGCGCCGTGGCTACGACTGTGTGCTACTCGTGCAGGCATGTCCGAAGGAACTCCTCGCAGGCCCTTCCGACGGCTCCCGTCGGGTTGGTGGGAGCAGCTCGGACGCAGTGCGTGTGGTTCATGATGAACACGCGGTGGCCGATGTTGCTGAGGCAGAAGAGGAGGCTGAGGCAGAAGAGGAGGCTGAGGCAGAAGAGGAAGCTCAGGCCAGTGCCCAGGCAGATGCAGGGGAGCATGTCGACAGCATAGTACGTCAGATGGAGATTGATGACTTGACAGCTCGAGCAGAGGAGGAAGCTTTACAAGAGGATGGTCATAACTCTTCCGAGGAGGACGAAGTTCCCATCCCGCAGGAATGGAAGAGGTGGGCGTTGAGGGTCTTCTTTGTGCACGACGAGCACGAATCACCGTGGGAGTACAATGGGACGGAGGTTCGGCTTCATGCAATGTTTGCTGACAAGGGATCACTGCAGGTTGCAATTAGGCTGTGGGCCTTGTCCATGCAACGGCCGTTTCGTGTACTCAAATCCACCCAGAGCGATGCCGTCAGATCTGAAAGCAGTTGGGTGTCCTTGGCGTGTGCGCAAGGAGACCCAAGCACGAGACTCACCGGATTGTCTCGAAGGTGGAGCCGCACTCGCTTGCTCAAGAGTGTATTGCGAAGCATCGCACCTCACATCCACCTTCATAGCCAATGTCATGTACGGAGAGATAGTGAAGAAGCGGCACTGGAGGCCAAGCACATCATGGTGGCTATCGGCGAAATTCAAGTACAAGATTAGCTACTGTGAAGGCATGGCGTGCTAAGCGAAGGCTTTCGAAAGGAGGTTCGGTTCTTTCGAGGCATCTTCGACAACCTTCCTCGTATGCTCCAGTCTTTGCAAGACAGAACCCGGCACATACATTCTTTGTGAAGGACCGCCACCAAAAGACCACCGCTAGGTTTTATGGTCTTGCAGAGGGCCTTCTTAGCATTCGGTCCCTGCATCAATGCATTCAGACACATGTTGCCAGTGATCTCAGTGGACGGGACATTTCTAACTGGAAAATACAAGGGCATGATCCTGACAGCAATTGGCGTTGATGGCAACAATCAGATTCTACCCTTAGCCATCGATTTCGTGGAAAGTGAGAACTACGACAGCTGGTTGTGGTTCCTTCAGCATCTGAAGGTGGGAGTAGTTGGGGCACGTCCTGATGTCTGCCTAATCCATGATCGCCACCGGGATGATGAAGGCCATCCGACAACTTCAAAAAGACCCCAATGAGCCATTCCTGGCGGACTCGAGGAGCAGATGGTGCATTCGCCATCGGGGGCCAACTTCTTCAAGCAGCCAGCAAAGAACCTTTGATGAAACTGTTCAAGAGGCTTGCCATGCGTAACCAAAGAACGTAAATTTGATGCGTTGTGGCGAGATGTTGGACGAGCACACCAAGAAGCATGTCATCGAGAGAAACAAGCGTCCCTCATTCCCCGGGAGGCCAAATGAGCGCCTCACACCATCAAGGAGCTCGACCCTCCCCATTTGACGCGGAGGACCTCGAGGGACATCGGGTGTTTCTCTCATTGGATTGAGGCCGAGCCATTGGAAAAGTGGTCCTTCTTGCCGACGACACGGACGGCGCAAGGTATGGCATAATGACCACTAACCTTGCAGAGGTGTACAATCTGGGTTATTAGGGGCCTCCGTTGTCGACCTCTTATCGCCATTGTTGAAGGCGTTACGCATGGTACAATCGGATATTTCAGGAAAGACATGCAAATGCGGCACTTCATGCGCCCAACCCACGCACCCTATTGCTCAAGATTACTACATACATGCATGCCAAGACCGAGAAGGCTCGATGCGCACACGGTCTTCGTAATGGGCAATACGGAGCATCGATTCGACGTGATCCTCCGAGACAGAGCCGGATTCGGAACGGCTCGGTCTCTTGTTACACATGAGGTATGCCTTGGAGACCATGTGAATGAACCTAGCTGCACATGCAACAAGCTAAAGCTTCTTCACAAGCCATGCTCTCATGTTCTCGCCGCGTGTGGGACCATCCGCATGGACCCATTTAACTTTGTATCTGAGTACTTCATGAAGGAAAGGGTGCAGCAGGTGTGGTGCG
The DNA here is from genome assembly GCA_036346405.1 of Phyllostachys edulis. Taxonomy (NCBI): domain Eukaryota; kingdom Viridiplantae; phylum Streptophyta; class Magnoliopsida; order Poales; family Poaceae; genus Phyllostachys; species Phyllostachys edulis. The sequence continues at coordinate 7,409,572 of CM070548.1, forward strand.
GCAAGCTAAGAGGCTTCAGGGTTGTCGGTAACTTCTCCACATTGGATATTGCAAATAGGACTTGGGTTCCAGATCTAGACCTATTGAGAGGGGGGAAGGGCCGTCGGCAGAGTCGTCGCATTCGGAACGATATGGACGAAGGGGAAGCTGCAGCGGCGGGTAGACGTTGCAGCCGCTGCCGCCAGGAAGGGCACACTGTCAGAACTTGCAAGGCGCCTGCTGACACGTAGGAACTTGTATTACATTTCCTACTATGTTGTAACTTGTAGTTCAGTCAGAACTTTGGTTCTTGTAAGCAAATACCGAACTAATTGTGTCGTAATTGTACTTTGGTTCTTGTAAGCAACTACCCAACTGGTAGTATGTTGTACCTTAATTCTATCGGATAATATGGAATAGCTTGGTTTTCAGAACTCGTTCATACAATGCATATTTCTTCGATGCATATAACTTAAAGCACGCGACACATCAATACAACATGTCCAGACGACTTCATTCAGGAGAGACTCCCGGACGCATCGTAATATCACTTACCTATCTACTTACCATTCATTACTATCTAATCGTCCTCACAAAATTCTCTGAAATTTGACGACTTTTGCAACAATATACTGCGATCACAAAATGTTATTAAGAGTCGACATATTTCGTACCCTTCATATTCTCTTAAAATAAGAAACAGCCCAACCAACGTTGTCACCACACTTTTATCTTTACAAAAAATAACATCATATAATACGATTTGCTAAATACAATACCTACAAAATGTAATATCTATTTTAACACAATTGTTCCAATTGGATTTACATAATTCTGAGTTTAGGAGCTTAAATCGCCCACTGGTTGGGCGACTTGAACTAAGTCGCCCACTGGTTGGGCGACTTGAACTAAGTCGCCCAACTACTGCGCGATATCAACTAATGTCGCACATCCGTTTGGCGACTATAGCCAGCAGGCTCTAGTCGCCCAATGGGAGGGCGACTTATAGAAACTCGCCCAACCGTACGGCGACTAGCGATTATTTCTGTAAAAAAAAATTAAGCGGTATTATTTCTGTATTTCTGAATAAAAAATAGATTATTTTAAAAAAAAATTCGATGTTCGTGGTCTGCATGTTTCGCGCGCAATGCAGTTCTGGCACGGATAAACGTCGCAAAAGATTGCTGATGCTGGTCTAAGCTTGATTGGTATGTACGTAGGGTCATACAAAGGTAAATGCAGTGGACGTGAATGTGCAAAATAGTAATAAACGGTCATGTTGTGCCTACACACCACCTGGGGTTTCAATACTTCGATTTGTCATCCATCTTCAGCTTCTTGACAACTGAGGATTTTTTTTGTTTTGTTCCAACGCACTGCAAGTAAGGTTCCAGTATAATATCATGCATTGAAAATAAGTAGTCATGACTGATTTGGAGAAACCGATCTTTGGCACTGGGAGCGACGCTTGTGTGTTCTGGAGCTCGACGTTTCTCGCCAGGCAGCACCATCACAGCAGGGTTTTTTCAGGAAAAAACAGGCCTGCGTATGTTAGGTACTCTGCCTGAGCTGATTTGGTCAAGGCGTTAAACTAAAGACAGAAGAGAACATTACGGGTGAAAGTGCAAAACCTCGGTAAGCCGCACAGACGGCGGTGTAGGGTATACTGACGTGTCACCGAATCTTATGAAATCAGAGCGGGCACCGGAGTAGAAGGTGGATCTAACATATTTTTTCCCCATATTAGGCTCTGCATCGATGGAGAGCGCAGAGTTAGAAGCAATGTAGGAAGCATTGAGTGACCAGAAAATGGATCATGCATTTCAATTTGCGTCGAATATTAACGTACAACGACAACTCCGCAACACCATGTATGAGAGGAATGAACTATGGGCAAGGTAAAAACATAATAAACATTTAATCAAACCTTTGGTACTGAAGGATAGTTAGCAGGGTACATAAAACAAAAAGATCCCAAGGTATACCATTTCTTTCATAACACTATAGACCTGAGGTAGGTTTACACAGGGATATCTGATGAACTTCCATATTTTACACAGGGATGTGTGATGAAAATCTGTATAATATTGTGAATCTCTTCCACAAAAAACCAGACCATATATACAATAAAATAATATATACATGACCTACATGATGCCACTGTTATGAATAGCACTTGTATTCATCATGAGGCCAATAGGCCCAGTATATATACAAGAACAGGTGTGGCATATATACAGGTAACCTTTTATACAACGGGAAAAATACACAGGCAATAATATACATCTAACACTCCCCTCAAACTTATGGTGGATCAACAACATGAAATTTAGAGAGATAGAAGCTGTGCTAGGCTCTGATCTGCGCTTTTGTGAAGAAGTCTGCCAACTGAAGTTCGGAAGGCACATACTGAAGAGCAACCTGGTCCTGCACCTGTGTCCGCATGTAGAAAACATCAACACCAATATGCTTAGTAAGCTCATGCTTCACCGGATTTGTAGCAATGCTAATAGCCCCTATACTGTCAGACAAAAGAGGAGTGGGTGCTGAAACAGAAACACCAAAATCCTCAAGTAACCACCGTAGCCAAGTAACCTCCGCAGTCAACAAAGCCATAGTTCGCAACTCAGCCTCGGCACTCGAACGAGAAACTGCTGTCTGCTTCCTAGTCTTCCAAGCAATGAGAGAACCACCAAGAAAAACACAATAAGCAGAGAGAGACCGACGATCAGAGTGATCACTAGCCTAGGTGGCATCAAAATATGGCTGGAGCTGTGAAGAGCTGGAGCAAGGGAAAAACAGACGAGTGACGGTTCGACAAAGATATCGTAGAACACGAAGAAGATGACTATAGTGGAGCTGAGTGGGAGCAAAAACAAACTGACTCAAGATATGTACAGGGTGTGAAATGTCAGAACCAGTGACACTTAGATAAACAAGACTCCCAACAAGGTGACGATAGCGAGTAAAATCAGCAAGAGACTCACCATCAGTGGGCCGAAGATGAACATTAAGCTCCATAGGAGTCTCAGCGGTGTGCTGATCAGTAAGAGAAGCACGATCAAGAAGATCTTGAATATACTTTTCTTGAGATAGATAGAAGCCCTCAGGTGTAGAAATAACCTCAACCCCAAGAAGTAGCGAAGAGGACCAAGATCAGACATGAGAAACTGCTTATTAAGATGCTCCTTCACAAAAGTGATGTACTGAGAATCATCGCCAGTAATGATCATATCATCAACATATAAAAGGAGAAACGTCTGACCACGAGGTGAAGTGTGAATAAAGAGAGCAGGATCATGAGTACTGGTAGAGAAACTAGCTGCAGTGACAACAGAGGAGAAACGATCAAACCAGGCACGAGGAGCTTGCTTGAGGCCGTAAAGAGATCGGTGAAGATGACAAACCATACCCTTAGGAACAGGATACCCTGGTGGTGGCTGCATATAAACCTCTTCACACAGCTCACCATTGAGAAAGACATTCTAGACATCAAGCTGAGAGATGGACCATGCCCGAATAGACGTCACAGCAAGAAGAGTGCGAACGGTGGTCATGTGAGCCACATGAGCAAATGTCTCATCGTAACATGCACATGCTCCTGCTGAAAACCATGTGCCACAAGACGAGCCTTGTAGCACTCAAGAGAACCATCAGAGTGGGTCTTAACCTTATAGACCCACTTGCACATGATAGGAGCAACACGCGTGGGAAGAGGGACAAGATCCCACATGCTAGTACGCTCAAGGGCAGCAATCTCCCCTGCCATCGCATGCTGCCACTCCTGGTGAATAGTAGCATCACAATAAGATGTCGTCGGGTCATTGTCGAACGCGACCAACACTGTAGCAAGGTCATTAACTCTTAATGATTATCTTAGCATTTAATGGCTGTCCTAAACCGGTTAACAAGTTGCTGACGGGTGGGCCCGCGTGCTTAAACGCGCACTGTGCGTGTTCTTAGTGCGGACCGTCCGTTTTTAGATCAACGGCTGAGATTTCGCGTGGACTGTGCGCATGCGGTGTGTCACGTGGATTGTGAGCCATCCATCTCGCGATCAACAGTCCACATTCGCTGCCCCCTTCGCGCGCGTGAGTTCAAACCCGCCGCGCGCGATTCAATCTGGACCGTCGGATGCAACATCGATGGTCCGCATTCGTTGGATCCGCGCGGGCGCGTGCGCATTGTCCCGTTCAACTTGGGCCGTGCGATGCAAAATCAACAGCCCAGGTTTTTCCACGTCGTATTGATTTTAGGAATTTCCCGAGAGATTTAATTGTGAACTGAAAAAAGATAATAAACTTCAAAATTGCATAACTAATTCAATTTAGCTCCAATTGAGTTGATTCAAATTTTGTTAGCTCTGGTTTGAACTGGGCTTTAATCTAAAAATGGTTGTAAGCTTGGTTTGGCTCCAGAACATGGTTTGATAAATTGGTTTAGAAATAGGCTTTAATTGTTGCTCTAAATGTTGTATTTAACTTATAAATTGCATAAGTAATTCTCTATAGATCCTTTTTGAGTGAAACTAATTTTGTTGGCTTCCTCTGTTAGTGTACTAAATGGTAGAATAGGTTTTAGGCATGCCACTGTTTTCAAAACCTTGTGGGTGCATTTTGTTTTGTGCTCTTTTCTTGTCTTTGAAAAATCATAGAAAATGCATACTAGTTCCAAATGAGGTGAATCCAATTGTGTTATTCATCTCATGAGGTGCTTTATTTACCAGAAAAATCTTAGGTGCAACACCTCTTTGGAAAATTGTGCTAAAGAATTTAATTCGGATGAACAGTAACCGATTTGAATTTTCCAGCATTTTCCAGGCTGAGCAGAATTGTTTTGGCCATAACTTTTGCATTAAGAATCCAAATCAATTGGTTCTTATTGTTAAATTCCTTAAAAATCATGCTCTATATGCTGTAAAAATTTCAATGCATTTGGAGAAAGTTTGCTGTTGAGTCTTTTCGGTTTCTTCGTTCTTATCGGTTCTTTATCGCTTTTTCGTTAGGTGCCGACGAGTGCGTTGATCCCGTGAGTGACCCTCTGCAGCATAGTGAGCATATCCAGCAAGGCAAGTAGTTTGATCATATTCTATCCCATTATATTTTTAAGTCTAATACTTTGTTTACAACTTGTATGTATGCATGCTTTTGTGTCAAAGTAATTTTGTCAATTAGATGTAGCTATTCCTATTGCATGGTTGCCCTTAAATTGTTATCACCTGCCACAAACCATAGGATAATAATCTCGCTGGTGAATTAGAGCCCGGTGATTGAATTATACTCTTTTATTGTCTTTTCGATGTCATGCTTAGAAATGCTTAGCTACCGGTAGAATTGGGCGGTCATCGACTTAATCGATGATCTTGATCACACAAAAACTATTATTCCATTATGTCCAGCACTTGTGCTTTGTTACTTTGTAAAGAAATAAAAATGAAAACAAAATGTTATTGACTTGGGCACAATAGATGTTGGTGTGATCTCATGGTGTGATGGAATGGTGCCTAAGTCCCTAAGGACCGAGTTACTTGGGCCACTAAACTGAGAAATATTGCGTGCTAACCACACGAGGGTATATGGGACCCCTCTTGACTAAGTACTTTGGGCGGTGTTAATTATGAGCTGGTTGGTGGTTGTTAAACGAAAAATGTTACTGTGATAGGAGGGGAAACATTAGCAAATCGGCTTGAGCTGGCTGATGAATTAGCAAATCGGCTTGAACTGGCTAATGTGTCATTCTCTTTGTTGGGTTGCGGCTCTTAATTAGCATCATCCATTGGAAATGTCTCATAGGACTTAGTCGTGCCGGCATACCAAAGGAAGTGTGCTAATCTAGTGGCGAAAAGGCGGTCCGACGTGTGGGTACATTGGTACACCCCTGTAGGGACAAAACTATTCAAATAGCCTCGTCCTAGGTTATGGACATGCTTGGCAAGGTCACTCAAGAACTAGACTAAACCTTTAATTAAAACTTGTTGGGTTGGTATGAATGGATGTTCATACTATTGTTGTGGTGACTAGTGGGTTAGTCACTTCCAGGTTGTCTTTACTATTGTTATTATTACTTGTATAGTTGTTATTTCATCAATTAAAAATGGATTGTCAAATTGCTTTGAATCTATTACATTATTGCAAATGAAAACTTGCTTTATGCTAAAAGTAAGTCTAGAGCTTCCTCCAGTTAAATAAAGCTTGCATGTAGCTAATTATAGGCTGTTACTCTTACACGTCAGTCTTGCGAGTACATTTTTGTACTCATTTGCTTTGCTTAACTGTAATTGTTGCAGAGGAAGAAGTGGATCCCCAAGGGATGCACTTTTGTGAGATGTGCTGCGGGTTCGACGACTAGGTTGGTGGTCCGGTTGGTTGCCTTGGGAGTTAAAGGCACACTAATTGGCTCTTTTGTTTATCGTCATCTTATGGCTTTTGCTTCCGCTGTTATTTATCTCTTTAATTGTTTAGCTCTTTAGCTCGTATTTGGCCAGTCGGCCCTCTTATGTAATAACTCTCTATTATGTATGTCATTTGTTTAATCTAGTTCGTGCTTTGGATCTATGTTTGTATGGAATTGATGCATGAACTTGTAAAAGGGTGTATGTACAGCACTTCTGAGATGTACATATTTTCCCGAGGCACGTGATATTTTGTTTGTGATGCTAGGGTCGGTGGTTCGATTAAGCATCCCAAGCCAAATACCCCGGGGTCTCACATATACCCTAAAAGATCACGACGAAGTAAAGAAGATAGACGCGACCCACAAAGATGTCCCAACGCAGCGATGCCAATCGAGCAAAACATGCAAAGGGACGATGCAAAGTAAACGATGGCGTGGTGGAGGCGATCATTGGAAATATGCCCTAGAGGCAATCATAGAGATGATTATATTTCATTATGTTCATAACATTGGATAATGTGTTATCTTGTTCCTAGAATAATATTGTTAATATTTATTATCAAGTATGTGACTTGGTTGTGAAACTCTATATTTCTCGCGATAATTATTCTTACACGATCCTCGGTCGTAAACATATGAGGACACATATGAATAGACTAGCATATGTATTGGTTGATGACTATGTTTCACGAGTCATAGATATGGAGATATCAAACCAATAATATGGACACATGTTAGAGAACATGATGTTGGATAAGACCCATCTTGAGGCACTATTGAGATTGTTATGAATCTATGTGTCATTAGTTGGTCTCAAGCAATGATGATGTATAATCCTTAGACCTGAGATCAAGATGGTTTCCTACATGTGTAAGAGCACTCTTAGGGGTTGCCAAACGCTACACCGTGAATCGGGTAGTTATAAAGGTAGCTTTGGGTATGCTCAAACATGGAGAGGAATGTGACCGGTCGGATATGGGATTTGCCCTCCTAACATAACAGAGAGATGTCTCTGGCCCCTCGTTGTGATCGGATAAAGAAAGTGCATGGCCATGCCACTAGTAGTCGAAGAGTTCGACCACGTAAAGTTATCGACACTCGACGAGAAAGTATTGAATAGATCCATGGATGACACAACATCTCACCCGGAGTTCAACCGGACATCGTGAGGCAAAGGGAGTATACACGAGTAGGTCGCTCGAGTCGACGATAGAATGATCGGTCGTATGGAGATACAAGCAAGTCATAGACTGGTCGAACCTGATCACAGAGTGGTCAAAACCAAGTCGTAAGGAGTTACGAGTTGGTCGTGACCACATACGAACTGGTCAGATATCTGAGATAGGACACAGGTCGTAGGTGATGAAGACCTGGTCGAGATCATATTGCATTAAGGTTCGCTCGATATAATTTGTGTGTATTCGAATCGATATGTTCTGCTAGGAGCCGCTACGACTCGTGGTCGGAAAGGGTTTCCGAGTCACAACCGAACTACACATGAACCTATAGGGTCACACACTTAACGGGTTGGAACAAACAAATAGGAATACGATTCGTAAACGTGTCCGGATAGGATCCGTCACGAGCACTATATAAGGAGGTGCATGAGGCTATTGGGAAAGATGCGTGAAACACCACCGAAACCCTAGCCGCCATCTTCCTGAGAGCTCCACCGTGCGACTTGGTGCTGGCACACCAGCGTTCGATTGTTCCTTCCCTGGACGTGTGGATACCGTAGAGGCGCTACTACGATTGTTGCGCTTGAGGACGATCCACGATCTTCACAAGGAACCGCAGACGTTGCTGGAGGAGACGATCGGCTCGCTGGACGTTGGACGATCGACTACGACCGCTTCATCGACGCGCTCTTCGTTGGACCAGACTGCTCCAACCCTTCTTCCGCTGTTCTGCGCGTCTATTGGTAACGATCTATGATCATCTACTTACATGGCTTCCTGGTTTGCGTGGTAGAAATTTTTGTTTGTAGCTATCGTAGCCTACCCGTGACCCAACAGTGGTATCAGAGCCATCCTGCGTAGTTTTTGATCTGGATCGATCGCATATACTTGATATGTGGTAGTAGTAGATTGGATCTATTACTGGTCGATTTTGGTAACCTAGATCAGTTCATATAGATGGAACGACCTAGACCCTGGTCGATAAGATCGATCGGTTTCTCGGTGGTAGTAGATGGGTTTACGAGGAGGTATGAGCTATAAGGACCAGATGGTTTATTGCACTTGTCCACGACTGTCGCATATCACTCCTACTGGTCGAATTCGCCATCGGAGTATGCCGCAAGATGTGGTCGTATCAAGGCATTGATCGGATTGGTTGAATAGGGCTAATTTGATTAACCCGATGATTTCCAAGGCTCGGATCGTGAATAAGATTCATGTTTGGAAAAGGTTTCGAGCCTTGCCCTCGACCGGTGAGGGCGCCGCCTTCTAACCCCGCCCGCTAACCACTAAGCGGGACCACCGTGCTGGGTATTCGTACCGCGCGCTATAGGTAGTGTGTGCTCATGTCATCCGTTAGAATTGGATTCATGCATAACTTGTTTTTGCAGGATTGATGTGAATAGTATGACCCATACTTGTTTCATGTATGAGATGCATGTATGCTTGTAATATTCATGACTGCGTGTCATGTTAATTGCAGCCCAAGGCTGTCTATAATTGTATAACGGCCTGCATGTCGACTTGTGATGCTTCTTTACTCCTTGTGTTTCATTACTAGTGCTATTAGAAATAATGGCTTAGTAGGAGTACTTGGAGGAGTCCACCACTTGAAGACATGGTGAACAGGATGCATGGCGATGGAGATTACCATGAAGAAGGGTCATGCTATATCACAATGCAATTTGATTGTCTGTGAATGCCTTTACATTCCTGTTCGTTTATTTCTATGCATGTTATTTTGCTTTAATTGCTTTTAACATGATAGAAGTAAAATTCCCTCACTTAATATTAAGTTAAATTGATGCCCTCCCAAATATGCCGCACCATCAAAAGTCATGTATTTTTAATGGTAGGTCTTGCCAAAGCAGAGTGCCATTAACTCTCCTTGACTAGATGGGTTTGTGTCAGACACTTACGCGCTGGCATTGGTTCAACTTAACAAGGTTATCATAATAGTTGTGGACCTTGGGGCATAAAGGTTGGGTGCCAAAGCATACAGATGCTGCCCAACAACAAGAGTCATATAGTGGATATGATTAGCAAAGGTTGCTTACCGTTTTCACTAGTCTTCTAGCAGTGAAGCCAAAGCTCACTAGTTGATTAATGATTATGGATCTTGAATCATTAAATGTCATAAGAGGGATATGGTGTTTAGTGGGAGTATCTTTATTAAATTATTTAATAGAAGTTACTTTAATGAACATATGTCTTAGTTTTGCATATATTTTTGTTGTAGATCATGGCACCAACTCGTTGTACCTACATCCAGCTTTTGCTTTACGCTCGATACTTGAAAAGGAAAAACTTAATGGAACAAATTTTATGGATTGGTCCCGCAACCTCGAGAATTGTTCTCGGGCAAGATAAAAGGAACATGTTCTAGAAGAACCAATTCGGATGTGCCTACTAAAGTGATGTCTTGCTATTAAAACGCCTATAAAAGGCATGTGATGAGTCCCTTGATGTTAGCTGTCTCATGCTTGTCGCTATGAACTCGCACCTTCGAAGCGCTTTGAGAACATAGAGGCCTACGATATGATCGTGGCGCCAAAGGCATGTTTGAGACACAAGCAAGAACCGAGAGATTTGAGATCTCAAAGAACTTGTTTGGATGTAAGCTAGCCGAGGGTGGTTCGGTGAGCCCTCATGTAATCAAAATGGTTGGTTACACACGAGCTTGGAAAAACTTGGTTTTCCACTTAGCCAAGAATTGGCTCTGATTTGATTCTTGCTTCGCTTCTCGAAAGCTATGGCCGCCTATTTTGAACTTCCATATGAACAGCTTAGACAAGAATCTCACCGAATCGCATATGATGCTTAAGACAATGAGGGCAAGATTAAGAAATGCAACAATCATGTGATGATGGTGCAAAAGAGTACAAGCTTCAAGAAGAAGGCTAAGACTTGGGTCAAGAAAAAGGGCAAGGCTAAAGTTTCGGATGAGATCCAAACTGACAAACCTAAACCCAAGACTAAGTCTGGCCCGACTCAAGAGAATGAATGCTTTTCTTGCAAAGAACTAGGCCATCGGAAGAGGAACTGCAAGAAATACCTGGCTGATCAGAAAAGGAATGGTGGGACTAAAACTTCCACTACAGGTATTAATGTTATAGACATTTTTCTTGCTGACTCTTCTGTTAACTCATGGGTATTTGATACCGGATCGGTTGCTCATATATGCAATACGATCCAGAGTCTAACAAGAAGTAGGATGATTGCAAGGGCGAGATGGATCTTGGCGTCGGGAATAAAGCAAAGGTTGTTTGCATTAGCCGTCGGGACTATGCCACTACTATTTCCTTCGTGATTTATTATGGAATTGAATAATTGTTATTACGTTCCACCATTAGTAGAAACATTATCTCGCCTCATGTTTGATGGCGAGAGGGTTATAAATTCATTATAGAGAACAATGGTTGTTCTATATTTTTGAATGAAGTGTTTTATGGCTATGCACCTATTTTGAATGGGTTGTTTATTTTAAATCTTGATGATGCATCACCTATAATATTAATGCTAAAAGGCTTGACCTAATGAAATAAATTCCACTTTTATTTGGCATTGTCGTTTGGGTCACATAAGTGAGAAGCATGAAAAAGCTCCATAATGATGGAACTCTAAACTCATTTGATTTAGAATCATTTGAAACATGCGAGTCTTGCACAGTGGGAAAGATGACCAAGACGCCTTTCACTGGTCGTAGTGAAAGGGCGTCCGACCAGTTGGCACTCATACATACTGATGTGTGTGGACCAATAAGTACGACAGCTAGAGGTGGTTTTCAGTACTTCATTACTTTCACCGATGACTATAGTAGATATGGTTATATCTACTTAATGAGGCACAAGTCGGAATCCTTTGAAAAGTTCAAGGAGTTCCAGAATGAAGTACAAAATCAACTTGGCAAGACAATCAAATCTTTACGATCTGATCGTGGAGGTGAGTTTTTGAGCCATGAGTTTGGTAATCATTTGAAACAATGTGGAATTGTTCCACAGCTTACACCACCCGGCACTCCACAATGGAATGGGGTGTCCGAGCGGCGTAACAGGACCTTGTTGGACATGGTTCGATCAATGATGAGCCAATCGGATCTGCCATTATATTTTTGGGGTTATGCTCTAGAAACTGCCGCTATCATTTTAAATAAGGTACCATCTAAATCAATAGATAAGACACCATATGAGATGTGGACTGGGAAAAGTCCTAGTTTGTCTTTTCTAAGGATTTGGGGATGTGATGTCTATGTTAAACGTTTGACGTCGATAAACTCACACCCAAATCGGATAAATGCTTTTTATAGGATATCCTAGGGAAACCAAAGGATATTATTTCTACAACCGGAAGAGGACAAAGTTTTTTGCGAAATGGTGTCTTTTGGAGAAAGAGTTTCTTTCAAAAGGAGTCGATGGGAGAAAGGTGCAACTCAAGAAATTCGGAAACATCCGAAAGTGTTTCAACTCCTATTGAACCTCTCTTGGATGAACAAATTGTTGTTGAACTTGTAGACAAGGCACCAGCCCCACGTAGATCTAAAAGGCCGCGTCAATTGCCTACAAGATATGGGCATGACATATTATTATTGAATAATGGTGAGCCTAAGACTTATGAGGAAGCGATGATGGACCCAGACTCTGAGAAATGGCTTGGAGCCATGAAATCCAAATAGATTCCATGAGAGAAAATCGGGTTTGGAACACGGTCGATCCACTTGATGGTGTCAAAACCATTGAGTGCAAATGGATCTATAAGAAAAAGATTGATATGGATGGAAATGTTCACATTCATAAGGCTCGACTAGTCGCAAAAGGTTTTCGACAAGTTCAAGGAGTTGACTACGATGAGACTTTCTCACCAGTAGCGATGCTTAAATCTGTTCGGATCATTCTAGCAATTGTTTGCATATTTCGACTATGAGATATGGCAAATGGATGTCAAAACAGTTTTCCTTAATGGAAACCTAGATGAGGATGTGTACATGACACAACCTCAAGGTTTTGTCGATCCAAACAATGCTAGTAAAGTATGCAAACTTCAAAAGTCCATTTATGGATTGAAGCAAGCATCTCGGAGTTGGAATATACGTTTTGATGAGGAGATCAAAAGGTTTGGTTTCAGAAAGAACAAAGAAGAACCTTGTGTTTACATGAAGGTTAGTGGGAGCGCACTTGTTATTCGATCTTGTATGTAGATGACATACTACTTGGTCGGAAATGACATTCCGATGTTAGAATCATAAATCTTCATTAAGGAAAAGTTTCTCAATGAAAGATTTAGGAGATGCAAGATATATCTTGGGAATAAGGATCTATAGAGATAGATCTAAAAGGCTAATTGGATTAAGCCAAGAAATGTACATAGACAAAGTGTTGAATCGGTTCAACATGCAAAATTCCAAGAGAGGATTCTTGCCCATGGCACATGGCATTAATCTTAGCAAGAATCAGTGTCCTCGACTCACCGATGAGCGAGACAAAATGAGTGATATTTCATATGCTTCGGCCATTGGATCTATCATGTACGCCATGATATGTACACGACCAGATGTATCATATGCTCTAAGTGTTACGAGCAGATACCAAGCTGATCCCGGTGAATGTCAATTGACGGTAGTAAAAATATTCTTAAGTACTTAAGAAGGACTAAGGATGTGTTCCTAGTTTATGGCGGTGATGAAGAGCTCGTTGTAAATGGTTACACCGATGCAAGCTTTCAAACCGACAAAGATGATTATCATTCGCAATCTGGTTTTGTATTCATTTTGAATGGAGGAGCAGTGAGCTGGAAAAGTTCCAAGCAAGAAACGGTTGCTGATTCCACGACAGAGGCTGAGTACATTGCGGCTTCTGAAGCTGCAAAAGAAGGTGTTTGGATAAGGAATTTCATTGCTGAATTGGGAATGGTTCCGAGTGCCTCGAGCCCAATGGATCTCTATTGTGACAACAATGGAGCCATTGCTCAAGCTAAGGAGCCTAGATCCCATCGAAGTCCAAACACATACTCAAAGCGTTATCATCTTATCCGAATTGGTGGATAGAGGAGATGTTAAGATATGCAAAGTTCATACGGATTTAAATGTTGTTGATCCGCTGACAAAGCCTCTCACATACCCAAAGCATGAGGCACACACAAGAGCTATCGGTATTAGATACCTAAAATGATTGACTCTAGTGCAAGTGGGAGATCATGGAAATATGCCCTAGAGGCAATCATAGAGATGATTATATTTCATTATGTTCATAACATTGGATAATGTGTTATCTTGTTCCTAGAATAATATTGTTAATATTTATTATCAAGTATGTGACTTGGTTGTGAAACTCTATATTTCTGCGATAATTATTCTTACACGATCCTCGGTCGTAAACATATGAGGACACATATGAATAGACTAGCATATGTATTGGTTGATGACTATGTTTCACGAGTCATAGATATGGAGATATCAAACCAATAATATGGACACATGTTAGAGAACATGATGTTGGATAAGACCCATCTTGAGGCACTATTGAGATTGTTATGAATCTATGTGTCATTAGTTGGTCTCAAGCAATGATGATGTATAATCCTTAGACCGAGATCAAGATGGTTTCCTACATGTGTAAGAGCACTCTTAGGGGTTGCCAAACGCTACACCGTGAATCGGGTAGTTATAAAGGTAGCTTTGGGTATGCTCAAACATGGAGAGGAATGTGACCGGTGGGATATGGGATTTGCCCTCCTAACATAACAGGAGAGATGTCTCTGGGCCCCTCGTTGTGATCGGATAAAGAAAGTGCATGGCCATGCCACTAGTAGTCGAAGAGTTCGACCACGTAAAGTTATCTGATACTCGATCGAGAAAGTATTGAACAGTCCATGGATGACACAACATCTCACCTGGAGTTCAACCGCACATCGTGAGGCAAAGGGAGTATACACGAGTAGGTCGCTCAGGTCGAACAGTAACAGACTGTGATCGGTCGTATGGAGATACAAGCAAGTCATAGACTGGTCGAACCTGATCACAGAGTGGTCAAAACCAAGTCGTAAGGAGTTACGAGTTGGTCGTGACCACATACTGAACCGGTCAGATCTGAGATAGGACACAGTCGTAGGTGATGAAGACCTGGTCGAGATCATATTGCATTAAGGTTCGTCCGATATAATTTGTGTGTATTCGGGAATCGATATGTTCTGCTAGGAGCCGCTACGACTCGTGGTCGGAAAGGGTTTCCGAGTCACAACCGAACTACACATGAACCTACAGGGTCACACACTTAACGGGTTGGAACAAACAAATACGAATACGATTCGTAAACGTGTCCGGATAGGATCCGTCACGAGCACTATATAAGGAGGTGCATGAGGCTATTGGGAAAGATGCGTGAAACACCACCGAAACCCTAGCCGCCATCTTCCTGAGAGCTCCACCGTGCGACTTGGTGCTGGCACACCAGCGTTCGATTGTTCCTTCCCTGGACGTGTGGATACCGTAGAGGCGCTACTACGATTGTTGCGCTTGAGGACGATCCATGATCTTCACAAGGAACCGCAGACGTTGCTGGAGGAGACGATCGGCTCGCTGGACGTTGGACGATCGACTACGACCGCTTCATCGACGCGCTCTTCGTTGGACCGCATCGCTCCAACCCTTCTTCCGCCGCTGCAAGGTCATGGTAACGATCTATGATCATCTACTTGCATGGCTTCCTGGTTTGCGTGGTAGAAATTTTTGTTTGTAGCTATCGTAGCCTACCCGTGACCCAACAGCGACAAGACTGACAAGGGCAACAGAAGGAAGATGAAGCCAGTCAAGCTCCCAGAGACGCCGTGAGTCACGGCGGCAAGGGCCAGTACCAACCAGAGTCTCCGTGCGTCGATCCTGGATAGAACAAGAATCAGAATCGAGAATAACATAACAACCATGATCGGTGAGCTGACCGACAGATATGAGCTGCATGGTTAGTTTGGGAACATAAGAAATAGCAGGAACATGAAAAGAGGAATTCGAAAGAGTGCCTCGTCCTGCAACTGAGAGAGAGGTACTATCGGTTGTCTGGACAGTGATAGGATCAGCTAAAGGACCAACGGAAGTGAGACTGTTGGAATCAGTTGTCATATGAAAAGAAGCATCAGAATCAAGAATCCAAGGTGATATATCTGAGGAATAAGGAGTAGAAGGTGGTCTCTTACTAGAAGGCTGTGCAGCAGATCCAGCAGAACCAGACGGTACAAAAGCAGCCATGCTACGCAGCATTGTGAGAAACTCCTAAGAATCAGAAGCTCTAGAGCTCCTCCGAGAAGAGGAACCGCCAGTGCCCTTTGGAGGATGGCCACCACGACGTAAATCCATCTTCTTCTTGTAGCAGAACTGTAACTGATGTCCATCCTTGTTGCAATAGGTGCAGTGTACCCTACCAACAGTAGCTGTCACTGGCATCCTTATCAATCCATATCTTGTAGGCAGCATACTGAGTCTGAAAAGTCTCCATGGCATCCTCAAAAACCTCAGATGCTTTTTGTATGAGCGTCTTCGAAAGCATCCTTCGGGAGTACAGGCTCAGTAGGCAGAGCAAGGCGAGGCGAATAAGGCAACTCGCTAGTAAGAAACTCCCAAAGGCGCTGACCACGCATGTGGAGGCGCATATGCTGAAACCAGTCCCGATAATTAAGACCATCGAAGATCACCGGGCAGCGAGGAACGGAAACAATGCCCATTGTGATGAGGACATCCCGATTGGACTGATTACACGAGCAAGGTCTAAATTAATTAATCAGCAGGTGAACTCGCTCCTAGTTAATTTTAATCTTGATTCTAATGAATATATGTTACCGCCTAATAGTCTCGTATTGTGTGTGTACAGTTTTATACGTATAAAAGCGTGGGAGACCGTAACAGGCTGAAGGAGAGAAGATGCTAATGTTAATGTAAACCCACGTTTGATGGCGTGTACAAATGATGCAGCACCATGCATCCGAAGCTACATGCATGCAGCACCATGCAAATGGTGCAACCGAAGTTGCATGCAGCGTGGGAGACCGTAACAGGCCGATGGGATGGTGACTCGACCGGGGCAGGTAAGGGCGTGACCGATGCGGGCGAGGGTGAGGCAAAACGGTGGGCACTGGTCGAAGTCCGTGGGTGGAGTGGGTGGTGCGCTAGTGCAAGTGGAGCTAGCGCGCTAGCGAGCTGGTGCTGTGCTGCGTCGTGTGCTTGGAGGGAGGAGCTTGCGGGTGGGGCCGGGTTGCCAGCGAGACGGGAAGGGAAATTAGGTTTTCAGAAATCCTAAAAAAAAGGCTAAGGGTATTTGGGAAATTATTAGACCTAGCAATTTAGTTCTGAAAATTATGAGAATTTTAGAGAAGGCTTCTGACATAGTGTAGATTATTGTGTAATTTTTCTAGGGTTTCATTTGTTCTATATTTTTCTCAGAAAATCTTTTAGGTTTCTGTTTTTACTATTTGACTTGGGGAAAATCTCAAAGTATACTTTAATCATTTCCCCATTTTATATTTAGTACAATCATGCTAAGTTTGGACTTTAATTATCATCTTTCATTTCAATTTGTTTTGATTATCAATTAGGTTTATGTTTCCAAAATTGATGCTTAGGTTTTTAAAAATCAAACAAAACCCTGAAGGAAAATCCAGGAAAAATGAATAACAGTAGAATGCATCAAAACTTTTAAAAAGTTAACATTTCCATACATTTGAAAATATGCCCAAATTTTGGGATGTTACAAATCTCACATAAAACATGGTTTATTAACACATTGGTCTCACTTAGACTTGGTAGGTTAGATCTGTCGTATTGTTAGAATGTGTTTACATCGATATGATATGGTCTGAACTCTCAACTGTATATTATCTACAAGGAGTACTGTTAGTTGTATGGTGCCTCAGATCTTCGAGGAAGCCGATCAGAGGAACTTGGCGGGCGCAAGCAAGCTGCAGAGGTTGTTGTCGGCAACATACCGACAACAGTAAGTCTGCCCGTAGCTTTTCCTAGTCAGTTGTTAGCTGTATCTTTTTCGTGAGACTAGTGTAAATCGCCTTGTACTTCTTCTAAGCACTTCGTGCACGCACGGTGCTTATCTTGTTGATTTTGACTTCCATCTTTTACTGCAAAGATGTGCAGCTCTCATGCGTATTCTAAAAAAAAGTTGTATGGTGGCTCTAACAAATTTGTTTAACCTGGATCCATCACTGTTGCTAATCACCACGTTATTTTCACATATGTAACAAAGTAAATACTGAAAATATGGTTATACATTCTCTCAAAAGAACATATGTAGTTACACATGGTACTGATATGGTTCATTTATCAATAGATTTTCAGATTACTTCAGTCCGAATTGTTCTACGTCTCCAACAATTGTTCCATTGCCACAGGTCCTTCCAATCTCCTTGTTGGAGCAGAGAATACTGGCTGGGTCTAAATGTCGCTAATAAACCACAAGTTGACAAATCAGGTTTGCTGGAGGTGTTGATCTTGCCGGGGCTGGAGTCACTGGACATGGCCTTCCTGAAGTGAGGAACCACTGGAGATCACACCATGGTTGGAGATGGTGATAGCTGATAACATGTAACACCCCGGCTTTGTAAAAGCCCAAGATATCACCTACATCTATTAACACTACAAGTTTCTACAACAAACTTAAGGATTTCTACCTTCTAGGAATCACAATTAAACACTCGACAATGAGTTGATCATAAATTTCAGCAAGCCGGCTAATCATAATTCAATTATAATTTGAACTAAATAATTATCAAAGACATTATAGATAAATTTCATTTAAGGGAAAACAACAACTAACAATAACATCGACCATAAGGAACTAAGGGAACCACAACCTAATCAATTATTACAATTCCAAAATAAATAAGGGTTAAGTACATTGTTCGTCCCTCAACTATACCCGATGATTAATTTTCGTCCCTCAACCGAAATACCGGATATAACGACCCTCCAAGTATCAATACCGGACAAAAGAAGTCCCTTCGTGCATTCCAGAGGGGTTTTGACCAGTGTTTCGTGCCAGGTGGAAAAAAGAAATATTTTTCATTGCCACGTGGAACTGCCTCTCCTCGCGATCCGCCCATGGCCGTGGTGCTGCTCCTGGTGCGGCCGGCCTTCACCATGGCCAAGGCCGCGTTCCACACCATCGGCGCCTTCGCCGCGGCCGCCATGGTCGCGGTGCACCTCCACCGCCCCGAGGTCTTCCCGGACTTCTTCGCCGTCCCCGCTGCTTCCCACCCATGGAGCTCCGCAGGTCCAGTCAACGAGGAGGCCCCGCGCGCCTCCCCTCTTCCGCGTTGCCGAGGCCGAGAGCTACGCCGCCGTCTTCAACAGCTTCTTGGCGCTCGAGGTCGACTTCGCCGAGTACTACGGAGACTTGGTGGGTCTCCCAAGAAGGTGATCTCGTCGCCCAACGTCGCCGCCCCGCCGCCACACACTCCGACGGCACCGTGGATCGCGGCCTGAGCGGGACCCCATCCTGCAGGGCTCGATGGCGGTCGGCGGTCGATGGTGTACGCCGCCGGAGCACGTTGGCTGGGCGCGGACCAGCTCTAGGAGCTGGCCGCCGCCTCTGCGCTTCCGACGGCCGTTCCTCTGGTGACCCGGTGCGGCGGAAGGCACGGAGCAAAGACGAGGAGCGTCGGCCACGACATGATGGTGGCCGGCGGGGCGCCAGAGGCGAAATCTTGGCGCACCGCTGCTGATGGCGGCTTCGTGAGCCATGCGGCCGAACTTCGGTGCTAGAGGCCGCTCATGCCAACGTGCCGGCGCCGGCGAGAAAGGCAGAAGTGCGAGTGCTTGGCCACCGAGCCGCCAAGACACCGCCGCTTCTCCGTGAAGCTCCACCACCGGCCGATCACGTCCACGCCGGCCCACCACCCCACCATCAAAAGCCCTCAACAAATTTCGGATTCCCGTGGGGCGTGTGTCGCCTCCATCCCTATTTCCGACCGGAAGCACCGCCATCATCGCCCGCCGGTGAGTTCTAGCCCAATTCCCCTTCTTCTGGAGCACCCCCACACTCCTCTAGCTCCCCCCAACACCACCTCAGGCTTTCCCTCTCCCCAGTGCCGCCGCCGTGTTGAGTCGGCCACACCGTCGCCGGCTCATCTCCGACCCCCTCGGCCTTCACCGGTCACTGGGCTGAGTTCCCCACACCCGGCCGATGATCATGCTCGCCCGAAGTTCCCCTCTCCCTCACCCGAGTGCCGCCGCCCTTTCTTCCCAAATATGACCACCGCCGCGCCGCCAACAGACTAATGCCGCCTGAGCCGCGCCTCCACTGCCCTCGGGGTCACCTCAGCCTCGAAGTTCCGTTTTCACCATCGGGGAGCCGAGGGTGGCGAGGAGGAGCCATGCGGGAGGACCGGGCTCAGGGAGCTGCGGGCGAGCCGGGCGGTGGTTCTTGCAGCAGCCTTGACCAGCAAGAGAGGAGGAGGCGGCGAGCCGAGAGATGCCGGGCAGGCGGAGAGGCGGCGCTAGGAGGGAGAAGGCGCTAGGAGGAGGCAGCACCATGGAGGAAGAAGGGGGAGATTGGGGGAAGAATGGAAGAGTTGAGGGGATTGCGTGTGTTTGCCAACAGGGGCGCTTGGTGGCGAGGAAAATGATTTTTTCCACCGCACGAAACACCGGTCAAAACCCTCTCGAATGCACGGCGACTTCTTTTCTCCGATTGATACTTGGAGGGTCGTTATATCCGGTATTTCTGTTGAGGGACGAAAATTAATCATCGGGTATAGTTGAGGGACGAACAATGTACTTAACCCAATAAATAAATCATGAGTGGAGTGAAGTACTTCTCAAGTGCAAAATTTTCATGTTCTACTTTCTGCCCAAAGTATGCTGACATCAATGTTCACGTAAAACATTAAATAAACAAACGTGAGTCCAAGACTCAACAAGTACAAATAAACGGCATACGAAACATCATATCAATGACAGATCATTCTCATTATACAACGTATGAAACTTTAAAGTATTGACAGATCGTTCTCATTATCTCAAATATATATGTAAATGTCATGAATGCAATGCAAATCATGCACATGTCTCCACTTCTGCATATACCGGTATAGCTGAGTGTAACACTCGTCGGTGTTCACTCACCCGCATTCTCAAATGCGGAGATCTAGTGTTTGTCTTTTTTCATACGGGGATCTCATTGTCTATATCAAATATGGGGATCTCATTGAAATGAAATGAATAAATGCCATACTTTCCAGTATGCATCATCAATTATGAAAGCATATAAACAATTGGGTATACTCATCATTCACATGAATAATCATAACAACAATCATATAACCAATTTGTACCACCAAACATCCACTATTACTCTAAAATGTACTTGCCTCAACCGTGTGATGGGTGACGACGAGTAGAGGGCTCTAACCCCGATTTCACACCACCACCTGGCATTTGTAAAACATACTGACAATACCATCCAAAAGCACACAACATTGCAATAAAACTATATAGACATATCCGCTCCTTATCGCAACCCAAAACGATACCAATCCTTCCCGAACACCAATCTGTCCAAAACAGAACAGTCACCTTAGAAGAATCATAACATTTGATCTATAGTTCCAGAAATCATGAACTTAGACTTTATGGAATCTACACACATATACCAACAATTTCTTAGGTGATTGAAAGTTCAGATTATTTCGTCTAAACCCTTGTTTTTAACTCCAAAGACAGCTCTGTCATCTTCGGTAACATCGACTTAGAAATTCCATAACTTTTAATTGGTTCATCCAAAAATAGTGATCTAAGACATTCTGGAATCCACAGGGAATTAGGTACCATAATAAATTTAATCTAATTTTTCTATTCTGCAACAAATTTCGCTAACTTAACATTTTCCCCCGACTATTCCCAACAGAAAGTCAGAACTGAATTGCATAAGTCAAAATTCCATAACTCCTATTATACTTGTCCAAAAAATGTGTTCTTGGACTTTCTGGAATCATTATAAAGTCATCTATCTATTTCGTGGAAATCAAAAGTCCAAATGCATCCATTTTCCAATTTTAATTTATATAACTATGCTTGCTGCCCGAAATTAAGGAACTAAACAGGCAGTCTGATTGCAAAAATCATAACTAAAAAACTACTCATCCGATCATCATGAACTAATACTCTAAAGAAAGCTATTAGATTCCTCTACAAATATCTAGGAGGTGAAATTTTCAAATTTCACACCTTTGGAACCCAAATCTATAGTGCAATAGAACCAACAGATTATCGACATATTCAAACAATTCGTACCGACTAGAGGAATCGCTAAACCGGAAGAAACTAAACATTAGATCGTCACCCTTGGAGATCGAGATGAAGAATGTAAAATCCCAGCGAGACTCCTCTAATCTTTCATTCTTACTTTTCTTCTTCTCTCCCCTTCCTCTTCCCTTGCTTCTGCTGGCAGCAACACAAGACAAGGAGGGTGGCGCAAGGGAGGAGATGGCAGTAAGGGCTAAGGGTGGTGGTACTGTAGCACGACGTTGACAATGTAGTACGGCAGTGGCACTGTAGTAGGTGGTACTGTAGCAGAGCTACGGTTTGGTTGTGTTCCCCCCTTGCCTTCTAGTGGGCAACCATGGGCCTTGTGCCACTATGACTGGTTTTTCCCCCACTTGAAAATAGATTGACGACACATTCCTCTCCCAAAAATATGAATTTTATTTCTAATTCTATTTAATTTCAGTACTAATCACTTATGTGTTTTATGTTTAAACGGGATATTACATAACAATCGCAAAGCTGTGACTGCTTGTTGCTAGGTTCAGTTAATCAATTCTATCCATTGCATATCTATAAGCTAGGACACATTATTGTTGCTGATTTCAATTGAAGTAGGTTAGCCAAAGTATCTCGATAAGACTACCTAATCATATAGCACTCCTACTCCAAAGAAAATTCCAAAGGTGATGGCAAAGATTACCTTGCTGCCATACTGTTTTGTGGACACAATGGAGACTGGACCTACTTCTGCTGAATTACAATGGTGAACAAGCATAGAGTCACACAACTTTGGGTTCCTAGCAAAACTAGAACTTGGAAATGTACTAAACTGGCCTCTATTTGGAATAGGCCCTTCTAGGTCATTGTTAGAAATGTTGAATTCAGAAAGGAAGTGAAGGTTCTCCAATGCAGCAGGGATTGCACCTGTCAGATGGTTGTTAGACAAGTCTAACACCTACAGGTTTGTGAGGTTGCAGATCGATTGTGGGACCTCTCCATATAAGTTGTTGAAACTCAAATTGAGTGAAAGTAGTGCTTGCAAATGACCAATCACTGGGGGCATCACACCAGTGAATTTATTCTTACCTAGATTCAGCGCTTTAGCGAAAGCAATGGGTTTGTGGTATTGAAGTGATGGAGACACATAAACAGGCAACTGAAAGGATAAGGATGGTGGTTCTGATAAAAGATATATCTGGTTTGAACTAGATTTGGCTGTAGTTAGAGATAGAGTTGTATCCTAACTACTTTGATGTAATCTACAATCTATTGTAACTATGTAACCATGATGATTGTGTTTGATCATCCTGTACATGGCATATATAAAGAGAAGAGGGAGACTACCGAGTTCGGTGTCAAGCAACCCAAAACATACAATCTCATCTAGTTAATCTTTTATGGTATCAAAGCTTTCTAACATCTCCAACGAGATGTCTTTGACCACAAGCCTCGAAAGCGATTCCGCAGGTCATCTTGCCGCACCCTCATTTGCATCCATGGTGACTGTCGCGGACAACTACATGCTGTGGAAGGCTCAGGTCACGGCAACCCTGAGGGCTCATGCCATGCTTGGCTATGTCGACGGCACTATCGCCAAGCCGGGCGCCATGGTCGCCCAGATCGTTGGCACTGAGACTTCGCAGGTACCTAATCCTGCTCATCAGGTATGGGTGCAACAGGATCAGCTCATCTGAAGTGCTCTCCTCACGTCCCTGACCAAGGACCTTATTGCCCAAGTGCATCTGCTAACCACCGCACGAGATGTGTGGAGTGCACTGGAGCGAATGTTTTCTTCACAGTCGCAGGCGAAAGTGATGCAAATTCGTCTCCAACTAATGAACACGAAGAAAGGAGATTCTACTATAGCCCAATACTTCCATAAGATGAAGCAGTTCACCGACACACTTGCCGCCATTGGCGAGCCTCTCGAGGACTCCGAGATCATCATCTATATCCTGACAGGACTCGATGCAGACTGGAATCCGCTCGTCACGTCGGTCACAACCATGACTGATCCCATGACCCTGAGCGATTTCTATGCTCATCTCCTGAGCTACAAGATTTGTGCGGGGAAGCAAAATGAATCTGTCATGCTGGATGACTCCTCCGTCAACGTTGCCTCCCACGACAACACAAGCAGAGGCAACAGACAAGGCAGCAAGAAGAACTGGAAGAACCGCAAGGGCAACTCCAGGACCTACCAAGGTTTCAACAATGGTGGCGAGCGTGGCACTGATGGCCATGCAGCATCACGCGGCACTGATAATCGCTTCTCCCGTGTCAACGAGGGGCATCCGATGTGCCAGATATGCGGCAAAATGGGTCACACGGCTCTACGCTGCTACCACCACTTCGACCTACCAGGAGGAGTCACATACACCGACGACCTACACCGTGGATACCAATTGGTATGCAGACTCAGGCGTGACGGATCATGTCACGTCGGAACTTGACAAATTGAGCGTCAAGGAGCGGTACAACGATAATGATCAAGTCCACACCGTCAACGGGTCAGGTATGGGTATAGCTCACGTTGGACATTCACAGATTTCCACACATAAAATACCCTTGCAACTCAATAATATTCTTCATGTTCCTCAATCTAGTCATAGCCTTCTTTCTATTCATAAGTTAGCCTCTGATAATTAGGTTTACTTTGAATTTCATCCTGATGTCTTCTTTATTAAGGATCCAGCCACGGGTGATGTTCTGCTTAAGGGTCATTGCAGGGGGGCTATACCAGATTCCGTCCAGTCGTGTCAACAAGCAAGCTCTTAGTGTCACCAGACCTTCATCTAAAGATTGACACTCCAGACTTGGTCATCCTTCGTTTGCTATCGCTCAGCGAGTCATAGATTCCAATAAACTATCGTGCTCTTCCAAACACGACAATCGCATGTGTGATGCTTGTATGCAGGCAAAGATTCATTAATTGCCTTTTTTCCTTGTATACTATTGTGTCTAGTGCTCCCCCTTGAACTTGTGTGTTCGGATGTTTTGGGGCCGGCTTGAACATCCATACAAGGATTCAAATATTATGTCAGCTTTATTGATCACTCCAGCAAACTTACTTGGGCTTACTTGTTGAAGAACAAATCTGATGTATTCAAAATATTCATGCAGTTTTAGGCTCATGTTGAGCGCATCCTTGACAAGAGAATCTTGTGTGTTCAGACAGATTGGGGAGGGGGATATAAAAAACTCCACCTGTTCTTCACACAACTTGGCATATCACACCATGTATCATGTCCACACACACACCAACAGAACGGTGTTGCCGAACGAAAACATCGACATATTGTCGAGACTGGTCTCGCACTCTTAGCCCATTCCCAGGCTCCACTCCGATCTTGGGATGATGCTTTTCTATCTGTGTGTTTCCTTATAAATCGTCTTCCTAGTCGAGTCACTAACTTTGAAACTCCACTAGAAAAACTCTTTGGAATCAAACTAGACTACACTTTTCTGCGTACCTTTGGATGTGCATGTTGGCCGCATCTGTGAGCTTACAATGCTCGCAAGCTTGAATTCAGGTCCCATCGTTGTGTGTTCATCAGGTATAGTAGTCTTCGTAAGGGCTACCGATGCTTAGACACTTCCACTGGCAGAGTCTATATCTCAAGAGATCTCGTGTTTGATGAAAAAGTGTTCCCTTTTGCCTTAGACACCACCAATCCAGCCATACATACATGCATAACACATTCATCATTGCTTCTACCTTTTGTCACAATCCCTTCTGTGAATGCTCCATGTGAACTTGAAAATACCCATGTGATACCTCTGTGTACTAACCCTGGCAGTGCAGATAGTTTGGGTGCTTCTTCAACTGCAGCAGATTGAACCATGATGACCACGCCTCCATGCAGCATCATAGCAGCCGATCTAGCTAGCGTGCATGCAGACGTGGGTGCTGAGGAGGTGGACGTGTCTGCACCAAATGATGGGCAGCTCCTCCCTACGGCACGGCCGATGCACCCCATGACGACATGGCTTCGCGATAACACCCAGAATCCCTGGCGGTTCACCAATGGGACAGTGTGCTACGATACAGCACGTCCACGTCGTGCTCTGCTGAGTCACACAGAGGACGGCATTCTAGATGAACCAACTGATCTTGAGGAATCCCTTGCTCATCCGCAATGGTGCAAGGCTATGGATGTTGAGTTTAGCGCTCTACTGAAAAATGAAACGTGGCGACTGGTGGCACCAAAGAAGGGAGCAAATGTGATTGATTGCCGCTAGGTGTTTAAGGTGAAGAAGAAGGCAGATGGTACACTGGATAGATGCAAGGCACGGTTAGTAGCAAAAGGCTACGGGCAGCGGTATGGCCTCGACTATGATGACACCTTCAGTCCAGTCGTGAAACCAGCCACCATCCGGCTAATTATGTCCATTGTCATCTCGAAGGGCTAGAGTCTGAGGCAGTTAGATGTCCAACATGCATTCTTGCACAACTATCTCGAGGAGGAGGTGTTCATGCGCCAAGTTCCTGGGTATGAAGAAAAACGGTATCCTCACTATGTATGCAAGTTGGATAAAGCTTTGTATGGGCTAAAATAGGCGTCTCGTGCATGGTATTCGAGGTTAAGCTCCAAACTACAAGAACTTGGGTTCGTGCTATCCAAGACTGATGTGTCTTTGTTCATCTACACCAGCCAAGGTATCACGATTTATATGATCATATATGTCGATGATATCATAGTTGTCGGTTCCTCTGATGATGTTGTTAGCACTTTGCTGCGCCAACTTTAAGAAGAATTTGCCGTTAAGGACCTCGACAGGCTGCACTTCTTCCTGGGAATTGAGGTTGTGCATGGAGAAAAGGGTGTGAAGCTGTCTCAATGCAAGTACATAGAAGATGTGCTGACCCGAGTCGGGATGCAAGATTGCAAGGATGTTACAACGCCTATGTCCGCCTCAGAGAAGTTGTCAAGAACAAATGGTGAGCCTCTCTCCCATGGCGATGCTTCCAAGTACAGGAGCATCGTCGGTGCACTACAATACCTGACACTTACTAGACCTGACATCTCCTTCTCGGTAAACAAGACCTGTCAGTTTCTTACTGCGCCCGCAAGCTCTCATTGGATTGTCGTCAAACGAATTATTCGCTATCTCAAGCTCACTTCGGCCACTGGAATGCTGATACAGAAGTCATCCTCCAATCTCGTCAGTGCGTTCTCGGATGCTGACTGGGCCAGGTGTTCGGATGATCGGTGTTGGACCTGGATTTCGCAAATCCAAATCCTCTATGAAAACACTGTGCTATTCCCTGGATCAGTAGTAAGCACTCACAGATTACATCACTGAATTGATTTTTACATGGCGTGAACTAAACCATTCAGTATATTACAAACATCAGAGTGCCATAGACCGCGTCGGGTCGAGTTTTACAATAAGGGCCGAACAGGCCAAATTGATTACATTACAAAAGTAGCGGAAGCTGTAGCGAAAGCAAAAGGGTAGAGCTCATCTCTCCACAGAACAGCGATCGGGGTAACACAGGTACTGATGATATTAACCAAGGGTTTGGATAATATCGGTTGTACGCAAGTAGCGAATGAGCCAGCTAGATTGAGGTGAGACCTAGACTAACAAAACTAAACTACTCTTCATCATTTCTTTGTCCCTCGACTTCTGGGTCCTCGTAATAGGCATAATCTCCTTGATCCGCATGATCTGAAGGGTTTGGGGGAAAGAGCGAGAATGAGCACAATTTCCGTGCTCGCAAGCCAACACACAAGATGCAATATACATGCAAGGCTTAACAAGGATGGCTCGGGTTCTTTTAGTTGCTAAAGCAATGTTTTCAATTATCATAATTACAAATTCCTACCACTTAGCATTTTAACCAATTTTTATTTTATTAAAGAGAGTAATTGTGCAATATTTATATTAGCAGAGGTTCCCTCCACCTTATGCATACTTTTGATCGGGGTTATCCCCATTTATTAACACCACTGAGTTGGACGACTCAGGAAAAATCCAATCTCAGGGCTAGGTGAGCCCGACCTGATTTTCATCCCACCCACAAAGGTTTTTGAAATAGAACTAACTCTAGTAAGTTCCCATATCCGCCTTTGACCGTAGGCACGGCTGTTTAAACAGTTTAGACTCTACAGAGGTTGTACACTGTATCCATAAAATATAATAAACTCGTTGCCTCACATGATTCCTTGGTCATGTAGTTGAGAGATCATCACAGTAACTTTTCAAATTATCTCACCCCTTCCGTCATCTTACCCATATGAGGTTACGCCTATACGTTGTGCGAGATGTTCACCTCAGTGACTAGCGTAGTTGGACTACACCATAGCAATTGGCAACTACACCTTGCATCGGTGTTCCCTTCAAGCCGAACGTATCCTGAGCTTGCACTCCCTTATTACCCCTCCAGCGAGATGACTTTCAGGGTTCAATAAATTTACTAAGCCAAGTTGCACTTTGCAAACTTGTGGTTGTACTTGTTTTACACGGGAGGTCATGACAATATTAAGTCCTTAATCCATCCAGGCGGTTCATACCACATACCAACCACTCTCGTGATCCGACGGCACCCACCACCATTCCATCCGTCCAAATGTGGTAATAGCAAGTTATTAGGGTTTTAAGGAGTAAAACCAATTTATCTTATTTACTTCAGTCATGGACCTCCAATGACTATCCAAAACCATTTCATATTTGAAGAGACGATGATTAGGGCATTTTAATGCCCTAGTACTTAAGCAAGACTAGCATGTCGCTTAAGTACAACCTATAACTAGTAATTATCACATAGTTACTAGGGTGACATGGAATAATAGATTCAATTGCCAAAGGATGGTATAATAATTAATTAATTATCAAATGGGTATTTAACTACCTTAAGATTTAATATACATTTGATTAAAGAATTAAAGCATGCAATTTTGGTAATTTAAATGAATATAATTTACGTAAAATGTATGCTCAAAATGATCAAAGTATCGACTCACCTGGATCGAAGGTAAGAGAGTCTTGGCAATCTTGTGCTTGATCAAAATGGAGGTCTCCTGCTTCTTCAAACCCTAATCGGATGAGCGTACCGGAAAAAGGACCAAAAAGCAAAGAGAGCAAATAAATACTAAAGAAATAATAAATGAACTCCAAATTAAATAAGACTAGTGCCATTAGCAAGGTCTTGAATTTAGACAAATTTAGAAACAAAAAAACACTAGAATCGGAGTTATAACGGAGGAGAACGGAGCTTCCGAAGTTTTAGTTTTGAGCACTGCTAGCTTCGAGTACTGTTGTCATCAAGTACCTGGTCGACAAAGGGGTATCGACTACGTGGTCGAAAAGGGTTTCAACTACGTGGTCGAAAAAGGGTTTCGACTACGCCACTACCTGGTCGTGGACGTGGTCGTAGACATAATCGGAAGGAGGCTTCGACTACGGGACGTGGTTGAAAAGAACAAGAGGGAAAATAGGGCACTGGGAAGGGAGCTTACCAAGATCGAGAGAGAGGTCGGAGGAGGTTGGTGGACGGCGAACAGCGGTGGGGAAGCTCGTGGTCGGAGATGTCGGAGGATGGCGATGAAGGAGTCGGTCGGAACTAAAGGAGAAGAGGAACAGCGGTGGCTCCTACGACAATGATGGTGGTCTCGGTGAAGCAACGACGCCAGGGGAAAAGAACAGGCGCATGAGCACCAGGATGGTCCAAGGAACTCACCGGAAGCGACAGTGAAGCTTGGGGATGCTTGAGGCGAGCTGGCGTCGGTGATCGCTGTGGCGGTGAGGTGGGTGACGCGGAGGGCTCGCTGGGGAGGGAGAAGATACTCGGGGCAGTTTGGGGGTGACTTCGGGGTGTCGAGGAGGTCCTCCTGGTGGCGGCGATTGGGCTGAGGCAGCAAGGAACTCGGTCGGCGATGGAAGGGGGTGATTCGACCGGAGGTGGAGAAGAAACCAAATCCGGGCGATTCTTTGGGGATACTTACCAGTCAGCGAAGGGGGCGAAGAGGGGCAAGGGGAGGCTCGAAGCTCCTTTTATAGCCGGGGAAGGGAGAAAGAGCCATTGAGGAGCTCGGGGTGGCGCACGGTCCCGAGGAGTCAAGCGAGGGGCTCTGCAGCACAACGACTTGTGCGTCCCAGGCAAGTGGGAGCGGCTAGGCGACGAGACAAGGTGACGCGGGCGCGCGTATGCAAACGCAGCGCACGAGCGCTGACATGAGCACGGGCTGGCGACGTGACGTTGTGGGCGTGGCCAGAGCAGGTAGGAGCTACAAGAGTGCGCATGCGCAAGCGCAGCATGGTCCGGGTGCTCTGTAGCGTGGCGAGGGTGAGCTGAGCGACAAGACCGAGCAAGGCTTGTTGTCGTAGGCAACGCAGAGGTGAGTGTGGCGACGACTTGCGTGACCAAAGTAGGTGGCGGAGGCGACGCGAGCAGGGACGAGACGCACGAGGGCGCGGCCAGAGTGCACGGGGCGCTGCAGTGGGCATGGGCTACCAAGAGAGAAGAAGGAGGGGAAGGGGGGCTTGGGCCAGTAGGGGAAGCTGGGCCAGGCCAAGAGAGCGGAGGAGAGGTGGGCTAAGCCCAAAAGGAATTGGACCAAGCCCAAAGGGAGAGGGAGAAAGTGGGTTGAGCCCCCAAGAGAGGGGTTTTGAATTTGAGGTAGAAGCTAGAGATTTTGAAAATACAACTTAAGTTGAAATAAGTTTTCGAAACCAGCCAACAAAAACAAATACTAATTACAATCCGAAAAAGAGACTGTTACAATCGGTGATCCACTGGGGGATATGCTGTGTTTCTTGGTGCTAACCTGATCGCCTGGAGTTCGAGAAAGCAAAGCACTGTCTCACGATCGAGTACAAAAGCTGAGTACAAAGCTTTGGCCAACGCTACAGCTGAGGTTATTTGGGTGCAGTCTCTGCTTCGTGAGTTAGGAATTTATCAGTCCAGACCGCCGAGCCTGTGGTGCGACAATTTGGGTGTCACCTATCTTTCTACCGATCCAGTGTTTCACACCCGTACAAAACATATTGAGGTGGATTTTCACTTTGTCAGAGAGAGGGTGGCGCAGAAGCTATTGGAAATTTGGTTCATCTCTTCTCAAGGTCATATTGCAGATATATTTACAAACCCATTAGCTGTTCGACCGGTTGCTAATCTTAGACACAATCTCAACCTTGGATGTGGCTGACATTGAGGGAGACTGATAAAAAATATATCTGATTTGAACTAGATTTGGCTGTAGTTAGAGATAGAGTTGCATCCTAACTACTTTGATGTAATCTACAATCTGGTATAACTATGTAACCGTGATGATTGTGTTTGATCATCCAGTACATGGCGTATATAAAGAGAAGAGGGAGACTAGCGAGTTCGGTGTCAAGCAACCCAAAACATACAATCTCATCTAGTTAATCTTTTAGGTTCTACATAGGCTGTCGATTTTAGCATTGGCATCTCCATCAATGCTGCTGGGATTTCCCCTGTAAGACTGTTATTGGATATGTCTAGATAGAATAGGAAGCTTAGGCTATTGATCCAGGGAGGTATTGGCCCACTGAGCTGGTTGTTGTATAAAAATAACCCTTCCAAATGTTTGAGCTTTGATAGCCAATAAGGTATTTTTCCAGACAATGAGCAATCAGCTATGGAAAGAGCCTTAATATTTTGAAAACCATCAATTGTTTCATCTTCTGGCATGTCCTCACCCTGGAAGTTGCTCCCATTAGCAAAGTAACGAGGCTCCTGGAGCTCTTGAGTACATGAATTGCATTTGTGATATTTGTAAAGGAGTTGTTAGTAAGTGATAGGAAACTGAGGGACATGAGATTGCTTATTCTCGGTGAAAGTTGACCGTGGGAGTTGTTGGAAGATAGCCGCAGCGCAGTAAGATTGCTGCAAGAGTAGAGGCTCTCTGGAACTGTACCAGTGAATTTGTTGAGCATAAGATCTAAAACTTTTAGATTGGGTAAGGTGGAAAACTTCACCTTTGTGAGCTCTCCGCAGAAGTTGTTGGCCCTGAGGATGATGGTTGTGAGATTTGAACATTTTCTCAGAGCTGACGGAAGCTCTCCAGACATGTTGTAGTCTAAGTAAAGCTTCTCCAGCCTCTCGAGCTTCCCAACAGAATCTGCGGTCTGGCGCACGGGTGCCGGAGGCTAGGGAAGAAGGCCCGGTGATACGTCCTTCCGCGGTAAATCTTTCGAAAATCTTGTAGAAATAATTTTTGGAGATGTGTAGAATCTTTCCAATCTGCTGTTGTCGTAGCTCTAATGTGTCTAATTTCCTGCCAATGCATGTGCAGAAAATATGATGTTTGTGAAGGACTTGGAATTGATGTGTTGTGCGTTGCAAATTTCGCAATCCTTTTACGACAGGCCCTAAGTTATGGGTTTTACTTGTGTACTCGTAATTCAATATTTTACATTCTACTGTTATCCATGTTAAGGGTATTTGTGGTATTTTCTTTGTACTAGAGTTTAGTCTTGTGTCCCCTTTTGTACTCTATATATATTGCTCATTGGACTTCATGAATACACACACATTATTCATATCATGGTATCAGAGCAAAGGTTAAAACTCTAGACTCCAACCTAGCCTCTAGACTCCGACCACTTCCGCTGCTCGCCACATTAGTCAGTCTTTTAGAAGCAGCAACAACATCTTTCCTTCTTGCTTTGGATCTAGATCCATGTCTGGATCCGTCACCGCTAGGGCAATTCACTTATACTTCAACCCGATCCTCTGGCACATTCTACTGTTATCATTTAGCAAACAAACCAAAATGATGAAATTAAAAGTTACACGAACGAAGTTCCAACAAGATTTACTCTCTTTTTTTGACACATTTAGACTGCTTCACTTCAAATCACCTTACACAGTCACATACTTTTACATCACCAAATTGATCACTCCTCGTCCATGAATCCCTCCAAATACATCTTTTTCTTTAAGCACTAGTAGTAGCTACACATTTTTTTAGATAATAGAAGAGAAAACATCTCCCAGCCTCTGTATCTAAGGATATGCACAGCCCAAAGTTTATTACAATTACATAAGAATTCTTAACCTGGCTACACAGTAGTCCCATAAACCATAATGAAGCGGCAAAACAAATACCGCAAAAACATAAACCAACTACACATGGGAACTACTAGTAGGAGCTACACATGGTTCACAACTATACGGAGTTTGTTCGTTACAGATGTTGCTAACCCTGGATAGCAGCCAAATCTTACCAAAACCATCATAAACCCATGTGGGAACTGAAGTAGGACTAGCCAAAATACATTGATAAGACTATCTGATCATATAGCACCCCTACACAAAAAAACGCACCAAAGGCAATCACAAAGACGATGATTGTGATTTCGTCAATTTGTTTTGCAAAGATGGCTGTCCTGTTGTGTTGTTTCTTGGAGATCAATGGTGTTGCAGCTGAACCGCAACGGTTTACAAGCATAGGACCACACAATTTTGGGTTGCCATCAAAGCTAGAATTCGGGAATGTGCTAAGCTGGCCTTCAGTTGGAATTGGACCTTCTAGGTCATTATTAGAAATGTTGAATTGAGAAAGGAAGTGCAGACTGCTCAGTGCCGCTGGAATTGTACCAGTGAGATGATTGCTGGACAAGTCAAGCACCTGCAGGTTCGTGAGGTCACAGATCGGTCGTGGGATCTCTCCAGATAATTTGTTGCAACTCAAATTGAGTGAAACGAGCGCTTTCAACTGACCAATCTCCTTGGGGATCACACCAGTGAAGTTATTGATGCCTAAATTTATCACTTTAGGGAAAGCACTTGGCATGCGGTATATAAGGGAAGCACTTTAGTTACATAAACAGGCAGCTCGAAGACCATTGATGCTACCCTGTCTGTTTGTAGCATTGGCATCTCCATTAAGGCTGTTGGAATTTCCCCTGTAAGGCTGTTGTTTGATATGTCTATATAGAAGAGGAACTTTAGGCTGCTCATCCAGTCAGGTATTGGTCCAGTTAGTTGATTGTTTTGTAAAAATAACATCTTCAAATTCGTGAGCTTTGATAACCAACGAGGTATGTTTCCTGACAATGAACAATCACGTAGGGAAAGAGTCTGAAGATTCTCAAAACCATCAATTCTGTCATCATCTGGCATGGCCTCGTGCATGAAGCTGTACCCAATTAACAAGGTGGTGAGGTTCCTGCAACTCCTAAGGATCTGAAGTGCACTTGTGATATTTGTAAGAGAGATGTTAGCAAGTGATAGGAATGAGATATGCTTCAGATTGCCTATTCTTCCTGACAGCTGCTGACCATGGAAATTATTGGAAGATAGCCGTAATGCAGTTAGATTGCTGCACGAGTAGATGCTTTCTGGAATTGTTCCAGTGAAGTTGTTTAAGTAAAGATCTAAAGTTTTTAGATTGGGTAGGCTGGAGAAGTTGACCTTGCCGAGCTCTCCCCAGAAGTTGTTACTCCTGAGGTCGACGTTTAGGAGATTTGTGCAGCTGCCCAAAGTTGATGGCAGCTCTCCTGACAAGTTGTTTTCATTCAAATGGAGCTCCTCCAACCTCTTGAGCTCACTTATAGAATCTGGGATATTGCCACTGAGCCCATTCCCTCCAACATCAAGGGTGATCAGATTTGTGAGCTTGATTATGCCATTGAGTGCTCCTTCTAACTGATTGTTAGGTAAAGAGAGGTGCTCTAACGAGGTAACATTGAAGAGCTCATGTGGAAGAGTCCCACTGAGGTTGTTGCGGCCAGCGCTGAGCAATGTCAGTATGGAGCAATTACCGAGCCCTGGAGGGACGCTTCCACTGAATTTGTTGTAACTGAGTTCAAGGACAGCAAAGAATGGTGCGCTGACACAGAACGAAGTTGGTATCTGCCCAGTAAAGCTGTTGTTGCTGGCATTGAGCACAATCAAATTGCTCATCGCCTCCCATGTGGTGGATGGAAACTGTCCTGTAAATGAATTGCTCGAAATGTTTAGTACCTGCAGAGGCCGTCCAGGGGTTGAAGATGGCAGTTCACGCAGGCCTCCTGTTAGGTGGTTAAAGCTGACGTCAAGGAGAATGATGCTGCTGGAGGACACCAGTTCCAGCGGTAGATCACCGGACAACGAGTTGTGCGACAGGTTGATGCGCAGCAGGCCGGTCAGGTTGCCAAGGGACGCTGAGATGTGCCCCTCAAGGCTCCTAGAAGCCAGCAAGACATCGGTGACCATTCTATCTGGACTGCAGGTGATGCCTTCCCATGTGCAGCAATCTGTGGCATTCTGCCACGACACGGTGAGGCCATCGTCGTGGGAGAGCCCAGCGAGGAACTGGAGCAAGGAGCTCTTCTCCTGCTCGGCGCATGAGATGGCGAAAGAGGGCAAGGAGAGCAGCAGCACAAGAGCATGGCCAAAGAAAGGCATGGCTAACATGCTGGTTTTGTTGTTGGATGAAGAATGGGGTAATGGCTTCATGGTTTTCCTCATGACACTATCAACACTGTTCTTGAAGGCGTGTAATTTGGAGCGATACTTGTCCAGTGTATGTACATGGTTGAAGGCTTGAAGCATAAGGTAGCTAAAGTGTGGAACAGGTGGCAGAGGGTAATAAAATCTGAGAGCGACGTACCTTCTTGACTTAAATGTCGAGTCGGTGTAACAACATAGTCAGTCTCGGATAGTTGACGGAAGAAGAGTAGTGGGTGGAGCTGTAGGATGGTACTAGATAGAGCTGTAAGATGAGTTCTTGCGTATCTATAAAAAAAATAAAAACTTGTTGATGAAGGTGAAAAAAATCCTTAAACTATTTATACAAAATTTCTCCAAAAACTTATAAAACCGTTTGTTTGAAGTACAAACTAGAAGAGTCAGAGTGTAACTGAGGAATCGAGCCAGCTACGTCAGCAGCCGCGTCCTACGATCAGGAGGTCTCGGGTTCGCCTGTAGTTATTTCTACTAGCTGCCCGCGCGCGCTGTTCGGCGCGCCGAGAAACCAGCGCACCGGTGGGCCCCGCAACATGGAGCGAAGCCCAAAAAAACGCGGGTGAGCGACCCCCTCGACGCGCGGAAAAGGCAGCGAAGCTCACGTCGCGCGTGGGGCCCGCGCGTGGGGCCCACACGTGGAGTAGACGGCGCGCTCGGCTCGCGCGTCTGCAAAAGCATCGGCTGATCGAACAGCAGAGAAAGCCATCAAAAGACGATCCGACGGCTGAAACATTTTTGTCGACGTGGCCTATCTCGCGTTGCCTCAAACTCGCTCGCAATTATACCGAAAACTCGCTCGCAATTATACCGAAGGATTCTCCCCGGCCAAAGTGTCGGCGGAACCTAGGGAGCAGCGGGCTGGGCGCACATGCAACAGACAGACGCAGCAGGCAACAGCGCTAGAGGTTAAGGCGGTGGGCCCTGCGGACATGCTGCTGGCGTAGGAGGCACTCATGAAGTTGGCGGAAGGCTCCGGTTTGGGAGGTCAAGGCAGAGGGTCCCATGGCAGTGGTCCCCACATGCCTGCCTGCTCTGGTGGGGCGGCTATTCCGGTCTCTTTTTCTACTCACGTCCACATGCATGCAACCTCAGGCCAAGGCAATGACTCGGGAGGTCAAAAAGCCACGTCCCATCGACAGAAGGACAGCGACGTGGGAGTTTCAGGCGGCCGCTCCCATCGGCAGCAGGGGGAACCGTCTGGTCTGGAGTGTGGCCGGCCCACGGATCAGGGTGGCGGATCAGGCACGGTTCGACGGGTATTCATGCTGTGTCGGATCAGTACGAGCCTGTTTGACCCGTCGGGCCAGATGTAGCCCGTTTGACCCATGAGAACAAAAAAATCCAAAACAAATCCAGAAAAAATAGAAAAATGTGTAGAATTCAGAAGTAGACATGAAAATTAAAAAAATTGAGACAATCATATTGAAAATGTAACAAAGAGCTTTATTGATGTCCAACTGGCTGCCTCGTTAAAACCTTTGCTAAGTAAAAACTCAAAATGAGAAAACCTTTGCAAAGGAAAAAGAGTACAGCCTATAGCTCTACAATTCTACATACATGATACATCTTTGTTCTATGTGTTTGTCATTGTCTAAGTATAGATTTTCTAACACCTCACAATTCCGGATTTTCCATAGAGTGTTGTGTTCGTGAATCAGCTTGTTCCCAATCCTTCACAATTAGAAGGATTTCTACCATCTCACTTGTGAAACTTGTTCTTCTCTCCTCCAATATCCTTCCAAAAAGACTGAAAGCAGACTCGGAGGAAACCGTAGAGACAGGAACAGTTAACACATCACGTGCAAGTATGGATAGCACGGGATATGTTAACTTATGGGCTTGCCACCATTGCAAGATGTCGAAGCCTTCTGAGTTGAAATCCACCGTATCACTGTCCAGATAGATGGATAGTTCTCCGCTCCTTGTGGGTCTTGGTGGCGAAAGGTGTGTTGTGTAGAAGAAGAAGAACCCTAGACTGACTCGGAGAAAGAGGCACCGAAGATCGCGCCCCACATATTTATCTTCCCACTTGAGGTGGGGGCTACTGGAGGTTGTTGCGAACGGACTCCCCGGAACTTATTTTCATACCTTTGGTAAACCTCGTATAACCGAGAACGAACTTCTGCAAAATAGTTAGTATAGTCTAGCCCCGTAGCATCACTAAGAAGATCAAATACAGTACCAAATGCATCAATTTTAGCCCTATGATCTAAAAGAAATGCAAATGCATATAGGTAAGTGATTTCTCTCCAATATTTAAGGTATTTAGATTTCATGGAAACAACAGTATCGCGTAAAACTATGTCATTTTCAAACATTTTCAATTGAGTAGCAATCTGTAAAATAGTATGCACAATGATAGGAGATGTTGGATAGTAGACAGTGGACAAAGCAACAGTTGCCTCATAAAAAATTTCTAAAAACGACAGTACCTTCTCAGCAACGAACCAATGTTGCTCAGTTAATAGCATAGTACCATCATTGCTAGGATAGTGCGTTTGAATAAATACAGAAAAAGTGCTCTTGTATAGTAAAAGATTCTTAAGCATGAGGTAAGTAGAGTTCCACCTTACCGGCATGTCCAAACCGAACTTTCTTGGACGTACACCCATCGCCCTGCAGAAGTTCTTATATTGTGCTATTCTTACGTTAGAATTATTCAAGAAAGAAATCGCATCGCGAAAAGCTTTAATATACTGACTCAACCTCTTTAAACCACATTTGACTATAAAGTTGATAATATGACAAGCGCATCATTGATGTAACAGGAAGGAATCGGCATATGTACTCAACACTGGAGTAAGAATGTCCATGGCCCTAGAATTTGAAGCGGCGTTGTCTAAAGTAATTGCGAATATTTTGTTCAGAAGACCAAAGTCTTCCACGACTTTGATAATACTGATTCATAATATTCTCCCCGTGTGTGCTACATCAATTAATTTCAAACCTATAATCCTTTTCTCCGTTACCTAGTCGTCATTAATATAATGCGCAACTACACTAAGGTAATCCTCTCTAGCCCGACCACTCCATATGTCCGATGTCAGGGCCACCGAAAATGTGCACGTACTAAATAGTTCCTTTATTTTATTACGACGTTCATTATAGTATTTCACTAGATCCCTAGTTGTTGTCTGGTCTAGAAACGAAAGTAAATCTAGGATTATGCGCAGTCCTAATGTAATTTTGGAAAGAAGCAGACTCGTCAAAGCCTAACGGTAAATCCTCAGAAGCAATTAAACGACAGAGAGATTGGCGGGATACCTGAGGATCGTAGTCCCAGCTAGATACCGTACCGTCGGGGTTGTATTGCAGCTGCGTCTGCCTCATCGCCAATCCTTGCTTGGTTCGACACCTTGTAGCATGTCTAATCAAGTGCCCCGTTCCACCTGTAGACTTTGCAGACAATTCATGGCGATAAATTTTACAAATAGCATATGATACCTCATTTCCCGCTGCGTCTTGCCTGGTTGTCTTGTCGAAATTCTCCCACACTCCCGATGTAGACGGCCTCGACCTCTTTGCTCCGGTTGCCGTTGAGCCTGATGCTGACGTGGAGGCTGATGACGGAACTCCACCTTGCTCCTCTGGTGAAACCTCTAGTTGGTTTGAGGCAACCGCAGCAGCAGCCGCCTCCATAGACGCAATTTCGTCCGATGAAAGTCCGAACTCACTAAGAGCAAAGTCATCGTAAGGACTGCCCATAACGCGCAAAATCGAAAATAACACTATTACTACTTTAATCTTAGCATACTAATAACTAACAATAAAAGTATTACAAAAATAGTATTGTACCTCTTTCGCTGACTTGTTGACGAAAATTGAAATTTCCAAATTTTGGCACAAATTTTTTGAATTTTGCCAAATTAGCTCAACACGGATTTGAATTTGCACAACACAATTTCAAAGAGAGAATAGAGAATAAAGGAGTGCTGAATGAGGGGAGGGTATGGTGCCTATTTATAGAAAACATTTTGGATTTTTTTTTAAATTTTTTTGCTATTTTTTAAGCCCACAGCAGTCAAAAACGGTAAAGAAAAGGGTAAAAAAACCCCACAACGGTCAAAATTTTCGGGCCGGGCACGGCCCGATCGCCCTGCTCCCTTCTTCATCTCCCCTAACCAGCCTCGCCCTAACTTTGCCTCAGGCCTCACCGACCCGCCCCGTCCCCGCCTTCTCGCCTCCCGGCTCACATGACCCATGCCTTCTCGCCTCCCGGCTCCCATGACCCGCCGCCTCCTCCCGGCTCCCGTGACCTGCCGCCTCGAGGCTCCTCCCATGCCCCGCCGAGGAGCCCGCCTCCTCACCTCTGGAGTGGAGGCCTCACATGACCTGACCGCCATGAGCCTGCCTCGGAGCCTCCCAGTGCCCGCTGCCGTCGCGTCGACGACCCGACACCGCCTCGTCGACCTCTGCTAGCTCCTTGCTTCCTCTCCTCTCCCACGCACCTGCCGCTGCTGCCTCAGTCTGCAGGCGACGGCGACCTCCTTCCTCCTCCGCCGTCGACACACCACCATCGCCTCCTCCTCCGCTCGCTCCGGCCGCACTGCACTGCACCGCGCCGCCCGTCGCCCGCCTCCTCCTCCTCTCTGCTCGGCCAGAAGAAAGTGCGCCAGAACGCCCTCCTCCTCCTCCGCTCCGCCCTCCGGCGACATCGTCTGGTTCGCCTTTCCGCTCAAGATAAAGACTGCGCGTCTTGCGCCGACTCCGCTTCTGCCTCGGCCCCTCGCCTCCTGGCTCGTCTCCCTATTGCGGCCAGCCGGCCGTGCGGCGTGCCATGCTCATGCCGTCTTGCAGCACTGCACCGCAAGACCGCTCGGTCTTGTGTTGCCGCCGCCCACCGCGTCCGAGGTGGCGGCCGAACCTGCACACCGGTATCGTGTCGGTCGCACGGCCCATGAACGATCTTGGCGTCGTGCTGGGCCGGGCCTCTGATGCCATGCTTCGTCTTGGCCCGTTTGGCCCGCCCATCCGCCACTCTACTTCGTAATGATGCCTCCAAGAAGGGATACGATTCATGTCATCGTCGCCGGATCCAACCAGCGAAGGTCAGATCAGGAGTTTTCACTCTGGAGCTCAGGTACCGGTTCTCCAAAGCAACGCCTTCAAGAAGGTAACGCCGATGTCTTTGCCAGATCCAACCAGCGAAGGTCAGATCAAGAGTTTTCACCCTGGATCGAAGGTACCAGCGCTCTATCAATGGCAGTAAACTTGAATTTAGAAATAAAATTGATGGTTGTGGTAACTGCATACCTTTATGGAAACTTGGATTCAGACATTTATATAAAGGTACGTGAAGGTATCTTTGTCCCAAACCAAGATAGAGCAAATAGAAATCTGTACAGTGTGAAACTCAGGAAGTCACTATATGGACTTAAACAATCAGGCAGGATATGGTGTAATCGCTTGAAGCGACTTTCTATGCAAGAAAGGCTACACGAACAATGAGGATTATCCCTGTGTTTTTATACGACGATCTCAGGATGGATTTTGTATAATCTCAGTATATGTAGATGATTTTAATATCATCGGGACCCTGAAAGATATTAAGAAAGTAAGCTCTTACCTGGAGTCGGAGTTCGAAATGAAAGATTTTGGTAAAACCAAATATTGCTTAGGCTTACAGCTTAAGCATGCCCCTGAAGGGATTTGTGCATTAGTCAACCTACACTTAGAAGGTGTTAGAAAGGTTCGACTTTGAAAAGGCATACCATTTGAAAGTGCCAATGGTCGGGAGATCTTTACAGCAAGACAAAGACCCGTACAAACCTAGAGAAGAGGGGGAGGAAGTCCTGGGACCGGAATTCCCATACTTAAGTGCAATAGGAGCACTCATCTATTTAGCAAACTATACTAGATCGGACATTACATTTGCTGTGAAACTATTAGCAAGGTATAGTGCAGAACCTACCAAAAGCATTAATAGGAAATGAAGGACATCTTCCGATACCTCCAAGGAAGCAAAGAACTTGATCTGTTCTAAAGAAAGAACCAAAACCTAACTATGAATAGATATGCAGATGCTGGGTACCTGTCGGACCTGCATACAACTAAGTCACAAATAATCTATGTATTCCTATGTGGTGGAACTATAATTTCATGGAAATCGTCTAAGTAAAGTCTTGTATCGACTTCGACGAACCACTCGACAATCATAGCGCTGTACGAAGCCTCGTGAGAATGTTCTTGGTTTCAGCAGATGATTCACCACATCCAGCAGTCATGTGGATTGAATATCGCGCAAATCTCCACTATTATCTATAAAGATAATGCAGCTTGTGTTGCACAAGTACAAATGGGTTATGTGAAGAGTCCTCTCACAAAGCATATCAACCCCAAATTCTTCTATGCTCATGAATTGCAAAAGATGGACTAAATTAAAATACCGCATACTAAGTCATGTGAAAATCTAGCACATTTATTCACTAAGTCACTTCCAGCATCTAGCTTTGAAAGGTGCGTATGTGGAATTAAAATGATGAAACTTAGAGATGTGCAGAATTCAGGAGGGGAATCTTCACGAACTCTTTATTAAAACTTAATCACGAAGATCAAGTACCCAAAGAATAAATCCTAGAGATTAAATGAAATTGGGTGAATTGAACTCTTTTTCCCTTGACAAGTTTTTCTTGAAGTTTCTTGGCTAAGGTTTTTGATGAGGCAATTCGTGCAGCAGAGTAGAACGTGTTTTATGTACTCTTTCTCCAAATTTTTCCTACTGAGTTTTTATGGAGTTTTGATGAGACATGAACATGATGGATGAGTACCCAAGGGGAGTGTTAAGAAACCGGGCCCAGGTCAGCGGCCCTGGGCCCACGATGGCCTCCTCATCCGTCTAGTAGCCTATATAAAGGAGGGGGACCCCAACATTGTATTACAATTTCATAGAAGAACAATAAAGAAAATCCTAAAGTCCCCTCGTATATCTGTGTTCAATTTACTATTCTGTTGTGTTCTTGTATTGTTCTTACGATTATTGCCACAGAGAGCCATGCCCGCTCCCATGAAGCGCAGCCGCTGGCACGGGTAGTCGCGAGCGCGCGCAGAGCATCCAACGGCGAGCGTGTTTCGGGCGACGTGGACCGCTCGTGGCCGTGCCTTCGGACGATGCGCAATGGGTTTGATCAGGGGCGCAGAGCGCACCGGCGCGATTCAACGGCCAGCGATTTGAGGGCGACGTAGCTTCGACGGGTGAGCTCCATTTCTTGTATCCTTTAACGCTAGTAATTTCACATTTTCACTGACTTGGTTTTGGGATGATGTGTATGTCTGCAATCTTTTCTCTGGTGCTGCCACAGAGTTATACTTGCTACATCTTTACACATGGAGGTGCTTGATTCCAAGCCAAAAACAATCTTCTATATATTTGGCTGGTTAACTGGAGGCAGCGATTCGCGGCGACCCGACCCGGCGCAGCGGCGGCTCGGAGTGCGCCGTGTGCGCCGGCGGACGCGTGCCGGAGGCGAGGGCAGCAGGTCCAGTGGCACGTGCAGTGCTCCCTAGGTACGTCGTGCGAAAACCTTGCTGGGGAAAATTGGATGCGCGTAATTAGCGTTCTTTCAGTCAAATCTGTCCAGCTGCTGTAGTAGTATCCAATTGACGATGATTTTGCGACTTGTGTTGACTCGCTGCGTCGTGCCGCGTTGCAAATAGTAGCTAGCCGGTGCTGCTTACACTCCATCCTGTTTACTCATATACTAGGAAGATATGCACGCTTCGCTGCTGCGCCCGTGTGGAGCTTGTGTTCTCCTGCGTGTTCTTTTTTTTTTTTGCATCCGTGAAACGCTACGACCACGAATTGTGTATGTAGGGCTAGCGCTCATATAGAAGCAAACAGATCGTGCAACAATGAGTTATACTATCACAAATCGTTCAATAATGTTTTTGTTGTGGGCATGTCGACAGGACCAACCATACTGAGTAATTAGAACAGTACATTGCCACTGTGCTGCCAGGGGGAGGGGTTAAATAATCTTGCCTACCCTTTTGTTAATGAATTTAACCTAGCTTTTTAGCCCAGTTCCATTGCTGCATTCATTATTTCCATCCTTTTCTACCACAGCATCATACCACGAATGGGCTTGGCACTTGGCAGATTGGGCCTCAGGAGTTGGGTGCATCCAGGCGTCCGGCCGACCGTGACTCCGTGGGTGGGATATTGCTTGGGCCCTCATTCGGCGTTGGGCAAGGGCAACTGCCGAGTGCTGAGTGCTCACGCGCCGAGCCATGTGGGCTGGGCTCAGCTGCGAAGCGCGAGCGTGGTGTGGTGTGGTGTGGTGTGGTGCGCTGATGCGAGTCTACGAGGCGCGAGACTGGGGACATTACACGCTGAAAGAACACAATTTCCAGTATATACATGTAATATATCCTATATATACTAAGTTTTTGCTCAAAAATTTTGGGTGTTCAACTGAACACCCATAAACCTAGGAGGATCTGCCCCTGCGCACAGCCCAAAGTTTATTATAACTACGTAATAATTCTTAACTAGACTAAACAATAGTTCCATAAACCATAATGAAGTGCCAAAACAAATACTGCAAAAACATAAACCAACTACATATGGGAACTACTAGTAGGAGCTACACATGGTTCACAACTATACGGAGTTTGTTCGTTACAGATCTTGCTAACCCTGGATAGCAGCCAAATCTTACCAAAACCATCATAAACCCATGTGGGAACTGAAGTAGGACTAGCCAAAATACCTTGATAAGACTATCTGATCATATAGTACCCCTACACAAAAAAACGCACCAAAGGCAATCAGAAAGACGACCTTTTCGTCAATTTGTTTTGCAAAGATGGCTGTCCTGTTGTGTTGTTTCTTGGAGATCAATGGTGTTTCAGCTGAACCGCAATGGTTTACAAGCATAGGACCACACAATTTTGGGTTGCCATCAAAGCTAGAATTCGGGAATGTGCTAAGCTGGCCTTCAGTTGGAATT
This sequence comes from Phyllostachys edulis, assembly GCA_036346405.1. Lineage (NCBI taxonomy): Eukaryota > Viridiplantae > Streptophyta > Magnoliopsida > Poales > Poaceae > Phyllostachys > Phyllostachys edulis. Next base: position 7,453,750 of record CM070548.1, read on the forward strand.
GGACCTTCTAGGTCATTATTAGAAATGTTGAATTGAGAAAGGAAGTGCAGATTGCTCAGTGCGGCTGGAATTGTACCAGTGAGATGATTGCTGGACAAGTCAAGCACCTCCAGGTTCGTGAGGTCACAGATCGGTCGTGGGATCTCTCCAGATAATTTGTTGCAGCTCAAATTGAGTGAAAGGCGTGTAATTTGGAGCGATACTTGTCCAGTGTATGTACATGGTTGAAGGTTTCAAGAATGGAACAGGTGTCAGATGGTACGGGGGGCAATAAAATCTGAGCGACGCACACTTCTTGACCCAAATGCGTTTACTCCCTGCTACTTCACCAGCTCGGTTTGTATTAACCAGTAGGATAAGCTAGCTAAAGTGTGGAACAGGTGTCAGGTGGTACGGGGGGCAATAAAATCTGAGAGCGACGCACTATTCTTGACCCAATGTGTTTTCATGCGCATTGACAAGGCTATATTTGTTTCAAAATTTATACAAATACATAAGAATATATTTATATATCCTTGTATGGTATTTAGATTTTTTAGATATCCTAAACATTAAAAATGACAATACAAGTTTGAAGAAAATTAGAACCTGAGAAACATAATTGAAGTATGAGCTTTAATGGAAGAAAATCATTGAGGATAATAAGTTGTTGGGATTTTTAGAAACTAACCACTTTCTATCATGCATAAATCATGCACATGTATATCTATTTAATCTCAAGCAATACGTCGATTATGTGTGCGGCAAATTATCTTTTTAGTTTACATGGTATTATTAGAGTACATTGCTCAAGCATACACCGATGCAGCATGGGTGACTTACCTTGGACTTATCTTCCCTCACACGCCGGTTGCCCCACCAAATCGTGTGTCTTCTATCTCTTCTCGTCGTCACAGTTTTTTTTTTATTTCAATCTCCAACAATAGGCTTAAATTTTGATTGATCCCTCTCAGCTGCTACCCCTTCCAATACAATACTTTACCACATAATTATCTTTTACTCACCCCCAATTATTGCTTAATACTAAATGTTACAACATCAACACGCATACACATGTAACCATCGCCGATCCCAGCTAGGGACACGTGTCACGTTCTCTCGGATGACCTCGAGCCTATTCCCTATGACTGTACCATCTCTACTCTAAGCTTTTTACTCATTTGCCTTTTTACACCCGCGTTTCTATTCGTACGGATGCATTCATGTACACACACATGCATGATGTCATACATACTCGATGTCCCCTTCTCTCGTGTTGGTTGCTCCTCTTCTTCGACGTTGGCCCACTTAACGTTATGGCTTCCTCACTAACCACGACAACCTCTCATCTTCACTGATGTTGACATGTTTGCTATAGTCATTGTCTAACTATACAGAGAATCTTTTCATCGTCGCCGACGATGACGTGCCCCTCACCAGTGATAGAATGCTCCTAGTTACCCGATGGTCTCATATCGTCCATAACTCGTCTTTAATGCAAATCTTCATCGCCTCTCTGTCAAGGCTTCCCCATCATCGAGTTTATTTGACTACTACTTCAACAACGTCAATGCTCATCACTTGTTATCGTGGCCCTTGGCTCCTTCAACATTGGACTTTCTTTTCAATGACTTTGTGTCCAACATAAATTCTAACGAGTCTGAAACTCTGTACGGTCAATGTCTTGGAACGTTGGGAGGTTTGTGGTTGAATTACTATTGGGTTTGGTGCGAGCCGGGGGGTCCTTTGTAAAGAGTCGGGCGAGGGCATTCTGGAGTCTGGACATTTCGTGCGTCTCTTTCCAACTGTTCTTTTTGAATCTGTCCCGATTGAGATGATTTGGTAACGACCAAACAGTATGTCTGCACTGCACTACCACTAATTGCACATAATCTTTACCCGCACCTGACAAGTTTTTCTTTGACATGTTGCCACTGTCGACGCATTTGACAAGAAATGTCTTCCAATCCGAATGAGCTGATGCCGATTGGCTGCTTCTTTTGTTGAATAACTGAGTGGCTGAGTGTTTTTCTCGTGAAACCAGCAATGAGCTTTTTTTTTACGATAATGGACGAGAAAGGCTCTTTCGGTCTTTGTATCAAAAATGTACGCAGTCTAACTAGCAATAAACAACTATTACTAAGGTGATTAGTGGGTAGTACTCGACTAAAACAATTGTTCTGGATGGCGTAGAATTTTGACCAATAATTCGGACTGAATAGCAAGGACAATAATTCTGACGAAGAGATGCAGTCTTCTTGACCCGGACAAATTTTTTATGTACATACTGCCTCTGAAGTACGGATGTGGGTTACGAATAAGGTGCAAGTTGAAAGCTAAAGTGGGTCAAGATTCGAAGAGACGCCACTTGATTCTGTTAAGAAACCGGGATCAGACCGGCAATAATTCTGACGAAGAGATGCAGTCTTCTTGACCCGGACAATTTTTTTATGAATATACTGCTTCTGAAGTCCGGATGTGGGTTACTAATAAGGTCCAAGTCGAAAGCTAATGTGGGTCAAGAATTGAAGAGACGCCCCCTTGTTGATTCTGTTAAGAAATCAGGTTTAGACCGGTAGTTTTAGGTCCACGATGGCTTTCTTATCTATCTAGTAGCCTATATAAAGGAGAGGAGGCTCCAACATTGTATTACAGTTTCATAGAAGAGTAATAAAGAGAACCTTGAAGTCTTCTCATATCTCTATGTTCAATCTACTATTCTGTTCTTGTATTCTTGCATTGTTCTTATGATTCTGAGTTTGTCTATGAGATAATCGCTCGGACTGAACTCGCCAGCGACGGTTCCTCAACACGTTATCAGCACGATTGACTCCGGTCTACCTCTAGGCCTACTCTACCCGGATCGAAAGGTAACCGTCGTAGCACGACGCTCGTAGGTCGAATCGTATTTTCTAGATCGCTTTCAATTCTGCAAATTTAGCTTTCTAGATTAATTCATACGGTGCAAATCCTCTCTAATCTACCGCGAGCTGACTTGAAGTCGCCGGCCAAGCCGATCGGTTGGATTGCATGAAAGAGATGATGTTGATTGTACCGTAGATCATTGCATGAACAGTAACAAGAGAAAAAAATCGGTAAACGGTAGTGTAGAGCCGCGCTGCCACCGCTTGTCGTACCGCGACCAAGACGTCTTGACCCGCAGCCACGCCGCGCACTTTCTGCGTGGCCGGAGCCGCGTCGTCGTCTTGTATTTGCTTCTTGGCCTTGCGCACACCGCCGTGCCCGCCACCCGACCATCTGCATCTGCGCCGCCCTCCAGCTGCGTTTGAAGCCGCCGGCCCCGTCGGGCCACATCCGCCGCCCTCACGCCCCCGCATGGCCACTATGTGCATGGAAGCTCCGCGCCGACCCCTCGCACGGTCACTGGAGCTCAAAGCCACTCCCCATGGTGCGCCAGAACCACGCCGCCGCTGGCCCGAAGCAGTCCAGCCGCACGACACCGGCCATGTGCCGCTGCACCAAGGCGCCATGGTCATGCAGGCCATGTGCGTGCCACCAAGCCCGTGCCATGTGCGCGCTGCCAAGCCAGTGCAGGCCACCGGTCGCCTTCCGGCCACCGCCGTGTGTGCCGTCCATGGCCTGCAGCCACCTTGCACCGCGCTAGCCGCCTCGTACCCTGGAAGGCCACTACCGCCTGCATGCAACCTTGCACGTCGTCGCCCGGCCCGCCTCACCACGGGACACGACGCCGTCGATCCCGCTTAAGCCGCCATGCGCCGGCTGGCCGCCACCGCCGTCGGACTCATGCGCTCTCGTGACTTGCGCCACCTCTGCCGGGACTCTCACAAGCGTCCGGCCACCGCACATTCACAAGACGCTCATCGCTCGGTCGTGCGTGATTCCTCCACGCCGCCACCGCCTTTTTGTGAGCAGGGCATGGGGGAACCCTAGAAGCCCCCCTGCTCACCCCTTTTTAGCCTAGCCTACCAGGCCAAATGGGCTAAGCGGCCCAAATTCGGGCTAGAGAAAGAATAGGACCCAGCCGAAAGAAAAAGGCCGGATAGCCCAAGACAATTCCAAAGGAAAAAAAATTGGGAGAAAAAGAAAAATCCTGAAATTTTGCAAATAAACCCTCGAAGTAATGGAAATTACGATGAAATATTTCGGGAACGAAATTCTTGCAGAATAACCCCTGAAAATCTGAAAATTGCACGAAAGATTTCTCAGAATTGAAATTTAACTGTTTTAGCCCTTAGAAATTGAAGAACTCACTGAAAATTCATATTCCAGTAGAAAAGGGCCTCGAAAATTCGAATCTAGAATCATTTTGAACTTTTGAAGCATATTTAACTTTGTTATTATTATTTCTATGCAATTTATGTATTGTATTTACTGTTTTTGATTATCTGTGATTGTTTATATTACTTTTAATCACTGAAAATAGCAGTAAATCATGAAAAATATATAGAAAAATACGGGATCACGAACCGGGAGTTCGAAGAGCATTATGAGAATTTTGCAACCATTTTACGCAAATTACTAGCAGTAATCTTATGAACTCTTTGCATGAATATGAAGATGACTAGCATCACGAACAAGGAGTTCGAAGAACTGACCCAACATGGCCAGAATTTGTACAGAATTTGTACCAGTCTTCAATTCTGTGGTAAGATAACCACGGATGAGCAGAAGATTGATAAGACTATCTCTACCTTTCACCCGAATGCGGTGCAATCCGCACACAACTATCATCAAGACGGCTACAAGAAGTATGCCGAATTGATTACATTATGCAAGTTGCGGAAGCTCAAGATGATGTTCTAAGGAAGAACTACATCTCACAGCCGCCTAATAGCAATATTGGCCATGAAGCCAATGCTAGCAGCTACAAGGTGAGAAAGCCTCTCACAAAGGAGAGGGGCAAGAAGGGTAAGTCGTGGGTCACACGTTACTAATGCTTTTCAGTCTAAGAAGAAGAGAAAAGGACAGCATGAGGCACACCTCGCCATTGCAGGCACGGAGGATCCACATCCATTAGTTGCACTCATGGATGTGGATAGCCTAGTAGCAGCCCCCATCATCTCTCCTTTGGACATCGCAGCGGCCGCAGCCATAGTTACCCAAGAGGAGAAGATCGCCATGGAGCAAATTGAGGCAGAAGTTTTTGAATACTTCGCTGATTCGATCTAGTGCACACATTGCATTTGGATCTTTTGTAGTAACTTGCAGTTTGTAATTGAAGCAGAACATTGAATTATTTTATTCTTTGAATAATGGTTGTAAGCTCTAGGGGAGCAAAGCATTAAATTCTTACGATGAGTCCTGCAAGGCTTATTTTTTCCGTATTCATAATAGCAAGTTATGTTCTGATATCTGAAGTATTTTATTTATGTGTTGCTTGCTTCCTGCTGCATACTAATAAAGTACATTATATTAGAACACGTGTTGCGCCCTATGGAGGAAGTGTGCTTAGCAAATAGCGGCACAATGAATACCACCTTAAAAGAGACAAAATCTTCCAGTCGATCAGCAAGAATGCTGGTAGTCTTACAACAATCGCAGGAAGCGATACTTGTATAATAGGCTCAAGAAGGGCCACAATTAGACTCCTGATAGGCACAACTTTGGTCATTAAAGAATTCTTATTGTACCCAGAATCGACTAGAACTTTCAAGGATATTCGTGCTAACGGTTTCCACGTAGAGACTGCAGAAGAGTATAGTAAGGAATATCTGCTCATTACAAAGCATGAAGAAAGTAAAAAAAGGGTATTAGAACAACTTTCTTCATATGAAACTGGGCTATACTACACTAATATTAAGGCACATGTAGCCTATACTGCCCTGAAAACTGTATTTAGAAGCTCTGAACTTTTTTATCTTCGGCATGATAGATTATGTCACTCAGGTCTTAGGATGATGAGAAATATAATTAACAATTCACAGGGACATAATGTCAATGTAAAGAATTTTCCGAATTAAGAAGATTTTGTGTGCCCCGCATGTACCACTGAGAAATTAATTACTAGACCTTCTGCTCTGAAAGTAAAGGATGAAATCCCTGCATTCTTGGACCGTATCCAGGGAGATATTTGCGGTCCTATACAGCCACTGTTAGGGCCATTTAGGTATTTTATGGTGCTCATCGATGCTTCCTCGAATTGGTCGCACGTATGTTTATTGTCTACGAGAAATCACGCTTTTACAAAGCTAATCTTGCAGATAATTAATATTAAGAATAATTTTTCCCTGATCATCATGTGAAATTCACCGGAATGGACAACATCGGAGAATTTATTTCGACGGCATTTGATGATTATTGCATGGAAATAAGAATTAAAGTTGATCATTCTGTACCGTATGTCCATACCTAGAATGGACTAGCAGAGGCATTAATTAAAATGATTAGATTTATTGCCCATTCACCTTTGAAGAATTGTAATTTACCAACTGTATGTTGGGGACATGCAGTCCTGCACGCAGCAACTCTCATCAATTTTAGACCACCAGCATATAATATCCATCCACCTATGCAACTAGCGCAAGGGTCGGCACCAAAATTTTCTCATCTTTGAAGATTTAGTTGCAAGGTTTATGTACCTATACCACCACCACAGCGAACTGCAATGGGCCCTCTCCGAAAGTCTGGGATATACGTTGGTTATAAGACAACATCCATAATCAGGTATTTGAACCCCATGACTGGAGATTTGCATGCAGCCCGCTTCAATAATAGTATAATTGATGAGGATAGTTTTTAGTCATTAGGGGGAGGAAATCAACCCCTTGATGAAAAATATCGGGAAACAGAGAAGTTTTGAAGATAATTAAAGTCCAGAAGATAATTGAAATCCATGCACATGACCCGTGCACTAGTGAAGCAAATAGAGAAGTTCAGAAGACAATTGAAGTCTAGAAGACAATTTATTTGCAAGCATTAGTGAACCAACTGCTTGACCACTTTAGTGATTCAAAAAGCGTGACCAAGTCGCATGTGCTGGAACGCAATACACTGGAGAGGGTTGAAAAACCAATGAAGGTATCCCTAATCCCGTCCTAAGGCCTCAGAAAGGACGAGAATTCCGACCCCTCGAATCCGAAGTAGCCTGGTGAAAAAGGATAAGAAAAACTTGACACAGCCGATCACAGAAGTTCCCCAAAACCAAAAGGGGAGCTAGTTGAGACCTTGCACTAGTATGGAACCTTCAGTAAAAGGCATACTGGATTTGAATATTCCCACAGAAGGAGACATCAGCATGGATGTGTGCGCACACATCGGAGCTGAAAAACTAAAGGGACTTGCCCCCGCAATTGGAAGTAGCGGTGAGCAAGTAGAAACATTAGAAGAATCGCCCCATGAAGAAATAGCTATAAATTATATGACCACGGGAGAATCTATGAATATGACAACAGCCAATGTCGACATTTATTTTGTAAATAAAATTATCACAATCATCGATCTTGATCCCGAACCTGCATCGCTTGCTGAATGTAAGAAAAGATCAGATTGAGAAGATTAGAAGAAGGCAATAGAAACATAATTATTTTCTCTGAATAAAAGAGATATGTTTGGGCCTGTAAGCCGCACGCCTCCCCATGTGCATAGTGGGTATTTGTTCGAAAGAGAAAAGAAAATAAGCAAGGCTTGTTGCACAAAGTTTCACTCAAATATTACCTAGGCTTGCAGCTTGAGTATGCCTCTGAAGGGATTTTAGTGCATCAATCAACCTACACTTAGAAGGTGTTAGAAAGGTTCGGCTTTGAAAAGACATACTATTCGAAAGTACCAATGGTCGTGAGATCTTTACAGCAAGATAAAGACCTGTACAGACCTAGAGAAGAGGGGGAGAAAGTCCTGGGACCGGAATTCCCATACTTAAGTGCAATAGGAGCACTCATGTATTTAGCAAACTATACTAGATCGGACATATATTTTCCGTGAAACTATTAGCAAGGTATAGTGCAGAACCTACCAAAAGCATTGGTAGGAAATGAAGGACATCTTCCGTTACCTCCAAGGAAGCAAAGAAGTTGGTCTGTTCTACGGAAAGAACCAAAACCTAACTGTGAATGGCTATGCAGATGCCGGGTACCTGTCGGACCCGCATACAGCTAAGTCACAAACAGGCTATGTATTCCTATGTGGTGAAACTGCAATTTCATGGAAATCGTTTAAGTAAAGTCTTGTATCGACTTCGACGAACCACTCGGAAATCATAGCGCTGTACGAAGCCTCGCGAGAATGTTCTTGGCTTCGGCGGATGATTCACCACATCCAGCAGTCATGTGGATTGAATATCGCGCAAACCTCCACTATTATCTATGAAGATAATGCAGCTTGTATTGCACAAGTACAAATGGATTATGTGAAGAGTCCTCTCGCAAAGCATATCAACTCCAAGTTCTTCTATGCTTATGAATTGCAAAAGATGGACAAAATTAAAGTACTGCATACTAAGTCACACTACTACAAAAATGCTAATATTGGACGCCTGATCTCAGACGGTTCATCGAAACCGTCTGTATTAAACACAATCTCAGACGGTTTTGAGTTAATAACTGTCTGTGATATTATGTATTACAGATGGTTCAAAAACCGTTTGTGATGACCTTATGTCATTACTGACCCATAAACTCAAACAGCTCACGAAACCGTCTGTGATGACGTTTTTGAACCATCTGTGAAGGCCTTTTCTGTAGTAGTGTCATGTGAAAATCTATCAGATTTATTCACTAAGTAACTTCCAGCATCTAGCTTTGAAAGGTGCGTACGTGGAATTGGAATGATGAGACTTAGAGATGTGCAGAATTCAGGGGGAATCTTCACGAACTCTTTATTAAAACTTGATCACGAAGATCGAGTACCCAAAGAATAAATCCTGGAGATTAAATGAAATTGGGTGGATTGTACTCTTTTTCCCTTGACGAGTTTTTCCTAAAGTTTCTCGGCTAAGATTTTTGATGAGGCAATTCGTGCAGCACAGCAGAAGATGTTTTATGTACTCTTTCTCCAAATTTTTTTTACTGGGTTTTTATGGAGTTTTGATGAGACATGAACATGACGGATAAGTGCCCAAGAGGGAGTGTTAAGAAACCGGGCCTAGGTCAGCGGCCCTGGGCCTACGATGGCCTCCTCATCCGTCTAGTAGCCTATATAAGGGAGGGGGAACCCCAACATTGTATTACAGTTTCATAGAAGAGCAATAAAGAAAATCCTGAAGTCCTCTCATATCTTTATGTTCAATTTACTATTCTGTTGTGTTCTTGTATTGTTCTTACGATTCTGAGTTTGTCTACGAGGCAATCGCTCGGACTGGACTCGCCAACGACGGTTCCTCAACAGATTCGAACTACATAACTAGTACTAGAAGAGCACCCGTGCCGATCGGCGCGGGCCATCTTGTTGGGCCGACGTGGGCCACAGAGAGCCATGCCCGCTCCCACGAAGCGCAGCCGCTGGCATGGGCGGTCACGAGTGCGCGCAGAGCATCCAACGGCGAGTATGTTTCGGGCGACGTGGACCGCTCGTGGCCATGCCTTCGGAGTTCGGACGATGCGCAATGGGTCCGATCAGGGGCGCAGAGCACGTCGGCGCGATTCAACGGCCGACGATTTGAGGGTGACGTAGCTTGGGTGAGCTCCATTTGTTGTATCCTTTAATGTTAGTAATTTCACATTTTCACTGACTTGGTTTTGGGATGATGCGTATGTCTGCAATCTTTTCTCCGGTGCTGCCACAGAATTATACTTGCTACATCTTTACACATGGCAGGTCGCCTGACTACTGGAGGTGATTGATTCCAATCCAAAAACAATCTTCTATATATTTGGCTGGTTGACTGGAGGTAGCGATTCGCGGCGACCCGACCAGCGCAGCGGGCGCTCGAGTGCGCCCGCGTGCCCAGCGGACGCGTGCGGGGCGAGGGCAGCAGGTCCAGTGGCGCTTGCAGTGCTCCCTAGGTACGTCGTGCGAAAACCTTGCTGGGGAAAATTGGATGCGCGTAATTAGCGTTCTTTCAGTATCCAATTGCCTGCCAATTTCTGTGCAGAAGATGATGATTTTGCTGTTTGTGTTAGACTCGCTGCGTCGTGCCTCGTTGCAAATAGTAGCTAGCCGGTGCTGCTTACATTCCATCCTGTTTACTCATATACTAAGAAGATATGCACGCTTCGCTGCGCCCGTGTGGAGCTTGTTCTTCTGCGCGTGCATGTGCGCGCGTGTTTTTTTTTTATTTGCAAGAATGTGGTATGCAAAAAATCGTAGACGGCGAAATGCAGAAAGTATGCAACGTCAGCTTGACTCAGAAACAGAAGGCACTGGCAGGCATATATAACAGATAGAAAGACAGTAGGGTAGGCCATCCATACATGTTAGGACAGTGTTAGCTGCAATACAGCGGCGTAGCACGGAAACATATTTGTTTGACCTTCGATTAGTTCATTTCATAATATGCAGGCACATCCAAAAGGAACGGTACTATGACGTTCATGGTCTGCATGTTTCGCACGCAATGCAGGTCTGGCACTGGATGAACGTCGCAAAAGGTTGCTGATGCTGGTCTAAGCTTGATAGATATGTACGTAGGGTCCCTGCAGAAATGCAATGGTCATACAAAGGTAAATGCAGTGGACGTGAATGTGCAAAATAGTAATAAACTTAGAAGGGTTAACAAAAAAGTAAAAGACTGCAAACATGAAGTACATCTACTGGCATATGGTTTTATCTATAGAATACTCAAGCCAACATACAGTAAAGACATCGTTTCAAAACCTATAATAAACACAAACATTGAAAACAATAGGCACCAAGTTGCATAATTTTACGACTGAAACCAAATGGAGGCATCGCACTTTTGACATCAATTAGGTATCTGGAATGAACAATTTAATACTCGCACTGATCAGAGCAACCGTTTCACCTGCTCATTTCAAAACCCTCTAAAAATACATGACTGTCTTCCAGATGTTTAATTTCCTACCAAAACTCCAAAAGTCGTAAGTCTGTTCAGTTCTTGAAACGATGTCGAGGCGGATCTGACACCCCTCGGCCGGGCAGCTGCCCGGGCTTTCCTCCACGCGCTAATGGGCCAACGAGCTCCGTTTTCGTCGCTGGGCCGAGCCCGTATGCCCTCATGCCCAGGCTTTGCCAGCCCGTGCCTGAGTGTCTCCCTCAGTTCATCCCCTTCGCAGTCCCCAATCCCCTCCCCGTTCCCTTCCCCAACCGCCAAATCCAACCCCAATCGAGTGCAGGCGGCAATGGCCACGGCAGGAAGCAGCCTTGTGGGCGCGAGGCAGCCAGCCGGAGTAGTCAGCCTTGGCCAGCTGTGGCCGGCGCGGGAGCAATAGGAGAGGGCTCGAGCAGCGCGAGCCATGAAGCGCCAGCCGGCCAGGGAGGAGCCTAGGCGTGCAGCAGGGGCAGCCAGCCCATGAGGAGGCAACCAGCCTTGGCAGCAGATGACCATGTCAGCAATCATGAAGCATGTGTAATGGCGGCGGCGCGAAAGGCGAACCGCGAGGCGGAGCGGAGCAGCGGCAGTGGCGGCGGCGGCGAGGCAGATGGCAAGCGGCGGCGGCGGAGGCGGGGCGGGAGGCGAGCGGCGGCGGCGGCGGCGGCAGGGAGCAACAAATGGATCACATGAAAGCACAAGCTGCTGCTCAACCCTGTTAAGTTGATATATTTGAGGAATAGAGGCTCTATTGCTCTAAGGTAACGATCTGTTAAGTAACTAGTTGATATTATTTGATATTTTGATTCATCATGGTTTGCTTATTTTCAGCAGATCTATAGGACTTTGTTGTTTTAGTAGAAAATGTACAATCCCTAGTAGAAAATGCACAATCCTTAAGCATTGAGATAATGTGAATTGTTAAAATTTTAGAAATGAGGAGGTTTTGGTTGACTCAAGAAGCTTACATAACCGCAACCACAAGATCCACAACCAAATGATGAAGATGAACCAAATATGGCTAATGATGAGGTGGATGTGTTTAATCCGGATGAAATTGTGTGTGATCCCATTGTTAGGAAACAAATAAATGATTACCATCCAGATGTTCAAGACCAAGTGAGAAGAGCATATATTTTAAAGGGTCCAACCCAACCAATTGTGAATTTTCCTCGCAAACAATTCGGATGTTTGTGGAGGGCATTTTCAAAAGATTGGTATAAGAAGTATGATTGGATAGAATATAGCGAGTCTCAAGATGCGGCATATTGTTTCTATTGCTTTCTTTTTAAGAATCCGGGAAATAATCAACGTTTTGGTTCGGAAGTCTTCACCAAAACCGGGTTTAGTGATTGGAAGCATGCCTACAAAGCATTGCCCGACCATATTAGTAGTGTAAGAAGTGACCACAATAAGGCAAGATTGCATTGTGATGATTTTCAAAACCAAAGACAAAGTGTGTCAAGTAAGCTCTCTTGTGCAACCAAAGAATCCGAAGAACAATATAAAATCCGTTTGACTTCTTCTTTAGAGTGTACAAGATTTCTCATTGGTCAAGGCATGGCTTTTCGTGGCCATGATGAATCTTCTACTTCATTGAACAATGGTAACTTTTGTGAAATGATAGATTGGTACAAAGATAAGAATGAAAAAGTGAGGCATGCTTTTGACCGTGGCCCAAAAAACTGCAAGATGCTTGCTCCTGAAATTCAAAAGGATCTTTCAAAATGTTGCGCACAAGAAGTCACCAATGTGATTATGAGAGAGATTGGTGATAGACAATTCTCCATACTTATCGATGAGTCGCGCGACATATCCGTCAAAGAGCAAATGGCGGTAATGTTGAGGTTAGTAGTGGTTCATTATTCTATTTACCTATTATTCCATTGTTATTCCATACTTCACTTTAACCTTATTGCAATTGTTTTGTTATAGGTATGTGAACAATGAAGGGAAGGTTGTGGAACGATTTTTTGCTCTACATCATGTCTATGAGACTACATCGGAGGCACTAAAGGTAGCTCTTGTTGATATTCTAGATCGTTACAAGTTATCCATTCATAGGCTACGGGGGCAAGGATACGATGGGGCTTCAAATATGAGAGGTGAATTTAATGGCTTGCAAAGAAAAATTCTAGATGAAAACCCTTATGCTTTCTATGTTCATTGCTTTGCCCACCGTTTGCAATTGGTTGTTGTCTCCGTTGCTAGTTGTTGCTCATCCATTCATGATTTCTTTGAGTATGTCACCTTGATTGTGACTACAACAAGTGTATCTTGCAAGAGGAGGGATGCATTGACGGAAGAACATCATCAAAATATTTTGGATATGCTTGAGAGGGGTGAGATATTTAGTGGAAGAGGCTTGAATCAACAAACAAGTCTCGCTAGACACAGGGATACTAGATGGGGTTCACATCATACAACTTTGCTTCGTTTGGATCAAATGTGGATGTCGGTGTTACATGTGCTTAGTCGGGTAGATGAGGTTGGGCGTGGACCGTCTCAAGCGGCGGGTTTGATAGAAAAAATGGAGAGTTTCAAATTTGCTTTCATTTTGAAGCTTATGTTAAAGTTGTTTGCCATCACAAATGAGCTCTCACAAGTCTTGCAAAGGAAGGATATAAATATTGTTCATGCTATGAAATTAGTTCATGATGTCAAAGCTAGGTTGACCTCCATGAGAGAAAGTGGTTGGGAGGACTTATTTGATGAGGTCCAACAATTTTGTGTTGTCAAAGGTATTCCGGTGCCAAATATGGATGAACAAATACCAGTTAGGGGTCGTTCGAGGCGTGATGGGAGGACTTACACTAATCTTCATTATTACCGAGTTGAGGTTTTCTATGTTGCCCTTGACAAGATATGTACTGAGATGAATCATCGCTTTAGTGAAGCATCTACAGAGATATTAGTGTGCTTCTCATGTCTTGATCCAAAGAATTCTTTTTCCAAGTTTGATGTTGACAAGCTTGCTCGCCTCACTACAATTTATCATGCGGATTTCTCTAGTGGTGATCATGCAATCATAAGTCACCAACTTGAGACTTACATCCATCATGTGAGAAGGCATGTTTCCTTTTCTACTTGTAAAGATATTGAAAGCTTGGCTACAAAGATGGTTGAAACCGAGAAATATTTGGTTTTTCCATTGGTCTACAAACTCATTGAGTTGGCTTTGTTATTGCCGGTGTCAACGGCATCGGTTGAAAGGGCTTTTTCGGCAATGAAGATTATCAAGTCTAAATTGCGCAACAAGATCAATAATGATTGGTTCAATGACTTGATGATATGCTACACCGAGCGGGACATATTTAAACAACTTGATGATGATGTTATTGCCCGACGGTTTCAAGCCATGAAGAAAAGGAAAGGACATTTGCCTCGTAGGCCTATGCCTAATTAGCACATTATCGGTATGTTTCATTATCTCCGATGTGAATATATTTTCAAGTTAAAGTGATATGACTTACTAATTCATTTTTTTTTTAATCTTGTAGAGTCTCTTACTATCTTTTGGTTGTGCGATTGGATATTTGGACTTTTATTGTCGACTCGTCGCAACTTTGGTAGTGTCTACTGAGTTGTTTGTTATCATATCCCGTTTTTATTTTCATCTATGAACTTTTATATGTGTTATGTATCGTATCTGTTTTTTTGCTTTAAAACTATTTTGGATTTGTATGATGTGTAGTTCTGGCTTGCCCAGGCTTTAAAAATATTCTGGCTCCGCCACTGAACAGTATCCTGTTCCACCTGCACAATGTAGCAACACTATTAGAAAAAAGTACATATGTTTTCTTACCTTCTCATGGCTAGTATTGGTCAGCACCTTATTCATTGATAAAGTAGGTACAGACCAGCTGGATCAAAATTGCTCCTATCATTATCAGTACTCAAAGGAGTCATTTGAGCATCTGCGCTAGTGGCTTGCGTACTTTTCATCGCTAACTGCAAGGGTCTGGATATTACTTTCAAAAGAAGTCCTTAAGCACAATGGTATATTCAGCACAAAAGTAGTTCCATTCCATGATCCTCTCATAGAGCCTTCACAACAAACAAATAAAAAATAAAATCCACAGAGTTCAGCCTAAAAGACATGTTCCAACCGCTCCTTGTTAAGTTGTTCAGCAGTTCTTTCAAAGGCATAAGAATCTTCAGTTACATTCCACACGATGTCGACGATTATGCCAAGATTGTCCCCCAACAAATGGATATTTTGATTTAACAATTCTTTTTACATCTTCGGTAGTTGTAGGCTTCTTCCTTGCTTTTCAATTCAAAAGGGTGAGTAATGTCGTAGGGGTAGCCCACCGGCAAGGATCACATAACCGTTTCCGAGGAATTTCCCACCGGTAACCGGTCCGGTTACCTGTCAAACCGGGTTTTTTTCGAATGAAATTCGTTCAAATCTGATTAAAAACCATTCGAAATTCGAATTTGAATTTGAAAAACCCGCCGGGATCCCGTATCCCGACCCTCCGATAAGCGATTCTGCGTGGGATTTAATCCCGCCCACCGCCCCCACAACCCAAGAAGCACCACAACCCCCCCACAGGGGCCTCTGAGGCCACGCTAGGGTCCCCGGAGAGGGCCCGAAGGCCACAAAGGGCCTTGAAGGGAGCCCCGGGGGCACCTCGCGGGATCGCCTCAAGGCAACATAGGGGTGCGAAGTCCCTCGGCTCGAAGCCGCCCCGCAAGATGTGAAGGGTTAGAGGATCCCACTGGGCTGGGTGCACCAACCAGGGTAGACTGGGTCCTGGATGGTCCACCACGTGATGAAGGCGCGTAGGGGTAGGAAAAGCCCCTACAGCCCCTACCTGCAGGGGACCTTTTTAGGGGTAGAGCTGTAATCTCTTATCCCCTTCTGTAAGGCTATAAAATGCCACCTTCCCCCATGTAATAGAGAGGACCAAATTTTTCGGGCAAAACAATATACACACTCCACCTAACAACTGGTCCCCTCTACAAGGACTCCCCAGTCATTCCTAGGCATCAGGGGTCCCCCCCTCTCTTACTTTTTAGTCTTTTTCCTACGACAAGTAATGAAAGAGTTCGCCGAGCCAATCATCAGGTTTTGCACCATAACAATCCAAAGAAATCACATCAACAATACCTATCTCAATTAAAGCTTTATTTTGCAATACATAACCAGTGCTCTCGTCTTCTTCAGGAGTCATATAATCTCTCCATCGATGTATAGAGCCTGATATGGGGGTAAAAAGATATGTTAGATGCTTATTACACACACATGCAAATCAAATAACTCCGGCTCGGTACTGTTATGAATATTGTGTGTATATTGAAGAGGCCCAATGGGCAATATGTATAAGGTGTACAAGGGTGCATGCCATATACAGATAAGGCAATACAAGACAGATAAGGAAATATAAAAGAGTCCCTATTCTAACACCTATTCTATGCCCCCCCCCCCCCCAAAATGCAAGACGTATGCAATAGCGTTGCATTTGGAAAGGGTTGACACTAAAATATGGAAAATCCGAAGTCCGAATCTTGATAATGTCGTCGTAGCATTGCAGCTCTTGGAAAATATGTCGAGTATCAAAAGATCTCCATCCAGGGTCGTGCAACAGCCCATAAAGCACAAGGTGCAGGGTTTGAGAAAGTCGACTGCGGCAACACGACGAAGAAGATAATGAAACCGACATGAATAAAGAGAGCTATCAAATCAAGCCGAATAGGAATAGGTGGAAGCATGACAGCGCAGATCGAAGCCCAAGACGACAGAGCGCGAAAGAAGCGTGTGGATATCATGGGGATATGTGCACGATCTTATGATGATGTTACAATTGGCAATGTCGTCAAAGGTTTATCGAATCATAAGTTTTCGTCAAAGGTTAAAATGTTGTCAAGCAAGTGCGGTCGAGGACCAATGATCGACCCGACGATAAACTCTGATCGAGCCGACCGCCATTGAATGGCGGTCTGACCGATTTTGTTCTGTTCATCGGCCAATTGGTGGCGATGAGTGTTGGGTTAGATCAAGTTCATGGGTTTCAGTGCATATGTGTTGCATGATGCATGTTTTGACTAACGTGGGTCAAGTTGTGAAGAACGTGTTCCCGGAATCGATTTCTTTGTCTATTGTTGTGCATGTTGCTCGGAGGTCAATGACGGTCAACGGCGAGGATGATCGGAACTAAGCTTGGAGAGCTGATGTCTAGAACGATCGAGGATGCCAGGTGAGGTCAATGGAGTCAAGCATGGCGCAAAAGGGACAGGTGACCGAACGGGCAGTTCGGTGCGACGGGTTGGATCAAGCGGCGCACGGGTCGGTGCAAGTACTATGGTGGTTTCGGTGAGAGTCGGATGGGAGAGACTTGCCGACATGATGAGAGCCGTTGGATCAACCTACACCTGGCGAAGCATGGAAGTGCTTCACGAAGATGGGACTCGGTCTTTGTAAAAAGATCAAGAAGGGGTGTTTTGGTAATTTTACCCAATACCGCCTTGGTGACCTTTTGCCAACCCGTGGCGCAAGATGGCGCAAGGTGAAGCGGATTAGGTCAAGAGGAGATGAAGACGGCGCTTTAAAATGCGTGCGTGTGTGACCCGTTTGTGTATGGGCTTAAAAGGTGCCCATTAGGGTTCAATCTTCTAGAAGGTCTAGCCTCCACTATAAATAGAGGAGGATGCTGGCTGCACCTCTTCAACCCTTTCATTGTTTTTGAAACCCTAGTTTGCTTAGGGAGAGGATAGTTGGAGGTTAGGGTTCTAGAGAGTTGGATTTGATTTCGTGCTTCTGTATTGAGTCTTTGTCCTCCTTGATGGAGTGCCTGTAAACCAATACCATATCAAAATCAATCCAAGGTAAGATTCCTCAAGATGAATCTATTTGCTTTTCTTCTCTCTATTTGATGATTTTGAGTATTTCTTTGATCCGCGAGTTTTTGCTTGGTTTCTTGCCTTGATCTAACTTGTTATGACATGTGGGAACCCATCTAGGATCATCTTGATCATCATTCACCCACGAGTAAGTCTCTAGATCATATTTCGTTTTTGACTCGGTTTTGGAGCACCCTTCGTTCAAACTGAAAAAGATAAAAACTTTGGCATGGATCTCTGCGATCCTTGATTGGAATAGGTTCCTAATATCTTAGAGAAGGTGTGTCTCAAGTTTCCTGGAGTTTGGCCGTGTGAATCAAAAGTTATATCATTTTGTGTTTTGGAAGTTCGGACTGATTTCACTGTTCATCAGGCTGGAGGTCAGACCGCCCCATGGAGTAGTCAGACCGCCCTATGGAGCGATCAGACCGCTAGGCTGAGAGGTCTGACCGCCCAACTCATTGTGAATTGAGTTTTTTGTATTTTTTGTTGTTTTGCTTCGGGGTTTCGATTGGATTCAATATAAGTCTTCCGCTATGCTTGTACTTTGATCTTCATAGCTTCCATAATTATTGGAGTAAAAACATGTTGAATCCGATCTAGCAGAAAAAGTGATCGTGCTCACCCCCCCTCTAGTCGCCTTTTCGGTCCAACAAAGCGCGATGGCCTTAGAAGCTCGGGGCGGCGGCTAAGAAAGCGGCGGTATCATAACGACTTCTACAATCTGCACGCGGCTCTGAAAGAAGAGCGGGAGCGGCGACTGCTGCCATGCATAAGACAATTCCTATGCTTCTATGACTGACAATAAATTTATGGACTCGTATGGCTTAAGACGAACTCAAAGATTGAATGGTACGGACTTGGATGAACGCAGCGGAAGAAATAACACAAATAAAGAAAAGATCCGAGCTAACTAGCAACAAATACTAGCAGTAGCAGAATAGCAGCAGCAAAACTCGCAGACCGAGAATGGACACCACGTGGACTTGGTCCACGCAATGGGACCATGGAACCATCTCGTGGAGCACAAAGCACACAGCCTTGTACTCTTCTACATGGCTCATTTGTCAGCATCTAAAACTTCCCTCAGTTCCAGGTCCAAGCCTAGATCCAAGTTCCCATTCCCACCAAACAAAACCACCAATAGCAGTCGTCTTCCCCACGCACACCCAGAGACGGGCAGAGACAGCGCCACTGGCCTCCTCACGGTCGCGCTCCCAATCTAGAAGCCTGCAGCCTCCCCTCAACTCGGCGGCGGGAGGGAGGACGCGTGGAGTGAGGGCGCGACGTCCGCGCTCGGATCTGGACGGCGACGGCCCAATCCAAATCGGATTTGCACGGCAGTGGCTGCCCAATCAAAGAAGACGACAAGCGAGGCGGCCATCTAGTGGGACGCCAGTGCGAGCCTCAGCCGCGCGATCGCCTCGCCGGTGTTAGAGCGGCGGTCCAAAGCAGAGGAGGTCGGGAGGCCCGGCGAGAGGAGGTCGGCGGCTCGGGAGGCCCGGCCACAGCGTCGATGGAATTGGCCGGGACCGATCTGGTAGCACCAGCGGAGGCGGTCCCGGATGATCTTGGGCTTCGATCTGGATCGACTTCTCCCACACGAGGTGCTCTCCTCCTCCTTCTCCCTCCTCTCGCATGGAGCAGAGGAGATCGTCGGGGCGGACCGGGGCCGGCATCGGCGTCGAAGAAGACGAGGTGAGGCGGTTCGCCTTAGAAGCTCGGTGGTGACGGCAAGGACCGGATGATGTTGAGATTGTTGGATTAATTTCCATAATGTGGACCTACATGAGATAATATATATATTGGCTATCTATTATCTTTGGTTGGCTCAAATATATAAAGTGATCAAATAAATTATTTATTAAGAGCCGAGTATCTTTTAAGGGTAAATATGGACTTGAATTTAAATCTGCGTAGAGACCTATTTGGAATCCATCTCTAATTATGGGACGGGATAGGATTCTATGCCAAAAGGCTATAAATAGGGGTCAGGTCCTCCCAGCAAGGTAACTTTCGCGATACCACCTATCCCCATCAGTAGTTGGAGTTTGTGGCTTACCTCTTGCTGGGAAAGACCAAACCTTAGGTAAACAGAACAATTGTTCATCTACTACTTCAGATCAATTCTTCATCGACAATGGCATCATCATCAGGTACGCTTCCGCGTTTATAGATTATATGGGTGTTGCAATTACCACATATACGATCCTGTTAGTTTTGATCATCAAGTTTAGATCAGAATTATGTTCTAACAATTGGTATCAGAGCTAATATGTGTGTGTTGCAACCCGCCGTGAGTTTGTCATCAGATCGGTTCTTGCTTTCGCCGCGCGTTTGCATCTGGCGATGCCATCGGTTTTTGTCGCTTTTGCTGCTAGCGTCCTTTTTTTTCCGATCCGATCTGATCAGTTCTTGCCCCTTTTGTTGTTTTTTAACACATCTGGCGTGTTCTCCCCTTCATCTCCTTGCCTACGATGCATTTGCCTCCTCGCGCCCTCCAGCTAGCGCCGCCTCCGCCGGCGCGCCTTCGGCGTCCGCCGCCAACCCCACGATCGCCTCCACCTCCAGTGCGCTGAGCGCCACGCCCGGCTCTTGTGCCGCCTCGCTATGCCCTCTGGGGCATCTGCCGTCGCCTCCTTGAAGTCTGAGCCCACTGCGCGACCTCCGTGTTCCGCCAGCGCGCCTTCCTTTGGCCTCCTCCGTCTCTGCTTGTCTTGCGCATGCACGCACTGTTGCCGCCGTCGCCACCACCCGTGCAAGCACCGAGCGCGCATCGGGCTCTCCGCCACCTCCCAGCTGCAAGCCGCCTCTCTTGCGATTAAATCGGCCCTCCGGGCTTTCGTCGTCTGCGCCCGAGATTCCGCCGCCCGGTGTGCTTGCGAGACCTCGGGCTCCGTCGTCCCGCGCCGCCTCTAGCGCCTGCTGGAGTCCCACGCCACCTCCCCGTGCTGGTGCGGCCAAGCGCCCTCAGGATCGCGCTGGTCTCCGCGTCGGCCGAGCACCTCCGCACTTCCGCTGCTTTCGCTTATGCTTTTGCTTCTCGCCGAGCGCTCTCCGAGTTTCCTGCGCCCCCCGCACGCTCCTCCGTCGGTGATGTGGGGCCAGACGCAGCAGAAGTTTTCCTCCGCAGGCGCCGCCATTGTCGCGTCTGGCGCAAGTGGCGGCGTGTCCGCTGCCGAGGCGAGAGATCAGTCCTTGTGGATCGGAGATCTCCTGTACTGGATGGATGACGTCTACCTCTTCAACGCCTTTGCTCCCATGGGGCAGCAGAATGCCTCAGTTAATATTATCCGCATCAAGCATAGTGGGCAATCTGAGGGCTATGGTTTCCTTGTTTTTCATTCTCGAGCTGCTGCATATTATGATCTGGTGGACTTTAATGGGCAGATGATGCCTAGTGTTCACCAAGCTTTTAAGCTAAACTGGGCTTCTTGTAGCACTGGTGATAGGTGTGGAGATGATGGTTCTGATCACTTATTTTTGAGTGATTGTGGCATAAGGTTCCTGCATAAGGTTTGCATCTTCAGTTTTTTTTTTGGTAAGGTTCTGGTATTAATCAATCGATTGCAGTATTGATTGTCTTGCTTTTAATTTTGTTCTGTGATATGAACTCTAACAACAGTAAGTTCTAGCATTATCAAGTAAGGCTTCAAATTAGCCAATATGCTGTTTCTAGGCATTATCAATTAAATGCAATTTGTTCTGTGCTTCTGAGAATTGTATCTTGGTATAAATTGTGGACTTTTTATAAATTGTCATCTTTAAGGATGATGTATTGATTCAAATTTGACCAGCTAGTGTTCTACATAGGTTAATTGAAGTTCCATGTTGCCAAAGCAACCTTTGTTATGTAGGTTAATTTATTCAGAACAACTAGACATTTTTTTTGTATGTATAATTCATGCATCTATTGACTGGCCCAAAGGAAAGTCAATATTTGGCCGAATTATATATGCAACTGTGGCAATAAATACGTAATAGTCATCAAGTTTCCATGTGAACAATAAGTCGAACCAAAGTAAGGCATATTGTTTGACAGATTCTTGTTAGTATTTGTTTGCTACATCAAGGTTACCACTTGCAAGTTAATATTTCTGTCCAAAGACTAAATATTAATGGAGCGCTAGGTATCTTGTGTGATGGTATATACCAAATTTTGAATCAAACCTTAAGTTAGTTATTCATGTCTTGATGTGAGCATTTATTCTTTTATTTCAGCTGCAAATCCTACTTCCAATATTTCTGCTAGCATCAATTCTATACTATGTTTACTGGTGCAAACTTTAAAGAATAGAAAGAGAACATTTTAATTGTTCTTGGGGCAATGGATCTAGACCTTGCACTTTGTAAAGAACAACCCGTTGCTCTTGTGGCTAACAGCTCCATTGAGAAAAAGGAGTATGAGAAGTGGGATTGTTCAAATCGCATGAGTCTAATGATCATGAGGTGTGCTGTTCCGGAAGTTTTTTTGAAATAGCACATCAGAACAGGCCACTACAGCTAAGGGTTTTCTTGACAGTCTTGAGCAAAGGTTTGCCAAAAATGAAAAGGCTAAATCAAGTACGCTTTTGGCAAAACTTATCTTAATGAAGTATAAAGGTAAAGGAAACATAAGGGAGTACATTATGAAAATGTCTCATCTTGTTTCAAAATTAAAGGCACTCAAGTTAGAGCTATCGAGGATTTGCTCGTGCATTTAATTTTGATACCCTTCTGCACACTTTAATCGGTTCAAGGTGAGCTATAAGCATCAAAAGGACAATCGGTCTCTTAATGAGCCCATCCCCTATTGTGTGCAAGAGGAGGATAGATGGTAACAAGATAGAACAAAATATGCTCATTTGGCTATGACCCCTAAAGTCAAAAATAGCAAGAGGAAGAGCAAAGAAGCTGCAGGTGTGCCATCTATAATGAAGAAACAATGGTCTGAATTGGCTTGTTTCTTTTGTAAGAAGGATGGTCACGTAAAGAAGTATTGTACCAAATATCATGCTTGGCGTGAAAAGAAAGGTACAATTTTTTTACTATGGTCAACTCTGAGGTTAACTTAACTTCTGTACCTGAATGCACTTGTTAGTTAGACTCTGGTGCAACTTCTAACATCAGTATGTCAATAAAGTGTAGCTTTGATCGCCAAAAGCCAAGTGATCTTTGAAAGATTCAACTATGTGGGCGATGGCAAGAAGGTGGACGTTAAGTGCTAATAGAGTTTCAGATGTCTTAGAACTGATACATACAGATATCTGCGGTCCATTCCCTACGGCTTCCTGGAATGGCCAAAGGTATATTATCACATTCATAGACAACTTCTCGCGATATGGTTATATTTATCTTATTCATGAGAAGTCACAGTCCCTAGATGTGTTCAAAAATTTTAAGGCTGAGGTGGAAACCCAACTTGGCAAAAGGATTAAGGCCGCTCGATCTGACTGTGGTGGAGAATACTATAGCAGAAATGACGGATCAAGTGAACAACGTCTAGGACCTTTTGCTGAATTCCTAGAGGAATACGGGATCGACCCTCAGTATACCATGCCAGGTTCTCCTAGCATGAATGATGTTGCTGAGAGACGAAACATGACTCTTAATGATATGGTGAGGAGTATGATTAGTCATTCTACCTTACCAGTCTCTCTGGGGAGAAGCATTGAAAACTGCAGTTTATTTAATCAACAGAGTACCAACTAAGGCGACTAACAAAACCTCGTACGAAAAATAGATAGGCAAAAAGCCTAGTATCAGGCATGTATGTACGTGGGGATGTCCATCTGAGGCAAGGCCGTACAGGCCTAACGAAAGAAAATTAGACTCAAGAACTGTTAGTAGCTATTTTGTTGGTTATTCTGAAAGATCTAGGGGTTACAAATTCTATTATCCCACTACTAAGGCAATTTTTGAAACGGGAAATACCCGGTTTTTTTGAGGATGTTGAGTTTGAAGGGGGAGATATGGTTAGGAACATTATTTTTGAAGAAGTTTCTGAAGGAGATTTATTTCCTCTTCCTTTGGTTATTCCCAATAATGATCGGGATCAGGTTATTTTACCCGGTATTATTGAGGAAAATACAATTCAAAATAATGTCCATGAGGTTCCTCCACCAAATGATGTTCCTACAGAAGAACAAACTCATCAACCTCAAGAACCAGTGCCATTAAGGAGATCCACTAGAGAAAGAAGAAGTGCAATCTCTGATGATTACATTATCTTTCTTCAGGAGAATGAGGCTTGTAATGAAATTTTGGGAGAAGATCCTATCAATCTCCAAAATGCCCTGCAGAGCCCAAATTCAGTCAATTGGATCAATGCTATGAATGAAAAGTTAAAATCTATGAAGGACAATGACGTTTGGAATCTTGTCCTATTGCCAGAAGAAAACAAAAACCCATGCAAATAGCTATTTAAGACCAAATGGGATTCAAAAGGCAATGTGGAAAGATATAAGGCTCGTCTTGTCGCTAAAGGATATACTCAAAAGGAAGGCATAGACTATAAAGAGACTTTCTCTCCGGTTTCATCAAAAGACTCTTTTACGGTCATTATGGCACTTTTTGATCTTAAGCTTCATCAGATGGATGTAAAAAAAAAGCGTTTCTAAATGGAAACATTAATGAAACGATTTATATAGTGCAACCAGAAAACTTTGTGGTCGGTGACCCAAAGCAAATGGTATGCAAATTAAAGAAATTCATCTATAGGCTCAAACAGGCTCCCCGGCAATGGTACCACAAATTTCATGAGGTTATTATCTCTTTTGGTTTTGAGGTAAATACAGTTGAGGATTGTGTATATCATAAATTTAGTGGGAGTAAGTTCATATTTTTTTGTTCTGTATGTTGATGACATATTGCTTGCTTGTAACGATATAGGCTTTTTGCATGAAACCAAGAAATTTCTCACTAAAAATTTCGAGATGAAGGATCTTGGTGATGCTTCTTTTGTATTAAGAATTCAAATATACCGAGATCGCTCTCAAGGTATACTTGGATTATCACAAAAGAACTATATCGATAAGGTATTGCAAAGATTTGGCATGCAGAACTGTAAACCTTTAGATACCCCTGTGGCCAAAGGTGAAAAATTCAATCTTAGCCAATGTCCTAAGAATGATTTTGAGGCTAAGAAAATGCAGAACATCCCCTATTCATCTTTGATAGGGAGCTTGATGTATGCTCAAGTTTGCACTAGACCAAATATAGCATATATTGTTGGAATGCTAAGCAGGTATTTAAGCAATCCAGATTGGATCATTGGGTCCTGACAAAGCGGGTGTTGCGGTATTTGCAAAAGACGAAGGATTTCATGCTCACATATAGGAAATCGGATCGCTTGGAGATCATTGGGTATTCGATTACGATTTTCTTTGGTTGCCAAGATACTCGCAAATCCACTTCAAAGTTACATCTATCTACTTGGTGGAGGTGCGGTTTTTGGAAAAGCGCTAGCGATCCTCGTTGCTCCGTCCACAATGGCAGCTGAGTATGTTGCTTGCTATGAGGCTTCAAATCATGGGATTTGATTGCAGAATTTTGTCACAGAGCTGCGAATTTTGGAACAGGTCGATAGACCACTAAAGTTGTATTATGGCAACAAGTCTGCAGTTATGTATTCTAATAACAACAAGAGTTCGTCTAAATCTAAGCACATAGACATCTATTTCCTAGTTGTGGAAGAAAGAATTCAGAGTGGTAAATTATCAATTGAGCATATAGGTACAGACTCCATGATTGCGGATCCATTCATTAAAGGCTTGACACCTAAAGTGTTCCACGAGCATGTTGCTCATATGGGTGTGGTTTCACTTATGGAATTCAGTTCAAGTGGGAGTTTGTAATTTTTCCTTATGCTCATGTGACAATATCAGTTTAGTATAAAGACCTTCAGTTATATTCTCTAGAGAAATAAAGTTTATGTTCTTTTACTCTGAATTCATGTCTTCTCTTTTGGTTCTGAGAAGATGTTTTGATCTCATAAGGTATAAAGTTGGACCAGTTGGAAATAGGCATGTTATGATCGCATCTCATGTAATTTCCATGCTACACATCCATATTTGATCCATGTCATTCTTTTATGTTGACATATGTGACCATTGATGGGTTTAGTTACGCTTTAAAGTGACGAAGACCGCTTTGATCCTATGTTGATATAATTGATAGACCGGATTGGTTTAAAGATACTCATGACATAGATAGCATTTTTGGAGCTCATAAAGTTTTGATATGTATTTACTCATTTGGTCCAAGTGGGAGATTGTTGGATTAATTTCCATAATGTGGACCTACATGAGATAATATATATATATATTGGCTATCTATTATCTTTGGTTGGCTCAAATATATAAAGTGATCAAATAAAGTATTTATTAAGAGCCGAGTATCTTTTAAGGATGAATATGGACTTGGATTTAAATCTGTGTAGAGACCTATTTGGAATCTATCTCTAATTATGGGACGGGATAGGATTCTATGCCAAAAGGCTATAAATAAGGGTCAGGTCCTCCCAGCAGGGTAACTTTCGCGATACCACCTATCCCCATCAGTAGTTGGAGTTTGTGGCTTACCTCTTGCTGGGAAAGACCAAACCCTAGGTAGACAGAACAATTGTTCATCTACTACTTCAGATCAATTCTTCATCGACAATGGCATCATCATCATGTACGCTTCCGCGTTTACAGATTATATGGGTGTTGCAATTACCACATATACGATCCTGTTAGTTTTGATCATCAAGTTTAGATCAGAATTATGTTCTAACAGAGATGGCAGCGACCACCGAGCCGAGCAGCGGCGGCGACGACCCGGATGAAGATGTCACTGATTGCTTCTAGAGGAAGAACTAAGACTAAACGTGGCCGACCCCCAGGATTGGAGGTAGCTCCTCCCGGGGGGACGGCAGCGGAGACGGACGGAGTCTAGGAGGCGGCGGCGCTACAGTAGCCATAATCCTAACTTTTGCTCTGATACCATGTTATGAATATTATGTGTGTATTGAAGAGGTCCAATAGGCAATATATATAGAGTGTACAAGGGTGCATGCCATATATAGATAAGGCAACACAAAAGATAAGGAAATATAAAAGAGTCCCTATTCTAGCACCTATTCTAACAGGTACAACAAGTGAAAGCTGTTATTTATAACAATGATGTACTACATATGGCTTTCCAGAAAGTTAAAATCATCCAAAGTCATGAAATATAGCCCAAATTAAATTTGGTACCCGGCAGCTACAAATTCATTTATAGGAATAATGGCACATCACATGCTAGGTCTAGCTAAGACAAAATAACTATGGTCATGAGGGAATACATAAAGAAGAAACTATTTTCTTACATAAACAACAGACAGCTGTCTTGCATTGAGTTCATGTTCTTGCAACCTGTAGTAACACACTCGAGCTAATGGGACAAGCACACATGATACAAAGGCGAAGCACGTATTTTGAAGGTAAACATAAAATCAGGTGAAGTAACTGAGGGTAACAGCATACAAAATTTACATACCCGGATATATGGAGATAGGATGTATCTGTCGGCAGCTCTATTTCATACAACTGTAAGGAAATTTCATTATTGTGCTTGTGAACCTGAAGTAAGCAAAAACTTAAGATCAGAATGTCCATTTTGATACTCTTGTCTGTCCAATATGGCAATCAAATCAATTGAGGAATCACGAGCATCAAACAGATTGCAAATATATGTGAATTAAAAAAAACATCATGGCCAATTTTAAGCTCTGTCATGCAGTCCTACATTAAGGCTTCGTTCAGGGAGGCAGATAATACCAAACCATGCTCACTCCCATGAAAACAAATCAGATCGGAACCAAAAGAAATAGCAGTGAACAGAAGTTTTACCTCTAGAAGAAGATCGTTTCCACATGTGGACTCCCTTTGTAGTTTCAGTCTCATCAAGTCATATATATATACTGCAACTCGATGTCGTCATTCTAGGCGACCACCTGCTCGGCCATGGCTGCCACACTGTCGGTCCGGTCGGAAAAACCACCTGGCGAACGACGGCTAGACCGCTGGCGGCAGCAGCCAAAAACACAGGCTGCAAAACCCCCAAAGAATCAACACTGGCATAGCAAGAAGAAAGCATACGAAATCGAAATAGCGAGGCGAAAGAAGGAAGCTGTAAGAAGGACGGCGTCGCAACAACAGCCGCAAACACGGCCTGCAAAACCCCCAACAAATTAGTACTGGCACAACAAGAACGGGGCAAATCGATGACCGAAACCGTAAGAGGAAAGCCGAAGAGCGAATCAGCAAAAAGGAAAGAGACCACCTTGGATAAGGAAGGCACCGTACGGAAGAAGAAGCGTAGTATGGAACAAACGAACAGCAGCACAGACGGCAGCATGGACAGGAAACAAGAATAATCGGCATCAGCGCGTATGAACACGGAGCAACAAACAATAGGCGAGAGAGTTGGCCAGAGCGCGATGGAATCACCTGAAGGAAGCGAACTGCGCAAGAAAGGGGCGAAGCTGTAGTGGAAGCGGAGCGAGCAAGAAAGGGACAAAAAGCTGCAGCGAATGGAAGGAACGAGAAGGGGAGGTGGCGAACATGTACAGCGAAGTGCTCCCCTCGCACGCTCCGCGCGGAATAGATGGCCTCATCCGGAGCATAGCGGCCTAAACACGACCGCACGCACAAACAGGGCAGCGCCAACGGGATGCGCGCGTGGGCCGATACAAACGTACCGTCCGAACTGACAGGCGCGACGCGACACGCACGTGCTAGGTGGTGAACAGGCGGGAACCCACAGGAGAAAATGCTCAAATTAAACTTACACGAAGTTTCAACAAAATTGACCTACTAGCACCGTCGTAGCAAAGAGGAGATCTCGAAGGAGGGGGACCAAATATTAACAAGTAAATGCAGGTTAATTGTCCTGAAAAAGGTCTTCTTTATTACATGAGGGAATATGACTATTTATTATCTTCCGATATGGTACACAAGATTACAGATCTACCTCTAAAAATATCATATACCTATAGGGATTGCAGGAGCTTTTCTTCCCCCTAGACGTACCCTTTGGCTTATGGTGGGCTTCCCTGGTCTTGGACCATCCGGTTGGTACGCCTGGTCTATCGACGCTCTCCCCCCCTTCGTAACGTGCGGGGTGTCGTCGGGCCGAGGGGGCCCGGAAACCCTTTGGTGCCCCCGAGGTGGCCCCAAGGGACTTGCGACTCCTAGATCTGTGGTGCTTTGGTGGCCTTTCGGGAGTCTTCGGACCGCCTCTGAAGCCTCCAACCTGCTGGCCCACGCGGGCCTTCTGGTGGCCTTCGCACGGGCTTCGGGGCCCCTTCGGAGTACCTGATACCTTTCGAGGGCCCCGGACCGTGGCTCCGGCTCCCGACCTTCGGAGGGGCTCGCAGTCTTCGCCGAGTCGTTGGGGCCAGAGAGGCTGCCCCTACGACAGACACATTTACACCACTTCAATTATAATCACATTACACAATTACAAACTTTTACATGGCTCCTATTTTGTTGTATCTTTTATTGCTAGAAAAGGAAAAGGGAAAGCCCGCCGTGGAGACCATGGTGACATAAGTCCCCATATCCCTGCGGTGGCAGTCGTCGGCCGTCACTCTAGCAGCCACCATCCAGCCTTGCCACCATCCATCCCTCCAGCGCTGTCGCCTCACTTCTTTTCAATCCCCCTAATCTCAACCTCCAAGTCGTCAGATTTGCTCCACTCAACCTCTGCCGCCCGCCGCCGTCGTCCACATGAGGTGAGATGGCCCTCCTCCCCTCCCTGCCGCCGATGTCCCCAGTCGTCTCACTCGGCTGCCCTCCCTCTCTGTCTCTCCATGCCACTGCATCCTCACCCCCTCCTCGCAAAGAGCCGAGATCCAGATTTGTCTCCCTGAAGCCCGTTTCTGTTGCCAAAAAAGTTGTTTTGGTGCTCTGACAAGGAAGTTGAAGTGGACCTAGAGACCCAGAGCTGCAGATCAAGGTCAGAATTACAGAGATAGAGCCTCTCAACCCGCCTGTCATCACAGCCTCGGTGACCTCAATTCTGCCTCCCACTACCGCAGAAGCTGCAGCAGCACAAGGCCATCTTCCAGGCGTTTTGGACTTGACATGCCATGGCCAGGACCAGCACGTCTTCCTCGACCCCTACAAGTGCATCAAATTCATTGTAATCACTCCCAACCGAGCTTTGCACGCCTCTGGCCAAGGGGACAAAAGTAGTCAAGTCTAGCCTCCGCTGCCAAGACCTTCTACTTTACTTCGGCATCGCTTCACCTCGTCGTTCCTCCGAGTCATAATGGAAGGTTCCACAGCTGCATCAACAATGAGGGCAGAGAGTGATCCCATAGCCTAGGGTCATATCCAAGAACTTCATTGGAAATAGGTCAGGCCACGTTCTGATGAACCACGAAGGTCCTGTTCTGGCATGATCTTTCGATGAAAAGGTAAGTTCGGTAGTAGTCACTCAACTCTCACGATCCTGGCTACGAACTCGCAAGGCTTGAAACCACGCAATCGCTGAACTGCTCGACAAGTCGTTATCAACCATGCACGAATATCCGGATGACCTGATCACGAAGATCAATTCCTGCATGCACCGAAGAAGCACGCAAGAACAAGATAGATAAGCAATCTGAAATTGCAAATAGGAATTGAAATTGTATTGATAAGTAGGGTGCCGAAGAACAATGTCACTATTGATCTCGCTAAACAAGAGGGCAACGTATAAAGTAACAAAGCTAAACTTCAATCAACAAAACCCAAGGAACTAGAGGGGGTGGCGGACACTATGTATAGGAGAAGAGGAAGGGGCAGTGGTACTGTTCACGTGTGAACAGTACCACATGAACAGTAAACCCAAATTCTATCTCCTAATCCGTCGTCTTGTTTCGATGATTCCGATGCGCTCATAATAAATATGAAGGTGAGGCTAGCTCCATTGGAAATTTCTCGGAATAAGCTTTCTAACAAGCCCAAGAACACCCAAATTGGACTCCGTTTGCAAAAGTTATGGCATTTTTACTACGGGCCTATTGGGTTGTCCCAATGCCGGATAGTTTTCGCGATTTTGACGTGCACAGAAGGAATTTAGAGGTAAAGCTAGATCCGTTGGAAAGATGATGACATAAGCTTTCCATCAAGCACTCGTGGACCTCCAACGGACTCCGTATGTGAAAGTTATGCACGTTTGAAGTCGGTGCTGTCTTCGGAGGCCGAATTGGATTCCAAAATAGGTCAAGCTCGAACTCTTACAAA
Source organism: Phyllostachys edulis (assembly GCA_036346405.1). NCBI lineage: Eukaryota > Viridiplantae > Streptophyta > Magnoliopsida > Poales > Poaceae > Phyllostachys > Phyllostachys edulis. The sequence continues at coordinate 7,484,719 of CM070548.1, forward strand.
TCAACCACTCTTTGTCTTTTATTCCTGAAAAGAACAACAAATTTATTAGGCAATATCATATAATTCATGTAATATAAAGGCACTCCTAAAAATGAGCTCACCTGACAATTTAAGTGAAGCATACGAGCTCTTGTAATTGGAACAACAAGCATAGCAAATATGGTTGTATCCATAGGGATCATGTCCTCATCATCCTCCCCTTCTTGAAAAGAAAGCCGTCCTCGGCTTTTGATAAGCTGAAAATAAGGTAACAAAGAAGCCAAGGTGTATGCATGGTATATGTATATGTCATCTGTTTTAACAGTTCTTCGTTGTTTCACAATTAATGTTATAAAACAACAGCGATCATAAAAGCTCATTGTATTATTAACCCAAGAATAATCATATATGTTAATGATCAAAACAAAATTTCTCACACAGCAATTATTGCAACTAGTTTTGCAAATGTAAGTGAAGCGTTTATGCAATTCAAATCTCCGAAGTTGTAAACTTGCAGTGGTAGCACATATGGGCAAATCTACAACTTTTGGAATCAAACAAAGTTCATCCATATAATCATATTTCAATCGAGCAATAGCAAATTCATCTAGCAATGGTGAAAAGATTTGTAAGTTCTTCCATACTTCAACATCATGATGCAGATTGTCAATACTAGATGATGCAATAAAAGATGAACACATAAGCATTGGTTGATCACTAAATTTTATTTTTCTCTCATAATGAACAATATTTGGCACACAAGAATTGTTGTTTAAAATAGCAAGCTTCAATTCATCCATGTGATCACAAGTTATGCATATTCGATATACTATAAATTGATTGTCTACAACATAATCTCCAATTAATTTAAAATAGTAGGTGTAGGTGCTAGATAGAGAATTTAGCAATGAAAGTTCAGGAACTTTATTCATAGCACCTTCCAAACTAACGGGCTCATTAAGCATGATATAACACAACGCATCAGCAGTGGATATTCTATCAAATACTTCCTTATGTGTAATTAATTCAACCCGTGCGAAATTATGTGACTTCAGATCAGCACATGGTTCGTTCAAGTCAACACAAGGAATATCAAAAGATTGCACTACAGCAGGTATATACTCACAAGGTTGCTCTATATCTTGCTGTAGCATCAAATCAGTACCTTTATCATTATCATCTGCATCAGATACTGTAGGTACCTCAAACTTCTTCTCTAATGACATAAGATGCGCCAGATCATCCTTTATCTCTTCAAGCGTCTCAGCGGTATCTGTAGATGGAGTAGAAGCCAAAACAATATCAGCATTTTCATTTACCTTAGGTTGCACCTCGCTTATGACTGTGGGTGGTGGAGGTACAAAACGACGTTGCAATTTCTTCTTCATCTGCTCCCATGTGTACATGAAGTGGTACTCGAGATTCGACCACCAATGTTGAACATCACCAATCAGCACCGTCCTTGCCATGCTCATCTTCTCATAAGGATTAAGGTCATGTTTTTCAAAGTAGCTATCCAACATATTAACCCACAGGAAGTAGTCCAACGACGTACTCTCAGCGGTGAGTGGCAAGTTGTATACCAGTAGTTGTTTCCCTTTGAGTTCAAATCTACCCGCGATGTCATCGTAATCTACCAACTTCAACCAACCTATCATTGTTAGTAGAAAACAAATCACAAGTATATGTCTCTATCAACTACTAGGTTCTGGAGGCTCAACAGTCGCTCACACTAAAGCTTATACCAAGTTCTTACAAGCTCTTACTAATGCAGCAAAGAAGTGGTACGACCAGTGGCTAGTTTGTAATACTCTCACTTGCGATTAGCCCAACGATTGCGAGGAACGGTACCTGCTGAGTTAGAAGGAAGTGGAGCTCGGAAGGCTTCAATATGGTAGCAAAGGTTAGCAATAATCAAATCAGTTAATACAAGTTGAAAGACTGTTCAAAGTACTCGTCAATGTTGCTGATCCTAGCCTAATCAAAGCTAGCTAATCAAAGCCCTATTAAGAGATGTGTATGTACCCGCACACAATGATAAATGTGACTTGATGTAAGCAATGGAAAACCTCACAGCAAGCACTAGGAGAGACGCTAACCAACTACACAGACTTCTTGGTGGGGGGCACAAGATTGTTCACGCGATGTAGAGCACAAAAACATAATAACGTGCAGCGTAAACAACCCTCTAGTTCAAGCAGAAAACAACAGTTAGTCTCGAGAGATGAAAAAGAAAAGTTTTATATAGCTTATATATACTCGTTTGAAAGGTTTTGATGAGATATACAACTTTGTAGTTGAGGCGAACCCCAAATTCCGAAGGGAAGACCGAAAGAAACGGCAAAAACAGAAACTGAAAAATTGCGACGCAAATTCGGGGTCGAAGATGGCCGATTTTGGGGCCCCAAAAGGGTGACTCGTGGCTTAGGTGGAAATGATGTGCCTAATCATTAGCTTTCCAACGAGCATAAGAATGTCCAAAACATACACCATATGCAAAAGTTATGCTTGTTTTACTGAAGGTGTCTCAGAAACGGAATCCTATTCGGACTCGAAACCGACTCGGGTTCAATCTTGAAACTAATATATCTTTTGATTCCGTGGGCCAAACTTGCTGAAATTTTTTGGAGAATCTTGTGGCTATATGTAGAAGGGCTCCACTAATTTGCACTAGTTTTGGCAAAAGTTTGATGCACTTTTTCTTTTCTTTCCTTTTGTTCTTTCTTTTTTTTTCTCTATCGCGGCTTTTGTTCTTGCGGTTGCCTTTTTCTACTTCTACTATTTGGCCTGCCCTATGGTTTGCCGCAAGTTGCAAAGAACATCAACTCTCTCAAAAGATCACGGCAATCCTCTTGGGTTTTTTTTCGGATTAACAACAGCACGAAATTTTTGTTTTTGGTGCGGGTTAGAGGAGTTCTAACCCACAAATTTTCTGTTTTAGATGCAAAAACTAAGAACACTAAAAGAACGATCAAGCGACGCGAAGGAAAAACACGAGAAGCAATCTCGACAACGACCAACTAGACAATAACGAGAACTAAAGATCAGCAACTAGACACAACAATGCAACCAAAGATTCAACAAGCAAACTGAAATTTTTTTTTGCAAAGGCTCAAAGGGGCTCGGTATGGATGATAGATGCAAAATAATTTTGTGCAATTTTCTGGACTCTAGGTATGAAAAACGAATCTACTACTAGAAAATTGGAAACTCTCACCGATGAACGGTAGCTCTGATACCACTTGATGAACCACGAAGGTCCTGCTCTAGCCTGATCTTTCGATGAGAAGGTAAGTTCGGTAGTAGTCGCTCAACTCTCACGATCCTAGGTACGAACTCGCGAGACTCGAAACCACGCAATCGCTGAACTACTCAACAAGTCGTTATCAATCGTGCACGAATATCCGAATGACTTGATCACAAAGATCAATTACTGCATGCACCGAAGAAGCACACAAGAACAAGATAAGCAATCTGAAATTGTGAATAGGAATTGAAATTGTATTGATAAGCGGGGTTTTGAAGAGCAATGTCGATGTTGATCTCGCCGAACAAGAGGACAAAGTATAAAGTAGCAAAGCTAAACTTCAATCAACAAAACCCAAGGAACTAGAGGGGGTGGCGGCCACTATATATAGGAGAAGAAGAAGGGGCGGTGGTACTGTTCATGCATGAACAGTACCACATGAACAGTGAACCCTAATTCTATCTCTTGATCCATCGTATTGTTTCGATGATTTCGATGCGCTCGTAATAAATATGAAGATGAGGCTAGATCCATTGGAAAGGTCTCGGAATAAGCTTTCCATCAAGTACTTGTGAACCTCCAACGGACTCCGTATGTGAAAGTTATGCACGTTTGAAGTCGGTGCTGTCTCTGGAGGCCGAATTGGATTCCAAAATAGGTCCAGCTTGAACTCTTGCAAATCAACCACTCTCTGTCTTTTATTCCTAAAAATAACAACACATTTATTAGGAAATATCATATAGTTCATGTAATATAAAGGCACTCCTAAAAATGAGCTCACCTGACAATTTAAGTGGAGCGTACAAGCTCTTGTAATTGGAACAGCAAGCATAGCAAATATGGTTGTATCCATAGGGGTCATGTCCTCATCACGTTCCTTTTGGCAGCGAGACGACTTCTAAATACAACCACAGTTGCCTCGCCCTACAGTGGTGAAGTGTTTCAATCCTCCTCTGAGATTGTTCATAAGCAAAACCAGAGGCTGGTGTTTCAATTGTCTAGCAAGGGATCATTGGGCAAGCTCTTGCTATTACCCAATCAAATGTTTGCTTTGCCTACGAAGTGGTCACCGAGCAAAGGACTGACACCTTCATTGGCTCAGGCCATCCCCATCTGAAGCTCCTCATGCTCCACAACCACAACGGTCTGACGACCTCGTTGTCTATAGACGACACCTCTACTTCAGAGGTAAGGACACTGACGACAGCAGCAATGACGTAGTGGCCAGAGAGATCGAGACCACCGACAACCAAAATGGCACAACCTCGCCATGCCGCCAAATTTCAAAGCTATGTTTCTCTGGCCACCACCAAATTTCCAAAAGAGATCAAGGCCAAGACTGTTTTTAGAGAAAACAGTGAGAGAAGATCCTATATATATATATATATATATATATATATATATATATATATATATATATATATATATAGCTAAAAAGAAGGTTACAAAACAGTATTTACAACAAGAGGTTCCAAGTTATCTCAACCTATTAAGCCAAGCACTGAATAAAGGCTTAAATTTAGGCTTTGCCCTATGGACAACCAGGGTGAACTCCTGAGAGAATGTGTTGTGCCAATCCATGAAACTTGGATCTAGGTGCTTGAATATCATGTTGTTTCTTGTTATCCAAATAGCCCAAGTTGTCAGCACTACAATCTCCATGAAGAAGCGTTGTTTGATCTTGTCATTGAGATGAAGGATTGCTTGGTGAGTTGAGGTCAGTGATGAACGATGAGGGAAAACAAAATTCGAACAGGCTTGAACAAAAGGGCATGTCCAAAAGAGGTGTTGCAAGGTTTCCTCTGTTCCTTGGTCGCACAAGATACGAGAGTAATCATCCAGATGACAATTCTTCTTTCTAAGAAGATTTCTAGTGTTGATTCTATCTTTGAGCAGGAGCCAGATTAAAACTTTGTGGCACTTTTGGCAGACGCTTACCCATAACCAACTGAAGAAAGGGGGAGTTGGGGATGAACCCAAGAGCTGCCGATAAGCTTTGACTGACGAGAATTGTGACGAATTCCAAATATAATGCCAAGAGTCCTCCTGAGGCGTTATCACTAGGTCTTGTAGAAACTGTTGCACTTGTTGGAACTGGATGTGGGCTTGTGCAGAAAGCGGTAAGTGAAAGAGAGAGGAGAAATCAACCACTCGCTTGACTGAATGGATTGAGCTGAGGTCTGATTTGACAAACGAAATAACTTTGGATGTTGTTGACAAAGCAAGTTCCCATTCCATAAATCTTTTCAGAAAAGAGCTGAGTTTCCATTGCCTACTGTGCAAGCTACCAGACCCTTGTAAAAGAGGAGCATCTTAAGGATATATTGCCACCAAAAGGATCCTACCCACGCACTGTCTGAAGGATGGGAGCTTGGATAACAGGCTTCCCAAATAAGCCTAACCCAAGAGAGATTGGCATGGTTGAAGAACTTGTGTAGATTTTTTAAAAAGGAGAGCCTGGTTTTGAACTGCAAGGTTTAATACTCCCAAGCCACCTTGATTTTTTGGTTTACAGACCTCTTTCCAAGCTACCAGAGATTTACCTTGGCAATTAGAGGCTGAGCTTCTCCATAGACAATTTCTTCGGTATTTGTCAATTTGTCTTAGGACTCCACTTGGGAGCTTCAGCAGGCACATGTAGAAAGTCAGAAGTTGGGAGAAGACAGAATTAACCACTGTTAATCTTCCTCCAATGGAAAGGTAGGTTACACAGCTAGCTAGCCTTCTTTCCACCCGCTGGATAAGAGGGAAGAAATCTAGGGTTTTTGGTTTGGAGATTCCCAAAGGTAGTCCCAGGTAGGTGAAGGGCAGGGACCCCTGCTGACATCCAAAGGTACGGGAAAGAACTTCCATCTTGGCCGAAGGGACATTTATTAGGATCATCAGCGACTTGTCAAAGTTAACCCTCAGTCCGGTAAAATCTGCAAAAGTGTTAGAAATCCCCTTAAGGTAGAATAATTGCTTAGCGCAGGCTTGCATTACTATGAGGGTATCATCGGCATACTGCACAACCGGGAAATCTGGGCAGACGTGAATGGATAGTGGTGAAAAAAGCACACCATGTTCCATTGCCCTGTTAAGGATAGTCTGCAGAAGATCAACTACCAGAACAAAAAATAGCGACAATAGAGGATCACCTTTCCTTACCCCCTTCTATAGTGGAAAATCTTGCTAGGTACCCCATTGAGAAGAACTGAGGATGTTCCAGCACTTGGGATCTTGGAGATCCATTCAATCCATTTTGGTCCAAAACCCTAACACTTCAAGATTGCGAGGATTATGTTATGTTCAATTTTGTCAAAGGCCTTTTGGAAGTCTAATTTGAGGACGATTATTTCTTTCTTCGATTGGTGACAGATGTGTAGATATTCAAAAGCCCATGCAAGATAGTCCTGGATTGTGCAGGATTTAAGGAAACCATACTAGTTTGCATAAACCAGGTCCAAAATTACCAGTTGATGTCTGTTGGCTAGAAGCTTTTGTCAGGATCTTGAGAGAGGTATTCGGCAAGGAGATAGGCCTGAAGTCATTTATCGAAATTGGGTGGTCCTTCTTTGGAACCAAAGTGATGAAGGAGGAATCGATGGTTTGGATGAGTTCATTCTTAAAGAAGGCCAAGTAGAGCTCATAGAAGTCATGCTTGATGATGGGCAGACATTTTTTTGAAGAACTGTCCATTAAAGCCATCGGGTCCTGGGGATTTGTCCATAGGGAGATGTTTGATAATCTCATCAATTTCCTGATGTTCAAAAGGTTCTTCCATCCAAGCAAGATTTTCAAGCAACGAAATTAGGTTTGACAAGTTGAAGTGCATTACTGGTGAGGATGAGGAGCCTAATCTCTCTTTGTAGGCTTCCCAGAGAATAGAGGCCTTGCCTTGATGATCTTTGACTTCGCATCCTTTGTCATCTTGTAGGGATGGGATAGAATTTGTTTGAAACCAGATGGTAGCTCTAGCATGGAAAAATTTAGTGTTCTCATCGCCTAGGTTTGCCCATTTGATTGCTCCTCTTTGCTTGCAGTAGATGTGTTGCTGTTTCAACAACCGATTTAAGTGGCCCTTTAAGATTTCTCTGGCATTCCACTCTTCTGTTGACAAATCTTTGAATTCTTCCAGGGTGTCTAGGAATAGGATTACCTCATTGGTGTTGGAAATGGTTGCCCAGAGATTGGATGCCTTCTTTGACCAGATCCTACGAGCTCAACGAAGGGTCTTGAATTTTAGGTTAATCCGTTCGCCGAAGTCCTTAGCATGAACTGCCTACTGCCAAATTTGTTTCACTACGTTCTCAAATTCCCTTTGCTCCATCCAATGGTTTTCGAATCTGAAAATATTGGATCCTGGCATTGTGGTGCTAATCGCAATTATGCGGGGCACATGGTTAGAGACTGATTTGGCAAGGGGGGATACCAAGGTGTTTGGAAAGCTCAAAGTCTAGTTATTCGAAGTGAAAAACTAGTCAAGTTTTTCCAACAGAGGATCTTCTTGCATGTTACTCCAAGTAAAGGATCTGCCTTTTAGAGGTAGTTCCACTAAACCTAGAGCACTTATCACCTCATTGAAATGGAACATGTCGTTAACATTTCCTCTCGACTTGTTTCGGTCTGAAGGTGCTCTGATGAAGTTAAAGTCCCCCACAATTAACCAGTCTTGATCGGGTGGCATTTGGATACCTGTGAACCAATCTAAAAACCTCCCTTTGTCCTTGGTCCTTGGGGGGGGCATAAAGATTTGTAAGAATCCATGAGTGGCCTGCATGAGTTGAGGTGAATTCTACCGAGACAGAGAACTCATTATTGAAAGCAATGTGTCCCAAGAACATAGAATCTGACCATCCACTAGAAGACCTCCTGAGACTCCTATTGAAGGTAGGAACTCAAATTTGTTGAAACGTCTAGGGAAAAATTTGGCAATATAATTCAAGTCGAAGCTTTCTCTTTTTGTTTCTTGACAGCATGGAATATTGCACTTGCTTTCCTCTATTTTGTTGCAGATGGCCCTCCACTTTTTGCTAGAGTTTATACCTCTAACATTCCAAGACAAGACCTTCCATTGCCTATTCATGGATCGATGCTAGAAGAAACAAAGTTTGGCTAGCATATCTTAGATACACTGAGGAGAGCCAGAGAAGCCTCAAGCGGCAGGGTTAAGTAGCATAATCGTAGACAAGACCATATAGCAGAAAAGAACCAGCCAATAAGCAACCAAATAAGTATCAACCACAACAGGTTAGACCAGAGCAAAAGCAACAAGACTGGGTGGGTCATACAAGGCATCGAAGCATAAATTCTTGGGACGTAAAATGCGAAGACTAATAACAAGTGCATGGAAGTACTGCTGCAGAAAGACCAAGACCAAAAGATTCTACAGCGTGCGTGACCCGAGCTGTTAGATCTTCTTGTTCTTCCCATTCTCTGATTGCTTATCACCATTCTTTTTCTCCTTGAAGAATTATTTTGCTAGCCTGTCCTCTGTGACTTCCCCAGGAGACACCTTACAATAGTCCAGGCAAGGGTTCTTAATGATCTTGGTAGATAGCAAAGGTGGCGCAACATCACATGCTAGACAGTGCTTGTCGACGCAGGTCTTATGCATGAATCCTCCTTTTTGAGTCTTCAGCCTAGTGCTTCTACGAACTTCTGTTTTGACTAGGGGGACGACCCTTCTTGCCTATTTTCTTTTGAGATGCAGGTCCGAAGTGGGACCCAAAGATATATGGCCGGTGTGGAGGGGCGATCCAAGACCACTTTCCCTGAGGGGGATTTTCCTTTGGTTGGGGAGGTTAACGGCTGAGGGTGAAAAGGAGAGTCTGTCACCACATTGTCCTCAGAGACCGAAGGCTGTGAAAAATCAAAGCTAACTAAGTAACTATCCGGAATGACAAAAGGCTTTTTTTGGTCTTGGTGCTCTTTTGAGTGAGTGATCACTGCCCACATCCCTGATGATAGTATCTTCTTTGATAAAGAGAATTTTTCCGGTGATAAGAGCATGGAAGTGAAGAACTCGGTCCATTTGTCTGGTATGTCAACTACCGGTTGAACAGGAACAACAGTCTGGGGATCAAAGAATTTGGCCCATGCCTGCAAGCCAGAGCCAGGGAAGGGCCCAATTGGAGGGTTTTAAGTCTGGTCTTCCCGATGAGCATGCAGCTCATGGTGAGGAACCAGAACCATTCCAAGTTGCATATCTAAGTTTACTTGTCCCGGTTGGGCTACAGGGATGTTATCTGCCCTTTGTTGTGCATCGAAATATCCATCGACAATCAAAGCTGGCTGGTTGAGGTCTGGAATTTGATCTGGGAGAAGAAGGTGGATGGGTTGCAAATTTAGCTCTTGATCTATACCATTGACAGACAGAGAGGAAGAAGCTAAAGATGGGGCTTGCATAGAAAGGGCTAGGCTACTTTGGGAGTGCTGAGGTAAGTCCTGGTAGGCGATGGCTGCCGATCCTAAGAGTCCAACTGGGTTAAGAGCAGCCATAGCCCACAGGTCTTCCTCGGGAGGGTTTTGATCTCCCAGCGCTGGTAACAGCCAAGCATTCCAATTTTGAGCATTTGGAAGGTGGTGTCCCTACTTATTGACATTTAGGTTGAGGTCCCCCTGCTGGACCTTGAAGTTCTGCATCTCCATTGTTAAGATTTCCGAATCCCGGCTCTGGAAGGGGCTGGTTCCAATTCTGTGGAGGAGGGTGAGGATCGCCTCCATCCTCGGGAGGATCATCTTCGTCCAGGACCAGCTCCCAGGATGGACTGAGAGGTGATTTCACATGGAACCGTCTAGGATTCACTGAGGAAGCCATCTACGTCTGTTATCTAGATGCTTTTCGGCACAAGGTCTAAATCAATCACTCTGACTTTTATGATAATGCGGGACAGATGAGTAAGGTCATTTTCCCAAACAAGTGTGGGGACCCGGGATTGGATCTGTTTCAAGCCAAGTGATTGCATCGGAAGCACAACACTTAACATGAAACGAAATCGATTCCGAGTGCCCGGATATGTGTCTCATGTTAGCTCTCAAGGATCAGTGGCTAACATGCACATATCCAAACACAACATTGCATTCACATCCATACACAAGATACAAGAATAATAGAATCGTTAATATAACATCATTAAATAGAACCTTAAGGTACAAGTTTGTATATGAGGGCCAATCGAGCAAATCTAAATATCATAGATAAATCGCAGCGGAAGATAAACTTAGAAATAAAAGAGAAAGAGGCGAGTTGGCATGCCCAAACCCACAAGCAACCAACTGGAGTTAAAGCCGATGCACCCGTCGTTCTCACCTGAACAAATGGACAATCTGTTAAAATACAAAGTTGTACTCGCGAGACTTTTAAAAAAAGGATGCATGTAAGTATCAAAGGAAGGCTACTACACTAGTCAGTTTTCAGCATAAAACAAGTTTTTCATTGAGATAACCGATATATATTCAAATTGCCATTTGTAAAACATTTGAGAAATGTTATATAACAGTAGGTACTCCAATTCATAATAAAAAATCAGTAGATACTCCAATTATAACAACACACGAACTTCCCGTTCGTGACATATATCAATTCTCAAACATATCAACATGCGAACTTCCCGTTCGTGATAACATTTTAGATTTGAACCAACTAACATAATGACATAACATTTTCAACCATAACCCAAACCCCAATTTCCCATAAGCTAATTGTGCATGCTTTCCCACAAGCGATGTCCATGACCGGGGACACGACTATTCGAATAGATTTAGTTAACTCTGTAGAGGTGTACAGCTTTACCCACATGATATGAATACCTCTTAATATCGGCCAATGCACTATTTCGTAGGAGTGTGACTGAGATATCATAACGATACCTTTACAATGTCATGCGCTAACTATCAAACCACCCGAGGGTCAGAATTCCCATGGCAGATTGTCGGTCGCCTAAAACCACAGGTGAATCCCGTTGTGTAAGTAAGTCCCTATCAAACAAGAGACCCTTAAGGGCAAGTAAGAAAACGCTTAACATGCCCCCACTAGATTGACAAGACAACAACAAAACGAGCCACCGATAAAGCCTCGGCAACTACCGGTGCTCAAACAACAACAAACACTTGTCAACCTAATTGTAGTTTGATAACTAACACACAAAACATTAGTTAGCCAAGCCTTTGCCATTATCCCGTCGTGTGGTTGCATGTAAAACTTGGTTCATCACACCATAGACCGGTCCTTAATCACTCAGACAGGGCTACGTGAATCCAGGACAACTTCTCTTGATCAAACTATCACCCGTCCAAGTCCAACACACAACAAACACTACCCAATAAGGACACAAACACCAGATTCGAAGGTCTGGATATATTCCTCGAATTCAACATAATTCAATCCATATAATCCTCAATTTCATCAAGATTCAATTTAATCCATCGGCCGATGGACTAGCTCCATCAATCGCTTTCGACTACAACTACTAGCATGGCTAAGCAACGTGCTACAAATTAGCAAACATTCCCATATAACATATATCCTTAATCATTCAAGGTAAAAAGGGTAATCAACATTCAAAGGAGGGCCAACACAGCAAGTAGAAAATTAACTACTTCTACCCATGAACATACTTTTCAAAATAGTATGCAATGACGAGATTAAAATCCACACAAAACATTTTAAAATCAGTAGGATCAATATGATCAAGAGGGGGGGGGGTGCTCGCACCTTTGCTGTACCACTTATTCAACCTTAGATTATACTTCTGAATATGTTTGTATCGTCGAGAAACCCAACAAAGACCAATATTGCAAAGCTGAAAATCCAAAACATTCAAAAATTCAGTATCATTTAAAATGCATTAAATTTATACTGTGGATAGATTATGATTTTAGATGAATTTAGGTGAAAGATTCATTCCATTTGGATTTAGTATGTGAGAGTTATAGTAGTTTGAAAATCAGTTTTTGAGAAAAATCTAGAAAAATTGTAATCTGTCACTATTCATCTGATTTTAATTATTTAGTGAACATTTGTAGGATAGAGGTGGATAAAAGGATTACATGGTTAGTTAGAGAATAAAATTTTAAGACTAACACAATTTGGTTCACCTCACTTGGAGTTCATATGAATCTCTTATGAATTTTTGAACTTAATTCAATTTTCAGTGTAAAAGTAATTCATTTCAGAGATTAAATTGACTTCCAATATTTTCTGTGACAGTAGCATATTTCAAACCTAACCCATGTTAAAATACATTAAAAATTAAAAACCAACAAAATTGGTTTCACTCAATTTGGAGTTGATTTGAGTTAGTTATGAGTGTTTGAAGTTTAAACAAATCTTTTTTATAAACCAACTCACTGGCCTAGTGCCTTTATTGCTATCAACAAATCTATGGCAAAGGTTTACTGTCATTAGACAACCATATAACCTAAATCTTGTCTTCTAAATAATTTTACTCTTTTAGAACAATCTCTAATGGCTATATAAACTAACACAACTTTTCCATTTACTTGCATTCGAACTGACATTAGCCTACTGACATTACCGGTTTTTATCTTGATATCTTCACTGCTCAACATTGTAATAAAAAGGATTTTGCTATTTTAAGATGGATGTTTCAAAGGCTAGTTAACTCAATAAAATTTCTAACTACAAGAATTAGCAAAGCCATCAGCCTACTGTCATATCAAGGCATTCATCTTGATACCTTCTCTTGTCCATTCAATTCATAAAAATGAGTTTGTGATTAAGTAATTTTTCTCACTCAATTCAATTATCCAATTGCTAACCACATTTTAACATGCATGAAAATAAAATGCCATGCTTAACATGATGAATATGCAACATGCATAAGTAAATATCGGAACGCGGTACGTGATTACACTAAAGATTTTACCACCGCACGCGCTAGGCGTGCAACTACCACCGTACGACATCTTCTCGACTCCGTGTCCATGTCCGCCGTAGTCGTTGCCGATCCCACGTCCGTCATAGTTGTCGCCGATCCCGTGTCTGCTCAGCCTCACGTTCGCGTCCACGTCCGTGTCCCGCTCCGCGTGCACCACGCCCTAGCGAGCCAAGCCGCATGCATGCATGCCCGCCGAGTGCATGCGCCGCCACATGCACGGCTCCTCCACGCCATGCTCTCAGCCACGCCTACGGAGCCGTAGCTCGCATGCATGCGTCGTCTTTGCCGACGCCGTCGAGGCCAGCCGCACGCATGCACCCGCCAAGCCAGTTGCCTCCGCATGCATGCGCCGCCTCGCCACTCGCACACGCCGCCACTGCCTTCCACGCCACCGTCTTCACACCGCTATAGCGCTTGCGGTCACCACGCCGCCGCCGCCGCCACTGCTCCCATGTGCCGCCGTTGTCGGGCGCCGACAACACTTGCCCTATCGCCGCTTTGCCGCCCACCATCGCCGCCGCCGCTCGAGACCTCGGCACCCGCCACGCCAGCACTATTGCTACATGCATGTCCGCGCCTCGGCCTCCTCCTGCCGAAGCCGCCGCAAGTGGCTGGCTGCCATCGCCGCCGCTGACGCCGCCGAGCACCGGGCGCTAAGGCCACCTCTGTTCTTCTTGCATGCCGCCCTTGCCACCGAGTGAGCTGCTGCCATCGCCGCCGCTTCCTATGCCGTTGCTGCTCTCGGCTTAGCGTCACGCCACCTGGAGCTGGAGCTCCTGCATGCTGCCAAGCCGCTGCACTACCTTGATGCCACCATGGCCATGCACTAGCCGCTGCATTGTTGCTAGCCATGGCAAGCATCATCGCATGCTACCTCCTCTTCTAGTGCGTCCAAGAGATCAAGCATGTAGGTGATATTTCTATGGATGGAATGCTTGCGTGCTTGTGAATGCAAATGTATAACATGCAGGGTTTGATTTCCATTTTTGAGTGGGATTTGGAGGAGAGGAATCATGAAGTGGGAAGGGCATTGTTCGGTTTGGGGGGAAGAAGCTGGCGTGAGAGGAAGATGGTGTGTGCTGAGAGAGAGACTAAAATAAATGGCAGTGAAGCTTATAGTTCGGATGGGAATAAATTGGCATGGGGTCAATCTGTTGGGAAGGAAAGAAAAAGGTAGTGGTTGCTAGGCTTTGTTTGGTGAGTTGTGGAGTGAGAAGAAAAAGAATGGAAATGGGCAGTGAGACGAATGGTTCGGCTGGGGGAAAAGAAATGGTCAGGGTGTTAAATAGTAGTGTATTTCTCCCTCATTTTTCTAACTTGCTCAAATGACCTTGCATACAGAAACCGTTTGCAAAAATGAAATGCTTGCGCGACGACGAATGCAACGATATAACATGTGTCGCACAATTATTGGTTTTTGGTTGTGATTGCGAGGAGAGAAATTGGGGGAAAAGAAGGGACATGCAGGTGTTTCATCTGCTACTTCTTTTGTCCTCTCCCGAAATCGCGCAAACTGCCATGCATGCGAAAACGGATCGCAGAATTAGGTTGGTCGTGCGATGAGGATTGCAGTGATATGACATGCATGGCTTGGTATTGAGTTTTTAGATTAGATTTGAGGAAGAGAAGCGAAAGGAGTTAACAGGAAACGAAAAAGGGAGATGACCGGAAAAGAAAGAACACGCAGGCGATTCGCTTGCGGTCGGTCGAATTATGAGCTAGAGAAAGTATATTTTCAAGCTTTGAATTTGAGAATGCTTTTGAAATTGCCTCAAGAATTCTAGGAGTTTTTTTTGAGGTTTTACCGATTTTAAGATAAATTCCAAAAATACACATTCCCACACTTGAAACCTTTTTAGTTTTGCTTCGACTTCAAATTGAGCCTTTGAATGGGAGAAGGAGTATTGGATTTCTAGGTTTAAATTATAGCCTTCAAAAATCAAAAGATTTTCAACGTCAGGTTTACACTCCACTTTGAAATAAGTTTCAAGATCTTGACAAAATTTTATTTTGTTTTAGAAAATTAAATTCTAGGATTTGGAAAACCAGGTTTCAACCTATTTGGTTTACAACAAAAAGTTCTAAAAAGTCCAAAATTTTACAAATGCACATTAGATGCTTAACTAATCCAACTTAGGGATTTGGGGACGTTACAACAAGCAACCTTCCAAAGCTTTTTATGGCGTCTTGAATGTAAGACATGCTTTAGAAATCTAAGGGGAATCCAATCGACATGAGTCAGCATTCTCTGTTAAAGGTTAATCCCTTCTGGTTGAGACCCTCATTATGCTTTTGAAAAGAAATTTGGATGTCCTCAAATTGGTGAGGACTAGCATGGATCATCGCTTCTCTAGCATGGACACTGTTGAATTTGACATATGCCGCCCCAAAGGGGCAAGGTTGGATGTCTCAGATACGAAGTCTTCGGACGTCAACTAGAAATTCTGAGAGAATCACTTCCACATTGGGAAAGGGTACCTAGCCTTGTGGCATTGGAGCAATGATTGCCATAGCCCAGTCTTCATTCTTTGGGGGGCTCTTCCGCGGACCACTCGAGCTCGGCTAAGCCTTCCCTCCACATGCTGAAGATCAAAGCCACACGGAAGGTAGGACTTGAAGTCTCCTTCAAAATTTGCCATGGATCGTAGGGGACAATTGCCCAATCTCAGGTTTGAGGGGAAGGGGACTGGAGCAGTTGCTTTGGGGAAGAGAAAGATGAGGTGACAGGATTGATATGCCTCAGGGAAGCTGAAGTGTCCAAGGAAAGCCCAAAGAAGTGTATCCCAAAGTCATGAAGCGAGCAAAAATATTTTGGCTCTGAAATTTGAGTCGGGACAATCTTGCCCATTCCTCATAACCAGGTTTTGCAGTTTTGTCCTAACCAACTACTTTCCTTTACTGCTGAGGAAAATTTGAGATTGGGGATGAAACCACCGTTACCAATTTTTTCTTTGCAAATACTAACAATATGCCCTGGTTTTTTTACAGCGATGGCAACAAATTGTGTTTCGGCGGTTCCATCTAGAGTGACTCGAAAGGAGGCAACGGACGCAGCACAAAACACTTTTCTTTCCAGAATGGGGAAACTCTTGTGGCAAATTCGGCTTCAAAGGTGTGTCTTTGGAATCCAGAAAATTTTTACAGACCGACCCATTGAGAATCTAAGAATCCTGCTTTCTTGAAAACTTCAGAGGAACTCCCAAGTGATGGAATATCGATTTTTTGGAGGCACTACTCGATCAAACACCGGATTTGCAGAAAGATGGGACTCCTTATGAAGAGAGGCCTTCAGATGATTGAAGATCTGGGATACAGGAATGGTGAATTTCAAATTCTGACCAGGGGTTCCTACAAAGAAAGTCTTACCCGGGGTGCTTTTAGCGGAATCAAGTTTGCTCCGGTGAGGATTGGGGCTCTTTTGCTAGGCGTAGAACGAATGACCTCTGCAAAAGATTTCTTCTTCTTAAGTACTTTGGTCCATTCTTTGTTTTGTTCCTCACACCACAATTGGAACTCTCTTTGCCAATTTGCTCCTCCATTACCCCAAAGGCTGAAGAAAATCGCAAAAATATTTGCAAGAGAAGCTTCTGAGATTGTAAATAAGGAATCCAACATCTTTTGAGGCAACCGAGAACTTGAAACCTGAGGAGTAAAGCTGGTGCACCTTGAAGTCAAGAGCATTGCCACCCAGGCAAGACTGGAGTAAGACACTCACCACCTTTCTCTGTGAGGCGAAACTAGGATCTGCCGAAGGAGGCCACTAAGAAGAACTCCCAAAGACCACAACCTAGCCAGAAGACCACTGGAGTGCCAAAGCAACTCCAAATCGAGTCTTGCAGACCCAAGCCAAGGCTAAAGTCAAGCCCAGAGGGGTCCATGGTCTAATTCTCGAGAGATCAGAGGAAAGCTCCATGAAGGGGAAGGGAGGAGGAGGTGGAGAGAAGCTCAGGTTGGGAGGGAGAGGAAGGGGAGGAAGGGGGTGCTTCCATTTGTTCGTATTTTGAAATGTGTTGAGCTTTGTCTAGTTCTTGTCACGTGTTCCCAATTTGATCCACAAGGCCGGGACTATTGCCACGCTTCAAGAGATGTTCAAAGCCTTTGCGACCTCTCTCAAAAACAAGTTGTACAGCCTCTTCGACAACAAGCTCAATCAAGCAATGGAGAACCTTGACAGGGCAGTTACATCCTTTGAAGAAGCATGCAAAGTTTGGCTCTTCAAAGCTGAAGAGTACCTGTAGCCAGCAGGGAAACAGTTTGGCTTTTCGTCGTCACCCAGAATGCTCCACGATGCTACTGTTCAAACCATCACCAACGAGGTTGCGCATGCTCAGCCTTTGGCAGCGTGTGCATCAACCAACGCCACCATGACCCTAGCAACCCCGGTTGCAGAAATCACCATCATCTCAATTGACTTGGAGGTCCACATTGAGTTTTCTCTCACAGAGTCGAGTACATATCCTTCACGGAAACAAGTTGAAACTATCTAATGTGATGGGCCCGTATAAGTGTTGCCTGCATCTTCGACACTACGCAAGCCACATCGACCATGCCACTTGAGGTGGATGGGCAAGCAAGCATGCATGTGACGCATGGTGAAGCTCAAGGGACCAGCTCGGCAAGCACTGCAATTGATCATACCATGAGTGGTCTTAGTGACCTCTTCATTTCCCCCAGCCACCCGTATGTCCTGCCACAATTGCCACCATTACTGCTGGTTTCAGCCTCGCCGAAGCATGCTCACCGACCTTTTGGCATGACCAACGTTCATCGTAGTGCTCCCCTTGCCATCAAGTCTCGGCCAATCACTGTGACCGAAAGGGTGCAACAAAACCTATGCCGCAAACTAGGTCTCCTGTAGGATGTTGCCAGCCCCTTAAGATAGCCCTCAAGGAATGCATGGCCACATTCAATGGTCTGATGCCTCCTGAAAAGATTGAGGCACTCAATACATTGTTCAAGATGCTCTAATTAAGCTCAGTGGCCAGGGAGAGGGTGGTTTTTCCGGATGATGCTACTGTTGTGGAAGCAAAATAGACCTTTTGGCCTACTCCTCTCAAGAGCAAGCTACACCAAGCTTTCTTTGCTTATGTTGGCTGATTGTAACGTCCCGTTTTCGGACGATAAATAGTGCTATTATTTTGGTTTTCGGTTTTCAGCCTTATTTCAAATTAGTAAGTATTTTCAAAAATCTTCTTTCTTCTTTAAGCTCAGGTTTGTGTTTCAAATATCCTTGAACTCTGAAATTCAAATTCAAGTTTGAATTTTCTCTCTTTTGAATTTCGGGCCCATTTCTCTTTTACCCTTCCTTTCTTTCTTGGACTAAACGCTAATTTTCTCGGGCCAGCCCGCTTTCCCTTCTTTCTTTCCTGGCCCATTCTTTCTTTGGCCTTGGCCCAACCGGCCCTCTCTTTTTCCTTGGCCCACCTCCGGCCTTTTCTTCTTGGTCCCGGCCTAGCAGCCCACCCAGGCCTTCCTCCTTTTCTCGGCCTACCCCGGCCCAACTTCCCTGGCCCTTCTCCTTTTTCTTTCAATGGCCCATTGGCCCAGCTGCCTTCAGCCACTTCTTCTTGGCCCATCCCCGCACGGGTCGCCTTCTTCTTCCTTCGGTCAAAGCACCGAGTCGCCTCTCTCTTTCTTTCTTGCATAAGACGCCATCGCTGCGCCAACCTCATGCTCCCCTCTCATACACCGGCTCTCGCCATCGCCCACGCCTCAAGACGCACCCCACTCCGCGTGCTCACAAGAATCAAGACCCCGGAGCCCCCTCCTCACCTTGTCGTTTTGGCCATGCACAACCATGGCATCACGCCATCCTCGCCACGCACCAGCGCGCCCAGTCTGAGCCTTGAGCCCTCGTCAGCGGCTCCCAAAGTCTTGCCTCCTCCCTACCACGCTCACCGGCTCCCAGCCTGTCACCTCCGTGCGCAGGCCGCCCATGCCGACGCTGCCTCAGGACCCGTGCGGCCACCACCTCCCCAACGGCTCTCCTCCTCCCTTGGCCTATAAAGACGCCCCCTGTACCCCCTTGAGCTCCCTACGCCGCCCCGTTTGCTCTCTGGTAAGCCACCACCGAGAAACACCCCTCTTCTTCTTTTTGGCCAGCGCCACCTCCACCATCGCCAAGACGCTCCGACCACTCTCCGATGACGCCACCCCCGTCATGGTGTGCCCCCAGCCACCAGAAACATTCCGCCCTAACCCATTCCGGCTTTGGTCCACCACCGCCGCCGGATTTGACTTTCTTCACCCGCCGCCAGCCACCGTCATCCTCCGGCCCTCCTCCTTGACCTGGTAGGACCGCCTCACCGTGCACCACCTTGTGCTCCCCTTCCCCGGCGCCGACCGCCACCAGAGCCCCCACTTCATCATCACCGAGCCATCGCCGCCGTTCATCCTCACCGCGCTGCCGCACTAGCCCTCCTCCTACCACCGCACCGGCGTCACCCACTTCCCCATGCCACCAACTCCCCGTTCCGACCCTTGGTCGCCGCAACCGAGCCCGCTCCCACCGGCAGCAAGCTCCGGCCACTAGCGCCCATGCTGGCATGCTCCGACTAGCACTGTGCACACGTTTAAAACCCCGGATTACTGTCGGCATTAATACATGAGCAATCATTTGCTTTAATTAAGCACTGCCTTAACTGCCGCCTTGTGTCACTGCTGTGCGGGTCCGCGAAAACAGTAATGGCCGGCTGCTATTTTGGTTGCCCCTGTGACTGACAGTAGGCCCCGTACATCACTATTCCCATGGACCAGCGACCTTATGCACGTGAACTCAGTCCATGCACTATGCTGTGCACCAATTCTCTCTCTCTTTCTCTTAATTTCCAATTCAAAGTTTGGAAGTCCCGTTCTCCTCCGTTATAGCTCCAAAAATTATGAAATTTGTTTCTAAAAATGTGTAAATTCAAGATCTTGCTAAGGGCATAGGTCTTGTTTAATTTGGAGTTCATTTGTTTATTCTTGTGTATTTATTTGTTTTGTTTGCTTATTGATCATTTTTCCGGTACGTTCGGCTGAATAGGATTTGAAGACGCGGGAGATCTCCAAGTTGATCAAGCCCAAAAATATCAAGATTCTCTTACCTATAACCAAGGCGAGTCAATACTTTGATCATATTGATCCTACATTTTATGTAAATTATATTCATTCAAATTACCAAAATTGCATGCTTTTAATTCTTTAATCAAATGTATGTTAAAGCTTAAGGTAGTTAAATACCCATTTGATGATTAATTAATTATAATGCCATCCTTTGACAATTGAATCCAGTATTCTATGTCACCCTTTTGATGATTAATTAATTATAATGCCATCCTTTGACAATTGAATCCAGTATTCTATGTCACCCTAGTAACTATATGGTAATTACTAGTTGTAGGTTGTACTTAAGCGACATGCTAGTCTTGCTTAAGTACCAGGACATTAAATGTCCCAATCATCATCTTTTAAACATGAAAATGGTTTTGGGCAGTCATTGTGGGGGAATTACTGAGATGGTTGAGTTGATGTAATTTACTCCTCAAAAACATTAATTACTATTCCTATCTGGGCGAATGATATGATGAATGGTATATCAATGGGTGCTAATGTAGCCCAAAGAATGTTGGTTGGGAATGATATAATGTTGATGGGTGCTAATGAAGCCCAAGGAGTTTGGTATATGAAATAAACCGCCCAGATAACCCCTAAGGACTTAATCTTGTCATGACCTCCCGTGTAAAATAAGTACAACCACAAGCCTGCAAATTGCAACTTGACTTAGTAAATTTATTAGACCCTGAAAGTCATCTCACTAGTGAAGACGTGCCAGCGTGAGCTGGGAAGGGACACCAATGGTGAAGTGCCTGCTACGACTCGTCGTGGGGTGACATCCGCACAACTTATGGGACCCACATAGCGCGCCCATATGGGTGAGATGATGGAAGGGCGAGGTAATTTGAAAGGTTACTGTGACGGTCGCTCAACTACATGACTAAGGAATCGTGTGGAGTAATGAGTATGACTATCTCTTGTGGCTACAGTGTACAACCTCTACAGAGTCTAAACTATTTAAACAGCCGCGCCTACGGTCAAAGGCGGACATGAGAACTTTACTTGAGTTAGTTCTATTTCAAAAACCTTTGTGGGTGGTATAAAATTTTGATGGGTTCACCTAGCCCTGAGATTAGAATTTACCTGAGCCGTCGAGCTTAGTGGTGTTAATAATGGAGGTAGCTCCAATCAAATGAAGCATAAGGTAGAGTTTCCGACGGAGGGAACCTCTACTGAAATAAATATTGCACAATTACTCTCTTTAATAAAATGCAATTTGGTTAAAATTCTAAGTGATAGGACTTTGTAATTATGATAATTGAAAATATTGCTTTAGCAAATAAAAGAACCTGAGCCATCCTTGTTAAGCCTTGCATGTATACTATTGCATTGTGTATTGGCTCGCGAGCACGGAAGTTGTGCTCATTGTCGCTCTTCTCTCAAAAACCCTCAGAAGTAGGAAACCCTGAAGACTACGCATACTACGAGGATCCAGAAGTTGGAGGCCCAAGAGATGATGAAACATAATTAGTCTTTAGTTGTTCTAGTCTCACCCTAGTCTAGTTGACTCTGTTGGTGCTTGCGTGCATCGTATATTATCTGAGTTTTTGGGTAATATCGGACGCACATGGGTTTCCCCAGTCGCTTGCATGTGGAGAGATGTGCTCTCACCCCCTTTTTGCTTTCGTTGTCGCTTTCGCTACTTTTTGTGATGTAATCCTTGGCCTGTTCGGCCCTTATCATAAAACCCGACCCGATGCGGTCTATGTAAACCCTGATGTGTTAATTAATGAATGGTACGGTTTAATCTGCGTCATGTATGAATTGATTCAGTAATGTATCTTTGAGTGCTATCTACTAATCCAGGAAATAGTATAATGTTTTCATAGAGGATTTGGATTCTTGGAATCCAGGTCCGACACTGATATGCTTCTTGATGTTACTGGCCGACGAGGGAAGATGCTGAGCAGCCTGATTGTCAAGCCGTCGCAAACTTCTTTATATTTCTGTTTATTCAGTGTGCTCATAGGAGTCGTGGCTTTTCCTGCTAAGTCTCAGCAAGACAAGAGAACTAACTCCTTGTGTGGACAACGACCCGGAACAGACTGTGGCCAGGAACAAGGAGAAAGCAAGGGATTGATCCAGCTAGAGAGAGGTGCCTAGCGCAAATCTTCCTGGACGAGTAGCTAAATTGTATCTTTGGGCCTATGGGCCACTCAAGAGTTTACTTTTCTTTATTTTAACCTTTTTTTGATCATTTAGGATTGGATTTTTGTTTTATTCATGTTTTATCAATATAATAGACAACTTTTCTGCCTGTTTCGTTTATATATATAAAAAACCTTTTACATCCCCACGTAATGGATCACTGTTCACCCTCCAATTACACACCATTTTTAGGCCCTGTTTGTTTTAATTTGTGCTTTTAAAAGCGGCTTTAATATCTTCTTGAGCTTTTTTTAATGTAAATTTGAACGGTTGGGCTTTTCTGATTTAGTGTTTGTCTGTCTGGCTTTTAGGTAGGCTGGCTGCAGCTTCCGAGATGTGAAATATCTGAAATGCCCCTGAGGACAATAATGGCTTGTTTGATGCCATTTAACGACATTTAACTACGATATTTAACAATATTTAATGACATTTGACGATATTTGACAATATTTAACAATATTTAATGACATTTGACGATATTTAACACTCTTGTGCACTACCAAGTGTATCCTCAACCCATTGGATCCCCATGATTATCGGTATTTTCCTTGGCCTCCTCGTACTGGAGTCTCCATAGTTATCCAATTGAAGTATGTTGCACGAATTTCTCCACCATATGAATCAAGGATTAGCTCATTTAACAATAATTATTACAATAAAAATTTATTACAACAAATAATTATTACAAACAATTAATGCCATTGCCAACTGCAAACACTATGCAAAGGTCAGGAATAGAGCACAAATCATACGGGGTCAACTCGAGGGTATATCCTCTTCTTGTAGGACTCATTGCTACACATTCTAATAGTGCCCGAGCCAAGAAGAACCGCACATACGTGCCCGGCGATGGTGAGCTCCCCCATGGCCCATCGCCCCCGCTGCATCGGAGGAGACACCGGGGACGCGCAAGGGCGGGAGCCATGCGAGGCGCCAGACCGGCGCCTCTGCGGTGGAGGAGGACGGGGGAGGAGGTGGAGGGTCTGGGGAGCGCGCGAGGGGGTGGCTGCAGTGGAACGGAGGATGCCGGTGGCTCGCGGGAGATGGGTGGCTCGAGGGAGGAGAGAGCCAGGGAGGATGGAGGAGGCCGGTGGCCCGAGGAAGACGCGGCATGGAGGAGGGAGGTGGAGCCGGCGCCGGGGGAGGGAGCCCGAGGAGGAGGCGGCGCGGAGGAGGGAGGTGGAGGAGGCGGCGCGGGGGAGGTCTAGATCCAGATCTGGATTTGGATCCGGGTGAGACCGACAGGGAGGAGGGCACCGGGGGGAGGAGGTGGTGGCCGCCGGGGAGGAGGGCGCCGGGGGAGGAGGAAGCATGCGAGCGGGTGGGGGAGGAGAAGGAGGCGTGCGGGGGAGGAGGAGGAGGTGGGTGAGTGTGGGGAGGAGGGAGACGTCGAAGGGGGGTCTTGGTAAGGGCTGGGGTGTCGGTTTTGTGGAATGGCAAAAAGCGGGTAAATAACCAGCAAGTCGAGGGGCAAATACGGAAGGGAGGTGGGTGGTGGGAAGCCACGGAAACTGGTCGTCGGTGGCTTTTGGCTTTGAGATTCATAACATGTACGTAGAAAGCGGCTTTCGAGAAAGCCGCTTTGAAAAGCCAACTTGTTTGTTCCGGCTTCCGGCTTTTCCGACTGAAAAGCCGAAGCCGAAGCCGAAATAAACAAAACTGGTGAATAGGAGCTAAACATGGTTCCCAGCTACACGGTTCCCAACTGCACGAAGCTTGTTCACCGGAAATGTTACTAACCCTGAACCGCAGCCAAATCTGACCAAAATTATCATAAACACATATTTTAACTGGGGTAGAGAGAGCTAACCAAAGAAATCTCTCTTGTATCTTTTCTTGTACATGCACTAGAGATGCTGGTAAGCCTGAGTAGCTGCCAAACCCGACCAACATCATCATAAGAACAAGGATGTTGTTTCCTCCAAGATCAAGGATGTCCTCCATTCCTGCTGTACCTGCTGCTGATCCGATCGGTTTTGGTGGTCTCGTTGGGTTGCTGATGCGGTGCAGCGTGAAGGCGCCGCGGCAGCCGATGAAGTTGTCCACCATCAGACGCACAAATTAACCGCTGGTTCATCGTCGCCGAATCTACCTAGTTCCTTTTGATGTTGATATCCTGATTAATTGATCAAAAGTATCCTTTTCTTCACTTCGTAATATGAAGATCCCTGTAAATATCGAGTATTATAATAGGTTCCGTCGGGGCTGGGGACTTCTCTTCTTCGTCTTCTTGTTTGAAGGAATTGCAGAAGCTCTGCTATTTAAATTGTCCAGGAAAGAAAGTTAATGTATAGTTTAGATAATAAGTGTTTTAAGAAAAGGAAAAACGCCAACAAAAGTAAGGGGTTGCTATGGGGAGAGCATAGCTTGGGCTACCAGATTGGAGGAAACTCAACTAGTGAACTAGCTAATTCGTTGCCGTGATGTTGTCGACCGGGATTAACCCAGTCAAAACTTGTTCGCACCCGCATGCAGCAGAACTTTTTTTTTATTAATTAATCATTTTTTAAATTTTATTTTAAAGTTAATCCTGCGAACTTTATTTCCAATTCTGACCTCTTTGGTCACGCCACCACCCGTGGTGTGATAAAACAACATTGTCACGACATAGGATAAATCCGCTAAAATAGCACTTTTTGTCACGCCACTGATGGTGACGTGACCAAACAACACTGTCACGTCACGGATGGTGGTGTGACAAGAGTTTGCCTAGATACGTGCTGGCGTTATAGTGTTGTTTTGTAACGTCACGGGTGGTGACGTGATCAAAGATGTCAGAATTGAAAATAATGTTCGTGGAGGGTTAACTTTAAAATAAAATTTAAAAAAAGATTAATTAATAAAAAAAATTCCATGCAGCAATCCATGGTCGTGCCCAGTCTTCGATGATGGCCATGACTCCATGCATGTAGGAAACTGGGAATCTGAGGAAGGAAGATAGCAGGCAGAGGGGAAGAATAAAGGAAACTAGGAATCTGAGGAAGGAAGATAGCAGGCAGAGGGGAAGAATAAGGACCATTTTTTTTTTAAAAAAAAAGTTCCTGAAAAAATTTCCCCGGCAAGCAAAGGTTTGTCTTGTCGTGTTCCTTAGGCCATGGACGACCTCTCTCTCACGTATTCGTGTTCCTCTCATCTCCCTTTACTTATCCTCTCTTTCTATCAATGGCAGATCCAGAACGAAAATGATTAAATGTTCCTGAGATAAGATGGATCAGTTCGGCTGGGTTGTGGCTTAAGGTGTTTCACTCATGTTGGACTAGGGATGTCCACATTATATATACATGGTTATATATAAAGAAAAATGATTTTTAGATCCGATGTCTTGTGCATCCTGATGTGCTATGGTAGACCCGCCTCTCCTATGTTTTTGGAAATTAAGGAAGGGCAGAGTTCTGCCGATTCTTCACTCCATACTATATCTACGCCCAGACATCGGTTCCCATGCACACAACGGCAATACATGCTTAAAGATCGTGTACTAAATAAGAGCTGTGTACTTTCGTTTAGGTTTTGAAACATGGGTTACTCCCCAAGAAGTGCTGTGCTGTTCGCTCTGCCCCTCATTTGCTTCTTATCGTCAGGTACATATATGTATTTTCCAAGAGATGGAAAGCGATCGAGGACCATATTGCTCTTTTCGCTTTCTCCGATCTTGCTAAGAAATCAGGAATGCCCGTCCCATTTCTGTTGCCCTTCTTCTCTTGCTTTTCTCCCTTCAGTGTGTGTCAAAATGATTCAAGTTTATAGTTAACAGAAACGTTTCAGGTTTTCTCACTGGTCATGTCCATTTTACTTCCAAACTGTCATTGCTGTCTCATTGGTTCCTGTCAGATTTTTCTTGTTTCAAAAAGAAAGAAAAAGAAACGAAATCTGACACACACAGACTACACACACATGAACTGTACGCCTCTTTTCAGGTGCAACGAAACGGGCCGAGTCGGCCCGAGTTTTCACGATCATCAACCAGTGCAAGGAAACGATCTGGCCGGCAGCGATCCCCGGGGACAGCTTCGACGGCGGCGGCTTCGCCCTCCGGCCGGGGCAGTCCATGGTCTTCACGGCGCCGGCCATGTGGTCGGGCCGCATCTGGGGCCGGACGGACTGCAACTTCGACCAGACGGGGAAAGGGTCGTGCGCGACGGGGGCGTGCGGGTCGTCCCTGAAATGCGGGACGGCGTCGGGGGAGGCGCCGGCGAGCCTGGCGGAGTTCACGCTCGCGTCGCCGGACTTCTACGACGTGAGCCTGGTGGACGGGTTCAACCTGCCGATGGTGGTGAAGCCGGTGAACGGGCAGGGCAACTGCTCGGCGGCGGGGTGCGACGGCGACCTGCGCCTCACCTGCCCGTCGGAGCTGGCGCTGAAGGTGAACAAGCGGACGGTGGCGTGCCGGAGCGCGTGCGACGTGTTTGGCACCGACCAGTACTGCTGCCGCGGGCAGTACGGGAACTCCATGACGTGCCAGCCCACCCCCTACTCCAAGAAGTTCAAGGAAGCATGCCCGACGGCGTACAGCTACGCCTACGACGACAAGTCCAGCATCCTCACCTGCTCACAGGCAGACTACATCGTCACCTTCTGCTCAAATAGGTAACAGTATAATCGTGCAGCCCGGTCTGTTGAGACACTAAATCTAAAAGAAAAACTGCAAAAATAAAAATTCTACATGTGCTTCTCAATTTATTCCACCTATGTATAAATTTTCAAATACAAATTCATTTTGTGTTAAGAGTAACAAAATTGAGAAAAATCTGACAAATGATAAATCAAAAGAAAAGGGGGAAAAGACAATGTTACTATTCACATCAAACTTACTCCGTATGGCCTTTTTTTCCTTCTTCTAACATACTATGAGTTTGAAATTGAAATTTTAAAGTGTGCAATAACATCGATATATAACCGTACAAGACCTGACTCCACACCTGCTGCATTTCATTCTTGCTGTGTTTCAGGAACCAATCGGTGTGCTCTTACCACAAACATCGGCTCGTGTGCAGTGGCTCGAGCCGATATTGGCCGATCATGCCTACCCTGATGATTGTGCTGCTCTTCAGCTTTGTGGCTTCGCAGTTTTCAGTGTAAGGAACAAGAGCAACGTGACCAACCTGATACATACATTTTTTTTTCCTTTTCTTCCTCCGAGAAACAAAAGTAGTGTAGAGGCGATCCATCAAATTTATGCTCTCTCACATGTGAATGTTAATTGTTCTTTAGAGAGACACATGCACTATTAGTGATTGTTTTTCCCTCCTCCCCTGCCAATGTATGGCATGTTTTCTGAATCCTTTTAATTATCACATTACCTGTATGGTTATGCCAATGTAAATATAAGCATATATTCTAACAAATCGTGTACTGGTGTGACCTCAGTAATGCTGCCTATCCTATTTCTATGTTTGCGAAGGCCCTTCTCTTGATTCCAGAGTCGTTGCTCCTGTATTTGCCTGATTATTTTGCAGTCATGCCTGTGGTTTCATTTGATATGGACATCGGTCAGTTATCGTGACTCGTGAGTACGTATGAAAAGGCAATGGCATGTGTGTCAGCTGTGACCAACTTCATTACAAATTTACAAGAGAAAATTCCTTATTTGCTATGGAAAGTTGGCCAATTTCTAATATGCTACTCGAAATCTTCATCTTTTTTTTAGCAAAAGAAATCTTCATCTTTCCTCAATGTCATTAGAGTTGAATTTGCATTCATTTTTTGCCACTGGCGTACATCTCCAGTCAACAAACTATTAATTGAGTAGTGAAAAGACCAAAATGTTCTCTTCTTCCTTCCTCTCTTCTCTCTCTCACCTTATCACCCGCCCTCCTCCCCATGGCCAGCCGCCGTCCTCCTCGGCTCTCGGTACCACTGCCCTCCTTCCCATCGCCCACTACCGCCCTCCTCAGCTCCCACCACTACCCTCCAACCCTGCGCCCACCGGCCTCCTCCCCATGGCTTGCCGCTATCCTCCTCAGCTCCCGCGGCGCCGTCGCGGCCCTCCACCTAGCTCCCGTCGACCTCCCTAGCTCCAGCTGGTGCTGCTGCCCTCCTCCACAGTAAAGCCGAACCAAACCTCAAGAACCGAATTGCAAGAAAGTGAATTTTCTTTTTCTTTCATAGAACTCAAAATGTCATGTGGGTCGTAGGTAGAGCCGGTCAAACAGGCCGTGCCTGTTGGCCTGGCACGACACTGCTAGCTCGACCTGGGTCGGCACCCTAGTACGATGGGCTAGCACGCACGACCTGCTCGATCTATTACCTCGTTTTAATATACATATATAATTCTATTTTTATTTATTAATATTTATATTATTTTCTTTCGATTTTTAATACTTATATGGTTTTATTTTGTAGTTTTTAAATTTTATATAGTTCATTTTATAAGTATATATAAATTTATTTTGGTTTATATATATACCATTTTCATATATATATATATATATATATATATATATATATATATATATATATATATATATATATATATCTAGGATTGTTTTTCAATTTTTCATGTCTTTTGAGCTAAATGACAAATGTTTTAACGAGCTAGCTATTTGAACATTAATAAAATTCTATTACATTTTCAATATGGTTGTCTCATTTTTTTCAATTTTCATGTCTACTTCTGAATTCTACACATTTTTCTATTTTTTCTGGGTTTTTTCATTTTGTTGGGACAAATGGGCTAAACGGGCCACATTTGGCCCGATAGGCTAAACGGTGTGGCGGCCGACAAAGACGCAACACTTAAAGGGCGACGGATCGTGCACTGGCATCACCTTGGCCTGTAATGCTCCGCACGCAACATGAATAGTAGTCGGTCGAATGGGTCGGGCCGCCCGTTTGGCCAGCTCTAGTCCTAGGGGCAATATGGGCATTTTGATAAAAATCTAACACCTTTTCGGCATTTAACGGGAGCTATCCTTAATGGAGCTAACGAAAATGGATGGTATAAAAGTGATGAAAATTGAATTCCAATGGCATAGCAGGAAACATGAATTTTTGAGTGGCATAGAAGGAAACCAACCAATTTCCGGTGGCAAATAAGGAACTTACTCAATTTACAATCTCGAGTAGACGTGGGGGAAAAGCAGCTCCACATGGTCCATGCACTATCCCAACCATCCAATGTACTCTGAGATTTGTGCAAAAACATTGTAATGATTGAAAGATGAGATGGTGGTTTGAATTTCAAAAAATTTCATCAATTGCGAGACACATTTTATGGTTTGAATAGTGCATTGACGTCCATGTACACGTGGAAAAACATTCTCGTAGACATGGTCACGATGTTTTGAATTTTTTTGGTCTCCAGCTGTGACGTGCCACAAGTGCCGCCAACGATTCGAGCTCCACAACTTGGGCTAAAAGTGTTGCGGCAAAGCACTTGGCAGGTGCCTTACTTTCTATGACACGCCAGTGTGAAACAGTATTAAGGCAAATAAAAAATCCGGACGCTCCTATCCACTCATTCTTCCCCAGCAGCCCAGCTCGCTTTTTTCCCGAGCCTCTCCAACTTTCACTTTCCTCACTTTCCCCACCTGCTGGCTTAATCTCCATCTGCTCAAACTCAAACCTCCGAGCATTTTGTTCCTCTCTCTCTCCTCCCACACACTCCCCACACACGCAAGATGGATCAAACCCAAAACCTCCGAGCAGTAGGCGAAGATGTCCCCCCCCCTCGCCATCCTACAGCCCAAACCCACCACTGACCAAGCTGCTTTCTCGAGGTGAGCCGTTGCCCCTGCCGTTTCTTGGGTTCTTGATGCGTCAACATTGTTGCGGCTGTTGGGATCTAGGGGTGTTTGTTTCTTGGTCAGTCTACTTGCCTCCCTTGGGTTTAAATGTTACTTGGTCATCCGTGGGATGTTGCAAGAGGTGTTTACATATGTTTTTTTATTGTTGCAACAAAATGTTGAGAAAATGTTGCCTTTGTTGTTGCGGCCGTTGAAAAAAAAATGTTTGCGACCCGTTGAAAAAAATATTGCGACCGTCGAAAAAAATGTTGCATCCTGTTTTTTGATATGTTGCGACCCATTATGTCCTGCTAGGAATTGCTAACGACTCATGGTCAGAAAGGGTTTTCGAGTTACAACCGATTACTCATGAACCTACAGGGTCACACACTTAACGGATTGGAACAAGCATGTTCGGATAGGATCCGTCATGAGCCCTATATAAGGAGATGCATGAGGCTATTGGGAGATATACTAGTTGACGTGAGTTGCTCCACCGAAACCCTAGCCACCATCTTCTCGAGAGAGCCCCGCCGTGCGACTTGGTGCTAGCACACTAGCATTCGGTGTTCCTTCCCTAGACGTGTGAATACCGTAGAGGCGCTACTGCGGTTGCTGTTGCGCTTGAGGATGATCCGCGATCTTCACAAGGTACTGCTGAGGTTGCTGGAGAAGATGATCGACTCGTGAGGACGCTGGATGATCGACTATGACTACTTCATCGACGCACTCTTTGTTGGATCAGACTGATCTAACTCATCTTCCGTTGCACAGTAATAATCTATGATCTCTTGCTTGCATGGCGTTTCGGTTTACGTGATAAAATTTTTCGAATTGCCAGCTAGTGCAGCCTACCCATATCTCTTTATTTATAGCCCACATCATGCTTGCCCAATACACTTGGGATTCATGGTTCAGAATTCAGAAAGCTTTCCTGTGATCTGGGTCACTGAACCAATGATCAAGAACTTTCTTTTCCCTATTGACCAGACAAGGTACATGACATCGACGTGCATGTGTGTCTGCCAATGGACAACCAAAGATCGTAGCTAGCTTAACTAGAATATGAACAGATTAAGTGAAGACCGTAGTGTCTAACCTTTTGTGAGTTAAAGGAGTTGGTTAATTCAGCTATTTTTAACAATTATGAAATTGAATGCTATCGTATAGGATCTTTTTGTTTGCAATGCTTTATTTGGGAATTGGGATTGGAGTGGAGAACTGGTGATGATGTTTGCGTTGTTCGATTTTTTTTTTGTTTTTGGGATTGGATCATATGAGTGGTGAACTGGTCCTCAAACTGCCAATTCTTTTGTTTTTGCAGTGTTCGTTTTTTTATGTTCTTCTGATGGGCGGTGGTGGAGAGGCACGGCCGAGGCTGAGGCGGTGGCCGGTGGGTGCCAGGTGCGGTAGCGCACCTTGTTGCGTGTCGTGCCGGCTTCGTGGCCATCGGGCCCGAACGTCCCATGCCGGCGAAGAGGTCGTAACGTGGCGCTCGTCCAAGCTCTTGTGTTGGATTCTTGATCAGGTTGTTTATACGTTAAAGTTCTTGAGCTTCGTCTAACCGATATTGAATGTGTCTAGGTAAAGTTCTTTGGGATGCAATTCTCCTCCTTCGGATGGTCTTGGGATCATCCACATCTGAGTTTGCTTGAGTTTGCTTCAGTGGAGAGCAATCATTTCTAGGATTTCTCCCACGCTAATGAAGGTGGTGATCCTGTTCAACGCCGTAGGCATCCTCGCCATCACCACGAGAGTTCGAAGTGAACGAGCGACATGAAGCATCGCCAGTCCTGCCTCTCGGGGAGATATTAGGATCTGAGGGGAGGACAAAGACCTCTTGGATATCATTTTCACTTGTGCCTGAGTCCTCCTGGCTTAAGGAGTAGTCGAACGACAACACCTCGCGACTTAGAGCAATCCTCTTCAAGAAGGGGAATTCTAAGTTATAACCGTCTCCAATTGAAGGTGAACCCTACGAGGGTATCGTCGAATCCGCAGGAAGAGCAGACTCGACCGCACACCTCGTGGGAGTAACCGAAGGGTGACGATCACCAGATGCTGGTTGAGTCCCGGAATGATGGATCCCAGAACTTGTTAGGTGAGATCGAACGGTCTTAGACGAACTCAAACATTTGGAGGGGGAATCCTCGCTATGCTCTGTACTTATCTTGATATAGTCCTAATCATGGTTGGATGGACAGTTGCCATCTGAGGAATATAGTTCCTAATCTGGACGTAATGTTGTGAAGGAAAAAGATCCCTCATCAACTCTGTCTATGGCATGGTCTCACGGTGCAGTGAAAGATCCTCAAGGCAACATACTGTCGAGCGAAATAATACTCGCTTTCGTTCAGTGGCGAGGCATCCATTGAAGGATCTAGACCTACCATTATGTGTTAATGGAGTTTTGATGATTAATGACAAATCTAATTGTGAGACTAACACTTTTATTGATATACATATTGTGTAGTCTTATTTGGATATAAAGGTGAAAATCATGAAGGCATGCAAATGATTAATGACAAATCCAATTCATTGGATAAACAAAAGGAAAAATCCAAACAGGTATGCATTCATAACGATAAATCTATTTGTGAGATTAACTCTTCTATTATTGTATCTTATGATTAGTCTCGTTTGGATATAAAGAACAAAAGAGGTATGCATTCTACTTTGTATTCATTTATATATTGTTGCTTACTCGGATCCAAAATATAGGTTGAACTCCACAAAAAGGTTAACTTGAATTTGTGCATATGTTCCTATTACACATTTAGGGGGAGTTCATTCTATGTTTTGTGTTTTCATTAGTATTGATCCATATTCCCGTTTCCACATATTAAGGATCTTTACTTTGAAACATATCCTTTGAATATATTTAACTTGCGTAGTTAATATATTCATGTGAGTATATATAACTTGTGTAGTTCATATATGCTCATATCCTTGAATATATATAACTCGCATAGTTAATATATTCATGTGAGTATATATAACTTGTGTAGTTCATATATGCTCATATCCTTGAATATATATAACTTGTGTAGTTAATATATTCATGTGTGTATATGAGACATGTGTACTCATATATCCTTGAATATATTTAACTTGTGTAGTTAATATATTCATGTGAGTATATATAACTTGTGTAGTTCATATATGCTCATATCATGAATATATATATATATATATATATATATATATATATATATATATATATATATATATATATATATATATATATATATATATATATATATATATAACTTGTGTAGTTAATATATTTATGTGAATATATGAGACTTGTGTAGCTCATATATCCTTGAGTATATATGACTTGTGTAGTTCAGTATACACTCATGTTGAGTATATAAAATTGTGTAGTGCTTATATACTCATACCAATCTTTATTCAATTATTTGCTATTGAAGTGATTATCATCAATTACCAAAGAGGGAAAGATTGTGGTATCTTGTCCCACCATTATGAGCTAATGGTATGTCGTGGTAATTAATGATAATCATATTGTGGAACTAACATTTTCATGAGTTGGATAAGCAGGTTAGGTTCCATAATAATGAAAACTTGGGATGACATCATGTGTTAATGGTCATCAAGTCAAGTGAAGGAAATCATCGTGTGTCGATGATGTTCAAGAAGAGGAGATGATCATGAGTTGATCATCAAGTCAAGTGAAGGTCCATCATGTGTTGATGGAGGTCAAGTGAAGAGTGTATCATGTGTTGATGCATATCAAGACTCGGGATGGAGGATGTCATCATGTATTGATGAGCATCAAGTCAAGATCCCGAAGTGGAACTTCATCATGTGTTGATGAAGATCAAGTGAGGATGCATCATGTGTTGATGCATATCAAGTCAAGTACCCGGACTTGAAGTGAAGATGTGCGTCATCAAGCTTCAAGTGTTTGTGCAAGGCAAATGTATGACTAGCTAGGGCTAAGGATGTATTCCTAGTCTTTTACCGGTCTTGGTGTTTGGTTGGGAGACCGGATTGCTAGTATAGGTTACCGTACTATTAAGAGGGGTCTTGACTAGTAGCTTGAGTTAGTCATGTGTTGATAGCTCATTGTGTTTGCTCTAGCTCATCTTAACATGTTGCTAATATTTGCGAATGTGTTTTGCAAAAAGTTGTGGCTCGTGGATGATCCTTGTAGCATGTGACTTTGGTTTGCTAATGTGTTTTGCAAACGGTTTAAGTCTATGTACCTTATTCCTTGTAGTATGATTCTATAAGTTGGTAAATGTGTTTTGCAACTTGTTGAGAATCTCACTTGAATCTTTGTTTGCATCACGCGTCAATTTGGCAAATGTGTTTTGCAAATTGAGTTGAAGCGAAGTACAATTTGTGATGTGATTCTAAAAGTTGGCAAATGCGTTTTGCAACTTGATAAGAATCTTGCCTGTGAACCCGTGTTTGCATCACCTTGTCAATTGTCAAATGTGTTTTGCAATTGAATTTGTTTTGGATGCAAACTGCTGATTTCTCAGGAAAATCGGTTGTACCGACGTGTTATGGGCGGTACAACCGCTCTGCGGTTCAACCGGATTTTGGTGCAGTATGACCGCACATTGGTTGTTCCGATTTCTAGTTGTTAGTCCAAGAAAACCAGAACCGATGTTATTTAGTCTCGGAGCTCTCTTGATAATTGGTTGAACCGCATTTGTAAAATGGTTGAACCGCTCTGCGGTTGTACCGATTTTTCTAAGGCGGTTCATATTTTCCAGAGAGCATGTCGTTTCAGCAGATTTGGAAACCCTACGATCGGTTGTACCGTGCGTCAATGCGGTTCAACCGGGCAAAGCGGTTGTACCGAATGTGTGTTGGCGGTTGTACCGAACCAGTGTCCAACGGCTAGTTTTATGACCGTTGGAGGAAGTGCGGTTGTACCGATTCCTAGTTGGCGGTTGAACCGCCCCTGCTGATTTTTCAGCAGACTTTTCCACAACGGCTAGTTTTTGTGTGTAGGCTATAAATACCCACCTTGGCCGTGTGTGGGCGGTTGCTGAGCTGTGCTGGGGTTGTGAGACATTCCATTGAGCTAAGAGCAAGCCCTCTACTCTTATTTGTGCATGTGTTGCACTTAGTGAGCTTGAGAGGCAAACCCTAAGTGCATGTGTTGCCTTAGGTAGTGGATTGTGTATCCACTTGAGCTTAGACACTTGATTATGTCAAGTGAGGGTCTAAGATTTGTTACTCTTGATGTTTGCCGACACCTAGACGGTGTGGAGGTGTCATTGCACCGGTGAGCTTCTCAAAGAAGATTGTGAGAAGACCCGGGGGATTTGTGAGTGGTGTGATGCTCGCCATCTTCGGAGTGGAGGAAGGAGCAACTCTAGTAGAGCGAGGTGTTGGTTCGGTTTGGAACCGGTCCAATTGGTTTGGACTTACCTTGGAGGAAGGCTTAATTTGTGGAGCCGGCCCAATTGGTTTGGGTTTACCTCAACGTGGATTAGGAGAGACCGGCAAGTCTCCGAACACCACGGTAAAACATCGCCGTGTCATTTTGTGGTTTGCATTCTTGAGCTTTACATATTGCAATTTACATTGATTGAATTAAATTGCTTATTCATTGTGTATGAATGCTTACCATGCTTTGTGCCATTCATCTTGCTAGAATTGATTAGCTTACAAGTCTATGCTTAAATATTATATTTATCAATAGACTTGTATTGTTGGTGCACTTAGGTGAACCTAGTTGATTTAGGCTTTAATTGTGCAAAACCGTATTTGTATTAGCTTCCGTATTAGAAATCGGTTTTAGCCAAAAGAATTTTAAAACGCCTATTCACCCCCCTCTAGTCGTCCTCCTCGATCTTACATCCATGTCGAGCTCTACGTAGTCGGCCAAATCAAACCAGTTCTCCTCATTCCACTCTCCTGCCTTGGAAGCATCAGAGTTGAAAAAATAAACAAGAGAACTTGCCGAAAAGGAATAACTGGAAACTCCCCACGGTCGGCGCCAACTATCGATGATCTAGTATCGATCTTACGAATGAATATTTGGGGGTCTCCTAGAATTAGAACCATGCAGAGAAAGACACAAGGATTTAGACAGGTTCAAGCCTTTTCCTGAGAGAATAATAACTCTACTCCTGTATTGATGTATTGACTATACTGCTTACAATCATGAAGAAAACTAATGCTTAATGTCTCCTCCTAATCTGCCCCAATGTTCACTGACTTTTGCCTTTATATAGCGTGTGAAGGGGTGCCAGTTACTCTAGGCCAAGAGGCACCTCAACGTTTGATGTAATGCGCACGTTGATGGAAGTTATTGTCAGAGAGATGACACCCCATGTCGCCTGATAGTTATCATCAGAGACAAAGGCGTAGTTCATGCAGTTATCCTAGAGGATAATAGCGTATATTAACTGCTCTGTATTGATCTACATAGCGTATAATATTTCCTAGTCAATTAGACCCACATGTTTGTAGACTTTGCTGACTATAGGGTGGTCTTAATTGACCTGATCGTAAAAGACTTACGACCATGAGATGGTGGTAGAAAGGCTTATGGCCATGAGGTGGTCGTAGAGCATCTTATTACCATATATACAGGGTGGTCGTAGGATGATTTACAACCAATTATCTTAAGCTTCTCCCTTATAAACGATAAGAGGTATACTTAAGACTATCACGATGATATTGCTATTTATAATAACAATTACTGATAAACAATTTAATTAATTGATGAGTATTATATCTTCGTCATATAGCATATGCTGCTTACACTTTGTTTACCTAATCGCCACTGTGCTACTCCTGTGTATGACCACCAGGAAAAAAACTGCTAATGTTGTCTTTCATTGCCATCCATATTGCTAGATTTCAGAATGAGCATATACCATGTTTTAAACAAAACTATACACTGCCTAATCACATTCGCGCAAAATCATGCACTGCACAGCAGTGCAATCCATTATGTGAAATTTGGAAAGAAAAAAAAAGTTTTCATAACAATGGAGAATCGTCGGCGCAGCAACGCGCATTTATCATCCTAGTATATGAGCTAGAGTAAATTACAATTGAAGTAGGCTGAGCCAAAATAGCTGGATAAAACTAACTGGTCGTATAGCACTCCTACTCCAAAGAACACACCAAAGGCAATCACAAAGATGACAATGTTGCTGCACTGTTTTGCAGATATGATGGAGACAGGAGCTGCTACTGAATTACAGTGGTGAATAAGCATAGAGCCGCACAGTTTTGGGTTCCCATCAAAACTAAAAATTGGAAATGTACTCAATTGGCCTCCTGCTGGAATAGGCCCTTCTAGGTCGTTGTTAGAAATGTTGAACATAGAAAGGAAGTGCAGATTGTTCAGTTTGGCTGGGATTGTACCAGTTAGATGATTGCTGGACAAGTCAAGAAACTGAAGATTTGTGAGGTTACAGATAGGTTGTGGGATCTCTCCATAAAATTTGTTGAAGCTCAAGTTGAGTGAAATGAGCTCTCTTAACTGACCGATATCCAGGGGGATCACACCAGAGAAGTTATTGTTGCTTAGATCCAGCACTTTAGGTAAAGCACTAGCCATGCGGTATTGATATGAATCACTTATATAAATGGACAGATTAAAGAACCTTGGGTCCAAATGGGCTGCAATCTTAATTGATTTAAACATTGGCATCTCCATTAAGGCTGTAGGAATTTTCCCTGTAAGGCTGTTATTTGATACATCCAGAAAGAAGAGATGGCTTAGGTGGTTGATCCAGCCCGGTATTGGTCCGGTGAGTCGATTGCTGTTTAAAACTAAAAACTCCAAATTTCCGAGTTTTGATAACCAAGGAGGTATTCTTCCAGACAATGAGCAGCGACCTATGCCAAGAAACTGAAGATTCTCAAAACCATCAATGGTTTTGTCCTGTGGCATGGCCTCGTGCATGAAGTTATGCCCAATAAACAGGATCCTAAGATTCTTGGAGCTCTTTAGGATCTGAAGTGCACTAGTGATATTTTCGAAGGAGTTATTAAAAAGTGATAGGAAGGTGAGAGACTTCAGGTTCCCTATGCTTGAAGAAATTTCGCCATGGAAATTGTTGTTAGACAGACGCAATGCTGTCAAATTGGTGCATGAGTAGATGCTTTCTGGAATTGTGCCGGTAAAGTTGTTCCACATAAGATCCAATCTTTTTAGTTTGGCGAGGGTGGAAAAATTGACCTTTGTGAGCTCTCCGCCGAAGCTGTTGTTCTTGAGATTGATGGTTATGAGATTTGTACAATTGCCCAGAGTTGATGGTAGCTCCCCAGACATGATGTTGTGGTCCAAATGGAGCTCCTCCAATCTCTTGAGCTGACCTATAGAATCCGGAATTTTGCCACTTAAATTGTTCCTTCCAAGATCAAGGGTTACGAGATTTCTGAGGTTGATTATGCGTGCACCATCAAGTACCCCATGTAAATAATTGTCAGGAAAAGACAGGTACTCCAAGGAGGAAGCATTGAAGAGTTCATCTGGGACTCTCCCCGTGAGGTGGTTGTGGCCAACCTTAAGCACTCTGAGCATGGAGAAATTACCAAGCACAAGGGGAATATCACCACTCAATTGGTTGAAACAGAGGTCAAGCACAGCCAAAGATGGCGAGCCAAGGTAGAAAGAAGACGGTATGTGCCCAGTGAAGCTATTGTTGCTTGCATTGAGCACAACCAGATTGTTCATCGCCTTCCATGTGGTTGATGGAAATTCTCCAGTAAATCGGTTGCTTGATACATTCAGTACCTGCAGAGGACGGCCAGGAGTTGACGATGGCAGCTCTTGCAGGCCCCCGCTGAGGCGGTTGAAGCTGACATCAAGAATAGCGATGCTGCTGAAGGACATGAGTTCCAACGGAAGGCCACCGGAGAACAAGTTGTACGAGAGGTTGAGGCGCATCAGGCCGGCGAGGTCGGCGAGGGAAGGTGAGATGAGCCCATCAAGGCCTCTGGATGCCAGGGAGACCTCGATGACCGTCCCATCCCCATTGCAGGTGATGCCCTCCCAGACACAGCAGTCGGTGTCATTCCACCACGGCACGGCGATGTCGCCGTTCGCCTTCCGGGAGAGCCCGGCGAGGAACTGGAGGAGGGAGACCTTCTCCTGCTCCGTGCAGGAGTTGGTGGGAGGGAGAATGGAGAAGGAGAGCAGCAGCACAAGAGCAAGGCCAAGGAAAGCCATGCTTGTTCTCTTGTTGCGCGAAGAATGGGGTACTATTTGGATGCAAACTGAGCAGCAAGTCGAAGGCTTACATATATACACGTTTGAAGAACAAGAAGCTAGCCAGCGTAGCAAGGAGCCAAGGACTGCTGGACTGGGGCAAGTTTGCTCTCATCTATGTATGTAAGTCCACTTAAACGCTTGTTTAGATACACTGTAATCCGGCTCAATTCCTTCAATTTGACTTGGAATTTAAACTAAAATCTCTTCGATCCAAAGGGATTGGGCTTGTTTGGATTAGGAGAAATTAGAGTCAATCTGAATGGATTGAAAGGAATTTTAGTTCAAATTTCAAATCAATCCAAATAGATTGAGTCGGATCATAATTGTCGTAGCAAAAAGGACTAGACAGTAAAAGAGAGGGGACCCCTAGTATACACGGGGTATCCGAAGGGTCCTCGAAGAAGGGACTGGTTGTCAGGAAATGTACTGTATATTTGCCTTGAAAAATGCCTGCTGTATTACATGGGGTGGAGAGCTATTTATAGCCAAATAACTGGGTACATGAGATTACATATACACCCCTACAAAGGTACAGTCAGTGTAGGGACAGCAAGGTCCTTTCCTACCCCTAGGCGTAGCTTTTGGTCCACCTGTCTTCTCCCTTTCTTCCGGTCAGGGCCGCTTTGGACACCCTTCGAACGCCCCCTCGAGCCTCCTGCTGCCGCCCCTTCGGAGGCTCCAGGTTGCCTTCGGGGTACCTCCTGTACCCATCGGAAGACCCTTCGGAGGCTTTGGGTCGCCCTCGGGGTACCTCCTGTACCCTTTAGCAACACTCCGGAGGCTTCGGCCGAGGTCCCATTCGGCGATCCTCCGGAGCTTTCGGGCCGCCCTCGGCGCACCTCCTGTAGCTTCGGTACTGTTTCGCCAGGTTGGTGGGGCCGGTGGGCTACCCCTATGACAAGTCCCTCGCGGTCGATGTCTTGCTTCATTATGGCTGAAACCGCGCCTTTACCCTGGAGGGTCCAGGCACACCGTCCCCTTCGGCCTGGCGAAGTGCTTTGTTTGCTCTGAGGGGTTTGCCCCGAATGCATTCTTGGATGGTGCGCGCCGGGCGGTTGATGGTGCCGGCGTTTGTTCGGGTCCTGTGCGCCATTTTTGCAATGGTGGCGCCCCCTTGGGGGGCACGCGCGGTGGATGGCCGTTACGTACCATTAAGGCTGTGGTTTTTTGACATGTGTCAAGCTTACACTGGTTCATGGTTCTTCGGTCCCCCCCCCCCAATTTTGTCTGTTGGTGTTCTTGGCGGCTATAAATAGGTGCGCCCCCCTATCGCTATCGGCTCTCATTATGTTGCCTTCTGTTGCTTTCTTGCTTTGCTGCGGTGCTGCGAGTTGCGAGGGTTTGTTTTGTACTCTTCAGTTATGGCGAGGCGTGGCAGGGACGAAGGGGGGTGATCCTGCGTATATGAGTGACTTGGGGAGGTCTACTGTGACGAGGCTTGTTCTTCAGACGCTCGTGAGCGAGGGCAAGCTCGAGGATCTTACGAAGGTCCGCGCTCCTAGATCGGAGACGGTTCCTAGTCCCCGGGATGACGAAGCCGTTATCTTTGTTGCGTTTCTAGATGCGGGCCTTCGGATTCCTTGCGTCGATCTAGTCTCCGAAGTGCTGCGGCTATACGGAGTGGAGTTGGCACAACTGACGCCAAACTCCATTGTAAAACTTGGTGTCTTTGAATGGATGCTGAGGTCTGCTGGAGTTGCTATCGAGGGGGGTGAGGGTCACCTCTTCGCGTACCATCAAGACGGGCGTTGCCAGCCAAAGAAGAAGAAGAGCTCGGGCGAGACTCTTAACTTTGGCAGTGTCAACTTTCAACCGAAGCCGCGTTGCCAAGTGTATGTTCCTACTCCGGCGGCGTGTAATTACTGGGATACAGACTGGACGCGGAAGTGGTTCTATCATACTAGTCCAGCGGCGGATGGTGTTCGATCTGGGGGCGGGCTGATTCAGCTGATTGCTACCCCTGAGATTGTGCTTAGCTCCCGGGAGGATGCCCTCCTTCACCTTCTTCTTGACACGACAAAGCGGCTGTCTACGTGGGACTTGGTGGAGGAGTTCTGTGCTTTCGGGATTTGGCCTTTGGCCAAGGAATGAAAGCTGGAACTTGGGGCTTCGGATACGGGGCTCCCATCTTTGGCCGTGGAGGGCCGCAAAGGTATGTTTTTCCTTCTGCCCTATTCATTTATTCTGCTTTGACGTTTGCCCTAACACGAACGCGATAACTATGCTAGTTGCGCCCATCGCCGAAGCAGCGCGTGCTGCGAAGGTGCTCCTCGGTCCGTACACGGGCGAAGAGCACTTGAAGCGTCGTCTGGTTGTGAGGGAGCCTCACTTGAACCGGAGGCGCTTTGCTTCGGCTTCATCTTCTGGTTCTTCCCCTGCGAGGTACTTGACGATGATGTCTCGCCAGTCCGCCTGCCCCACCAGGAGCACGTTGCGTGCGACATCTTGTGCTTCGGATGCAGACCCTTGTGCTTGGGGCGCAGCCCCTTGTTCTTTGGGCTCAGCCCCTTGTGCTGCCAAAGGTGCCGTCAGCACCTTGTGAAAGACGTTTGGTGGTGGGTGCTGGCCGAAGCTAGCCATCTTGGCAAGTTTGTCTGCTTCTTCATTTTCGCTCCGAGGTATGGTTTGGACAGTGAGACTGAGGAAATATGTTGATGTTGCGCGTGCCGAGGTGAGGTAGCTCGCCATTTCTGAGTCTCTTGCGACGAACAATCTGTCAAAGTGACCCGCCACGAGGCGGGAGTCGCTTTTGATGAGTATTCTCTTTGCTCCCAGTGCCTTCGCCTTGCGGAGGCCCAATAGCAGTGCTTCGTACTCGGATGCATTGTTTGTTGTCGGGAAGTCGAGGCGGGCTGAGTGGGAAACGGTGTGTCCGTCCGGTGCGACCAAGATGGCTGCCGCTCCGGCTCCGGCACAACACCAAGATCCATCAATGTACATCGTCCACGGGGTCTCGACTTGAGCTGGCGGGTGGTCTTCGCTGTTTGGTGTCCACTCAGCGACAAAGTCTGCCAAGGCTTGCAATTTGATGGCTGTCCTTGTGACGAGGTGATGTCGAAAGGAGAGAGCTCGGCCGTCCATTTTCCTATTCGGCCCGTGGCATCCTTGTTTCGCAGCAGCAATGCTAGGGGGTAAGATGTTGGGATTACGATGGTGTGTGCCAAAAAGTAGTGTTGGAGCTTCCACGAGGCCATGAGCAGAGCGTATGCTAGTTTCTCGAGCTCTGTGTATCGAATTCTGGCACCTTGGAGTGCTTCCGAGACGTAGTATACTGGGTGTTGGCCGTTGTTTTCCTAGACGAGGTGTGAGACCCCGGGGTATTTAGCTTATAATGCTTGGCCATCCAATTGACCCTAGCATCATAAACAAAATATCCCGTGCCTCGGGAAAATATGTACATCCCAGAAGTGCTGTACATACACCCTTTTACAAAAAATTATGCATCAATTCTATTAAACACATAGAACCAAAGTATAACTAAGCAATTCAAAAGACATACAATATAGAATTATTACAAAAGGGGCCGACCGGCCAAATAACAACTAAAGAGTTAATTAAACAGCGGAAGCAATAAGCCATAAGATGGCGATAAACAAAAGCCAATTAGTGTGCCTTTAACCCACAAGGCAACCAACCAAGCCACCAACCTAGTCGTCGAACTCATGAAGACATCTCACAAAAGTGCATCCTTGAGGATCCACTTCTTCCTCTGCGACAATTACTGATTAAGCAAAGCAAATGAGTACAAAATGTACTCGCAAGACCGACGTGTAAGGGTAATGACCTATAATTAGCTACATGCAAGCTTTATTTAAGTGGAGGAAGCTCTAGACTTACTTTTGGCATAAAGCAGGTTTTCATTTGCAATAATGTAATAGATTTAAAGCAATTTGACAAACTGTTTATAATTGTTGAAATAATAGCGATATAATAATAATAACAACAATAAAGACAACCTGGAAGTGACTAACCCAATAGCCACCACAACAATAGCATGAATTGCCCATTCATACCAAACACATCAAATTTTAATTAAAATTCCAAAATGTTGAGTCTAACTCCTGCAAATCCAATCCCAAGCGTGTCCATAACCTAGGACGAGGCTATTTGAATAGTTTATACCCTGCAAGGGTGTACCAATGTACTCACACGCCAGACCGCCTTTTTGCCACGCGATAAAGTACACTTCCTTAGGTATGCCGGCACGGCTAAGTCCTACGAGACGTTTCTAATATTGTGTATTAACTACGAGTCGCCCATATGAGAGGAAGCCCCATACATTGATGCGGAGTCATCAAAGATGTTCATCGCCTTTAAAAAGGACGATGCTCCTTGCAGTGGATAACCTCCACCACTGCTCACCCAAACATACACAAGTTTCTTTTTCAACACAACGCACACAACCACCATGCGACCCGGAGCTAACACACGCCAAAGTACTAAGTCAAGAGAGGTTCCATATGCCTCTCATGTGGTTAGCACACAATTATGCTTGGATTTGGTGAAACAAGATGTTCGATCCTTGTTGACCTAGGCAAGACATTCACACACTCGATATCACACCATCCAACCACTTGCCCAAGTCTAAATCATTTCATTTGCACTTTTAGTTCTCAAAGTAATTTAGCACAAGGTGCTAATCATAGTGTAATAAAATGATTTGTGTGATCAAAGTTATCGACTAAGTCGATAACCGCCCAATTCTACCGGTAGCTAAGCATTGCTAAGCATGATACCAAAGGGACAACAAAAGAGCATAATACAATTGCCAGGCTCTAATTCACCAGCAAGATTAATAACTTATGGTTAGTGGCAGGGAATAACATTTTAAGGGCAACCATGCAATAGGAATAGCTACCTCTAATCGGAAAAATAAACTCTGACACAAAAGCATGCATATATACAATTTGTAAACAAAGTATTAGACTTGAAAGTAATGGGACATTTATGATCAAACTGCTTGCCTTGCTGGGGATAAT
This sequence comes from Phyllostachys edulis, assembly GCA_036346405.1. NCBI lineage: Eukaryota > Viridiplantae > Streptophyta > Magnoliopsida > Poales > Poaceae > Phyllostachys > Phyllostachys edulis. The sequence goes on from CM070548.1 coordinate 7,528,995, forward strand.
TCTCTTGCTGCAGAGGGTCACTCACGCAATCAATAATTTCGTTGGAACCTAGCGAAAGAATCGAAAGCACAATAAGAACGAATAATACCGAAAAGACCCAAAAATACAAATTCATCCAAAAATCATGAAAAATTCACAGAAGGTAGAGCATGATTTTAGGTGAATTTAGCAATAATAATAAATTTATTTGGATGTTCTATGCAAAAGTTATGACCGTTAGAAAGTCAGTTATCTAGAAAATCCACTTAAATTGCCACTGGTTACTGTTCATCCGAATTAATTATTTTGGTGAAAATTTCCAGAACAGTGGTGCACTTGAAATTTTTATGTTAGGCAGAGCACCACATGATATGAACAATGGAATTTGACTCACCTCATTTGGAGCTAAGATGAATTTTCTATGATTTTTCAAAGTTATGAAAGTAGTATTCAAGTTACATGCAAAATAAGATTTTCAGAATAGTATCATGCTCACAACCTATTTTACAATAAACTACACTAACAGAGGATTCTAACAAAATTGAGTTTACTCTTTTTGGAGTTACAGAGAAATACTTATGCATTTTTGAAGTTAAAGCAATTTTTAGTGCAACAATAATACTAAACCTAAAGTAATTTGCGAAAAGTGATTTCTGTAATAGCAGCATGATTCAATCCATTTTTATATTAAATCACATTTAAAAAGGAAACTAGCAAAATTTGAATCATCAATTTTGGTGTTTTTATGAATTAGATATGCATTTTCAAAGTTAACAGCAATTTATAGTGTAAAAATAATTCATTTTTGGATCACTTTCCACAAACTAAATTTTCTGAGACAGTGAAAAGGTTGAAACCTATTTTAAAATAAAGTTCATGTGAAATTAAAAATAACAAAATTGGTTTCACTGTTTTTGGAGTTAAAATGAATTAGCTATGTATTTTTAAAGTTAATACCAATTTTCAGTTCAACACTAAATCATTTCGGAATTCATAACAGCATTAAAGACTTTTTTTTACTGAGGCCTATGCTAGCCATAGACACTGACCAGTGGGGTCCAGTGCATAGTGTCAATTTTTAATTTCCATTTCATTTTCGGTTAACACTGACATGTGGGGCCCAAACGTCATACTCACGGTTCATAGCATAGTGCATGGACTAAAGTCCATGCACCCGGTCTATGGGTCCACGGTCTAACTACTGCGCATTAAAGGTTTTGGGCCCACTTGTAATACACTCATTACCTCCCTAAAGACAGCCATCAATTAACTACTCAATGATTAGCGCTAATTAAACCGCGATTTGGTTTTAATCCCGAGCTACTAGTTGTCGGAGCTCCCGACAACAGAGCGGCATGGTCATGGCTTGCCAGCGCATCACGCATGCGAAGCTGGTCCATTATGACGCCCGAGGGCCAAAATGGGACCGCCTAACTAATGCGCGCACGAAGGTGCCGGCGGCGGTGGTTGGGACGACGCGAAGCGGCGGCAAGCCGGAGAGAGCCGGGGAAGAAGATACGGCCAAAGCGGTAAATGCGTGTCGGCAACACTCTCACCCAGCCAACACGCGCATGAGCATTAGGGAGGCTCAGTGACCTTACCGGAGTGATGCGGGCACACGGAGGAGGTCGGAGCTGAGCCGGCGGCGTAGACCCGAGGCGGCGGCGGCGCTTCAATGTGGAGCGCACAACCTGAGGAAGGAGAGGGCAAAAAGATGGTAGAGACAACTTGAGTGAGGTCCAGAGATGGTTAAAGAGGAAAGAATTGCAGCCTAGCTCACCGGAGGTACTGCGGCGGTGGAAAAAGTGCTCACTGTCGGAGATGGGGAAGAAAACGAATGGAGGTTTCTCCTGTGAACAAAAGACCAAATTAGTTTAGGGGAAATTGTGAGGATGCTCTAAGGCACGGGATGACGCACAAAGATGAGAGAATGGCTCACCGGAGCGAAGGTTGGCACGGTGGGCTTCTATGGTTCGAGTACCGGAGCCGAAGAAGACGAGCCCGTGTTCCCCAGGGGTCACTGCACGGCAAGGTCTAGGCTTAGCACCAAGTAAACGACATGCAACGGAAGAGAAGACGACGGGTAGAGCGTCGATGCTACCTTAGGGAGGAGGGAGAAATCGCCAAGCTCGTCTGAGCGGCCGAGAGGAAGGCAAGGGGCTTTAACAAGCTTCAACGGGTGTAAAGCGACGGCGAAGAAGGCGGCATTAGTGGAAGATGCTCACGGGTTGGCCAAGGAGGGTGGTGAGGGAACAACGTTGACGGAGGCGCTCAGGGCTCGCGCGGCGCGTGGCGCCCAACTCCTGCGCGCGCCTCGACCTGAGGTTGAAGAAGCACAGGCGCGTGGGACCCACGTGGTAGAGACACAGCTCGGCGCGGGCGCGTGTGGTTCGGCCGGTTAGCTTAGTTGGTTTAGCCAAGCCGCTTTGGCTCGGTCAGACTCGAGCTCGGTTAGGACCCAACGAACAGTGCTAGAGATTTTGAATTCTAGATTTGACCAAGAAAGCAAACGGTTTGATTGAGGCTCTAAAATAGAAATAAAATTCTAAAATTTTTGAAATAATTCAGAGGTGTTACTGGGACATTCTAGTACCCATAAAATTTTAAAACCCACTGTTCAAGATATAATTTGTGTAATTTAAATTCAAACTTGGAATAGGTCTTTAATTTGAATTTGAATTTTCTGGGGGTTGAAATAGTTTCCAAAAATTTTGGAAAAATTATATTAATTCATAATAATTATTTTAGTATTTGAATAAATTATTTCCAGAGGAAATTCACAAGTTTTTGTTTCTACTTTCTTTTGGAACTTCAATTTGAGTTGTATGTTTTCTTTGATTTTAACAATTCCAAATGCAACAAAATGTGCAAAAGCTCCAGAAAAACCAATGCATGTTCACAAGTTTTAAATTCTCCTCATTTTATTATATTTGAAACACAAACCATTGTTTGGGATGTTACATGAGGACTGTGCTCACTGCCAAAGAGGAGGCGGCGAGGTAGAACAGGAGGTCTACTCCTTGCTTCGGGCTGGTGAGGCTTGGCAACTTGGTCAGGTATTGTTTGAGGTCTTCGAATGCCCGCTGGCAGCCTTCCGTCCAACGGAACGGCTCCGTTCCCCGGAGTGTCTTGAAGAATGGCAGGGACCGCTCCGCCGAGCGGGATAGAAACCTGCTAAGGACCGCGAGGCTCCCGGTGAGTTTTTGGACTTCCTAGGCATTGTGGGGTTGCTTCATCTCCTAGACGGCCCTTATTTTTTCGGGGTTGGCTTCGATGCCCCTCTCGGACACGAGAAACCCAAGGAGCTTGCCTCCTGCCTTAACACCGAAGGCACACTTGTCAGGGTTGAGCTTGATTCCATCTTTGCGAAGGCTTGCGAAGGTTTCTTGCAGGTCCTTGGTGTGCTCATCTGCGAGCTTGCTCTTGATGACTATGTCGTCGACATATGCTTCTACGTTGCGCCCGAGCTGTCCGGCTAGGACTTTCGAGATGAGGCGGCTAAAGGTCGTGCCCACGTTCTTCAGCCCAAACGGCATGCGTGTGTAGCAATAAGTGCTTACGGGGGTGATGAATGCTGTCTTTGGTTCGTCTTCTTTGGCCATAAGTACTTGATGGTATCCGGAGTAGGCGTCAAGGAAACTCATCAGCTCGCAACCCGAAGTGGCATCCACGAGCTGTAGGGATACGGGTAGGCTACGATAGCGACAAATCAAAATTTCTACCACGTAAACCAGGAAGCCAAGCAAGAAGATGATCACAGATCGTTACCACTAGACGCCAGCGAGCAAAGCGGAAGAAGTGTCGGAGCGGCTGGTCCGACGAAGAGCGCTGTCGATGTCTTGGGTCGTAGTCGATCGTCCGGCGTCCTCGTGAGTGATCGTCTCCTCCAAAGACCTCTGCGGTTCCTTGCGAAGATCACAGATCGTCCTTAAGCGCAACAACGTAGAAGCGCCTCTATGGTATCCACACGCCCAGGAAGGAACAACCGTGACGCAGGTGTGCTAGCACCAAATCGCACGGGAGGCTCTCAAGAAGATGGCGGCTAGGGTTTCGTAGGGCAACTCGCGTCAACTCCACTACCCCAACAACCTTCATGCATCTCCTTATATAGTGCCCGTGACGGATCCTATCCAAACACGCTATTTAATCGTATTCAGACTTGGTTTATTCCAACCCGTTAAGTGTGTGACCCGTTAGGTTCATGTGTAGTTCGGTTGTGACTGAAACCCTTTCCGACCACGAGTCGAAGCGGTTCCTAGCGGACATATCGATTCCGAATACACACAAATTATATGGGACTAACCTTAATGCAATATGATCTACGACCAGGTCCTCATCACTTACGACTGTGTCCTATCTCTATATGACCGGTTCGATTCGATCACGACCAACTCGTAACTCCTTACGACTTGGTTTCACCACTCTGTGATTACGCTCACCGCCTCTCGACTTGCTTGTATCTCCATACGACCATCCGTGAATCGGTTGAACTAAGCGACCTACTCATGTATTCTCCCTTTGCCTCACGATATCTGGTTGAACTCTAGGTGAGATGTTGTGTCATCCATGGACTGTTCAATGCTTTCTCGATCGAGTATCGGATAACCTCATGTGGTCGAACTCTTCGACCACTAGTGGCATGGCTATGCACTTTCTTTATCCGACCACTTCGAGGGGCCCGAGATATCTCTCTGTTATGTTAGGAGGGCAAATCCCATATCCCACCAAATACATCCTCTCGTGCATATTTCATAGCATACCCGAAAGCTACCTTTATAACCACCCGATTCTGACGGCGTTTGGCAACCCCTAAGAGTGCTATTACACATGTAGGAAACCATGTCGATCTCGTGTCTAAGGATTATACATCATCATTGCTTGAGACCAACTAACGACACATAGAATCATAACAATCTCAATAGTGTCTCAAGGTGGGTCTTATCCAACACCATGTTCTCTAACACGTGTCCACATTATTGATTCGATATCCCTATATCCATGACCGGTGAAACGTGATCATCAATCAATACATGTGCTGGTCGTAGAGTCACTAGTATTCCGACCAGTGACTTTCGACCAGGGATATTTTTAGAACGACATCATCATAAGTTAAAAAGAGCTTCACCAACAAGTCACATACTCGTTAATCTTCATGACTAATGATTCATTCAAGGAACAAGATAACATATTATCAAATATTGTGAACATAATGAAATATAATCATCTCTATGATTGCCTCTAGGGAATATTTCCAACACGAGCTGGTCGATGCGGGGTAGCGGGAAATCATCTTTTGGGTATGCCTTGTTGAGCTCGGTGTAGTCAACGCACATGCGCCATTTGCCCTCTTTTTGCACTAGAACGGGGTTGCTGAGCCACTCTGTGTATTTGATTTCACGAATGACCCCCGCCTTTAGCAGCTTGGTGACTTGTTTCTTCGCTGCTTCCAACCTTTCCACTGACATGCGTTGCAATTTTTGCTTCTTAGGTTGTGCTTCACTTCGGAGGGCTAGGCGGTGCTCGATTATTGCGCGTGCCATGCCAGGAATGTCTTCTAGGCCCCAGGCGAAGACGTCACTGTTACTGCGGAGTACTCTGAGGATGGCATTGTGCGCCTCTGTTGGTAGCTTCGCTCCTAGGGCCACTGTCCTCTCCGGGAAGTCGTCCTCTAGGGGGACTCTTTGGAGCTCTCCGTGAGGCCTTGGCTTTGGTGCCCACTTTGCCGAAGGAGAGCTTGATTGTTCGTTTTTGTCTGGCCCGACAGTGTGGACATGTCGGGCTGGGGATAATGCTTGGAGCTCTGTCTGTCTTGCTAGGTCTTGGTCCCCTCGCACCGTAATGATGCCTTTCGGTGCGGAGATTTTCATACAGAGGTAGTTGTGGTGTGCTATGGCTCCGAAGGAGTTCAGTGCTGCTCTATCGAGGATGACGTTGTACTGGTACTGCATTTGGACGACATCAAATGTGACGGCCTCGGTTTGGGATGCGTAGCCATCGCTGAAGGTGACGTCGAGGTCGATCTGGCTGAGGGCCGTCACAGGCTTCCCTCTGAAGCCTATCAAGGGTATGCCTGGGGTTGACAAACGATCCCGAGGGATCATCATTTTGTCGAAGGCATCCGCGAAGAGGAGGTTCGTGGAGCTTCCTCCGTCTACGAGGACGCGCTTGACCTCGAAATCCGCGATGTTGGCAGAAATGACGAGGGGGTCCTGGTGTGGGAAATACACGTCCTGAGCATCTTCTGGGCTGAAATAGATTGGTTTTTTGGCGTAACAGGGTGGGCTGGACGCTGCGAGGTGATGAATTTGCCGGGCGTACGCTCGGCGCTGCCTTTTTTATGGTACTCCGAGCGAAGATCCTCCGGTGATCATGTTGATGATGCTATGCTGGTGCTCGCCCCGGCCTCCTTCTATGCGGGGTCTTGGTGGTGGCGCGGGGAGCCGATTGTCGCTCCCTCTTTTGCTATCGGGCTCGGTTGGTTGTTGCTCGCGACGCATGTAGTCCTGCATGGCCGCGATGGTGCAGCATTTGTTGGTGGTGTGTGTCCCTTCGCCGTGGAGGTCGTAGAACGGCGTGGGTCCTCCAGCGCGGTTGTCCGGCTGGCGGCTGGCATTTCGCCCGCGTCCACGTCCACGGCCTCGGCCCCTAGTGACCTCCGCGCCTTCCTCCTTCGAGGTGTGGCGCACCGTCCACGTGGTAGACCCCCCCCCCCCCCCGCCCTTCTGTTGGTAGTCGTTGTTCTGCGGCTTGGCGGGTGCCCTAGTTGGGGCGGTGGAGGATGCTTCTTTTGCGGGTGGTATGCCTGGGGCGGAGGTGGTGGGCTCTCCTCTTCGAACGCTGTCCTCCTACGCCCGGGCATACTATTCCATTTTGTCAAAAAGCTCCGTCACCGTGCGGATAGGCTTGCGCGCCAGTCTCTCTGACAGGGGGCCCTTCCGGAGCCCACATGTGGCAGCGTTTATGACGGTGGTTTCGTTGACGCCTTTTACCTGACACTTGACCTCCACGAACTTCCTGAAAAAGCTACGGAGGTATTCGCTTGGTACCTGTTTTATTGCGAATAGGTGCCCCGCGTCCTTGGGTTTCGTGTAGTTTCCCTGGAAATTGTTGCGGATGAGGTCTTGTAGCTACTCCCACACATAGATGGAGCGTGGGGGAATGGTGAAGAACCACGTCAGCGCCACGCCCCTAAGGGCGAGGGTGACGCTTTTTGCCTTCGTAGTATCGTTGCCTCCGGCGGCCTCCACCGCGGTTTCGTAAACCTGGAGGAATTCTGAGGGGTCAGTGCATCCTTGAAAGGGCGCAACCTCCGGCATCTTGAACCGCTACGGCCAGCGGGCGGTCTCTAGCCCGACGCTCAACGAGGAGTTGGGATCCCCCCAGAGCAGCGGGGCGGGAGGTTCGGGAGCGACTTCCGCGGTGGCGATCATCACGGGCCGGAGTGGGGTCGCGAGGGCCGTCATCAACGGCTGTCGGAGGATCGCCATCTCCCGATGAAGATCCGCCAGTTCCTGCTGTAATACCTCGTACGATCCTTGGCTCGTGCCTGCCTCTCCGGGTGGCGGGTCTGCTCGCTGAGTATCACTCCCGATGATGCCCCCTTGCATGGAGTTGTTTGCTTCCTCCTCCGTGGACGGGGCGAGGGGTGCCGGTGCCGTGGAGGCTCTAGTTCGCTTTGTCCTCGGGGTACTCGGTGTCGCGGCTGCCGCGACCGCTTATGTCGCTGAGGCTTTGGGCTTGGGCCTCTTTTGCGGTGCCATGCTTGAGCTCGGAGTTTGTGCTTCATAGCTTTCCTACCGATCCTCACGGACGGCGCCAACTGTCGTAGCAAAAAGGACTAGACAGTAAAAGAGAGGGGACCCCTGGTATACACGGGGTATCCGAAGGGTCTTCGAAGAAGGGACTGGTTGTCAGGAAATGTACTGTATATTTGCCTTGAAAAATGCCTGCTGTATTACATGGGGGTGGAGAGCTATTTATAGCCAAATAATTGGGTACATGAGATTACATATACACCCCTACAAAGGTACAGTCAGTGTAGGGACAGCAGGTTCCTTTCCAACCCCTAGGTGTAGCTTCTGGTCCACCTGTCTTCTCCCTTTCTTCCGGTCAGGGCCGCTTCGGACACCCTTCGAGCGCCCCCTCGAGCCTCCTGCTGCTGCCCCTTCGGAGGCTCCGGGCTGCCTTCGGGGTACCTCCTGTACCCCTCGGAAAACTCTTCAGAGGCTTTGGGTCGCCCTTGGGGTACCTCTTGTACCCCTCGAGAGACCCTTCGGGGGCTTCGGGTCGCCCTCGGGGTACCTCCTGTACCCTTCAGCGACACTCCGGAGGCTTCGGCCGAGGTTCCATTCGGTGACCCTCCGAAGGCTTCGGGCCGCTTTCGGCGCACCTCCTATAGCTTCGATACTTTTTTGTCAGGTTGATAGGACCGATAGGCTGCCCTACAATAATAAGGTATCTAAATAAGCCCAGTATACATGCATGTACTTGCTTGGGGTAGCCCAGACGAGTACTGTTTCATGGCGCGTTGGCTCGGCAGCACAGCAGACTAGATTAAATAAGGTACTTTTCACGGTCGGAGTATCATTATAGCATCAATGTACGTGTAGTACGAACGCGCCTGACTGCCATCGTAAGCCTGGACTACGTAGCTTGAACACGTCTCCAGTCGTTGTCATGATCGTTGCCCCGTTTACACCACTGGAATTACCCTTAGATACACGTAAGAGTCCATACGTTTCCCGTGAAATTCTCATGGTCCAATTATACTAGAGGCAGCTTATACAGCTGTCCTGATTTATTGCTTCAATCCAAACACACCTTTAAACCTGTGGGGCGTAAAATTCACCCTAAAACTATTTTAGTTGCAAGTCTGCGTATGCTAGGAATTTCTGCCAGAGATCGACGAAGCGCGAGGGGGAAGGAACGAATTGAGGAGGAGGGAGGGGAATACCTGGAAATTCTTGCTTTATTTTTGTGACATGTTTCTCCATGGAACTCGATCATGGCAGCAACGGCTGGATAGAGAGGGGCAGCTGCCCGTATGCTCAAAACAACATTTTCCGTTCTTATATATAGAGAGACTTGCAAATCATGCATAGAGTCACCATGCTCAGAAAGGAAATGTGTTGTTAACGGGCCATTTTAGTTGAGCAATTGTCTGCAACTCTGTATATTGGATGTTGCTTATGTTTATCTGTTTAATGGTTTGTACTTTGTACCTATTAAGGCCCTTTCTTTTTCCTCCTTCCTTTTATTTCTTCTTTGCCATTTTTCTTTGCTGCTTGTACTCATCACCATGGTCTATGGTACACTCTCAACCACTTTTGCAGCCTGAGGTTACTTCTGCTACTGTTGATTTTAAGGATGTAACAGCTGTCGTGTGGACAACTCCTGAGGTCAAGGTGATGGAAGATTGGCAGAGGCAATGTGGGCAGAAACTTGCAAGTCACCTTGGCACTTGTGGAGTTGAGTCTTGCCTGCAAGGTAAAATAATTGCTTGAGTTCTTACGCGACAAGTTACTGTGGTTTTTGCTCTTCAGCCATAGCAATTACCAGCCTAAGTTCTGGCCAGAAACTACCCAGGAAAAATGAAGTGCTAGACCCAGTTTTTGCACCTAGAAGAAAAAAAGATGTATTCCTTGCCTGGTTATGAATTATTGTCCAAAGTTCCTCGAAATGGAATCATCTGTATTTCATGCTAACTTTTGGTTGATTACGTATCAAACTATTTCATAAGTATCCCTAATTCAACTGAACAATGCAAATTTGCCATCATTCTTACATGAATGAACTCTCATTTCTAGGGTGTACACATATCATATCAGCAAAGACTAAGTTACCTATGTAGTTATGTTAATGTCCTTGAGTCCTGTTTATATCAACATTGTGACTGCAGCATTACTTCTTCAGCATCTTGAAACCTGAATATCTAATCTGCTGTTGTGAACTTAACTAAATCTTTAGTATCTATCACAGAGTAAGGTGAAGCCAAATAAAGTCAATTCTGAATCACAATGCTGCTGCTGATGAAGTGTACCGGGTACCTGAATGCACCACATAGTTCTGTAAATGTATCAGCGTCTCTGTGAAAGTTGTTAAGCTGTAGATCTGCAACTCCAAATAGTTTACAGCGTTCCTAGCACTGTGCTTGATCTGGGGTCGTTACTACAACTACAAGCCAAGGAGGTTGACCAACAAGTCTCTTCATGTTGTACGTTCCGGAGAATGAAGTATGTACTGTCATGAACATATTATTAATTACAACTGAATTTCTGTATTGCTTAGCAGTCAACACTTCTGTTCATGTTTCTCCATGTTATGTGTTAGTACTTGTTGTGAGAATAATTCAATCACACTGGTAGGGCCCGCTTTTCAGAAGACACGCGTACAGACCCAAGAAATGCTATTGTGCTCATAAAAGACTGTAATACCCCTCACATGTACTCATAGTGTAACTATCCCCCAAGGGGTATTCCCGTCATTTGTACAGGCTTGGAAGCCTATAAATACCCCATGTATCCCTCCTTTCAAAGGGATGGCTCTCTTGAGCAATAAAGAGACATGTTCAAACTGGTGAGCCCTCGGGGGCTCCCTCTCCGGAGGTAACCCCCCGTTGGCTCACCGATAAAAGTAGGGCGGTCCTCTCGGACCCCGAACTCAGATAAATCCTCGTGTCATTTTTACTCGTGGACGAGGGCCCGTTAGACTACCGACGCCCACCCCTCACTGTGTTTGGTTTTACACCTACAACAAGATTATACATGGTTGTTCGCTATAGATATGTTGTTACCATCGATATTTTTTGAAAATTTGCAATTCTCCCAGATTTAGAGGGAAATATCATAAGAATCGGTTTGATGTTTTATCAATTGTGTGTCTGCGTGCTTGGGAAGAATGGGAGATGGAAAATACTCTTCCGCTTCAAAGTGCTTGCACTGTTGACTTAGACCCACAAACTCAGTAATCTTCAATCAATAATATTTTGTAAGTATTTAGATTGGTCATATTAAAATGATATGGTTAGAATTGTCCTAAGAAATGCTTTCATAATATTATACTTCCATAATATTTTATAAATGTATTAGTGCAAAATTAAAATGATATGGTTATATTTGTCCTAAGAAATGCTTTCATAATATTATACTTCCATAATATTTTATAAATATATTAGTGCAAAATTAATACCAAAATTTAACCTCGGATACCGTTAAAAGTTAAAAGTGTAGAGTATTCTCAAACAGAGAGCAGGAACATAGAAGGAGAGGAGTTTAGAGGAGAGGAGATGCCAGAGTGTTATGTCATTGACCTATGCCGAAAGCCAAGGAAAATTCGGAGTCGGCCGAGGCCTTACTGCTTGCGCTGCTTCCTTGCCTTGGATTCCAGAAACGTCTTCACGGGCACTCAGTTCGATGCATCGAATAGCATCATGCAGCAGGTGCATGCATGGTTTCCAAAGACTCATGTCTAAAACGCGCCTAAGACGGGAGAGGTGCCTTATAGCCTCAGCGCCCCGCATGGCATCGTGGCCTCGGCGCCCTGCGCGGCATCACGCCGTCTCAGGCCATCGCATCTTAGGACCTCGAGGCCGCGTATCCTCGTGGTGTCGAACCCTCGGACCTCGAGGCCTCACGCCCTCGGGACCTCGGGCCCTCGCGGTATCAAGCTCTCAGGGTCTCGAGGCCTCACGGCGTTGAGCCCTCGCGCCCTCAGGGCCTCGGGAACTCAGAGCCTCGCGCCTCGGGCCTCGTGGCCTCACGGCATCGAGGCCTCGTACATCAGTGAATTCATCTCCCTACGCCCTGCAGTACCTCGCATCCCGCATCAAGCATTCCGCAAAATAAGAACACCATTGAAAGAGGAAAGCCACTGCTCAACACAAAGCAACACCTTGCACTCCATGCGCCCAAGCGCCATGAGTCAGATCCAGCGCTTTGTCACCCGGACGCTACCCAGACTTCGAAAGTGCTTGACGCCTAGCACATTCGTGACCAAGCGCCCGGCGACGCTGCACGCCCTGTGGTGTCCCGCTCGGTCACGCCCTGCTCACCGAAGCACATCCTTACGCGTCGTGCCCAAAGCTGCTCAACCCACAACCCAACTCGAATCGACATGCTTGTGAAGAGTCGAGAACATGGAAGAGAAGGGAGACCGGAAGCTCACATTTTCTGGACCTCCTGCAGAAGCTCGCTGTCGCAATGCAGCTACCATTCAACTCTACCAGAATTCTTCTAAAGTATCGACCTCGCATAAAAGACACAATTAAAGACTACCCTTTTGGCGCTCCTCCCAAACGCCAAGGGCGGGGGCTAGTGTTGTGAGAATAATTCAATCACACCGGCAGGCCCGCTTTCAAGACAGACAGCATGCACTCCAAGAAATGCTATTGTGCTCATAAAAGACCTGTAATACCCTCACATGTACTCATAGTGTAACTATCCCCCAAGGGGTATTCCTCACATTTGTACAAAGCTTGAAGCCTATAAATACCCCATGTATCCCTCCTTTCAAAGGGATGGCTCTCTTGAGCAATAAAGAGACATGTTCAAACCGGTGAGCCCTCGGGGGCTCCCTCTCCGGAGGTAACCCCCCGTTGGCTCACCGACAAAAGTAGGGCGGTCCTCTCGGACCCCCGAACCTGTATAAATCCTCGTGTCATTTTTTTACTCTCGTGGACGAGGGCCCGTTAGACGGCCGACGTCCACCCCCTCACTCGTGTTTGGTTTTTACACCTACAACAGTACTATACATGGTTGTTCGCTATAGATATGTTGTTACCATCGATATTTTTTTGAAAATTTGCAATTCTCCCAGATTTGGAGGGAAATACTGTTAAGAATCTGTTTGATGTTTTACTGAATTGTGTGTCTGTGCTTGGGGAAGAATGGGAGATGGAAAATACTCTTCCGTTTCAAAGTGCTTGCACTGTTGACTTAGACCCGTCAAACTCTGTAATCTTCAATCAATAATATTTTGTAAGTATTTAGATTGGTCATATTAAAATGATATGGTTAGAATTGTCCTAAGAAATGCTTTCATAATATTATACTTCCATAATATTTTATAAATGTATTAGTGCAAAATTAAAATGATATGGTTATATTTGTCCTAAGAAATGCTTTCATAATATTATACTTCCATAATATTTTATAAATATATTAGTGCAAAAATTAACGGTCAAAATTTAACCTGGATAGAAAAGTTAAAAGTGTAGAGTATTCTCAAACAGAGAGCAGGAACATAGAAGGAGAGGAGTTTAGAGGAGATGGAGTTGAGCCGATCTGATGTGAGATCACAACGGCCCACTTAAAAAGCGCCCGATTCAGACCCAAGCACCAGCTTGTGCGGGGGAAGGCTCGAGAGGGCCGGGCCGGGTGGATCGGCTAAGGCCCACTAGAACTGTCGTCGTGCCGCGTGCGTGCGAGCCTAGAAGAATCGGCAACTTTTGTGGTTAAAATACACTGGATGGGGCAGCGCGCTTCGCAGCGCTCGTCTGTTGAAGAATTTAAGTGAAGTTGGTTAACGTCTGGAACTGGCAGCATTAATGCCATTGAGTTAACAGCCCTTTTCAGAAGAAATGGATTAAGTGATGGGCTGGCAAGTCCTTCAAATGGGTTTTATTTTCGCATATCATCTTTGTGTGCCGTGGTTTAACTAACTACATATAGGTATTGAGCATACACACTACTACAGAAAAGACTTTCATAGACGGTTCAAAAACGTCATCATAGACGATTTCGTGAGTCGTCTGAGTTTATGGGTCAGTAATGACATGAGGTCATCACAGATAGTTTTCAAACCGTCTGTGACCGTCTGTAATACATACTATCACAGACGGTTATTAACTCAAAACCGTCTGTGATAGTTGCACAGACGGTTTGTAGATGTAACCGTCTGTGATATACGACTATCACAGACGGTTTGTAGATGCAATCATCTGTGATAGATGATGCATCACAGACGGTTTGTAGATAAAACCGTATGTGATAGATGATGCATCACAGACGGTATATCCTAAAGAACCGTCTGTGATATTCTTTTGTATTGCTAAATCTATTTTTGTTTATTGGCTAGCCTCAGGAAGTGCTAGCTATGCCCTCTGAAACAAGCTGAAACACAACATTAAGTTGTATACATCCAATTCACATTCATTTCAGAAACAAGCACATCCAATTCGCATTTATTTTAGAAACAAGCACATCCAATTCGCATTCATTTCAGAAACAAGCATATCCAATTCACAAATCAATTAACTAAAATTAATCATTAATGTACATTTACACACATGTACCATTAAGTTCAATCTTATCCCAATCAAGTTCAATCTACACTGTGGAAATTTCCATCTGGATTTATAACCTAACTGTTCAAGAATGACGCAAAGTGTGATCGAATTTTTATGAGCTACCTCTATTCCAACGCAGTTTCGGCGATGGTCGCAACCTGTCGCTAGGAAGATTAAATTCGTGCTTATATAAATTGGTAAGTATGAAATAATTGTTGCAAGATTGACAAACCTGAGGATCATTGGTGATCGCAGAACCGATGAGTAGTTCCATGTTGTGGCACACATAGTATCCACAGAGGTTGTAGGCCAGCGGCTGCTGGTGGCACTGCAAAAATAGAATTAGTTAGTTTGAGAGGCATTACTACAAAGTGTTATATATGATTATTGTGTACTAACTAGCGAGTATCGGGAATTTTAGATCGTGTTGCAAAGTCCTTCCCTTGGAATTCCCTCCTTTAGCAAAGAACACGGCGAACGACTTACGTGATTCCAAGAAGTTAGCCTTAGCCATTGCAAAGGAAGGAAAGACTACAATAGAGTTTCTATGGAGGAAATGTGTTTACATGTTGATTAAATTTCGGAGAGCTATGAAGTTATGAGTGACCCTCTATAGGGATTTAGGTACATTACCCAGTTTTGTTTTGGTATAATTACAATTAGAATCCACTAAAACCTACATATGTCACCATGGTCATTAAACCTAAGTTCGTGTTGCTTATAAAGTACAAATCAACAAGTATAGCCAGTAGTGCAACACTTACTGTTGGTTGTAGGGCAAAAGTATGTATTCCTTGTTGCAGCGAGCCAGCAAAAACTCTATAATGTAATCCTCGACGAATCATGCATTCTCCTTGATGGTTTGCTCGGAGACCATGTGTGGGTCGAGGAAACCTACCGGTGATTTCCTTAATTCGACTTCAGAAATAATGTATCTATATACAAAAGCAAGGAGTTATATATAACATTTATCGGTATAACACGAACATTAACTGTGATTGTACACACTTACAATGTCCAGCATCGCATGAGTGAGACGTCGAGGGAGTCGAGGTTGAAGAGACAGAACAAGTCCTCGAAGGTCACTGTGAAGACACAATCTTGAGCCTTGTGGTTAAAATGAACCTTCTTGAACTTAACGGTGACACCCGAGAGTCGTTGTCCATCCGTCTTATTGGCATGTTCTATGTACCATGTATGCAATATCATGTAAGCCGATCCTAGGGTAGGGCTGTCTAACCTCTCGACCAACGGCTCGCCTAGCACGAATTTCCGGGCCAACGGTAAGAAGGGGATATCAGAACAGAAGTCGACCGTTTTCGATTTGCCCATGCTGCCTCGCTTTGTAGAGGTCGACTTCACAAGAGTCGACTGAGCACGAGGTGTAGATGCATCTGATGCACCGGGCCCTTACCGCTTCTGTGCAGGTAGCTCCGGTGTAGTCAGCTCCCGTGGACTAGACACCGTTGCAGGACATTCCCGTGAAGTTGATACCGGAGCAGGTAGCTCCAGGCAGATGTCCCCCTTGGGCCACTGGATGAATATTCCAACGGCTTGTTCTAGAGTCATAACCTCGTCGTTTGGGGGAATATGCAGCGGGACGATCGCGAAATTGGCACAAACACCATCCACATTCACTTTTGATAACCCGGCGTTACATTTACACCGTGCACCAAAGCCCCGACACCGGATGGATACACCTGGTCCCAAGCAGCATCTAGGGCAATAGAGGCATATCTCACTTGGAGCTTGCACTTCGTAGCCACCTACATAACGATACAAAATTAGCTACTCCAACAGGCCTATCAATGGATCGAGCATTCCAGAGATAATAATTATTACCTGGATATCATTGACAGGAAATTTGTCGTTGCCTATTAGGGTAGGGTTAGGGTTGGATGTGCAGCTGCTCGGAAGTTTGGGGGGGTTGGCTAGCATAGTAGGGGCAGGGGCTTGCAACTGATTTGGCACTTGCAACTGAACTTCCCTAAGCCTTTCCTCAAAGCTCTCCATCTACCGTTGCGTCGCAGCTCTGAAGCAATCATCTATCTCATCTCTGAGGGATTCATTGATCTCATCTTTGAGGGATTCACAAATCTCCTCTCGTAGCTTTGCATCGCACTCGGCTTTGGCTCTCTTCTTACTCCGGTACGATTCGCAGTTCGCTCGGAACCAATCTTTCCATGGAATATAAAGACCAGCGTCTCTTGTGCGACCTGGGTGCTCATTGTTTCTCAGGGCCGCGGAGAGTATATCTCTCTCCCTGTCTGCCTGGAATGAGCATTGGGAAGATTGTGCACTCAGCGTTACCTGCAATAGTCTGACATGTCATTTCACCTCCTATGAAGTTACGGAGTAATTACAAACTAGGTAGTTCGATATCTTACAGTCTTTGCCGACTCCTCGCTTATGGGTTTGAAAGGAGACTTCCCGTGAGACAGGTACATAACCTCCCCATTAACCAGTTTCGGGCGCGCTCATTAGTGATCTCGGCAAATGGCAGGGAGACATTCGAACGGTTTTCCTGCTGGTCCTGATCCCTCCATATCGGGATTTTACCCGCATACCCAGCGGTGCCGAGTCTGTGGGGGTGCTTGTTTTTTGCCCAGAGGGCCATGTGTGCCGCACTTTCACTCCTAAATTCATCTATCGTCTTCTTCGCCACAAACTCGACCCAACACTCTTCCAAGAACGGATACTTGTGGAAGGGGCTCAGATCCTTCTCCACGTAGTTATTGACAAACGTGCTCTTGAAGTTCTTCCACGTTTTGCACGCCTGTAGCAACGCGTGTCATCACACAGAGTCCTGGTGTTGTTCCGGGATCTCGAACGATCGAAAAATATCCATCAGCAGCTGATCTTTCTGTTCTTTGGTTAACTCCTTCCACGAATCGTAGGTGATACTGACCTATTCCTGTGCAACTATTCCGACCGTTCTCCGGAATGCGAACGCTGCTTGGCAAGGATTGATAGGGGTCCTAGATTGATCGACCTCCGTGATGGTAAATCGGCTCGCGGGCCTTTTCGATATTCCTCTTCTTCTATCGCGCTTGGATATTCCAGAGGACGGTGCATCAGACACATGAGGCAACGATGACGAAAAATGAGCGGAAGACATCTTCACAAGAAATAGAAGTTCTGACACGCATGAACATATTATCATAAGATTCGATCTTTATGTGTATGGGTATACACACCAATTAATAATAATTGGGATATGTAGGGAAGAAATTAGGACCAATACAATGACATAATTGACATAAACATGTAAATCCTCCAAGTCATTTAAAAGGAATAATATGCAATATATATTCCAGTAACAATATCAAAATAAATACCATATGAATCACTGACTAGAACAAATACAAATTCCTAAAATAAGTACAACACCTCATACTACTTAGTGTTTGAACCAGATACCAGTGCAATTATCATGAGTCAATGAGGACCATGACAGCATGACAGATTATTGATAGAAAGAGCGAGGGAAAGGGGCGTCGGGGTCGGCAACTCGGCATTGGTTAACTTTGGGCGTCGAGGAGAAGGACGAGCAGGGAGCAGTACCGGAGCAAAGAGGGCGGCGTTGAAGGGGAGGAGCGCCGGGCTCGGGGGAGGGGAGGTGGCGGGCTCAGGGGAGGAGGCGCGGCGGGCTCGGGAGAGGAGGCTCGGTGGGCTCGGGGGAGGAGGCGCGCCGAGCTTGAGGAGGAGGCGGCGTCGAGGACGGCATCGACGGGCTCGGGGGAGGAGTCACGCCGGGTTCGAGGAGGAGGCGGCGTCGAGGACGGCGGCGACGGGCTCAGGGGAGGAGGGAGTTAGGAGTTGAGAATCTTAATCGTTTGAGTGGGTGGCGCGAGCAAACCCTAGAGTCCGAATATAAATAGGGATGGACATCACAGACGGTTCTAAAGTAGAACCGTTTATGATAAATAATATCACATACGGTTCTACTTTAGAACCGTCTGTGATATGTGATGTATCACAGACGGTTCCAATCAACAACCGTCTGTGATATCATGTATCACAGACAGTTTTTACCAAGGAACCGTCTGTGATATATAATCACAGACGGTTTGTAGATGAAACCATCTGTGATATTATTTTGTATTGGTTAATCTAGTTCTATTTATTGGCTAGCCTCAGGGAATGCTAGCCATGCCCTCTGAAACAAGCAGAAAGCACAACAAGTACATGTATATACATCCAATTCACATTCATTTCAGAAACAAGTACATCCATTTCACAGTACAAATCAATTAACTCAAATGAACTAAAATTAATCATTCATCAGAACGTACATATACACACATTGTTCAATTAATCTTTAAAAATTAGCCCTTCATGATGATCGACGCGTATGTAGCTAGTTTCGTCACGTTCTTCTTCCTCGACCCTTATGTCGTTTCCGAAAGGAGACAACTCGTCAAATTGATAGTATTCTTCCTCGTCCACTACATTCTCAACTCTAACAATCCTCCTTTTTCCATGAAGAACTACGTGGCGCTTCTTATTTGCCTGGTCGGTTACATAGAAGACTTGAACAACTTGGTTAGCGAATACGAATGGTTCATCTTTGTATCCGACACGTTCGAGGTCCACAGTAGTGACGTTATACTTGTTGACCTTCACCTATGGGAGATGGATCCAACGGCACCGAAATAGGGGGATCTTGAAAAGCACGAGTCGAGCTCCCATATCTCCTCTATTTGCCCATAGTAGGAGCTCCTCACCCCATCGGCATGAATGCATCTATGCGACACCGCTGTTCGTTAGTGCTCTTTATATCCCGAGCTCACAGATAGAATGTATACCCATTTATGTCAGATCCTCACCATGTCACAATCAGAATGTTGGCCCTTTTGCCAACCATGTCAGCATATCACTTGACGAGCTCCTAGCGAGTCGCTCCTTCAACTATTGGTTGAACTGTCTGTTGTGTTGTCTCGTGATCCAAATATCCGATCACTTCGGATTCTGTTGCTGAAGCACGTCCTTATGCTGGTCGATATACGGGGACACTTCAGTCATGTGTTGCAAGACTGTGAAATGGGCTTGAGCATACGCATCCATATCTGGAGTGATTGCTTTCCTTCCGATGGTCTCGATACCCTCGAGCCTCCCCTCATGGTGAGATCGAGGCACACCTATCGGTTCGACCTGAGCCATGTAATCGACGCAGAACTCAATGACCTCTTCAGTTGCATAACCTTCGACGATGCTACCCTTTGGCCGAAATCGATTCCGTACATAGGACTTGAGAATTCCCATGAACCTCTCGAACGGGTACATGCTACGTAGGAACACAGGCCCGCACATCTATATCTCCCTCACAATGTGAACAATGAGATGGACCATGATATCGAAAAACGACGGAGGGAAATACATCTCAAGATCACATAGGGTCGTCACCACCTCGTCCTGCAGAGCATTTAGTCCTTCGGGATCGATGACCTTCTGAGCAATTGTGTTAAAGAAATAACACAACCTCATGATTATCTCTCAGACCTTGATCGGCAAAATACTTCTAATTGTAACAGGGAGCATTTGTGTCATCAGCACATGACAATCATGAGACTTCATGCCAATTAACTTCAGATCTTCCATCGAAACAAGTTTCTTCATGTTGGCGGAGTAACCGGATGGAACTTTCACACCATGCAAGCACCGGCACAGTTCAGTTCTCTCGGCCTTGGATAGAGTGTAACAAGCAAGGGGAAGGTACGTTCATCCTTTATCGGTCTTTGTTGGTGCTAACTCAGGTCTGATGTCCATATCAACCAAGTCAAGCCATGCGTTGACACCATCCTTTGTTTTGTCACGAATGTTCAGTAAGAGACCAATCAAGCTATCACATACATTCTTCTCTACGTTCATGACGTTGATGCAGTGGTGAACTTCTAGGTGCTCCCAATAAGGTAAGTCCCAAAATATTGATCTCTTCTTCCAGATGTTCTTCTCACGGGTCCTCGATTTACGTCTCTTTCCGAGCACAACATCTAAATCCTTAACCATATCATATACCCCTTTTCCGCTTAAATGCCTTGGAGCTGAATTGTCCTCTTTCTCTCCGTCGAATTGTTTCTTTATCCTGCGGTATGGGTGAGCCCTCCGAAGGAACCTACGATGACGCATGTACACGGTTTTACGTGAGTGATTCAGCCACACACTCTCGGTATCATCTAAGCAGTGAGTACAGGCTTTGGCCTCTTTTGTACTCTGGCTCGACAGATTAGCAAGGGCAGGATAATCATTTATGGTGCAGAACAACAAGGAACATGAAGTGAAGTTCTCTCGTTTGTACACATCCCATACTTGTACCCCTTCAATCCACAGTATTTTTAGATCTTCCATCAATGGTGCTAGGTACACATCAATATTGCTTCAGCCCTTGGATAAGTATCGACAGCAAAATATACTTCCGTTTTATACACAACCAAGAAGGAAGGTTGTAGATACAGAGCATCACGGGCCAAGTACTATGTCGGTTGCTCATGTTACCGAAAGGATTCATTCCATCTGTACTCAATCCAAACCTTATATTCCTCGGTTCCGCACCGAAGTCTGCAAACCTCCTATTGATGTTTCTTCACTGGGCGGAATCAGCAGGGTGTCTTAGCTTTTCATCATTCTTACGCTCCTCTGAGTGCCAATGCAGCAGTTTTGCATTCTTTGGGTTCGCAAAAAACCGCTTCAAACGGGGAATTACAAGAAGATACCACACCACCTTAGCAGGAGGTCCTTTCTTCACCTCGATTCACTCGTCGTCATCTGATTGATTCTTACGCTTGTATCAGGATGCGTTGCACACCGGACATACATGCATGTTTGTATACTCGTTACGGTAGAGGATACAGTCGTTCGGACATGCATGTATTCTTTCTAGTTCCATTCCGAATGGACAAAGAACCTTCTTGGCTTTGTTGGTGGTTTTGGGCAACTCGTTTCCCTTCGGAAGCATGTCTGCTAAGAAACCTAACAACCTCGTGAAACTCTTGTCGGACCAACCGTTGCTTGCCTTTAATTTCAGCAGTTCAAGCACGGATGACAACCTTGTGTATTCCGGCTTGCAGCCCGGGAACAAAGGTTTCTCTGAGTCCTCCATCAAGCCCTGAAATTTAACATACTCACTCTCATCACGCTTCCTTCGCATCGCTAAGCATCTCGATCTAGATTGTCATCGCAACCTATCCGAATCGTAACCACAATCGACATCATCCGCGCATATCGTTGACTTCAGATAATATGCTCTTCACCGTGATCGGTCCAACGTGTATAACCCTTTTGAAACCCCTTCAATCAAGTGTGCTTCGATCAAGGCCGATTCTTAAACATCTTCGATTCTCGCAATCAATGCATGGACAGTACATATATTCCGCCCCCTTATTCAACATACCCTCCTCGGCAGCTCTTGTAAAAGTAGACACGCCATTAATGTACTCTTCACTCACACGGTTCTCAACATACATCTAGCTTTGGTCCTTTACACGGTTCGTATTGAAAACCCTAGAAATAAATAAAAGGGTGACTTCGAAAGCGTATTTTCTGAGGCTTAATTACGCTTTCCAACAGAGAAATCGTATTTTTCTCTGAACTAAAGGTGGCTTTTTTCATTTTTCTGGATTTTATTAACTTACATGTGGGCCCTACTTGTTGGCGGCATATCCCGTGAACAAGCAGCAATCCGTGCACATGTGGGCAAACGCAATCCCGACCATCGTGCATCCGATGGCCCGTAGTGATCGCGCGCAGCGCGAGTGCGCGCAAGTGCTTATTTGTGTCCTCCTCCCCTGCCCGGCCGAACACATTTTCGTTTCCCCTATTCCCCAATCCCACCCGAACCCTAAGTTTGCTATGGCGACCGTGGTGGCGCCGGTCCTCCAGCCCTTGCGCGCCACTCCACCTCCCCCTTGACGGCCGCTCCGCCTCCCCCTTGAGCTCCATTCACCGCTCCGCCTCCCCCTTGTGCTCCTTGTGCCGCTCCGCCTCCCCCTTTTGCTCAGTGCACCGCTCCGCCTCCCCCTTGTGCTCCTTGCGCCTCCACCTCACCCAAATCGAGCTCCCGTGAGTACGCCGAAGGCCCACCAAGCAAAGACCATGGACAAGCAGAAATGTCACGCGGAGACGCACTCCGAGTGGTCAGCCACAGGCCCTAGTGGTGGGCTACCTCTCGTGCTATGCCCAAAGTGCCAAGCCACGATGATCTGGGCCGTTTCCGGGAGCTCGAAGAATCAAGGAAAGTAGTACTACAAATGCCCTAGAAACGAAGGGGTAAGAAACTCCCTTTTCTGTTGAATTTGGTTTTAGGTTTTGCCGGGAAGTTTATGGTTTTTGTTGCTCCAGATGTATTCGGGTGACTGCGACACATTCATGTGGAAAGACCAATACCTTCGCCATTTGAGTGGGCTGCATCCTGTCGGACAGCAGAGAAGAGATGGAAATGAATTGGACCACCATGTATTGGAACAACATTTTGTTGTGATGAAGAGCTCATTGGACCAGATCAAGACTTCATTGGACGAGATAAACAATTCACTCAGGAAAGCCACTTCTGGAGATGAAAAGTTAATAATGGTTGTAGTTGCATTTGTATTCTTGCTATTAGGAATTTGCATTGAGAAGATTGTCAACTGATTTTCTAATTTAGTTATCTTCAAGACTTTTGTAATGTAATATCTAGTTTGTATAAACTCTATCTGAAATGGGAATGTCAGTGGTATTGAAATGGTGTCTCAGTCTATATTCTGAAATATTGTTTGGATATGAAATATGAAATTTCTGGAATCTGGATAGCTCTGGAACCTGGAATCATATATATGTGTTATTTCTGAAAAATAACACATATATATCTTTGGTAACCAAAGACTTTCTAGTTCATCCAAGACTAGAGGATGGCCAATACTCAACATTCTGAAAATTGTTTTAATTAATCGATCGCAAAGGATCCGCCATTTTCCGCCAAGAAACTTCGATCCTAGCTCTTTGCAACTCTTTGATCCGATCAATCCTCGAACCGATTGTGTTCGTGCCATTGATTTCGAAAGTCATTTTTTCGATAGATTTTGGTCCACATTTCCTTCCATGGACTTTGACCCATGCATATGTGGATAGCTCTGGAATCTGGAATTTGGATAAGTAGCATTTGGACTACATTTCTGAAATCTAGAATTTGGACAAGTAGCATTTGGACTGAATTTCTGAAATCATCACATCCATTTCATTACAGAATTCAGTGACAAAGCATGTCCAGAATTCCAGAAATGCAAATTGCAAAATCCATTTCTATCAAATAGCTTATATTTGGGATGTGCTGATATAAAGCAGAAGTTTGTAGACTATCTGTAAAATGACTCAACATGCTGAGGACATAAAAATTATTCTCTATCACCAACAGAAAAGCACTAGTTTAGCCCTAAAAAAGCCAGTAGGACATCAAAGTTAAAAACAAATACACATAATATCTCAAGAACCTACAGATGCTGCACTCTCCATACTGTCAGAATTGACAAGGAATAAAAAAACTATATTGTCAACCATATAAAGATTCAGGAAACCATACAGAACTGAAAGCATTGAACTAGGAACATCAAATAGGATAAGTGCAATCACATGGTTCAGTTAACTTGCCATACATCAAACTAAGACAAAACCTGATACATTTCCATGACATATCACATGGTTCAGTTAACTTGCCATACATCAAACTAAGACAAAACCTGATACATTTCCATGACATATCACATGGTTCAGTTAACTTGCCATACATCAAACTAAGACAAAACATGATACATTGACCATTACAAGTAGCATTTAAGATAGCATGAACTCCTTTGCAGCCACCTACAAAGCCACCTCCTACAAATATGAATACTGAACATCTTAGACAGTGAGTACTTAAACAAAAAAAATGGAATGCTAGACAGTGAGTACAAGTCATACCAGAAATCCGTATGGGCATGATTACTTTGCTTGTTTCCGTAAAGGGCAGTTGCGGCTGTCATGGGTGCTGATCTCATTGCAAGTCCTACACATGCGAGCTACCTTTCCCTTTAACTTCTTCGGTTTGCTCTCCCTAGGCTAATTCCGCTTGCATTTGCCTCTAGTAAGATTGTCGGTAGGCGGCAATATATCGATATCATGATGGATGCCACACCCAAGATATGCTTCAACATCCTCCACTCTACTTTGTGGTCGGGCAGGGATTTCCTGGTTTATGTCTTGCATAAACTGTTTAAGTTTTCCTCTCGCATTCTGCATGTAAGGTAGTGAAGGTGTAGCTCGATGTATCAATTCTTTTAAGTCCTTGCGCATCTCTGAAGCTAACTTTTTAATTTCTTCCTCCGTGGGATCTTTTGGTTTTTCCTCTAGAACATTGCCATTCTCATTGAACACAACCTCCCTCTTACAATTTGCAGTCCACCTTTTCAAAACATAATGACTGGGAAGCTCATTCAGCAATGCACCTCGTAATACGAGGATAATGTGAAGGCAAGGAATCCCATGAGTGCCAAACAACATACATGAGCACTGGGCAATCATGGTGTAGTGTCGCATGTGACTTTTCTTACCTTCTTGCCATCCTCATTGACCGCTGTTACTTTAAGGTCACATACTTGCGCCGTGCTCTCGACAACACACTTGTCCCTGGCCGCAATAACCTCCTTCTGAAATTTAGCGAACACCATATGGGTGAATACTTCACTGCCATGCTGCTCTAATGCCCATGGTGTTTTCAACTGAGGCTTAGTGTGAAAGGTGGCATGGTCTTCTCTTAGCTCCTTTTGCCTTTGTTCCTCCTCTGTAGTGTCGAACCGGATCCAGAACTCAACCAAAGCATGTTTGTAACCAATAAAGCGATTGAAAAAAGAATTGGCGCTTTCAGACCTTGAAGTTGTTCTGAATTCCTGCCAAGGGTACGCCATAAAGTAGGCTGGTACCCAAGAAGCACGAATCCTATAACGACCAGCAAGCCACTCATTATCTTGCAAACCGAACTCACAAATAATAGCTGCCCACTGTGACTCAAATTCTTCTAGAGTTTCTGAGGGATATACACATGAATTGACATGACTGTAAAACATTTGGTTATCCCTCAAATCTGGCCTTATCTTAGTTGGGAGTTTGTTCAATATGTGCCACATACATAACCTATGCGTGCTAGTTGGTAAGACATGCTCAATTGCCTTCTTCATGGCCGCATCTTCGTCAGTTGTTATAAGTCTAGGGGCAACACCTCCCATACATCTTAAGAAAGTACGGAACAACAATTCGAACGTTTCAATCGTCTGATTAAGCAGCAATGCAGCCCCAAATAGAACACATCCCCCATGGTTATGCACTCCCATGAATGGTGCAAATATCATGTCGTATTGGTTTGTATTATATGTCGTATCGAATGAGAGCAACTCACCAAAATGAACGTAATTCTTCCTAGAGGTCGCATCTGCCCAAAACACATGCACCAATCTACCCTTATCATCAATAACATAGTCAAAGTAAAATACAACATTATTCTCGTTCTTTCTAGCTAGATTATCAAGAAACATCTGAGTATCTGATGACTTTATACTCTCTCTCTCAAAGTACGATGATAATTTTGCAAGTCCCTCCTTGTGCATCCTACATTCTGAAATCCACCCTTACTAACATGAAGATATCTAAATGCCCCAGAAGTGCCAATGCTAGCCTGATGGCATGCGAATAGTGTAGTCTTAGCCTTCTCAGTTACTTGTCTATTAGAACTTATCAAGTGCTACTTACTAGGTGAGACAAAACCATGGTTATGGACTTCGACAAATATCTCTAATCTGAACTTATTGTCCTTAGTCCGTTTGATACCAAACATGGCCTCACGACCGCACCTACTCAATTTAGACTCATATGTCCTCTTCACTTTTACCTCCACCTTGTCCTTACCTCTTTCTTCCTTCCACCCACGTCTGGCACAATAGTACCGTCTCCATTGCAACACCCCATTAATAATCGTCCACTGTCCGATACGAATGGAGAAGCCCGCAACATGCGCGTATGCTTTGTAAAACTCCAGGGCTGCGTCCTCATCTTCAAAAATGATCCCCTTTGCAGGTGTCAAAGAGTCAGTAACTACCGGTGTGGATGACGATCCCTGCAGCGGTAACGACGATTTAGCCCTAGAACGATATTAATTATGCAAATTAAAAATTGTGCACACACTCACGTAGAATGGGATGCTAGCCGCCTTTCGAGGGTTTTACAATCCGATATCGCAATGAGAGAGTGTGCATCGGCCATATCGGGTTTGGGTTCAGATCTAGGCAAAGCTAGTGGCCGCATCGAGCTGCTCACATCTTCCATTTCGTCCATGCGGCTGCACATCAAAACAACGATAAACAATCCACAATGACAACAAAGGAATATCGATCAGAATATCGATAACACAATCAGTAATAAGACAACAGTTCATATGCAACAACTTATATATCAGAGAGCAGGAGGGGGCGGTGTAGGGGGGACTCGGGCGAAGGGGCAAAGTCAGCGGCGCGACGTAGGGCGGGACTCGGACTCGGGAGGAGGGCGGGACTCGGGGCGACGCAGGGTGGGGCTCCGACTCGGGGCGACTCGGGAGGAGGGCGGCTCGGAGTTAGGTCGACGCGAGAGCGAATGGGGCGAAACCAGTCAGTGGCACAGCGGACGGCAGCCGCGCGACGCAGTGGCGGCGCGACGCTGAGGAACCCTACACCATGAGCTCTCGTTTGGGCGGGGGGGGGGGCGGAAACGCAGAAGAAAGTTGGCGCTCGTTCGAAGGCAAAGGAGGGGGGAAACGCAAAAAATCTCGGTCCTCCACCCTCGCGCGCGCGTGACCTGCGCCGTCAAAGCCACGATGGAGCGTCCGGATTCGTTTTTTCCATATGTCCACAGAAGTAGTCTTGTGCACGTGATACGTCGCCCTACTTGTTAGTGACTCATTTTTATTTCATGATTTTATTTATAAAATCTATGGCGGTCCCACATGTCATAGACTCATTAGTTTATTAACTAAATGATTGAAAACAGTAGGATTTGAAGTTCAAATTGGGCTTAGGGTGACATCGCATTGCTAATAGTCGTGGCTCGGGACCCTAAGGTCGCTTGAGGCGAACCGACGGTGATGTCCCCCAGCTATGGGCTTCACTAGCGATTTCAGCATAAATGCCTGAAACTACTCAAATTAAAGGATGCTTATGCTCCAGTAGCTCACCTCGATCACGAGGAAGGTGTCAATGAAGTTGGGAAAGGTCCAAGGCGGCTGGTCGTCGGTGAACAGAGGCGACGGCGGCAAGCTCCTCGGTGATAATAGCTGAAATGGACCACATGAGCGGGCTCAGTGAGGTAAGGCGATACTCAAACCAGGCACGGAGTGGTGATGGACTCACCGGGCTTGGAGATCTCCCGCGGTTACCGTAGCGTCAGAGATGGAGATCAACAAGACTCTTTTGGGGAGCTATGTATAGTGCACCATCTAATTATAATGGACAGTTTTCAACAAAAATCGTCTGTGATATGTAGTAATATCACAGACGGTTCTTGTTGAAAACCGTCTGTGAAGTATCACAGACGATTCTGACCAAAAACCGTCTGTGATATTGGATAATATCATAGACGGTTTTTGATCAGAACCATCTGTGATATGACCTCTTCAGAGACGGTTTTTAGCGTGGAAAATAACACAGATGGTTGGTAAACAAAACCATCTGTGATTGTGTTTAATACAGACGGTTTCAATGAACCGTCTGTGATCAGGCGTCCAGTATTAGCATTTTTGTAGTAGTGGCACATTTTGTATCAGAAACAAGATGCTAAGCTGGTAGGTTAACAACTGGGAGTGAAATATCTAAAAGAAGTTGTTATCATGCATGGTTCATTTAGGGAAAAATGGGAATAAATAACAAAAAAATGTGAGGTCATCAGTTCAGGTTTTGATTACCATAGATTCGGGTAGTTCCTTTGAAATCATGCATGATCTTAAAAAGTGAACCTTGTAAGCATTCTATCAGGTAGTAGATAGGCAAGGTTAGCTGAGTGCACAGGCCTTGTCTAGAATCAGCAGAAGTAGTAGTAGGTAAAATACACATCTTGGATACAAAACAAGGCGGCAAGTCGGCAGGCTAATAGTGTTCTATGCGATACATACAAATGAAGCTATCATCATGCATGAATCATTCCAGATCAAATAGGAATACATTATTTAAAAATGTTAGCTCATCAATTGTAGTTTGGATTAGCATAGATCTGGGTAGTTTCTTTGAACCATGTGTGATCCAAAAATTTGAAATTTGTAAGCTATCTGTCAGGTAGCAGATAGTCAAGGCTACATGAGGTGGACATCGGCCGAATCAGGATTTGGAAAACGAACCTTGTGCAATTATTCCTAACAATAAATGCAAGCAAAACCATTGTCCCTCTAAACTCAACCAACAGGTAATCAGACGAACAAGGTTCAAGAAGTTATTCGTCCCCTTGCTAGTTCTTTCTAGGCAGAGACCCCAAAAAAATGAATGGGGATGTGGGTTTAGGATGATGATAGTCGATATTCATGTTTCGAAAGCAACTACAAAGAAGGTTTGCTAGCTGAGCACATGTCTTGTAATGGCATAGAATCTGGATCAAAGATTTGTCATCTCTAACAGTGATGACTGACAACGATTTTGCATCGAAATGACTGAGATGTAATGATAATCAAACTTTAGTAGATTCAACTAAGCTAATTGCAAACTAAGTTTAATTTTTCAAAGAGGAAATGTGCTGTGGAAGGCATTAGAGGCAGTTTCTGAATTTTGCTCTGAACCAAAATGAAAGTAACAAGGATCTGATCTGAACCAAAACTACATAATCGGTAAATAAAGTTTAAATCATTACAAAACTATGCAGAAACACGACATTTCTACATCTGAGTATTGTACCATGTTGAGCAATATAAACTGAAGCCGAAGTAATTGGATAAAATAATACAAAATTGGAGATAATATGTAGTGTGCAGTGAACCAAAACGCCAATAACAAGGATCTGACTTCAATGAATAGTAAATAATGGGTAAGGAAACGTTAAACGTTACAAAATTATGCAAGCAGTAGGGTATTTCGATGTAAGAGCGACTATGCTAGAATAATACAGCGTAGAAGTATCATACTATTTATATATTCAAGCCATATGTTATATCCAGACTGCAATATAATATATTGATATGAAACCAGCAGTGGTACTGCTTTATTTAAATATTCATATATGTGCAAGCATAGCGAATAGTAGGTGTGGCTATATTATAACACTTTTCTTGCTGACTAAATATACTACTCTGTGTACAGCTTCGTTATGATTCGGAATATGTAAAGACTCCCGGGGGACAGAAACATGGTGTTATGCTGATAGGCTGTGCATTCTGATCTTTGGAAATGTATCTTACTATGGTCTACGTGAACGTGACGTGCTGTTCGCGAAATGCGGGGAAATGGTAAGGAAATAATGTACAATCAGCAAGAACAGGGGTGGGAAGGCCAGGAGATGATTGACGGTGATTACTGACAAATAGAGATTATGACATAAAAATAGAGATTAGGTAAACATCGATGTATAGCATAACACATACACAATGTAACGTGCAGGTCAAAAGCTGGAAGAACGAACAACAGAGTATTTAATATGTAAATTTCATCGCAAAGCACAACACAAATGGGCACCCTAACATGCAAATCTAAACTAAGATATTAACAAAACATCGCTACAGATGATAGCACGAACATTCTGACGCTGTATACCAGCACATTGCTACATGCGAGAGGGGAATCTGAAACAAGCAAATGCAGCTCCTAAATTTCGTAAAGTACATAGTTTTGCATATGGTATAAACTGAATATGGAAAAAAAGAGAGAAAATAGAGATTAGGTAAACATCAATGTATAGCATAACACATACACAATGTAACGTGCAAATCAAAAGCTGGAAGAACGAACAACAGAGTATTTAATATGTAAATTTCATCGCAAAGCACAACACAAATGGGTAACCAAACATCGCTGCAGACGATAGCATGAACATTCTGTTGCTGTATACCAGCACATTGCTACATGCAGAGGGGAATCTGAAACAAGCAACTGCAGCCTCTAAATTTCGTAAAGTACATAGTTTTGCATATGGTACAAACTAAATATGAAAAAAAAAGAGAGAAGACCTCTCAAGGTTGGTTTGAGCTTCATGGTTGACATTGAGCTTCGTCATGACCGACGGCCTAGATTGTCCTTCACTCCTGACACTGAAATGATTAAACTATTGGATTAGTGAAATAGCACTTTCAGAGTAGTAATATGGTAGCACATTGATATTGTATATGTGTGACCTTTTTGGAGAAGTATCATCAAGGGGAAGACGTGTATATTCTCAAGGTTGGTTTGAGCCTCATGGTCGACACTGAGTTTTGTCATGACCGACGGCCTAGATTGTCCTTCACTCCTGGCACTGAAATGAGTGAACTCTTGGATTAGTGAAATAGCACTTTCAGAGTAGTAATATGGTAGCACATTGATATTGTATATGTGTGACCTTTTTGGAGAAGTATCGTCAAGGCGAAGGCTGTATATTCAGCTGCGGACCGCTTAGCAGAAGATATGTTATAGCCTTGTCTGTTCATTGGAAACAGAAGAATTGATGGGCTCGAACATACAAGGGATAAATGTAAAAAGCAGCATGTGTAAACAGGTAGAATTATGTACCTGTTCGATATGCGTAATTGGAGTCTGAATAGGCTGCAATTTTGGAAAGCATCGAAGTAATTTTATATGTGTTGAATCTGCGCAAAATAAACGCAATAATAAAGGCCAACGGAAAACGGATCAAAAAAACACATATCTCACAAGCACAAAGTAATACAGTTTCTTTTTTTTTCTTCAAGAAAAGCAATACTGAATCTGAATCCTCTAACTCTACACTTGGTATGTAACATTACCTGTATTTGCAGAAGGTAGAAACAATAAGAGAGATCAAAATACCATTGATTCTTAAAAATACCATTGATTCCTTCAACGGTACCAGTACAACATGCTGAGCAGCAACATCATATATGTAGCGAGTTGTAGCAGTAGGGACTAAAACTCCATATGCAAGAGTGAAGAAATGCAAACAAAAAAATTGTACAGAGTAAACTAAACTCACCGAGACGACAAAGATCACTATATGCCGGCGGTCTAACTAACCACCTGACAATAAAGGCTTGTCCAAAAAAAATGGCTAAGACACAAGATAAATCACACCAGAATTAGGGAATGATTAGATGAACAAGGAAAGAAAAAGTAGAGATGGGTAAGGATATTCCATTTAGGAGTTTGTGGGTATGGCTAGGTTTAGGGCAAGATAGGCCCTAGCCGCCAGATCGGGCCGCTGCTTCTGGCCGCCGTCCTAGGCCGCTTATCGCTATCGCTTCGCCATCGCTTACTTACGGGGAAAGCGAGGAGAGGCAAGAGGATGGGAGGCGCGACATATAGGAGAAGAACAGGGGAAGGAGAGAGGCGAGGGGAACGCACTTGGAGGGCAAGCGGAGCGGCGGCGGCGCCATGTAGGCGTCGTGCCTAGGGTCATTGGTGGAGAAGAAGCTCCTAGTCACCGTCACTACTGCCGGTCGTCGTCCCTATTCGTGCGGGCAAAGCGAGGAGACACGAGAGGATAGGAGACGAGATGGGGAGGGGAAGAAGAGGGGAAGGAGGAAACCTGAGGGATGGACCGAGCTACGCCGAGTGGCATGGTGGAGGTGGAGAAGGTGGTCACGCTGGGGAAGAGCTGCCCGGAGGAGGGAGAGGCAGCATCGGGAAGGGGAGGTAGAGGCGCGGGGATCGTAGGCGGCGGCGGCGCGGGGAGAGGAAGAGGCAACGGACGAAGCGAGAAGGACGAACGGGCACGCGGGAGCGAGGAGGGCGACGACGCACCATAGGGCGATGGCGCACCATAGGGCTTGAGGTGGGATGGCAGGGCAAGAAAGAATGGGAGGAGCCGAGGGCTATGCGCGGGGTCGCGACGGAGATTGCGAGGGTGAGGCGAGGGCGAGAGGAGGGGGAGGTGGCGGCGGCTCTCGGGCGGCTCAGTGGTAACCCTAGGTGGACGATGCAGTGCTGGGGCAGAGGAATTTGGACCGTCCGCGAGGAGAAAAGCGATCCGACGGCATCGCACCAGCCCGATCTGAACCGTGAGATGGTAATCCAATGGCTGAGGAATGACAAAATGGGACCTGCGACCTGCACGCAAATTTGCAAAACACAGGGTGTTTTTCGCAAAGAAAGTGACGTGGGGGGCTTTCGAGGGCAGCATTCCTCTCACGTATAGAGATAAAAAAGATGTGAAATCTCTATGGTAGATGGAAAAGGGAAAAGTTCATATAATACCCTGAACTTTGCTTGAAAGTTCGTCCAACACCTTGAACTATGAAACCAGACATTTGACCCATCAAACTTTGCAATCCAACTCAAATAACACTCTGGCCCAGTTTCACATAGTGGTATTGCCCGCGTAGCACGATAATTGGCGATTTTGTCACGTAGGATAACATGTTAGACAAGTTTAGGTACATGATAGGTGGGGCCACAGAGGCTTCTCCTCAAATCGAAACAGAGAGGGAGGGAGCTATAGGGGGCGGCCATAGAAGCGCAACTGGGAGCTCGATGGGAGAGAAGTCCTTGTGAGCCCTTTTGTCATTGACATAACTTGGTCAACTTGTCATCCTAGTGGTAAAATCACCTACTCATCACGTCACGCAGGCAATACCACCCTGTGAAACCGGGTCAGGGTGTTGTTTGAACAGTGCTGTAAAGTTCGGAGGGGGTAAATATCTGATTTCATAATTCAAGATACTGAAAGGACTTTCGAACAAAGTTCGAGATGCTATATGGATTTCTTCCACGGAAAAGGCACTAAGGAGCGTTAGTAATTGATAGTTTACTCTTTGCACTACTTTTCCGTCTTAGACTCCGTTGTGAGTCTTGAAATTAACCGAGTCTGTCTGGCAGTACATTTTATTTGAGACACCGATCGAAGTATCGAGAACCAACGCGATACAAGAAAGATACAGTAACTCATTTCCAACTCAAACGATTGAAACCGCAATGTAAGCATTGTTTCTCTATATTTTTGACAGCACCTAATATGTCATTGCAATAGCCAAGACTCAATGGACGACGGAACAGGAAGCTGGCCAATCTGTTGCATTTACTCGCCGCTAGTCTAGTAGGAGCAGTAGCGTTTCACTTTCATCGCTGGCTCGAGCCGACAGGGTTGCATTGGTTCGTAACAACTCCCTCTCTCTGTGCGTGTGTGTTGCCAATTTGCCATGCCGTCCACTGTGGTGAAATGATGAACTAGTAGTACTCGTAGCATCATTCAGCATAGCCGACTCCTGTGTTAGTTAATACTACATAGTGTACTGTACCCGTATTTCCAGTAGCAGTACAAACGATTCAATCATAGGCGCGGTACCTCCCCCGAAAAAAATGTTTTGCTTTTCTTCTTCGAGACTCACGTTCTCTTTTGTTATGCTCCACGACCACGATGCGATCAAGCATCCTGCAAAAATTTAACCGAAAACACAACGTGTACTAGGAGAGGGAAAAAAGAGACAAATTTTAGTGAATAGTAGTAGCCTTATCTTTTTCATTTATTTTGGGATTTCATTTTCAGCAGGATTTGTATTTTTGTTTCTCCATGTGTAGATTGAATTTAGATTTGAAATCTTGTGGCATGGTAGATTGATTTTGTGTAGACGTTATTAATTTTGTTTCAGAATTTTTTATTATTATTTGCATCGTGTTTTGAGGAGAATGCACCAGATATTTCTCCGTAGGTTGGCAACCACTGAGCTTGCATGTAGAGCTCATATACAGGCTTGCCTTGTACACATGACACAATAATCCGTATAGGATTTAAGTACTCATGTCATTTGGGCTTCCTGCATATGTTTATTGGAGGGGTGCAACTAGCGCTCGGACGTCCCATAAAATCCAAACCATCGTACGCTCCGGCACAACAATTCGCATCAATGTTTGCAACAAAGTCTAACACGAAGTGCAACTGAAATAACAACCCTACACGACCACAATAAGATTTACAGCAAACACACATGAACGAGTTGTTACCCGTGCAACAAAAATCTGCTTCGGTCGCAACATCCTTAAATGATGCAACAACATCACAACAATCAAAAACAGTTGGATGGCGATGAGTAGCAAGAGCACACCATCGAGGGTGTTGCTGCGGCACCGGCGAGTAGCCCGCGACGGTGGAGGTCAGGCGCTGCTCATGGAGGTCATCGCAGGCTGTGGAGCTCGAGATGCCGTGGGAGCTCACGGCGGGCATCGGTGGAGCTCGCTCATGCGCCATGACTAGGGATGGCAATTGTGTCTGATTACCCGCGTGTCGTGGCACTACTACAAAACAGGCTATAGTAGACGCCCCATCACAGACGGTTCCTTTGGAACCGCTCGTGTTGGGTCGATCCCGACCGCAGTGGCGGCGGGCCGACTATCACGAGACGGTATTTTTAGAACCGCTCGTGATAGTCATCTATCATGCATTTATTGATGAATAGAACCGTCAGGAATTATCACTGAGCGGTTCTATTAACAAACCGCTCGTGATAATCTCAATCACTGCACGGTTTTAGGTTACAACTGTCAGGTACTATCCTGCATTTGTTCTTATGTAGAACAATGCAGCGATAGTTAGTTATCACTGAGCGGTTCTTATTAAGAACCGCTCGTGATATCTAGCTCCATATAAATTGAGCGGACACATCCTCTCGCCAAGATCGCTGCCAGGTTCCCTCAAGGCACCGCATCGCCACGCCTCGCCATCGCCGCTTTTGGAGCAACCTGCCGCCCCCCCTTGGCTCCACTTAGATCTGCTCCAACATACCTGCTGCTCCTCCCTAGGCGCCACACTTCAGTACCGATGGCATGAGGAGCTCCTACTATGGGCAAATAGATATAGTAACTTCACCTCCAAACTTTTTTTTTCATTTTGGAATTTTCATATATATAGCCAAACAACGTGGCGACCGCATAAAAAGAGATTAAAAACTAGAAACCTATCTAGTGGCGGAGGTAGGTCGCTATCTCCGCCTTCAATACTTCAGAGGCGGCGGCGTCGAGGGGCGGACGGTTCATAATCGAATGAAGCTCGAAATGCGCCCACCACGACGCTCTCGTGCTCGAAAGTGTCTCCGAAGACCTCGGATCGTTGAACTAAGAAGAATTGAGCCCATAGGCTCTCTTCTCTTGCTTGAGGGGTCTCGGCCTAGTCAACTCGATCGCCTGCTGCCTCGATGAAGCAGTCCAAGTGACGGCAAGCCTCTTGGAGACGTGCAACGTCGTTTTGGAGGACCACGTCGACGACGCAGTAAACTCGCCGAAAGTGGGAGATCACCCGAAGACACGGCGGAGGAGGATGTCAAGACGGCGGAAGGTGGTCGCCACCCGCTCCGCAAATTCTCGAGACAGAGGAGTCAAGACATTGTTGAAATAGTGTTCTTCCGCAAAGACGATTCAACGTCTGGCGAGAGAGGTGTGCGTGTGCAGGTCGTGTACTGAAGAGGAGGCACCATTTCTGTTTTTGTGGAGAAAGGGGATCAAGGAGGTTGTGTGAAATACATTGTAGAAGGGGACACATCTATATATAGAACAAGTACTCTAAAGCCAGAACGGGAGACGAAGAGATATTTGGGGAGCTGTAGCGACGTTGGAAAATGAAGAGATGAAGCCGCCGTGTGATCGTGAGACGAAGAGACACATGCGGGAAAATGAAGACGAAGAGACACGCGGGAAAATGAAGAGAGTTATCACAGACGGTTCCATAGTAGAACCGTCTGTGAAAAGAAATCACAGACGGTTCTATTTAAAAACCGTCTGTGATACGTTCCATATCACAGACGGTTCTATTATAGAACCATCTGTGATATTATTATCACAGACGGTTCTCATTAGAAACCGTCTGTGATATACTTTTTATAAGGCAGGAAACGCTAGGGTTTTGCTCTCACTTGTCACTTCCTCTCCCGCGCCCCTTAGGCTCTCGCGCTCGCTCGCCTCCTCTAGGGTTTAGGGCTCGCCAGTAGTTCACTTGCCGACCACGACCTCGGCGCGTCGCCCCGACATTGGTGCCCCGACCTCGGTGCTTGGCGCCCCGACCTCGGCGCCTTCAACCTCGGTGCCGCCGCCCTCGACCTCGGCGCCTTCGACCTCGGTGCCGCCGCCCCGACCTCGGCGCCCGCTCACCTCCCGGCCAGAAGCCCCGACGCCGCCGCCTCGACCTCGGCCGCCGTCCTCCTCCCGTGTCGGCCTCCTCCTCTTCACCGCCTTCTCCCGCGCCGTCCTCCTCCCTCTGCACCGCCTTCTCCCATGCCGTCCTCCTCCCGTGTCGGCCTCCTCCTTGCACCGTGAGTTCTTGTGCGGCATCCTCTCTGTGAGTATTGCTCCTCTGTGGCGCTCGCTTTGTTGATCGGTGGGCTTTGTTGACATGCTCTGTGATGAACTCGCCTTATAACGAGATTGAATGTGATAGTTAGTTCATACTTGAGCTCTATTGTATTACTTGCTACCGTCAATATGATCTAATGTTAATTGGTTACTTTCGGTTGAGCTCATCGCTCGCTTTGCAAATTGATCAAGAGGCTTTGTTGACATGCTCGTGATGAACTCATCTTATAACGAGATTGAATGTGATAGTTAGTTCATACTTGAGCTCTATTGTATTACTTGCTACCGTCAATATGATCTACTATTAATTGGTTATTTTCGGTTGAGCTCATCGCTCATTTGCAAATTGATCGCTGGGTTTTGTTGACATGCTCGTGATGAACTCATCTTATACCGAGATTGAATGTGATAGTTAGTTCATACTTGAGCTCTATTGTATTACTTGCTACTATCAATATGATGTATTTGTTAATTGGTTACTTTCGCTGAAAGCTAGTTATTACGATTCTTCATGTTCGCCTTCTATTGAGAGTATTCAGTTTTCGTTGGTAATCTAATGACTAGTTTGTGATTCTTCTAGTAGTCTCAGATGAGCTCATTCAACTTTTCATTTGCCATCTTGATCTCTATAGTCAACCTCTGCTTGATCGAAGTTTAACTGCTTTTCATTAACAGCTGAGATCATTTGACGCTAAGCAAAGTATTGTTTAGAGCTCATAGTTTGAATTTATATTATCATATTCATTTAATGAAGAGTATAGACAATAGGATTGAGATGGCAAAGACTTGTTCTTTAGCTACTCTCCTTCTGAGAGCACATAATATCATCAATCAATATGGTGTATCCATACGAGGAAGGGGCAGTGCAGCACGGTGCCCAGCTGGCGCACGGTTACACCAGGGTCCAGGTGGATATGGTACATGTCAATTTCCGAGCCATCCCGCTGAAGATTTGCCTGAACGAAGAGATCACAACACCAGGGGATGCCGTCCTCTCTTTATCCAAAGGCCCAAGAAGGACATCGCCTCGACCCAAAGAAGGCCGCGATCCGACACGACCATTCCTCTCTAATGGGACCCTCGATGAATCCACCTCATGTTTCGCCTCAGAAGGCCACCTCTTCGATTCCCGTGGAGAAGACGCCGAAGGAACAAAGAAAAGCGTGCCGTCAGACGGTTCCCGAAGTCGTCTCACAAGAAGACGCCGCCAATTGCTAAGGCCAAATCGAAATCGACGAACGTTATATGCGCCTCTAAGTCCGGAAGTCCGCGATACCCGGAACTACATCATCGAAAACCATTGTGCTCCGACGCATATAATGCACGTTGATATGCTTGTCGCTTTGCATGCCCGGTACTTGGAGAAGACCCAAAAGAAGGGTGCGAGCATCGAATCACCATCGACACGAGGACAAGCATTTCTTCAACGGACGAGGTACTTCGTCGTGGGCTTCAATGACTTATTTGAACTATTCAACCTCGTTGGCCTCGACGCCTCACTTCTACGATGTTGACAATCGTAAGTGCGCATAATCAAGTTCTACATTCATATAATACCGATAAATATCACAACTCATTGCTTATGTATAGATACATGTTTGAAAAATGTCCGGAATGGAAAGAATGAGTGGGTTTCTCGACCCACATGTGGTATCGTTGCAAACCATCCAAGAAGACTCCGCCCTTCGTCGAGAAATACATAACGAGGTCATTGCTTCGCCAGATTTAACATGAAGTACATAGTGGTGCCCTACAACCGTGGGTAAGTGTCACTACTTACTATACAAATTTCATTTGTACTTTATACGCAAAGACTAACTTAGGTTTAATGACTATAGCGACATACATGAGTAGGTACCATCGATCCTTTTAGTTATTATACCCAAGAGGAACCATGTGATATACCTTGATTCTCTAAACCGCAACAAGCACGACTTCAAAGATTCTAAGAGGAATACTGAGAGGTATGCTCATTTCCTCCTTACATAACTCTATTGTAGTCTTCATTCGCTTGAAATGGCCGAGGATAACTTTTTCGAATCATGTAAGTCGCTCATCAATTATGTTGCCAACAAAGGAATATACAATGGAAAGAGCGCCTAACTAACACACGTGATGGATTTTCCTAAGACGCAGCTACAACACGATAATCCTATATCATACTTCATAATAACGCGTCTCGAACCGACTATACCTATATATGTAATTCTATTTTTGCAAAGGCCGCCAAAGAA
Organism: Phyllostachys edulis; assembly: GCA_036346405.1. Lineage (NCBI taxonomy): Eukaryota > Viridiplantae > Streptophyta > Magnoliopsida > Poales > Poaceae > Phyllostachys > Phyllostachys edulis. The sequence goes on from CM070548.1 coordinate 7,567,946, forward strand.
AAAGATGATGAGTTATGTGCAATCTACGCCTGCTATCATATGCAACAAATCCTTAGAGCTAGGAAGAAGGATCCCGAGGTTTGTCAATCTCAAATAATTATTTCCTAATTATAAATTTAAATATATATAGCTTACCACTTTACTCTTAATTGGTAGCGGCAGTCTTGGATTTACAATGTGATTCACTGCGTTGAAGAGATCAAGGACATTCGAGGAAGCTCGCACCTTTATCAACACGTAAATCATTAACGACAATGGAGAGTTTCACTCCGCCAACCGAGAGCATCACCCGCGACACCTCTCAACATAAACAATTGTAATCCAATTGTAACTATAGCGACAATACTTGAACAAATGCGATCTTTTGTAATTTATTTTGAGTAATGATCACTTTGAGTTGTCAACAATTGATTATCTCTAATGAATATGTTTTTGTGCATGCTTGAATCTATTTTTGTGCATGCTTGTTTTCAGAGTGCATGGCTAGCAATTCCTGAGGCTAGCCAGGAAAACAGCAAAATTGTGGTCAGGGGGTAGGAGCTATCACAGACGGTTTTTTGTTAAAACCGTCTGTGAAGGCAAGTATCACAGACGGTTTCTACTGAAAACCATCTGTGATCCGAGAATATCACAGACGGTTATCAAAACAAACTGTCTGTGATCCGACAATATCACAGACGGTTCTAAACAAAAGCCGTCTGTGATATTCACAAATCACAGACGGTTTTTATTTAGAACCGTCTGTGATATTCTCGGATCACAGACGGTTTTTAGTCCAAACTGTCTGTGATACTAGCCTTCACAGACGGTTTTTTAGTAAAACCGTCTGTGATATTTCGTATCACGATTTATTTTTTACCGCTCGTGATAATATCCTGTTATCACAGACCAACAAACATAGACAGTTCGGAAACCGTCTGTGATTACGGTTCCGAACCGTCTGTGATGTGGCTTCATGTAGTAGTGTGGGTAAATGCCCCAATGGAGCGGGGTATGAGTTGTATTCTTTGCCCACAGGCATAAAAAAATGGGGGAAACTCTCTACCGTCAGATAAATGGGTACGGGCATGGGTGAGCTCTACCCGTGCCCGTTTTGCCCTTTTACCCGTGAGATACACCGACAGGTGGGCCAACAGTCAACACTCTCCTAAAACCCTAGTCAGTAGTCACTACTCGCTGCTCACTCGCCAGTCGCCACTCGATCACCAAAGCGCCCCAATCCCCTCTTGCATACGTACTAATATGCCTCCTTCCAATCTCCTGTTCTCCCCCCAATCCCCCATTCTCCCCTAAGATGTTCTTCCTCGGTTGCTCACCCACCCAAGCCCCAATATCTTTACCCACCTAATCCCTAGACTCTCCCCATCTCCCCTTTGGTCGAGAGGCACGGCGTGCCAAGGAGACTCTGAAGGAGAGTAGTAGGCCGGTGGTGCGACAAGGTGCGGTTGCGCGGGAAGGCCTGGGGCCCGGGGCGGTGGTCCGTCTAACGTTGGGCGGCTGGTGCACCAGGGAGGGGAGGACCGGAGGAGGATGAGGCGCCGGGGAAGGAAGGACCGGAGGAGGATTTGGGGCAGGGGCTAGTACTCTTCAGTCTTGATTCTTCACCCAATTTGTTTGCTTTGGTAATTCATCTCTACTAGAAATTCCATCGTGTCCTAAGGCCTATTTGATAGATGCTGCTTTTCGTTTCATGGTCTAATCCGGTTCATGCATGTGTTTGATGTATACATCTCGCCATTGTTGAATAGGGTTTCATGGTCTAATCCGGTTCATGCATCTTTAGTCTTGAATCTTCAACATGTCTTGAATATTGTTGGTAATTCATCTGTACTAGAAAATAGATGATGTAGATGCATGAGGGTATCAAGGATGATGCATTGTTCGCAGGTACACGGGCATGCCTGCGGGCGACGGGCATGGGCAAGGTCCTTCGCCCATTGTTCTTCGCGGGTATGCCCATGGGGGAAATTAGGGTCACTGGCATGGGTATGGACGAGCACTACCCATACCTGCCACGCCCGATTGCCATCCCTAGCCATGACTGGAGCTTGCTGGAGCAGCGTGCTTGCGTGTTGCTCAACGGTGTGCACCTCGGCCAGAGCTCGTTGGAGCAGGGTGCGACAGCACCCCCCGCACAGCCAACGACTTGTTTCTTGGCCCTAGCCTGCCGTAGCATACCATTCTAGATGGATATAGAGAGAGAATTAGAGAAAGGGAGAGAAGGAGAAGATAGGTTGGTGCCTTGGTGGGCTGGTGGAGAAGACAATGTGCTTGGGGAAGTTGGTCAAGGTGGTTAAAAAGAGACTCGCGTGGGTGGTGCATGAGGAGTGAGTGGCTAGGAATCGACTGATACGTTTCGTTGCTCCGGAGGTCAGGAGCATATCAATACCCTTATTGTAGAAATGCAATAGTACCACTTCACATGTTGCCAATCACAACACTAATCTTATTCATAAGACAGTCAGACTGCACTCAGCTAGGGATGGCAATCAGGCACAGCGGGTACGGTTAGTGCTCGCCCATACCTATGCCCGCGACCCCAATTTGCCCCCATGGGCATGCCCGCGAAGGCCATCGGGCGAAGAACCTCACCCATGCCCGTCGCCCGTGGGTACCCGTCGCCCGTGGGCATGCCCATTTACCCGTTGTAGTATGCTCAATGATACTTGGCTTGCATTCTTTGGAAACAATATATTACCAACTTCAAGAAGCACACAACATGATTTGAATTGCACCATCTGTAGTATCTCATATTGTGATAATGCATCATATTATTGTCCAGCAAAAAAAAACTTGTTTCATTCTGCTTTTGCATCATTTGCTTTGGTTTCTAGATTTCTACAGCAAGTAGAAAGGGAAATCATATACCATAATGCAATAAATCAATCCAACAGGATGCTAGAGAGATCTTGCTGCAGGGCGACGGCTTACTTCCTCCAACAGCAGCAGGCTAGCTGGCTATCGCAAGGATGCGGGGAGGTGGTCTCGTCTGTTCGGCTCCAGCTGTAGATGAAGTCACTACAGCAATTGCCGCCATGGAAGGAGATCTTGCCGTAGGGTGACGGCTTACTTCCTCCGGCGGCAGCGAGAACGCGGATGGCAAACACCTCCGCCATGTCTGGCCCACGGTGGCCGACTCCCCGCCTTCACCTTCCCCACCCGGGACCCCCTCCTCCCCCTCCCCTCGCATGGGTGGATTTGGATCTGGAGTTCTGGGGGGAGGCGGTGGTGGCGGACACTGGAGGGAGGGAGGGAGCCGAGCGGTGGCCACTAGAGGGAGGGAGCCGAGCGGCGGGAGGCGACCACGGGAGGGAGGCGACCTCGGGAGGGAGATGAGATATTGGGGATGGATTTGGGGCTAGGATGCTGCGTCGGGGATGCCAGCGAGAGCTGCTGTTGGCTGAATGGGGGCAATGGGCTGATGGTGTTACTGAGAAATAAGATGGATGGGACCACCTGTCAGCGTAATTGACGGGTAAACGAGCATGACGAGCACAGGTAGAGCTAACCCATGCCCACGTCCGTTTACCCAATGGGCAGAGGATTGCCCCTATTTCCATGCCTGTGGGCAAAAAAAGCCTCCCATACCCGGCTCCATTAGGGTTATTTCCCGCGGATACGCGGGTAATCGAGCACAATTGCCAACCCTACACTCAGCTCAGCTAGAGGGGAAAAAGAAAGCTTGTAGATTCTTGTGAGCCCAAGGAATAGCCTGTTTGGCAACATGTGGAGTGGGCCAGATCCCAGAAGCTTCTCAATCCAACGGGAAAAGAAGCCTACCAAGGAAAAAGCCCAACGTATGCAAAAGTTGGTGTTTGGATAAGGATTTTTTTAAAAAAATAATAATATTAATTTAAAAGATAATTACAAAAAAATAGTTGAATTTTTTTATAAAAATAGGCACTGTCGCCATTTAGAATGACGAAATTTTTATGTCGCCATTCCAATTGGCGACAGTGTCCCTATCGCCAATTGGAATAGTATGGAGAGGTTTCTGTCGCCAATTGAACTGATGACAGGAAAATTTCATCAATTCAATTGGCGACAGAGATACTATCGCCAATTGAAATGGCGATAGGGCCCTATATTTAATTTTTTTCAATTTATGTGTAGAGAATTCTGCCTAAGGATTTAGTGTATTTCACAAAGTTTTTTGGTAATACCTTAAAGTGTCTGTGTAGTTCGGAATTCAAAATTGGAGAAGATAACGAAATATGAAGTAGAGAATGCGAGATTGGCAGTGCAATTTGGAATGCGAGTTCAACGGCGCAATAACACAAATAGGCTCCTTCTGAGCAAAATGAAAAAAAATGGGTTTAGGGTTACCATGCGCGTTGTTGTCCTGATTGTATTGTTCATAGAACCGATTCCTTGGGGAAAGATTATGTAATATTTAATACTCAAAATATTTGGGAAAAGATATTTAAGTTTGAAAGACTTCATAATTTAATTGTGAAATACATGATGTGCTCGGTTTAGTTACGTACATTAGAAACGCCAACATGCACGAATCAACAAACCGAAATACACCTACGATACATGTGTGCCTTTTTAGAATCCCAAAAAAAGGTTGATTGGAACAAAATTGATCAGTCTTGGTAGCCCATCGGTCCCTTCTCCTTGTCTCTGGACTAGGGGTGAAAATAGATCAGATAGTTTTCGATCGATCCGGACGAAAACGGATTCAGATTGTCTCGGATCTGATTTTTCGGATAATTCTCAGATCGAAAACGAATACGGATTTTTTTTGTCAGAAATGAATACGAATACGGTAGCCATAGTATCTGTCAAATACGAATACGAATGATCCTGATTATGCCAAGCCAGATATCCGACAATTCAGCCCAAGTGCGTGCCACTCGGCCCAATCCCTCGCCTCCCCACCCGAATCCACCCACCGCCCACGCACCCACCCCCACCTCCCCATGTCACCACCACCGACCGCCGTGATAGACGCTGTCGAGGCGTCGGACCTCTAGGCGCGGCTCGCCACAGCCATGCACATGCTCAACCATGTCCGGAGCGACCGCCTCCTCCCCCACGCCCCTCGCTACTGTCCTCCCCAGCTCCGGTGCCATGGAACGCATCTCCCAGCCAAGCATACTCAGCATCTCCTCGCCCCTTACTCCTCCTCCTCCTCCCCTCGTGGCGGAGAAGACGAAGAGGGCGGAGAAGGGCTAGGGGAAGGCAGTCATGAGGAGGAGGAAGAATCGCATGGTGCAGCTGCTCACGCTCCTGTCCGTCAAGAACATGGCCACCCCCGCCTAAAGGTGTCCTGGCTCACGCGCGGCCGCTCCTATGCCATCCACGATGCTCTCCCTTCGTCTGCAGCGCAGCGGTGCCATGGCCTCTGCTGCTTGGTTTGTAGTTCGTAGTTGATATATGGCCTTGCAAATCAGGTACTATTTTAGTGTCCTTTCACACTTTTAGGTTGGTGACTGGGTGTGGCTTGGTGAAAGTCCCAATTTCTGTTTGGATTGCCATGTGCTGGTTCTTTCTATAAATTATTGAAATGAGGTTAAGGATAGCAATGTCAGTATTTACGACATTAAACCGCTTAGGCAGTCATTTGTTGCAGTATTTTCCTTAGCTTGTGCACTTGTAGTCATGATTTGATTTCTTAACCTCAAATAACCTGCAGGGTGGTGAGCTTTGCTCTTTGCGGTATGATATGACTGTTCCATTTGCCCGCTATGTTGCCATGAATGGCATAAGTACATTGAAGAGATACCAGATAGCAACAGTATACATGAGAGAGAATCCATCAAAGGGAAGATATCGGGAATTCTACCAGTTTGACTTTGACATTGCTGGAACATACGAACCAATGGAACCAGATGGAGTCGTACTACCACGACTTCTGTTGATGCCGGCAAGGATGGTCGAGTCTGGCCATCGTGCTTCTAAACCTTTGTGCGATCTCTTCAGCGAAGAAGTCATCGCCGAGCATTCGAACAAGTTCCCGAGATGGGTTCTCGAGAAGATCATTGATGCGCTAGAGTTCTTGAGCTTCCTCCGACTGATAGTGAACGTGCCCAGGAAGATTTCTCTGAGTCACGATTCTTCTCTGTCGATTATCTCAGGAACTTCCATACCTGGGCTTCGAGTTTGCCTCAATAGAGTGTGAGCATTTCAAGAATCTCCTTCACGCTCATCAGAGTGTTAACTCTGTTCATCACCAAAGGTGTTCTTATCATCACTACGAGGAGTCGCAGTGTGTGATCGTTGGGGAGCATCCTCAGTCCTGTCTCTAGGAGAGTGATCGTCACCTGAGGGAAGGACGAAGACCTCCTGTTGATGATCTCCACTTGCGCTTGTGGCCTCCTCGCTTGAGGATTAGTTGAAAGATATTGTCTGGTGACTTGGAGTAAACCCCACCAGGAAGGGGAATTTCAGGTTATAACCGTATCCGTCCATAGGTGAGCCCTGCGATGGGATGGTCGAACTCGCAGAAAAAGCATGTTCAACCCCATCCTTTGTGGGTCTAACCTGAGAGAGACGACCACCAGGTGCTGATAAAGCTTCGAAATGATGGCTTCCAGGACTTGTCGTGCTAGGTCGGACTGTCTTAGACGGACTTGAACACTTGGAGGGGGAACTCTCGCCATGCTTTGAGCCTGTCTTGGTGCAGTCCTGATGGTGGTCGGATTGACCCTTGCCCTCTGAGGAAGCTGGTTCCTCATTTGGACGTATCATTGTGGGGGATAAGGATCCCTCCTCAACTCCATCAACGGTATGGTCTCCCGGAGAATGATTTCCAGAGGCAACATCACCATCGGATGATACAATACTCGACTCATAGTCGAAACTAGCATCCATGTTGATATCTACGTAATCGGCCAAGTCGAACCAGTTCTCCTTGTTCCACTCTCCTGCCATGGAAGCATTAGAGTTGGGAAAAAGCGAAGGAAACCTGATGACTCGAAGGGTCCCCACGGTCGATGCCAACTGTTGGTGTTTTAGAACCGATCTTACGTAATGATTATTTGATTCGGGGGGGGGGCTCGAAGACTCAAATCACGTAGAGAGAATGATACAGGGATTTTTATACAGGTTCGGGCCTTCTCTGTAGATAATAACAACCCTACTCATATGTGGATGTATTGAGTATACTGATTACAAATCAAGAGAAAGACTCGAGTGTAATGTCTTGTGCTCCTGATCACCCTCCCTCTTCCTCTCGATGACTCCACCTTTTATACAGTATTCGAAGTATGGTGCCGTTTCTCCAGTTCAAAGGGCGCCTTAATGCTTCAGATGATGGAGTCGTTACTAGAGATTATTCTGGGAGTAGTAACATTCCCACATCGCCAGACAGTTATCACCGGGACAGAGAGTTAGATCATGCCATTATTCTAGAGAATAACAACGTAATTAACTGTCCATATCTTCAGATATGATGCAGAAGATTCTCTGATCGACTAGGCCCACATGTCTATAAGCCTTATCGACTAGAGACTGGTCATAGAAGAGCTTACGACCAGGTGGTGGTCGTAGTAAAGCTTACGACCACATCTTGATCATAGGAGAACTTATAATCAGGGGATAGTCGTGGAAAGACTCACGACTAGGGGATGGTCGTAGAATAACTTATGACCATGGGGTAGTCGTAGAAGGACTTACAACCATGAGGTGGTCGTAGAAGAACTTACGACCTCCAGCTTCTCCCTTATGAATATTAAGGGGTATACTCAAGAACCATATGGCGGCATTATTATCCATAATATGAATTGCAGATAAATAATTAAATGAGGATTATCAGATCCTCGTCAAAATTAAACCATAGAAAGTTGCTCGATGAAATGTTGGAGATTTGTGGTGTGCCCCCTGAAAAGTTTAGAACAGTTTGCTCAAGTATTGACAAGCTAGACAAGCAAACATTCAAACATGTGAAAAGGGAACTGGTAAGCAGAAACTACCTATTTGACTTCCAGCTGAGGGCTCATTATATGTTTATTTGATGTTTCTAACTTGATGTGGATATATTGATTATAGACCAAACTATTTATTATGTTGACTTAGGTGGATGAGAAAGGTATATCAAATGAAACTGTAGAAAAAATTGGCACTTTAGTGAAGACTAGAGGACCACCGCTGGAAGTTTTGCTGGAGTTGAGAAAGGGGGGTAGCAAGTTTATGGAGAATGATGGGTATCATGTACCCCTTGCCTTTGCTAATCCTAATCCTGGTTACTATTCTAATTTGTTCTTCTGAATTTTGGCGGTCCGGTTTAGTTCATCGAGGTGAAATGCAGTTACTAGTTAATTTGGAGTTGTTTATTGATTTGACGAAATTTAAATTCCAATGTTTTTTATTGTTTTGTTGCGTGGTGGGGGTGCAATTTCCATCTTGTTGTGAGAATGATGTGGTGTGTTAAGAACGATGTGCGTTAACTGTTACTAGTAAAAGTGTAGAACTCCTTGTAATTAATATTCGTTCTGCTATCTCTTGGAATGCATAACTGCATTTGCATATACCAGCATATGCATCTACATGAAAATGTGAACAATTCATGAATGTTTGGATCAAATAAATTAGTTATATGTTTCTGTTAATTTCTGGTGTACAATTTAAGGGGTTGCATGTTCTGAAAAATATTCGTGACCGTATTCGTTTCGATTCGTATTTACTCCGTATTTGTATTCGACATAATTCGTATTCATATTTGTATCCGGGATATTCGTATTCGTATCCGTATCTGAGAAAAAAAATATGAAAACAAATATGGCAGAGCCATTATCCGTCTGTATTCGATCCGTTTTCACCCCTACTCTAGACTACCCGCGGCGGTGGCCAGTCTCGAAGTCAATCATATTCTGCGAGACGAGATGGACGATTGAATGATGTTAGGATAGCACAACGTATGGTCAAATTAATAATCAGGATGCAAACTGAACATAACTTACCCCTTCGATCCAGACTACGTCCGAGCGATGTGGAGCGCTAGGACGACCCCCGGTCTCACTAGCAGAAGCCTTCCCATTGTGCGTCGCGTGCTCAGCCCGGTCGTGCTCAGGTTCCTGTTCGAGGGTCCTCCACCACTGCCCTGCTTTCCTGGGCTCCTCCGATGTCTTTTCAGTAGGGTTGGCTACATAAGGTTTCCATCGTTTAAAGGTCTCGACTCGCATCACATAGTTCAATATATATGTCGACGTCTGGGACTCTCATCACAGAATGGACAAACAAGAATATAAAGAAAAAATGGAGATTGCTATCTATTCGCCAAAGGACTCAAAATGGTGATGTATATTGCAAAGGGTATGCTTTGGTTACAGGAAGAATAATTGTGAATAAACATGGATTAGGGTCAGGATCGGGATCTATCTTACAAAGGCACATAGGCTGAACTTTTATAATCTACAAAACATCGGCAGTTTGTTGTAGTGGTGCCTCTTCATGCCAATGGTCGTGTCTCTTCAAGTCAATAGTCGTGTCCCTTCCTAGCGAACATTGTATCTCTCCGGATGTAACAGCCAATATACTTTCTCCACGTGGGTTGTTGTTAATCACACGTGAGTAACTATCTTCGAGGACCTCCTTTGAGAGAGAGAGAGAGAGAGAGAGAGAGGTCTTGGAGTGATCTAAGAGGACCTCTAGTGGAGGTCCAATAGGACATCTAAGAAAGGTTTGAGGATGATCCAAACACTCTTGGGACCCATCTTTTGACCGCTTGGTTGATCTTGGGCCCAGCAGAAAATCTATCTTAATTATCATAACAAAAAATAAAGATATACCTGGATCATTGACTAGTCAACAATTCTCGTCAACTAACCCCTCAACTTCAAGTGAAAATAACTTACTTGAAGATGTTTTGACCAGAACTAGACTTGGTCAAGAAGATAGTTTTACTTGAGTTGCAAATAACTATTTTCCTTAAGAAGTAGGAGCGTCAGCCGTATACATTTATGAAAACAATTCCTGGAGGGACGATTATGTTTTAGTCTTTAGCTATTTATTAGGAACAAACTCTAATAAAAATCTTACCCATTGGGCTTTCATCTTTGTTCATTTAATCTTGCCAAACATTGTTGGTCTATAAGTAATCGTTTGGAAGGGCAGAACCTAAGAAAAATTCCTTCACAAACTCTCTATCTTTCCTATCTCCACTTTATCTTAGAACACTTATCTTCAAACTCCTTCAGTTTGAGTAGATGATATATCATGATAGCAGAGATCATGAAAAAGACAGTCTTTATAGAATAAATTTGACTTTTTAACCACCTTGATGTTACAATCTCTGGATTTTACGCTTCCAAGGTGGTCAAGAAGTCAATTCATTCTGTGAAATCTTCAACAAATTTGTGGAAGGAAATCCCAATAATCAGGTGAATACTTCTCAGAGCGCATGTCGAAGCAGTTTTCCTTTTTAAAGGTGTTATACTTTTTACTTGTAATGATTATAGTACAAAGATATCCTTGGAAAAAGAGAAAAGCTTTTCAACTACTTTTTCTTGCACGTCTTTGACGCACGGAAAAACTTCCTAGACCAAGTATGAGTTGTCACGTCACCACTGGTTGAGGTGCAGCCATCTTGTCATGGAGTTAATAGGTTTTAAATGTAGCAAAGGTATATATATGGATTTTTACCCTTCCTTAGGCACGATTTACCCCAACCATTTTTACTTTTTCTCATTCACCGAGAGCTCTTCGTATTTTCTCAACCCTTCGAAGAAAAGAATCCCTTAGCCCACCATTGAACCGGGACAATGGCTGGATGGAAATCATCGATGCTGTCTACGGAGGAGCTCAAAAGGCTAGAGCAAGACAGGCACCTACCAGAGAAGGCTCTTATCGAGTGGCGTGCACCGGGGAGGGAGATTGAGCCATGCCCTTCGGCTGGTTTTACGGTACTCTTCGTGCTCTATCTCCTGGCAGGCCTCCGTTTGCTCGAAAGTGATTTCTTTATTGAAGTTCTTAATCATTATGGAATAGAGTTAATCCATCTGGTACCGAATTCGATCCTGGTACTTAGCATTTTTGCCCACATGTTTGAGGCATTTTTAGGAATAGCCCCTGGTGTGCGTCTATTTAGGTTCTGTTACCAAATTATTCGCAACAAGAAAGGTGCTGGTGTCTTGGGCTCTTTTTATTTTAAATTTCAAGATGCCAACAAAAGGGTGTTTCTCTTCTTGGCTACCAAAGATGCCAGCCAAACATGAAGCAAAGAATGGTTTTATTCTACTGTTCTGAAAGAGAATAGGATTACTTACAGTCGTAATGCACCACCAGAGCGGTCCTCAAAAAGTCGAGTTGCTGACAAGGAGATCAAGCTTTCCAATGCTGAGAAGAGTGTGGTCCTAGAGATCAACAACCTGGTGGGGAGAGGTCTAACTGGACGAAAGGTTGTCCATGACTTCCTAAAGAACAAGATCATTCCTCCTCCAAAAGAGAGAAATATTATCTTGTGATTATGATATCCCAGAAAATGGTAACAATCCATTTACATTTTTACTCAAACTGAATTTCATAGTTGAAGGAAAGTAATCTTTCCATTATATTACAGCTTTTTCAGATGATGAGGTCCTTACTAGAGCCTCAGTCCTGTTAAAGGATCGGGTTCTAGAAAAGAAACCGATCAATTTAGAAGCGCAGCCCCCAAGCTTGATTAGGGCTGCCATATCACTTAGGAAAGATCGCCAAGTGGTAAGTATTCACAAGAATAGCCAGACATAAGAAGTGATTTTACTTATGTCTAACTTATGTTTTTTTGAACAAACGACATCGAAGAAACATCCTATCTCAGATGTTGGTACAAGCTCTGCCCCTCCTTTGGCAAAGAATGCAAGGATAAGTTCCAAGCCTCCTGTTGCGCCAAAGAAAACGAAACCTGCACCTGCTTTGATCTCAATTCCGCAAAAGCCTCCTGCTCCTACTCCAATTCCAATTCTTTCGAGAACTCCTACCCGCGAGGTATTAAGAACCAAAGTTAAGACTTCAGTTTCTCGATATGTTTCTAACCCCCAGCCAATGTCTTCTATATCAACTTTCTTGGCTGGGGTGGTCCGGAGTGAAGGATCGTCAGAAGAGTCCGAACAGGAGGTCCCTTTTCAGAGGGTTCCAAGGTCAAGGACCTCCATGGCCTTAGTTCCCTCCTTGTTAGAGCAAACGGAGAACCTACTTTCACTGTGAATGAGAAATTTATGTCGCTCTTTAATGAAAGCGGATTTGAGATCGAGTAAGTACTTCGATGATAACCTTATGATTTTGGCTCATAATGACCAATCCTCTCTTTTCTTGTAGTCTTTCTTTATCATCAGACCCAAAAAGGGGACAATTGATAGCTCAAGAACAAACTTCGCTACCAATTGTGCCAGCAACAATGGAATCCCTGGCAGAAGAGATTCTACAAATGGAAATTCCTCCTAGGACCACTGAGGAAGTGGTCCAGGATGTTCTGACGATGACTACTAGGACATCCGAGGGGATGCCACAGGACTTAGAGGTCCAGACAGAAAGGACCTCCCAAGAGGATCAGACAGAAGAGGTGGTCCATGGGTCCACTACAACAGGAGCGGACCATAAGACCACACGGTCAGAGGAGGTGGTCCATGAGACCATTGAAACTCAAGACGAAGATGATCATATCTTGGTAAACTTTTTATCTTGGTAATTTTACTTTGAATATACCAGTATAGACTTGACTCATAGAATATCTTAGGAGTCGCAAGATACCGGGTCTAATCCAACCAGAGGAGTTTTTCTTTTGGTTCAATTGGATCAATCCGAGAACGAAGTTTCTCTTGAAAGTTCTCCTTCCAGAACCGAAAAGAAGGACCTCCAAGACCTCATGATGTCTGTCAAAAGGTGTTGGAAAGTCAATGTTGACATGATTGAGGAGATCAAAACTTTCGTAGAGGAGAAAGAGAAGTAAGTACATAAAGTTATTATTCAATCATAAGATTCTGATTAAATAATTTACTTACGCTTTTATTTACACTATAAGGAGCGTTTACTGGCAGAAGCTGGACAAGAAAATGCTGAGTATGTACTTCACGCTCTCAGATTAAGATTGTCTGAGGTAGAGAAAAGATCTGAGAGGAGCGTGGTGGCCATAGCAGAGAAGACCAAAGAGATCTATCACTTGACTCAGAAGAATAAAAAGTTACAAGAGATCTTGGGCAGACAATCTAAAGAAAGCCACAACCTCTTTGAACAGAACAAGGTGCTCATTAAGGAGAAGAAAGGTAAAGAACCTCTCTTTGTTTCTTTCAGGGCATTTGACATTGTCATTATTTGCAATATGTGAATTCTATTTTTTTCATTCTTTCTTAGAACTAGAAAAGGCAAAAGAGGATCTTTAGAAGACCTCTTCTAACAAAGATCTTCATATTCAAGACTTGAAGGAAGTGAAAACACAAAGTTGCACTGCCGTGCAAGAACTTGAAAAGAAGGTGGATACCTTGTTGAAGGCCGGCAAGGAAATTACTAGATTTACAAGAAATAGCTTTTCTTGAATCTCAGCTTCTCTACGAGAAATCGCAGAGCATCTGAAGGCTCTGGTAACTCCTCTCGCAACTAAAATGACCTTGGATGACCTTAGGAATGATATCTATACTCAAATTGCATACATTCAAAAACACATACCTGCTATGAAGACTATTATATATCAATCTTTGACAAGAGCAATGGGTCAAGCTTTAAACCGAGTGTTATTAAAGATTGATCTTCTTTACGAAGACTCCATTGATCTCTAGAAACTTGTCCCTGCACCTAAGTTCAAAACAAAAGAAGCAGGTATGGCAGATCAAGCCAAGATCACACCAGTAGTGGCGGAGATCATCAAAAACATTGAAGCTAGTGCTCTGCCATCCCTTCAAGTGCTCCTGGCTCAAGCGTTCAACAATAATAATATAATGATACATTTTCAGTGTATGAAACGCTGAAAGGATTTGGTGTATGATAATTGTAATTACTTGTCAGAAGTTGACTTGCTAAATTAAATTATTTTTCCATGTTGAATTCCTTATATTTTGTTATATGTAGCCCCCCGCCTGGAACACTTTGTCCAGCAATGGGAGAAGTGTTTCGGGCGATCAAATGCTTTAGGAACATGATTCACAAAATCAATGATCCGGACCAATGTGTATTCAGAAAGATGAAGTCAAACTGTTGGGTTCTTATGCAATGAGAATTGACTTATAGAAGAGGTCCCAAACAGTTGTCATTTTCCAAATGTATACCGATGGCCATTTGATAAGTAAAGACACTATAACCCAGTAGCGAAATCGATCAACCATAACAGAAAAGATGGTGACCATGTATACCGATGACACTCAAGTAAATAACAGAAAAGATGGTGACCATGTATACAAAATGATACGAAAAAATTTATGCCGAAAAAATTAATATGATACTGATAGTAAAAAAAAGACAATTGGATTGTACATTTATATGATATGGGAAAAAAAGATACTTATACATAGAATTTGCGAAGATGTTCAATGTTCCATGTATTAGATAGAACACAACCATCCTCCATGGCTAATTTAACTGATCCTGGCATAGTGACAGAGACTACAGTATATGGACCCTCCCATCTAGAGGATAACTTATTCAAGTTGGCTTGGTTCTGGATTCGTCTCAGGACCAAGTCACCCACATGAAGTGTTCTTGGACGAACTCTTCGATTGTAGTAGTGTCTCAGCCCTTGCAGATAGGCAGCCAATTTTGATAGTGCTCGATCACATATTTCTTCCAGCATATTGACGTCATCTTCACGCAATTCTCCCTGATTTATTTGATCTAGGAGGTCTATACGCGTTGAACCTAGCTGAATCTCACTAGGTAGCACTGCTTCTACATCGTAGACTAGTGCGAATGGTGTTTCACTAGTTGCTCTACTGGTAGCAGTGCGTAATGCCCATAGGACAGAGAAAAGCTCCTCCATCCAATTCTTTGAGCATGCCTTAAGGCGATTAAAGACTCTCTTTTTTATACCTTGCATAATCTGACCATTGGCCTTATCTACCGCTCCATTGCTCTGTGGATGCGCCATGGAAGCAAAGTAGATTTTAGTGCCAATTTCATCACAATAATCTTGAAACATGTCACTAGTAAACTGGCTCCCATTGTCTGTGATACGACGACTAGCTACTCCAAATCTTGTAACAATGCTTCGTATGAAGAATTTCTTTGCTGCCACAGCCGTTATACAAACAACTGGTTCAACTTCTATCCACTTAGTGAATGTATCAATGGCCACGAATAAGAATTTATACCCATTGGATGCTTGCGGTAGTGGTCCAACTATGTCAATACTCCAAGTCGAAAAAGGCCATGACAAGGGAATGGTCTGTAATTGATAAGATGGCTGGTGTACTTGTCTCACAGGTCTTAACAAGGTGCATGGCATCTTGTAGAGTGGTGAGCCAGTAATATCCTTGCCTAAAGGCTTTGCCAACCAGGGTTCTATAGGATGCATGTGTTCCACACAAGCCTCCATAGATCTCTTTCAGTAATTTTATCCCAGAGTCCTGGGATATGCAACGCATGAGAATACCATGTGCTCCCTTTCTATACAATGATCCTTCGACTAGCTTGTACATGTGTGCTCTTTGAATTAACCTATTCTTCTGTTGAGGATCATCGGGCAATGTCCCCAATACGAGATAAATGGTCAATGGTTTTATCCACTCCGCATCTTGCTTGATAACTCTGACCTCTAATGTGGTCGAACCCATTTCTATTGAAGGTTTTGTAAGGTATTTGAGAAAAATACATGTTGGAACAGTTGTTAGTGAGGAACCCAATTTCAATATCTGGTCCGCTGCGGAGTTTTCCTTGTGCGGTATATGTTGGACTTCGAAGTCTCTAAAGTGTTTTTCCAACTTCCTCACTTTACCTAGGTATTGAGCCATTATCTCATCACAACATTGATATTCCTTTGCTACCTGGTTTACGACTAATTGCAAATCTGCCTTTGCTAAAAACTGACAGACTCCAAGGGATTTGGCTGCTCAAAGCCCGGCTAGAAGTCCTTCATACTCTGTGATGTTGTTAGTGGCAGGGAACAGAAACTGTATGACATACTGAAGTTGATCACCTTGTGGTATTATCAACAAAATCTCGGCCCTTGAGCCTTTAAGCTCACGAGAGCCATCAAAATACAATGTCCAATGATCTGGTACAGGACTAACTTGAGATTGATCCTCAATGTTCGTCCATTCAGCCACAAAATCAGTCAGGACTTGGCTTTTTATTGCTGTTCAGGAAGTAAAATAAAGATCAAATTCTCCCAGTTCTATTGCCCATTTGGCTATGCGACATGTTACTTCTTGGTTATGAAGTATATTTTCAAGGGGAAAAGATGAAGGCATTGTGGTCTTGTGAGATTGAAAATAATATCTTAGTTTTCTAGAAGTCATCAGAAGAGCATAAATTAGCTTTTAGACCTCAGGATATCTTTCCTTTGGTCCATGTAAGACCTCACTTACATAGTAGATGGGTCGTTGAGACCCTTCTCTTTCTGCAATAAGTACTGCACTGACCACTTTTGGTATTGCTGCCAAGTAAACTAGTAAAGGTTCACCCTCTAAAGGCGAGACCAATACTGTAGGATTCGAAAGATGAACTTTTAAGCCTTCAAAGGCTTTGTCAGCTTCTTCGGACCATTGGGACTTTTTATTACTCTTGCGGATCACCTTAAAGAAAGGTAAACCGTGTTCTCCTGATCGAGAAATGAAATGACTAAGAGCGGCCATTCGACCAGTTAAAGCCTGGACCTCTTTCACAGTGGAAGGTAGTCGTAGTTGTTCAATGGCACGAATTTTCTCTGGGTTAACTTCAATCCCACGAGAACAAACAAGGAAACCAAACAACTTGCCAGAATTAACCCCAAAAGTAAACTTTTCAGGATTAAGCTTTATTTCATGTTTCTTTACATTTTCGAAGGTCTCTGTGAGATCCTTTAAATGGCCATATTTACTACTACTTTTTACAACGAGGTCATCTACATAGGCCTCTAAATTACCCTCTAGCTGATTGCTGAAGGTTTTCTGCATCAAACACTGGTACGTGGCTCCAGCATTTTGTAACCCGAACGGCATCTTGACATAGTAGCAGACGCTAAAGGGTGTGATGAAGGCAATCTTCTCTTCATCTTCTTTCGCCATACTGATCTGATGGTATCTGGAATAAGCATCAAGAAAACCCATCAGTTTGCTACCCGCAGTAGAATCAACTAACTGATCAATGCGAGACAAAGGGAAGTCATCCTTTGGGCAAGCAATATTTAAACTGGTAAAATCGACGCACATGCGCCACTTACCATTAGATTTCTTGACCACGACCGGATTCGCGAGCCATTCGGGGTGATCCACCTCTCAAATAAAGCCAGCTTCAAGGAGCTTATCGAGCTCTGCTCTAATGGCCTCTTGACTATCCAGGGCGAAGCATCTTAGTCTTTGTTTGACTGGTTTTTTCTCAGGCTGAACGGCTAGCCTGTACTCAATCACCTCCCTTGGGACTCTGGGCATATCAGATGGCTTCCACGCGAAGACATCCGAGTTGGCCCAGAGGAAGGTGAGGAGCTCGACTTCCTTTTTCTCACTTAATCCCGTGCCAATCCGGATTATCTTGGATTGGTCTTCGAGACTGAGTGGTACTATCTTTGCCTGCTCATTGGGTTGAGGAGTAGCCTTGACTTTCGCGGCCCTCCCTGTTTTATCCTCTAAAGTAAGATCTTTCAGAGGTAACTGATCGACAAGTTCTAGCGACTTACGATCACATGAAAGTGCAACAGCCTGGTCACCTTGCACAACAATTATGCCCTTTGGCCCAGGGATCTTGATCTTCGGGTGGGCGTGGTGTGTAGCTGCCATGAATTTTGTTAGAGATGGTCTTCCCAAAATTGCATTATAGGCAGACTCAAAATCAACCACTTCGAAAGTGACCAATTCAGTTCAAAAATTAGTAGCCGTACCGAATGTTACTGGTAACTCCACTTACCCTATTGGTGTAATAGACATACCTAGCACTATCCCATAGAAGGGACTTATCATTGGTTTAATCTTAGAACCAGGAATTTGCATCTCATCTAAGGTGTTAATAAATAATAGGTCTAAAGAACTACCGCTACCTATTAATATTCTCCCTACTCTGCAATTACTTATGGTAGGGAAAACTACTAAAGGTAATTTACGAGAAGTGAACATACCTTTAGGGACATCCTCCTTAGTGAAGATCAAGGAGGTCTATGACCATTTAGGGTATTCTAGACGACCAGGTGGATCTCAATGTTGTTGACATCCCTCTATGCCGCCTTGTATTGCCGTTTGGAGGTGTAGACGGCCGAACCCATGTAAATGACATTGACGTGGTGATCCATCCTTTGAAATAGCATTTCCATGTCCTTGTCATTGTTTTGGACCACTAGTGGTCCACTGTCTTCTGGTGGGACAGGCATTGAGCCTTTCCCATCGTAGTATTCCTCCAACTGCTTCTGCTAAGTACGGCAGTTGCAGAGGTCATGACCAGGGACTTTATGCAATGGGCACCAGCGCTCATTGCTCCTAGACGTATTCACATATTGTGGGGCAGTACGGTCGTTTGACGACTTCCTTGCCTCCTTTTGGTCCAAGGACCCTTGTTTTTGTTGTAGGGTGGTCGCTGGTCAACGGCTGCGACCTCCCTGGTGGACTTCTTGGACCTTCCCTTCTCCTTGTTCTTGGGTTTTCCTTTGCTGCTCGTGGAGCCCTCGGACCTCTTGGATTTCTTTTCTTCAACATCCTCAAGGCCTGGCTGAGGAGGGGTGGTCCCCTCATCCACCATTCAGTTCCACTCCACAACCTCATTGGCATCGGAGAACCGATCAGCCATGTCAAAGAGTTCTAACATGGACCTAGGCGAGTTGATATTGAGGTTGTTGGAAATATGCCGTAGAGGCAATCACAGAGATGATTATATTTCATTATGTTCATAACATTGGATAATATGTTATCTTGTTCCTAGAATAAAATCGATACTATTTATTATCAAGTATGTGACTTCATTGTGAAACTATATTTCTGCGATGATTATTCTTAAACATTCCCTGGTCGGAAACATATGAGAACACATATGAATAGACTAGCATATGTATTGGTTGATGACAATGTTTCACAGGTCATGGATATAGAGATATCAAACCAATAATATGGATACATGTTAGAGAACATGGTGTTGGATAAGACCCACCTAGAGACACTATTGAGATTGTTATGATTCTATGTGTCCTTAGTTGGTCTCAAGCAATGATGATGTATAATCCTTAGACCTGATATCAGCATGGTTTCCTACATATGTAATAGCACTCTTAGGGGTTGCCAAACGCTACTCATAACTGGGTAGTTATAAAGGTAGCTTTCGGGTATGCTATGAAACATGCGGAGGAATGTGACTGATCAGATATGGGATTTGCCCATCCCAACATAACAGGAGAGATATCTCTGGGCCCCTCATTGTGGTCGGATAAAGAAAGTGCATGGCCATACCACTAGTGGTCGAAGTGTCGACCACATGAAGTTATTCGACACTTGATCGAGAAAGTATTGAACAGTCCATGGATGGCAAATAATCTCACCTGGAGTTCAACCAGATGTCATGAGGCAAAGGGATAATACATAAACAGGTCGTTCAGCTTGACCAGATAGTACGGCTAATATCCTTTCTCCACATGTAGTGATAACCGCTTTCTAGGACCTCCTCTGCCTAGAGTGGTCCTAGAGTGGTCCTAGAGAAACCTATCGAGGAGGTCCAATAGTACATCTTGAAGCTGGTCGATAATTGGTCGTATGGAGATACGAGCAGGTCATAGACTGGTTGGAGCTAGTCGTAGAATGGGTCAAAGCTAGTCATAGACTGGTTGAATGTAATCACTAACTGGTTATAAGGAGTTGCGAACTGGTCGTAAGTGAGTATGGACTGGTCATGACTAAGTACGAGCTGGTCGTAAGTGATAAGGATCTGGTCTTAGATCATATTGCATTAAGGTTTGTAAGATATATTCTATGTGTGTTTAGGAATCGTTATGTACTGCTAGGTACCGCTAACGACTCGTGGTCAGAAAAGAGTTTCTGAGTCACAACCAATCACACATGAACCTATAGGGTCACACACTTAAAGGGCTAGAATTTGATTTGGATGGTGATTCAAATTCTTGTAGGCCTCGAGTTCCTAATGGGCCTCAAGTTGGAGACTCGTCATGGATGCCTATAAATAGAGGGGTGGTGGCATAGGGTGTGGTAATCTTTTTGGAAGAACTCCCAAAACCCTAATAGCCATGCCTTCCTCAACCATGCCGCAGGCGCTAGCACTCCAGCACGTGGTGTCTCTGCCCCGTACGTGTGGATACCTTGGAGGTGTTGTTGTGAAGTGTCGGCACTAGGACGATCCGCAACTCGTGATGATCAACAGAGCAGGAGGAGAAGACGTGCGGCAAGTATGACTATGACTGCATCAACTCGCTGCATCGACTCTACTTCTGCTACGAGTCGGCGCGTCTAGTGGTAATCCCGTGATTTATTACTAGCGGAGGTTCCTTGGTTGCGCGGTAAAATTTTTTGTTTTGAATTATCCTAGCCTACCCATACCCCAATAGTGGTATCAGAGCCATCCCGTCTAGTTTTAGATTCGGATTATATGCATATTGTGATATGTGAAGGTCATAGATTATTTTTGGCGATGGTCGATATGATCGTCCATGCGCGGTGGTCTCAAAATGGGTTCAAGATCATTATTCTGTGATCGTATTTTTCATGGTTGTATCACGACTTGCCTCTACCGGTCGGTTTCTACCATCGGGGCAAACAGTGGTCATAAATCCATGGAGTACGCGAAGATCAATCTAGTTGATCGAATCAGAGTTGCGATCAAAAGGGGGTTAATGTGATTAATCCAATGCGATTTACATGGATGGAAAAGTAGATTCTATGTCATATCATCCGTTAGATAGAATGCAATTCTATGCCTAACTTGTTTTTGTAGGATTTTGTGAATAGTATGACCCATGATGTATGAGATGCATGTATGTATGTAATGTTCATGACCTGTGTGTCATGCTTATTGCAGCCCAAGACTGTCTATATTTGTATAACGGGCTGAGTGTCGACTTGTGATGCTTCTTCACTCGTTGTAATTTATTACTAATGCCATTAGGAATAATGGCTTAGTGGGAGTACTTGGAGGAATTGGACACTTAGAGACATGGCGAACAGGAAGCACGGCAATGGAGATCACCATGTGGAAGGGTCATACTATATCACGATGCAATGTGATTGTCTGTGAATGCCTTTACATTCATGTTCATTTATTTCTATGCATGTTATTTAATTGCTTTAAATGCTTTTAACATGGTAGAAGTAAAATTCCCTAACATAATATTAAGTTAAATTGATGCCCTCCCAATTTGTTGTACCATCCAAAGTCATGTATTTTAATGGTAGGTCTTGCCAAAGCAAAGTGTTATTAACTCTCCTTGACTAGATGGGTTTGTGTCAGACACTTACACGTTTAGCATTGGTTTAACTTGAAAAGGTTATCATAACGATTATGGACCTTGGGGCATAAGGTTGGGTGCCGGAGCATAGAGATGCTGCTCAACAACAAGAGTCATATAGAGATATGATTAGCAAATGGTTGCTTACCAATTTCACTAATCTTCTAGCAGTGATGACAAAGCTCACTAGTAGATTAACTGATCGTGGGTCTTGAATCACTAAATGTCATAAGAGGGATATGGTGTTTAGTGGGAGTATCTTTATTAAATTTTTTAATAAAAGTTACTTTTCTTGAACATATATCTTAGTTTTGCATATTTTATGTTGTAGATCATGGCACCAACTGCTATATCTACATCCAATTTTGCTTTACGTTCGATACTTGATAAGGAAAAACTAAATGGAAAAAATTTTGCGGATTGGTCCCACAACCTAAGAATTGTTCTTAGGCAAGATAAAAATGAACATGTTCTAGAGGAATCAATTACAGATGTGCCTGCTGAAAATGTTGTTGCTGCTCTTAAAAACACCCATAAAAAGGCATGTGATGAATCCCTGATGTTAGCTGTCTCATGCTTGCTACCATGAACTCAGACCTTCAAAAGCAGTTTGAGAATATTGAGGACTACGATATGATCGTGGCGCTCAAAGGCATGTTTGAGACACAAGCAAGAACTGAGATATATGAGATCTCAAAGAAATTGTTTGGGTGTAAACTAGCTGAGGGTAGTCTAGTGAGCCCACATGTGATCAAGATAGTTGGTTACACATAGAGCTTGAAAAAACTTGGTTTTCCACTTAGTCAAGAGTTGGCTACAGATTTGATTCTTGCTTCGCTTCCTGCCAGCTATGGGTAGTTCATTTTGAACTTCCATATGAATGGCTTAGACAAGAATCTCACCGAGCTGCAAATGATGCTCAAGACTGCAGAGGATAGCATTAAGAAAAGCAACAGTCATGCGATGATGGTGCAAAAGAGTACAAGCTTCAAAAAGAAGGCTAAGACTTGGGTCAAAAGAAAGGGCAAGGCTAAAGTTTTGGATGGGATCCAAACTAACAAGTCTAAGCCCAAGACTAAGTCCGGCCCGACTCAAGAGAATGAATGCTTTTACTGCAAAGAGCTAGACCATTGGAAGAGGAACTACAAGAAATACCTGGCTGATCAGAAAAAAAATGGTGGGACTAAACCTTTCACTTTAGGTATTAATGTTATAGATATTTTTCTTGCTAGTTCTTCAGTTAACTCTTGGGTATTTAATACTGGATCGGTTGCTCATATTTGCAATTCGATGCAGAGTCTAACAAGGATTAGGAGAGTTGCAAGAGGTGAGATGGATCTTCGCGTCGGGAATAAAGCAAGGGTTGCTGCATTAGCCGTTGAGACTTTGTCATTACTTTTGCCCTCAGGATTTATTATGGAATTGAATAATTGTTATTACGTTTCAGCCATGAGTAGAAACATTATCTCTGCCTCATGTTTGATGGCAGAGGGTTATAAATTCATTTTTGAGAACAATAGTTGTTCTATATTTTGGAATGAGATGTTTTATGTCTATGCTCCTATTTCGAATGGGTTGTTTATTTTAAATCTTGATGATGCACCCATCTATAATACTAATACAAAGAGGCTTCGGCCTAATGATGTGAACTCCACTTTTATTTGGCATTGTCGTTTGGGTCACATAAGTGAGAAACGCGTGAAGAAGCTCCATGATGATGGAATTCTAAACTCATTTGATTTGGAATAATTTGAAACGTGCGAATCTTGCCTACTCAGAAAGATGACCAAGACTCCTTTCACTGGTCGAGCTGAGAGGGCATCCAATTTGTTGGCACTCATACATACTGATGTGTGTGGACCAATGAGCATGACAACTAGAGGTGGTTTTCAGTACTTCATTACTTTCACCGATGACTATAGTAGATATGGATATATGTATTTAATGAGGTACAAGTCGGAATCCTTTAAAAAGTTCAAGGAGTTCCAGTGTGAAGTACAGAATCAACTTGGTAAGACAATCAAATCTTTACGATCTAATCGTGGAGGTGAATTTTTTAGCCATGAATTTGGTGATCATTTGAAACAATGTGAAATTATTCCACAGCTTACACCACTAGGCACTCCACAATGGAATGGGGTGCCTGAGCGGCGTAATCGAACCTTGTTGGACATGGTTCAATCGATGATGAGCCAATCGGATCTGCCATTTTATTTTGGGGGTTACGCTCTGGAAACTACAGCTTTCACTTTAAATAAGCTACCATCTAAATCAGTAGATAAGACACTATATGAGATGTGGACTAGAAAGAGTTCTAGTTTATCTTTTCTAAGGATTTGGGGATGTGATGTCTATGTTAAATATTTGACGTCTGATAAACTCACACCCAAGTCTGATAAATGCTTCTTTATAGGATATCCTAGGGAAACCAAAGGATATTACTTCTACAACCGAGAAGAGGGCAAAATT
This sequence comes from Phyllostachys edulis, assembly GCA_036346405.1. Lineage (NCBI taxonomy): Eukaryota > Viridiplantae > Streptophyta > Magnoliopsida > Poales > Poaceae > Phyllostachys > Phyllostachys edulis. The sequence goes on from CM070548.1 coordinate 7,591,887, forward strand.
TTTGTTGCCCGAAATGGTGTCTTTTTGGAGAAAGAGTTTCTTTCAAAAGGAGTCAGTGGGAGAAAGGTGCAACTCGAAGAAATTCAGGAAATGTCTGAATTTTTTTCAACTCCTACTGAATCGCTAAAGGATTAACAAAGTATTGTTGAACCTGTAGATGAGGCATCAGCCCCACGTAGAACTAAAAGGCCACGTCAATTGCCTATAAGGTATGGACATGACGTATTATTGTTAAATAATGATGAGCCTAAGACTTATGAGGAAGCAATGATGGATCCAGACTCTGAGAAATGGCTTGGAGCCATGAAATCCGAGATAGACTCTATGACAGACAATTAGGTTTGGAACCTAGTCGATCCACTTGATGGTGTTAAAACCATTGAGTGCAAATGGATCTATAAGAAAAAGATTGATATGGATGGAAATATTCACATTCATAAAGCTCTACTAGTCGCAAAAGGGTTTCAACAAGTTCAAGGGGTTGACTACGATGAGACTTTCTCACCGGTAGCGATGCTTAAATCTATACGGATCATTCTAGCTATTACTGCATATTTCGACTATGAGATATGGCAAGTGGATGTCAAAACGGCTTTCTTTAATGGAAACCTAAGTGAGGATGTGTACATGACACAACCTGAAGGTTTTGTCGATCCAAAGAATGCTAGTAAAGTGTGCAAACTTCAAAAGTCCATTTATGGGTTGAAGCAAGCATCTCAGAGTTGGAATATACGTTTTGATGATGAGATCAAAAGGTTTTGTTTCGTCGAGAACAAAGAAGAACCTTATGTTTACATGAAGGTTAGTGGGAGTGCGCTTGTTATTCTAATCTTATATGTGGATGACATATTATTGATTGGGAATGACATTCCTATGCTGGAATCCGTTAAGGCATCATTGAAAAATAGTTTTTCTATGAAGGACCTAGGAGAGACAACATATATCTTAGGGATAACGATCTATAGAGATAGATCAAGAAGGCTAATTGGATTAAGCCAAAGTACTTATATTGACAAGGTGTTGATTCGGTTCAACATGCAGGATGCCAAGAAAGGGTTCTTGCCTATGTCACATGACATAAGTCTTAGCAAGAGTCAGTGTCCTTCGACAACTGATGAGCGAGACCGTATGAGTGGTATTACATATGCTTCAGCTATTGGATCTATCATGTATGCCATGATATGTACTCGACCAGATGTATCATATGCTCTAAGTGTTACGAGTAGATACCAAGCTGATCCCGGTGAGGGTCACTGGACAGCTGTGAAAAATATTTTTAAGTACTTGAGAAGGACTAAGGATGCATTCCTAGTTTATGGCAGCGATGAAGAGCTCGTTGTAAATGGTTATACCGATGCAAGCTTCCAAACCGACAAAGATGATTATCGTTCGCAATCTGGTTTTGTATTCATTTTGAATGGAGGAGCAGTGAGCTGGAAAAGTTCCAAGCAAGAGACGGTTGCTGATTCTACGACGGAGGCCGAGTACATTGTGGCTTCTGAAGCTGCAAAGGAAGGTATTTGGATAAGGAATTTCATTGATGAGTTGGGTATGGTTTCGAGTGCCTTAAACCCAATGGATCTCTATTGTAATAATAATGGAGCCTTTGTGCAGGCTAAGGAGCCTAGATCCCATCAGAAGTCTAAGCATATACTCAGGCGTTATCATCTTATTCGCGAATTGGTGGATAGAGGAGATGTTAAGATATGCAAAGTTCATATGGATTTAAATGTTGCTGATCCGTTGACAGAGCCTCTCACACAGCCAAAGCATGAGGCACACACAAGAGCTATCGGTTTAGATACTTAAATGATTGACGCTAGTGCAAGTGGGAGACTGTTGGAAATATGCCCTAGAGGCAATCATAGAGATGATTATATTTCATTTTGTTCATAACATTGGATCATATGTTATCTTCTTCCTAGAATAAAATCGACAATATTTATTATCAAGTATGTGATTTGATTGTGAAACTCTATATTTCTGCGATGATTATTCTTAAACGTTCCCTGGTCGAAAACATATGAGAACACATATGAATAGACTAGCATATGTATTGGTTGATGATAATGTTTCACAGGTCATGGATATAGAGATATCAAACCAATAATATGGACACATGTTAGAGAACATGGTGTTGGATAAGACCCACCTAGAGACACTATTGAGATTGTTATGATTCTATGTGTTCTTAGTTGGTCTCAAGCAATGATGATGTATAATCCTTAGACTTGAGATCAGCATGGTTTCCTACATATGTAATAGCACTCTTAGGGGTTGCCAAGCGCTACTCGTAACTGGGTAGTTATAAAGGTAGCTTTCGGGTATGCTATGAAACATGCGGAGGAATATGACTAGTCAGATATGGGATTTGCCCATCCCAACATAACAGGAGAGATATCTCTGGGCCCCTCGTTGTGGTCGGATAAAGAAAGTGCATGGCCATACCACTAGTGGTCGAAGTGTCGACCACATGAAGTTATTCGACACTTGATCGAGAAAGTATTGAACAGTCCATGGATGGCAAATAATCTCACCTAGAGTTCAACCAGATGTCGTGAGGCAAAGGGATAATACACAAACAGGTCATTCAGCTTGACCAGATAGTACGGCTAATATCATTTCTCCACGTGTAGTGATAACCGCTTTCTAGGACCTCCTCTTCCTAGGACCTCCTCTGCATGGAGTGGTCCTAGAGTGGTCCAGGAGTAGTCCTGGAGAAACCTATCAAGGAGGTCCAATAGGATGTTTTAAAGCTGGTCGATAACTACTCGTATGGAGATACGAGTAGGTTGTAGACTGGTCGGAGCTGGTCGTAGAACTGGTTGAAGCTAGTCGTAGACTGGTCGAACGTAATCACTAACTGGTTATAAGGAGTTGCGAACTGGTCGTAAGTGAGTATGGACTGGTCATGACTAAGTACGAGTTGGTCATAAGTGATAAGGACCTGGTCTTAGATCATATTGCATTAAGGTTCGTCCGATATATTCTATGTGTGTTCAGGAATCGTTATGTACTGCTAGGTACCGCTAACGACTCGTGGTCGGAAAAGAGTTTCCGAGTCACAACCAATCACACATGAACCTATAGGGTCAAACACTTAAAGGGCTAGAATTTGATTTGGATGGTGATATGAATTCTTGTAGGCCTCGAGTTCCTAATGGGCCTCAAGTTGGAGACCCGTCATGGATGCCTATAAATAGAGGGGCGGTGGCATAGGGTGTGGTAATCTTTTCGAAAAAACTCCCGAAACCCTAACAGCCACGCCTTCCTCAACCACGCCGCAGGTGCTAGCACTCCAGCATGTGGTGTCCCTGCCCTGTACGTGTGGATTCGTTGGAGGTGTAGTTGTGAAGCATCAGCACTTGGGATAGTATTATGGATTTCTATGAAACGCTTTACAAACTGTCATAAATTTTCATCAAGGATTTGGCGGAGCCGATGCAAATCATCCTCCTTCCCTGGTTTTGCATAACAACTTTTGAAGTTGTTTTGCAATGCATTACAAAGCACCTCCCAGTTATATATGGATCCCTCAAGCTGGTTGAACAACCAGGTCCTGGTGGAATCCTTTAAAACTGTGGACAAATAATTAGTCATTACCTTTCATCGCCTCCGGCAGCCTAAATGGTGGTAGTGTAGACTTGGAGAAACTTTGACGGGTTTTATGTCCCATCAAAAGTTTTCATACTCCCTGGTATGAACTTCTCCTGCCAGGTAACATCTCTTAATCCAGGAGAAAAAGTTTTGCAACCTGCATAAGGTCCAACACATTATCGTACATTGCGACAATTATTACGACCAGCAGATCTGGGACGTCTACTATGTCCCAAAAAAAAGTGTCATGCTCACCCTGTCCTTGAATGTGACAGCCAAGAGCACCATCATTTCGGCTTTGCCTTCGGCGCCCAATTGAGGACCCTTCTAAATGAGAGTTCATTTGGGAAAGCACAGTATGCGATCGAGTGGGGATATTCTCCGCGACATGCTGTAGCTCTCGTGTGATTGCACACATTACTTGCACTCCTTGCTCTGGAGTTAATCCTTCCGGAGGGCGTGCGATGGCGCTCGCTAAGTAGCGAACACGCTCCGCAGGGGAATCCTCCTGCGTGGGGGTTGATAAGGCATTTGGATCCCTTACCATCATTGCTCGTAGTGGCAATGTATGCATTACCTGTTGTGGCACCCTCGTTGAGGAGACAGGGGCGTCTCGATAGTAGTGGTGGCGAACCTGCGAGATGTGCACTTGTGTGGCAGCACGTATCTCGGCTTGTCGGGCCTCCTCCTCATGTTGGAGGCATTCTTATTCTTCCCACTCCTGGCGTTGCCCTGATATTTCGGGATCATTGGTGGCATTGGGTTGATTGTCACCAACGGCGGTGACCTGACGGCCGCCGGAACAGGCAGAAAGGGTGAACATGTCGTCGTCCTCTGAGGAAGAGGATGAGTTATATTGTAGGGTGAAGAGAAGATTTTCCCCAGATGTTCTCTCCAGGCCTTCAACGTGGAGGCCACCAGCGAGATCATCATGACACATTGAGCTCCAGGAACCTTCCGAATCTCCTGCTCTAAGGGAGATAGGCTCAGGATAGTACTCATCCACAGTGACGTTTGTGGACGAAGGCACGGTCGGCATAGAGCAAGCAGGTGCAGACTCAGCAGGCAACAGTGCTTTAGTAATGGCCCCGGAGGAAGCATGAGTATTGCCGGATACGAGGACGAAGTTTTCCTCCATGTCATCATCGTAGTCGAAAATGTCGAGGATGCTTTCTTCTCTCTATGCAAGCAAGTTTTGATTCATGAGCAAAGCACAAGACACATTACCAGAACTGAGTCGGCAAAGATGATGATGGTGATCCCCACAGTCGGCGCTAGCTATCGACATCTGGGACTCTCGTCACAGAACGGACAAACAAGAATATAAAGAAAAAATGGAGATTGTTGTCTATTCGCCAAAAGACTCAAAACGGTGATGTATATTGCAAAGGGTATGCCCTGATTACAGGAAGAATAATTGTGAATAAACATGGATTAGGGCCTAGATCGGGATCTTTCTTACAAAGGCACATAGGCCGAACTTTTATAATCTACAAAATGTCGGCAGTTTGTTGCAGTGGCGCCTCTTCATGCCAATGGTCGCGTCTCTTCAAGTCAATAGTCGCATCCCTTCCTAGTGAATGTTGTATCTCTCCGGATGTAACAGCCAATATCCTTTCTCCACGTGGGTTGTTGTTAACCACACATCAGTAACTGTCTTCGAGGACCTCCTCTGAGAGAGAGAGAGGTCTTGGAGTGATCTAAGAGGACCTCTAGGGGAGGTCCAATAGGACATCCAGGAAAGGTTCGACGATGATCCAAAGACTCTTGGGGCCCATCTTCTGATCGCTTGGTTGATCTTGGGCCCAGTAAGCTAACTTGGGCCCAGCAGAAAATCTATCTTAATTATCATAACAAAAATAAAGATATACCTAGATCATTGATTAGTCAACAATCCTCGTCAATGTACTTCTGCTCAATGAATGCCCTATCGTACATGTCCGGACCGTCGATCCATTTGAAGAAGTTGCATCGCATCTCGAGCTGCCATTATGCGCGGATGTAGTTAGAGATTTATGGAATGGAACGTAAGATATGAAAAATCTATGTGTGTGCAAGATTCGCTTATGAGGACGTTCTCGCACATGTAGTACGCCGGGACGGCCGTCGTCAGGTGTGTGGACTGGATGATCATAGCCATTTCTTCGCACACACATTGCGGGCATGGGAACTCTAGTGGTACACGCGTCCTTCATAGAATAATCCGAGTAGGATTTAGCCCTCTCAGCAAGCCACTTGCACTTCCGCAGCATCTTCGTGTAGAAGTTCGTCGACGAGTCTGACATCTCCTTCCTCTTAGTTGTGTGAATCAAGCTTTGGTGAAGTGTTGGGTGTGGTGGTGTAGTGTTCTCCTCCAGCTCTCTTTTCCTCCAGTTCTCTTCTCCCTCCTTTTATAATGGGTCTTTCCGTCTGAAAAGGTGGCGTGGAGGAGTGTGGTATTTTCAATCTGCAAAGGTAGCGTTGTAGTGTGTTGTCATCTCGATCTACAAAAGTGGTAGTTTGTGGCGTGTCGTGGTGCGTTCTTTTCAGTCTAAAAGTGTGGCGTGGCAGAGTGTGACCTTTTCGGTCTGAAAAGGTAGCATCGCAGTGTATCGTCAACTCGGTCTGCAAAGGTGGCAGCCTATAGCATGACAGGGTGCGGTCTTTTCAGTCTGAAAAGGGGGTATGGCGGAGTATGGTCTTTTCGGTGTGGAAAGGTAGTATCAAAGTGTGTTGTCATCTCGGACTGCAAAAGTGGCAGTGTGTGGCATGACTGGGTGCGGTTTTTTTGGTCTGAAAAGGGGGCGTGGAGGAGTGTGATATTTTTGGTGCAGAAAGGTAGCATCGAATTGTGTTGACATCTCGGTCTACAAAAGTGGCAGTGTGTGGTGTGACCTGGTGCGGTCTGAAAAGGTGGGGTGTCACGATGCTGGCTCCCTCACATGGTGACCTGTAGACATAAGAACAAATAGTATCAAAGCACGATACTAGCATAAGTTAAGTTGTACAGAAAATTATATTTACATGACATGACTAATATTTACATGAACAAATATCTACTCGCGAACCCTCTTAGGGCATACGCCACGTGTGGCTCCTGACCTCGTCCGAGGCTGCTGCGGGCGCTGGTACGAGTAGGTCAAAGGCTCAGGTAGCCAAGTCACCCCTACCTGCGCGAGTAGCCTGAGGGCGTGTCGCGAGAGGGTGCTACGTCGGTTGGCTCGCTCCAGGCGCACCGTGCAGCTGTGAAGCCCCATGGAAACCTGGCTGCTCTCGTCGTGCGAAGGCCCACCGTCACCATGGTCGAAATTGAAGTCTTCGAAGCATGACTCCGCATGCGACACCAGCTCCTCATCCCAAAGGGGTGTATGAGCTGTGAAGCAATATGTTATGCATGTAAACATGGCGAAAATAATGAAATAGTACGTTGAGCATACAAACAAGATAGACATACCTCATCACACGAAGGTAGCGGACCGCTCCGTGTACTCCTGTGTCGAACCCGGGAGTGAAGGATCCCGAAGTCTCTGTGTTCACGCACTAGTCCAGGATTGCTAGTGTACACAGTCAAACAAAAGTGATAACACAAACATATCACGCATTTTATTAATAATTATTCAGAGTTTATTACAAAGGGCCTAAGGCCAAATAAAGTAAAACACAGTGGAAGCAGAAAAGTAGTAGTAGACCCAACGATTCACCACAGGCAATCGTCTGGGGGCGTAGCCTAAGCGTCGGTGTCCTCACCGTCCTGGTAGTAGTCTTCACCTGAATAAAGATATTCAGCAAGAATGAGCACTACTACCGTGCTCGCAAGTTACACCCGTCAAGTAACAGATTGAATGCATGCATAAAGTAAACAAGGGATATTGGCAGGGTTTATTTGCATAAAGCGGTATTTTCAATTTTAAATAATCATATTAATTTCCAAGGCCATTTTTATACTATATCTAAAATCATATTTTAAATGACAGTTTTATAGTGTGGATAACCTCCATATTTGAATGGTGAAGGATACCCTCCTATCAGATGGCTAACCGCCCAATTTTACCACAAGGATTAACATCCTGAAATCATCTGTTGAAATCATTTTAAAACCAAAAACAAGTCTAACTCAGAATGGCTTTGCTAGCATGTCCATGACCGCGGACGCGGTTATTCGAATAGTTTTCTACTCTGCAAAGTTTGTACAGCTTTACCCACACGAGATAAGCTGCTCTTTGTGTCGGCCAATCCACGCTTCCTAAGCTTGTGACAAAGCAATTATGACAAGGCCGTTACAATGTTCTACATCAAAGTACTCATGCCCGCTAAGGCTTCGCTTCTATTGGACTAACCGTCCTCCGGAAGCCCTATCTTGCGTCAGGTGGGACTACTGTCTGACCGACACCCACACATACAACATAGCACAAATAACTAAGAGGTATTACAAATTATTGAGCCAGGTCCTGCCCATACAAGACATGCGGTGGTACGGTAAGGCATAACAAAATACGCTCAAAGACCGGTCCTTAATTAACTTGGGCGTCTTTCAAAATCAAACCCTGGGTCTTAATCTTAACTAGATTAAACCCGTGCATAAACCTGCACCCACCATTCATCCGTTTCGCCCAAGTCCAAACCATTTTGATTTTATTTTAAGTAAAACCACCTTTACAAATTCTCTATGGTAAAACAATACCATAGATTCAAGTTTAAACCAATTTGTAATGATTTGGCTAAATCCTGCCAAAAATCATAATCAGGGTCTAAGCATTTGCTAAGCATGTGAATATTTTCCATACTAATTTATCTATTGGTGACAAAGGAATGACATTTCAATATTCAAGATTGGCCATACAATAACATTTGGAATATCTAATTATTTAAATAGGGACTTGAAATAATTGAATAAAAGTAAGCATGCATTTAATAATTTAAAAACTGAATTAAATAGCTTTAAAATACTAGGAGCAATATGGTCAAGGGTATAACTTGCCTTTGCTGAAGTCTTGGAATTCTAAGTCCTCAGAAGGATCTACATCTCCGGAGTCGTCAAAGTCTATACGCAAAAGTACGGCAAATTCAAATAAAATTCAAATAAATACAAAAGACAAATAAAACTAACTCAAAATCAAATTATTTTAGTTTAGTTAGCTATATAATGATTTTATACAAATTTAGCAATTTGATTCACCCAATTTGGAGTTTGGATGCAAAAGATATGAATTTTAGAAGTTTAAACCCTAAATTAAACCCTAAATTGGATTTTAGAGATTTACCGAATTATTTCCCTAAAGGAAATTCCAGATTATGACGTCAGTGCCGGGATGGTGGCACTGACAAGTGGGTCCCACGGTACAGTGCACAGGGGTGATGCGCAGTTGCTACGCGTGGTTTGATGTGGTGCCACGTAGGCTCCACGTCGGACTCGTGCTAATGTGGCGCCTGATATGGCGTTGATGTGGCTTAGCCACGTCAGCCCGACGGTGGTGCAAGGCCGGCGGCGAGCTCACCGGCGATTTACGCCGAGGCGAGGAATGTGAGTGATACCAATAGAACGAGGAGATGATGCTGATCGCGATGCTCACCAAGGTTGCGAGGATGCACGGCGGGAAGGTCGTCGGCGATGAGGTTGAGCGGCGGCGGCTTTAGGTCGACGGTGAAGTAGTGGTTCTCGGGGTCCTCCAGTGATGCGAGTGCGCGCACCAGGTTCACGGCGACGCGGTTATGCCGATGGTGGCGGAGTCGAGGGCGAAGCGACAACGGAGGCGCCGGAATCGGAGAAGAACGGAAGGTTCACCGCCGGCGAAGAGTTTAGAAATTCGGGTGCTACGGGGGAGGAGGAGAGTTGTGGGTGGCGGCGTTGTGGTGTGGGTCGAAAGGTGCACCCAGGGCTCCCTTTTATAGGGCTCGGGCGTGGCCAAGGCAGCGTGGAGAGCACGAAGGCCCGAGCAGGTCTCCGGCGAGAATTAGGGGATTTTGGGCAGAGAAAGGAAGGGACAAGGTTGTGTCGGGGGCGGATTGACACGGCGGTGTTAATGCGCACGGAATCAAAGGGGGTACGGCCGGATCCGTGCGCATAGGGAAGGTTTTTGAATTTGGTAATGGCGGACGCGCGGTGAAGAAAAGGAAGGCAGCGTGAGGAAGAAGGAAAGGGGAAGGTGACGACCCTGTAGCGGGCCCACTTGTTGGTGGCAGAAAGGAAGGAAAGGCGTGGGCGCGTGGTGACCGTTTGATGAACATCCGACGACCACGACGGTTTCGGTGAATAGGAAAGTCACTGCTGCACATGAGCCATTAGATTCTAGATCGGACGGCTGCGGCGAGATGAGGGTAACGCACGGTGAGAGCGACCGTTGCGGGCCGTGCGCGTGCGTGCGAAGGAATGGGCCGGCTAAATTCGGCCCATTTACTGTTTAAGGTTTTCTTTTGATTTTCTAATTGATTTAATTCAGATAAATCAAAATAGCTTTAGAAAATAGTAAATAAATTCCAAAAATTATGAGAAAATTCACCGAAATTCTCAAAGACATTTTGGACTTAAATAAAATAATTCCAACTATTATTTGGTAATAGTTTTTGCAATTAAATTTGTTTTAGCTTTTAAAATAATTAAGGCAAAGCTTTCAAAATTTTAGAAAATAATTAAATTTTTGTTTTTAAGTTTTAACTCAAATAAAACTTCAAATACTTTAACAAATTTTATTTTTGACTTTTAAAACTCAAGAAATTCAAGAGAAGCAATAAAACTCTTTCAAATTTCAGAAAATCCAATAAAATAATAACTTTATTAATTTTTAATTTGGTAACAGAACTTTGGGATGTTACAAACTACACCCCTTAAAAGGAATCTCGTCCCCGAGATTCGGAGTGGCTAGAAAGAAGGAAGACGGTCAAAGGACAAATAAATTGAGAGATAGAGAGTCTATCTTCAAGTTGGCTTCTTGTCCAAGGGTCTTGAGTTGTTCGATCAATCCGTCCTTCAAGTCCCAGGTGCATCGATAGGTTAGAAGTCCAATGGATTGTTAGAGAAGAGACAATAGCAAAGGATGAGAAAGAAAGTTATGAGGAGAGAAATCTACCCATTTAAAGAAAACGTTATACACAAGATCAAAAGATCTACGTACGACGTACCCAAAAGAAAATACACCATACAAATAAAGGAACAATACAACGTTCTACTCGATCGTTAATTGTAAATTGGTGAGACGACTCAGTACACAGAATGTGTCTTTGACAAACTTAGACTATATGGCTTGGCTGACATCGCAACTTCTGCTCGAGGTCTTCGATGATTCTTGTATGATGATGCCTTCCTGATAGCTTCATGCCTTGTAGTCTTGAATGTAAGGGTTAATAATCGTAGTGACCATCTATAGAAATTTATAAAGGAAAGAGGATCCATTTAACATTATAAAATGGTGAAGAAAGAATTAGGTAAGAAAGAATTGCTATGAAGAAGCTATAGATAGATGACCAAGATGAGGAGAGAATAGATTATTTTTCTTGTCAAGTAAAATAAGTTTTGAAGTTTTCAACTAACGACTGTTCTAACTAGGCCACGACCTACAGTCGATATGGCTCTGATACCACTTTTGTCGAACCCGGGAGCGAAGGATCCCGAATTCTCTGTGTTCATGCACTAGTCTAGGATTGCTAGTGTACACAGTCAAACAAAAGTGATAACACAAACATATCACGCATTTCATTAATAATTATTTAGAGTTTATTACAAAGGGCCTGAGGCCAAATAAAGTAAAACACAGCGGAAGCAGAAAAGTAGTAGTAGACCCAACGATTCGCCACAGGCAATCGTTTGGGGGCGTAGCCTAAGCGTCGGTGTCCTCACCGTCCTGGTAGTAGTCTTCATCTGAATAAAGATATTCAGCAAGAATGAGCACTACTACCGTGCTCGCAAGTTACACCCGTCAAGTAACAGATTGAATGCATTCATAAAGTAAACAAGGGATATTGGCAGGGTTTATTTGCATAAAGCGGCATTTTCAATTTTAAATAATCATATTAATTTCCAAGGCCATTTTTATACTATATCTAAAATCAGATTTTAAATGACAGTTTTATAGTGTGGATAACCTCCATATTTGAATGGTGAAGGATACCCTCCTATCATATGGCTAACCGCCCAATTTTACCACAAGGATTAACATCCTGAAATCATCTGTTGAAATCATTTTAAAACCAAAAACAAGTCTAACTCGGAGTGGCTTTACTAGCATGTCCATGACCACGGACGCGGCTATTCGAATAGTTTTCTACTCTGCAGAGTTTGTACAGCTTTACCCATACAAGATAATCTGCTCTTTGTGTTGGCCAATCCACGCTTCCTAAGGCGTGTGACAAAGCAATTATCACAAGGCCGTTACAATATTCTACCTCAAAGTACTCATGCCCGCTAAGGTTTCGCTTCCATTAAGGCAAAGCTTTTAAAATTTCAGAAAATAATTAAATTTTTATTTTTAAGTTTTAACTCAAATAAAACTTCAAATATTTTAACAAATTTTATTTTTGACTTTTAAAACTCAAGAAATTCAAGAGAAGCAATAAAACTCTTTCAAATTTCAGAAAATCCAATAAAATAATAACTTTATTAATTTTTAATTTGGTAACAGAACTTTGGGATGTTACATCCTGCCCCGTGTACGGGTGGAACTCAGGACCTGTCAGAGAAAATTGTCGTTAGTAACTAGTAGAGTTCAAAATAAACAACCAGACATGAATGTTTCATCTTGACTGCTGAATCTTTGGGGTACTCCCAAAGACGCAGTGCCATGAGGACTTACCCACCACGTCCTAGTGAGGAGCCGTGGGGCATGACGCACCGTGGCTCACCCCCCGTCCACGCATAGGTGGGTCTACCACCTCCCTCGACCTACAAGAAGATGCCAGCTAGATGATTTGTCTCGTCTTCTCGATGAACTGGTCCATGACCTCTCTAATCTCCTGCGTCGTCATGCTAAAGCACTCCTTAGTGAAGAATCTAGACCTGCCATTATGAGTTAATGGAGTATTTTGGTTATTAATGACAAATCTATTTGTGAGACTAACACTTCTATTGTTATACCTATTGTTTAGTCCCAGTTGGATAAAAAGGTGAAAATCATGAAGGTATGCATTCAATATTATATTCCTATATCTTGTTGCATTCCTCTGATCCAAAATATAGGTTGAACTCCACCAAAAGTTTAACTTGAATATGTGCATATGTTTTTATTACAAATTTGTGTATGCACACATTTAGGGGGAGTTCACTCTATGTTTTGTGGTTTCATTAGTAGTGATCCTTGTTCTTTATCCACATATATTAAGGATCTTTACTTTGAAACATATCAAATGACTATATAAAACTTGTGTAGTTCAGATATACTCATATGACCTTACATTCAATTATTTGCAATTGTGATGGTTGTCATAAATTACCAAAGCAGGAAAGATTAAAGTATCTTGTCCCACCATTATGAGTTAATGGTATGTCATGGTAATTAATGATAATCATTTTGTGGAACTAACATTTTACATGAGTTGAATGAATATGTTATGTTCCACGAGGTTAGAGACTTTGGATGACATCATGAGTTGATCGTCATCAAGTCAAGGTTCAAGAAGAAGATGCATTATGTGTTGATGCATATCAAGATCTCGAAGAAAAGAAAGTCATCATGTGTCGATGATGTTCAAGAAGAGGAGATGATTATGAGTTAATCATCAAGACAAAAGAAGACTCATCATGTGTTGATGGAGGTCAAGTAAAAGAGTGTATCATAGGTTGATGCATATTCAAGTCAAGAACTTGAAGTAAAGGAAATCATCATGTGTTGATGATTAGTAAGTAAATGACTCGGTTTTGAAGTGAAGATGTGTGCCATCAAACTTCAAGTGAATGTGCAAGGCAAAGGTATGGCTAGCTAGGGCTAAGGATGTATTCCTAGTCTTTTACCGGTCTTGGTGTTTGGTTGGAAGACCGGATTGCTAGTATAGGTTGTCGTAATATTAAGAGGGGTCTTAACTAGTAGCTTGAGAGTATCATGTGTTGATAACTCGTTGTGCTTGCTCTAGCTCTCGTTAGCATGTTGCCGATATTTGCGAATGTGTTTTGCAAATAGTTGAGACTCATACATAATCCTTGTAGCATGTGACTTAAGTTTGCAAATGTGTTTTGCAAATGGTTTAAGTCCATGCACCTTATCCCTTGTGGTGTGATTCTAAAAGTTGGCAAATGTGTTTTACAACTTATTGAGAATCTTGCTTATAACCCTTGTTTGTATCGCGCATCAATTGGCAAATGCGTTTTGCAAATTGAGTTGAAGCGAAGTGCAAAATCTCTCTCAGCTTAGGCGGTCTGACCACAGGCCTTTGGACGGTCTGACCGAAACATTCGGACTGGGCAATTGGTCTTTGTGAACTAGCGGTTTGACAACCAGTAGCTACCGGCCTGATCGGTGAGGAGTCTGGTCTGACCGTGATGTGTTAGCCAGTCTGACCGGTCACTGGTCAGCGATATGACCGCATTTGTTCAGTGGTACAACCGGAGTGCGGTAGTATCGATCTTTTATTGGCGGTATGTTCTTTCCAGGAAGGTGCTTTACTGGATCTGGTTTGCTCCTTTGTGGAGCGGTCTGACCGTCCTTCTGGCAGAATGACCAGTGTGGTCTGGTCTGACCAGCCATTGATTGGTGGTCAAACTGGATGTGTGTCCAACGGCTAGTTTTATAGTCATTGGAGCTCTGGCGGTCTGACTGGCCATTAGTTGGCGGTCAGACTGGTTTATCCCTATTTCTCTGTAACTTTACCTCCAACGACTAGTTTTTGTATGTGGGCTATAAATACCCACCTTGGCCGGTTGTGGAAGTTGTTGTTGCTGGTGCTATTCATTCCTTTGAGTAAAGAGCAAGCCTTCTCATCTCTTATGTGCATGTGTTGCGCTTAGTGAGCTTAGAGAGCAAACCCTAAGTGCATGTGTTGCATTAGGTAGTGGATTGTGTATCCACTTGAGCTTAGATACTTGATTCGTTCAAAAGAGCGTCTCCGACTTGTTACTCTTAGTATTTGCCGACACCTAGACGTCTTGGAGGAGTTGCGTCGGTGATCTTCTCAAAGAAGGTTGTGAGAAGACTCGGGCGGTTGTGAGTGGTTTAGTGCTCGCCATCTCCGGAGTGGAGGAAGAATAACCCCGAGTGGATCAAGGTGTTGGTTCGAGTGGTGAACCGGTCCAAGTGACTGGACTTACCTCGGAGGTGTTTGGCTTAATTTGTGGAGCTGGTCCAATTAGTTTGGGCTTACCTCAATGTGGATTAGGAGAGACCAGCAAGTCTCCGAACACCACGGTAAAACATCATTGTGTCCTTGTGGTTGTTCTCTTGTGTTTTACTTTGTGCAATTTACATTCCTTGTATTAAATTGCTTACATGTCTTTGTATGATTGCTATCGTTGTCAATAGTCTTATATTGTTGGTATACTTAGTAAAGACTAGTTGATTTAGCCTTTAATTGTGCAAAACCGAATTGATTTACAATTCCGCATAAAACTCGGTTTTAGCCAAAAGATTTTAAAACCGCCTATTCACCCCCCCCCCCTTTGGCCTACTCGATCTTACACCCAAGTGTCATATGACGCACAGAGGTTGCCAATGCGTGCATCTCCTAATGTAGATTGACCTGTACACATATTTAACAAGTTAGAAACTGAAAACTTGTGAAGCAAATAAGATGTACGGACCGTTCAATACGTACCACGAGATAGAATGCGGAGTCTGACTGGGTGGGGTGCATGTCGGACGTTGCGGCCTCGTGTCGTGGTGGGTCGTCCAAGACCCTGACGCAGCAAACCCCCGTCTGGCTAGAGTACCACTCGATGTACTCCTAGTATGTCTCGGGGTTGTAGGGAGCATCCTCCTGGACGACGTCCTCCAAGGCGCGGAGCCAGCCCCGAACCCAAGGGAACATCCTGTCCATGCAAGAAGTCCTAGCAGGTATTCCCTTCCTAGTGTACCTGTAGAAAGTAAAATGATTGTTTCGTAGGTACGTAAGGCAAATAGTACAATAGAAGTAAAACGTGAACTTACCCATGATGTTCGTCACCACCCGCTGTCCCTAGGGGACTGGGACCTCCTGTCGTAGACCAAACTAGCGCATCACCCGGTGCATGTGGTACTCCTCCACGAAGAAATCGTGCACCAAGCTCCTCCACGTGTACCAGTACGCGTGGTCTCACGTGCACATGCTTGACAGGCCTCGGGTGCATGCACGTAGACCCTGTCGGGAGTGTACTGTGTCCAGATGACACGGTTATCCGTCAACTGATCGAACATCGCAACGTAGTCTGGGTAGGACGAGTGCGTAGTGATCGGAGTGAAGGTGAACTGTGGAATAGAACAACAAAAACTTAGCACAAGAAATTGAATTATATTACAAAAAAGAATAAATATTCATAAAACTTACCCGTCGGCAACACCACACCATACCTACGGTTGGCCGGTCCACGTCGGTGGCGGCAGCGTACATGGTGACTGTGTAGGCTCCCAGGTCTAGCTATTGTCGCCCGATTTGGAAACACTCGAAGGACCACAGTTGAAGAAGCAGCAGGCATTCAGAGATGATGGAGCTGTCCTGAACACGGTGGGACACATCGCATAGGGTGTGGTACATCACGCACAGCACCGCCAAGCCCTAGGCATAGGGCTGGATCTCCTCCACCTCCCAGTCTGTCAGCTCGCGTGCATATCGGATCATGTGCTTGTCGACACTGTCGCCGTGGGACCCTAGGAACATCACCCACCCGAACAACCACAACATGTAGGCCTCTAAGTGCCTCCTCACTGTGTACTCGGCTACGTCCTCTGCCACACGCTCCAGCTGCAAGAAGACATATACACATCACTAAGTTGCACAAAGCAATTAAAGCGGAAGGATAAGAGCGACAAAAACTTACGTAGAACTAGCAGATCCACTTCAGCGACGGCCCGTGGGTGCTGTTGAACTCCCTGTAGATGGTGTTGGGCGGCATCACCCCCTATAACCTCGTGAGGAACTCCGTGCGCCACATGGTCGGGATGTCGTGCGCCACCAGGAGGAAGCCCGCACAGGGAAACTCAGTCAGGAAGGTCACGTCCTGAAGCATCGGTGCCATCTCCCTGCACGTGAGGTGGAACATGTGCGTCTCCGGCCTCCACCGGTCAACCCGTGCCGCCAGGAGGCACCAGTCGTACGAAAAGTGTCTCGACGTACGACCACCACCCGCGTGGTCCTAGTCGTCCTCCCACGTCGCCTCCACCATCCTCACTAGTGGAAGGAGGTCTGTCGCTCTCAACCTGCGTCGAAAGTATTAAGAATAAACATGAGTCCACCAAAAGTAGTCAGACTGCAATTGAGCACACGAAGGTCACAACTACACGTACCTCAAAACCCAACGTGAGTCCACCCTCCATGCCTTCATGGGGCGTGTGCAGCTGCAACACGCCAAGATCAACCACCGCCTCACCCTCCTTCGGGAGGATGGTACTGAGGCGGCTACGGTGATGCACGTCAATGACCGGGTCAAGCAATTTGTACGGCCACTGTGTAGCGTCTCTAGGGTCCACCATACCTGAAAATTCAGTGCATACATTGTAAATACTACGAAACATATGCAAAAAGTAATAAGAAACGACATCTAATTAATTCAATTATTGCACGATTAGCGGTACATAGGAAACTGATCTGCACACAACTGTATCGACATATAAATTTTGAGAGGTATCTTGTCGTGTACAGACGAAAAATAAAATTAAGTTCATGATGTTTTAATTAACGTCTACATTCCCTATTTTGCTACTCTGGAATTTTCATATAGTTTTTATAGGTACCTTGCTATTTTTCCTTGTTTGTAAATTATTTAGCTTGCACGAATGGAAACCAAAATTAAGTTGTGATACATACCCTATTTAGCTACTCTGCAATTTTTATAGATTTTTCATAGGTATCTTGCTACTTTCCTTGTTTAAAAAGTGTCTCCAGCATTTACAAAATATTTACCGTGTATAAATGGAAACAAAAATTAAGTTCATAATATTTTAATTCAGCTCTACATACCTTATGTACCTACTGTGGATTTCTTAGAGAATTTTTAGAGGTGTCTTCCTATTTTCCTAGTTTAAAAAGTATTTTCGTCATTAATATAATATTTACCTGCACAAATGGAAACCAAAATTAAGTTGAGATTATTTTGATTAAGCTCTACATATCCTATTTAGCTACTTTGCTATTTTTACAGATTTTTCATAGGTATCTTGCTACTTTCCTTGTTTAAAAAGTGTCTCCAGCATTTATGAAATATTTACTGTGTATAAATGGAAACAAAAATTAAGTTCACAATATTTTAATTTAGCTCTACATACCCTATGTGCATACTCTAGTTTTTTTAGAGAATTTTTAGAGCTGTCTTGCTATTTTCCTAGTTTAAAAAGTATTTTTGGCATTAACAGAATATTTACCGTGCACAAATAAAAACCAAAATTAAGTTGAGATTATTTTGATTAAACTCTACATACCCTATTTAGCTACTCTGCAATTTTTACATATTTTTAATAGGTATCATGTTATTTTTACAGGTGTCTTCCTATTTTCCTGGTTTAAAAAGTATTTTCGACATTAACAAAATATTTACCGTGTAAAAATGAAAACCTACAAAGTTTTCTTGGTATTTTTGCGAATTTATGTTGTTATTTTTATGTGCTAACCTACAAGGTTTCGAATTTATGTACAAAATTGTAAGAACATTTACCTGTAAAATGGGCGACTAAATCTGCTGTTCCGTCTCTCTCTCCTTCGTTAGGAACCAGCAGGGCTTCGCTACGTCTTTTCTCTCTCTCTTCTTTTTTTGGGAATTAAAATGATTTTTCCTCCGAATTTTAGGAGTATATATAGACAGTTCCTATCGTCAATAGAACTTGCGATTTGTGCACTCTTCAATGCAAATTATCAGTTGAAACGGCGACAGACAGTTGGAACAGCGACTAACAGTAAATAGATTTCTGTCGCTATTTGAAATGGCAACATACACCTATTTTTATGTATAAAAACGACTGTGTTTTTTATTATCTTTTAAATTAATATTATTTTAAAAAAACTTTGGATAAGGCCTGGATCGACAGCTTTCTAAGCCCGAGCCGCCCAATCATCAACCCTACCGTCTCGCTCTCCTCGCCGGTCGCCGGAGGCAGCGCCTCTTCCGCTCGCCGACTACGCTAGGGGACTCGAGGCTTCTGCATCGCCGCCAATGATGAGCAGTACTCGGATTTTGTAAGCCGTACGTGCCCATCAGTTGTGCAATACTCTTTTCTTGCGTGAATCTAAACAGCGAAAGAGATAAACTTTTTTTCCCAATATACCTTAATCTTTTGTAAATGTTGAAAATACTAGTTACGCACAATGTGCACGCAAAGTATCCATACTAATGCTGAAAATGTTTACTCATAATTTCGACGATTTTGTAGTTATGAGCAGATTTCGGAATGTTTCAATCCACGGTTTGAATTCCTTCGAATTTCAGCTCAATTTGGACACTTGAGTAGCACCTGTATATGGTTCACAAGTTACAGCTGTTATGAATATTGTGTGTATATTGAAGAAACCTAATGGGTAATATATATAGGGTACAACGGGACGCAAATCTAAACCCTAAAACAATAGAAAATACCACAAATACCCTTATATCCTTAACACCCTCTCAAATGTAAGGCGTATGCAATAGCATTTCATTTGGAAAAGGTTGACATTAAAATAGGGAAAATCCGAAGTCCGAGTCTTGATAATGTCATCGTAGCATGTAGCTCTTGGAAAATATGTCGACAAAATATCTCCTCCCATCCGATATCGTGCAACAGCCCATAAAGCACAAGGTGCGGAAGCAAAGTCGACCGCAGCAACATGACGAAGAAAATGATGAAGCCGACAAAAATAGAGAAAACTGTCAAATCAAGCCGAATAGAAATAGATAGAAGCATGGCGGCGCAGATCGAAACCCAAGACGGCGGCAGCACAGTACACAAGAAGCGCAATAGAAACGTTGTACGTAAGAAGTGCAATAGAGATGTAGTGCACAAGAAGCGCGGTGGCCTTAAAAGCGTGGGGCGACGGATCTGCAGCAGCTCGAAAAAAAGAGCAGCGGTTGTTGCTATGTAAAGAAATTCCTATACTTCTATGACTGACAATAAATTTGTGGACTCGCATGACTTAGACGAACTCAAAGATAGAGAGTTCTGGATTTAGATGGACGCAACAGAAGAAAAAGACACAAAAAAAAGACTCTAGGATAACTAGCAGCAGCAAATTCTAGCGGCAGCAACAGAAGACGGATCCTCATCCAACTAGCAAGCACCGGTGCATCTCCTCATCCAGTGGCGGAGCCAGAAATTCAAAAGACCCGGGGCGAACTTGTACTTCAAAAATACTGATGCACAATGTGGTTCAATAGTCAATATAACTAATGATGTCAAATACATTCAAATTATCAAGATCTAACCGATACAACCAAACAAACATAGATCTAATTGATACAACCAAACAAACGTAGAATACAATATTAAGAACTCATATAAAGTACTAACAATGGCTCCTGATGCATGTGCACATCGATAGATGACATAAGATATCCAAAATACTGGCACTTCAACAGTTATAACAACTTGAATTCAACGCAAGTGCAATAATAATTTGAAACTCAAGATAGGAAAAGAATTATACCACTAAGTTAAACAAGGTACACGAGGTAAGTGGTTTCTCGCTTCTTCATGGCTTGATAGCGCCAGTATAATCTTATTGTCATCAATTGCATAAATATCTCTCGCTCAACATAGCATATCATCATGTCATTCAACCATTCATCATTTATCTTATTTAAGTAGGTCTATCTTTATAATATTCATGGTCGAGAAAACTCTCTCAAGCGATCACGGTTGCCACAGTAATATCGATTACAAGTGTGATGAGACGATAAACCAATGGGAAGATCAAATGTTGTCTAGTTTCAACCAACATGACAGCAAGCTCACTAAGGCTACGACAACTCAAAAAATCAGGACTTCTTTTCATGACATCAATCTACTATTGCGGTTCTAAAATAAGTCTGTATTAATTTCATTTTGTTATAGAATTCCTACAAGACAACATTCAAATGGAAACAATTAAACAAAGCATCTATCATTTGGTCTTAGAAGTTAGAATTCCTACAAGACAACATTCAAGATTTCAAATGGAGAGTGCACTGCCCACAACTCCACAACCACAAGAACACCATGAAACAAACTAACAAAGCATCTGTCATTTCATTTGGTATTTTGGTCTTAAAAGTTACAAACATGCTCCTCACCTCAGTCACCTTTCCTCACCTCAGCCAGCAGGTTTCCTCACCTCACTACCTCAGCCAGCAAGTTACAAACATGCTCCTCACCACACCCTCACACACCGCCACTCCCTCTGCACTAGCCACACAGTCATGACCCCAACCCAGGGGTTTCCCTCACCAGACGCTGGCGACGCCAAGACCAATGACCAAGAGCAAGAAGAAGATCTGAAGAAGAGGAGGAAGAAATCGAAGAAAGGAGGAATGGGGATTGGATTTGGGAAGAAATCAAAATTAGGTTTTGTCACCGAGTCGGGCGGCCAAGGGGCGAGGCGGGGCGCCGGGGGTCATTGTCGCCAGAGACTGGCACCGCCTGCTTGCCTGGTGGCTCATCATCGTCCTCATCCAATCGGTAAGCACCCATGCAGCCCACAAAGGATAAATGACTCAAGTTTCCCCGCAGCCACATAATTCCCAGGAGCCACACGGTCCAGATTCCAGATCCGAGCCCGTGAGATCCACTGAATCCAAGCCTACCAAAGCTGGATCTACGCGCACCAGTTGGTAATCACCGACCCAAACAGAGTACACGAAGTAGAGCACCAAGTAGAGCATCCCGAAGCACGAGCAGCTCGGCACGGCGGCAGCCAAGATGCAAAATACCCGGTGACTCCGGTGGCGGTGGAGCAGCTTGGGGCAGCGGCAGCCAATATGTAGAGCAGCTCCAGAGGCGGCACGGTGGTAGAGTGCATCCAAGGCGGTCGGGCGCGCAGAGGCGGCAGCGACGGTGGTAAGAAACCTTAACTTTAACCTTTGCTCTGATACCATGTTATGAATATTGTGTGTATATTAAAGAAACCTAATGGGCAATATATATAGGGTACAAAGGGATACAAGTCTAAACCCTAAAACAATAGAAAATACCATAAATACTCTTGTATCCTTAACAACTGCTACATGATTATCTTTAGCTCTGTTCATGGAGTACATATCTATGGCTGGTGCCCATCTCAGAATTGGAACATTCTTAGCCTGGATAATACCATCTGATCCCACAGCACCCCAATTCCAAAGAACACACCAAATGCAACCTTGAAAAAGATGAGCTTCGTACTACATTTCTTTATGGAGAGCCTGGAGGCAGGAACTTCTGCTGAATTGCAGTGGCGGCTGAGCATATTGCCACACAGATTTGGATTTCCATCAAAGCTAGAATTCTGAAATGTGTCAAACTGTCCTCCAGTTGGTATAGGCCCTTCAAGGTCATTGTTAGAAACACTGAACTCGGAAAGGAAGTGCAGATTCTTCAGTGCTTCAGGGATTGCACCTGTGAGATAGTTGCTGGACAAGTCTAGCGCCTGCAGGTTTGTGAGGTTGCAGATTGATTTTGGAATCTCTCCAGATAAGTTGTTGAAGCTGAAATTAAGCATATTGAGTCCTTTCAGCTGACCAATGTCTGGAGGGATCAAACCTGTAAACCCATTCTTGGCTATATTTACCGTTTTGGGGAAAGATTGGAGTGTGCGGTATTGTTGGAATACAGTCTCATACAAAAGTACCATAGGTAATTGATAGGCTACCGTCTTCTCTGATTTAAGTATTGACATCTGCGTGAATGTTGTTGGGAATTCCCCTGTAAGGCTGTTATTTGATATGTCTAGATGGAAGAGGAAGTTGAGCTTGTTGATCCAGGCAGGTACTGATCCGCTTAGTTGATTGTGGGCTAAATCCAAGATCGCCAACTTTGTGATCTTTGATAGCCAAAGAGGCATTTTTCCAAATAATGAGGATCCACTTATTCCTAGATACTGAAGATTTTCAAAACCATCGATTGTTTCATCCTCTGGCAAGACCTCATGCTGGAAGCTCCCCCCGAGATGTAGAACTGTTAGGTTTCTAAAGTTCTTGAGGATGTGAAGTGCATTTGTGATATTCGTAAAAGCATTACCACCAGCTGATAGGAAGGCGAGAGACCTCAGGCTGCCCATTCTTGGTGAGAGCTCACCATGGAAATTGTTCAACGCA
The DNA here is from genome assembly GCA_036346405.1 of Phyllostachys edulis. NCBI lineage: Eukaryota > Viridiplantae > Streptophyta > Magnoliopsida > Poales > Poaceae > Phyllostachys > Phyllostachys edulis. Next base: position 7,614,805 of record CM070548.1, read on the forward strand.
AGTCTCAGCGCAGTCAAATTGGTGCATGAGTAAATGCTTTCTGGAATTGTGCCGGCGAAGCTGTTATTGAGAATATCAAAAGTTCTTAGATTTGTCAGACTGGAAAAGTTGACCTTGCCAAGATCTCCGCTGAAGTTGTTGTTGTTGAGGTCTATGGTTATGAGATTTGTGCAGTTGCCTAGATCTGATGGCAGCTCCCCAGACAAGTTATTCTGGTCCAAATGGAGCTCCTCCAGTCTCTTGAGCTGACCTATGGAATTAGGGATTTTTCCACAAAACATATTCCATTCGAGATCAAGAATAGACAGTTTCCTGAGTTTATTTATTTGGGCACCATGAAGTATTCCATTTAGATAATTGTTTCGGAAAGAGAGGTGCTCCAACATGGTAGCATTGAATAGTTCCTCTGGGAGAGTGCCATCAAAGTAGTTATGGCCAGCTTGGAGCACTCTGAGCATGGAGCATTTGCCCAGCTCTGGGGGCACGCTGCCGCTGAACTGATTGAAAGAAAGGTCGAGCACTGCAAAGGATGGCGCATTGATGCAGAAAGAACTTGGTATCTGTCCTGTAAAGCTGTTGTTGCTGGCGTTGAGAGCGGCCAGATTGTTCATCACCTGCCATGTGGTGGATGGAAATTGTCCTGTAAACAGATTGCTCGAGATATTCAGTACCTGCAGAGGCCGGATAGTTGTTGGAGATGGAAGCTCTTGCAGGCCTCCTTTCAGATAATTGAAGCTGACGTCAAGGACGACAATGCTGCTTGTTGACACCAAGTCCTCCCATGGAAGTTCACCGGAGAGCGAATTGTGAGACAGGTTGAGATGCAGCAGGCCGGTGAGGTTGCCAAGGGACGGAGAGATGTACCCTTCAAGGCCCTTAGAAGCCAGCAAAACATCGGTGATCATCGCATCTGTGCTGCAGGTGATCCCTTCCCACGAGCAGCAGTCTGTGTCATTTTGCCATGACACGGCCAGGCCACCATCCTGTGAGAGCCCGGCAAGGAACTGGAGGAGGGAACTCTTCTCCTGGTCTGTGCAGGAGTCGGTGGAAGGGGTTAAACAAAGTACCAGCGCAAGAGCAATCCCAAGTAAATCTGTGGGTAATTTCCTGCTACCTCTGTTGCATGAAGAGTGGAACGGCTTCATGGTTTCCTGATGCAACTATTATTTTCTCAGATTGGGCACCGACCGGATAAATTGCCATGCAACTATTAGAAAATGTTGGTTAAGTACATCCTTGGTCCAATTGTTATTGAATAGTCTCTGACGGTCTTGAGACGTCGAGAGCAATACCAGTTTAGCTCTTGATGAGGATATCAATCCTCTGGATACGACCGTTACTTCATGTTATGGTACAAGAAAGGTTCCCACGTTCCAAGTCAAGAAAGAGGTCCAATGGGACACGTTCTGAAATTCAATTCAGCCTCCGAAGACAACACCTTAGTGGTTAGCACCATGAAACTGTTATTATCGCAGGAGTGAATGAAGATTGAGACGTGATGCTGGATTGGATCGTAATGGATACGGAGGAACTCGCCTGCGAGTTCCGGCTGAGGCTCGTCCCCGGCCAGAACGAGCACAGTTTCGGTAGAAGAGGTTAAACAAAGTACCAGCGCAAGAGCAATCCCAAGTAAATCTGTGGGTAATTTGCTGCTGCCTCTGTTGCATGAAGAGTGGAACGGCTTCATGGTTTCCTGATGCAACTATTATTTTCTCAGATTGGGCGCCGACCGGATAAATTGCCATGCAAGTCTGATATTGAGGAAATGAGAAGGCATGAAGCAAAAAAATATGGCCTGTGGAACCTTGTTTGGAAAGTGCGCAACTTAGCGTATTCCAATAAAATATGGCCCGTGGAACCTATCTCGGTTATACATACCATTTATCATTGGATTGAACTGTGGTCCCATTTACAGAAGGAGGAAGAACGAGAACTGCTCCGCAAGGGCGCTAGAGCAATTGGGAAGGTTGCTTTTGAAGTTTTTGGAGCTAGAGGCAGGTGGGTGCTATGGACAAGCAGATTGGGTAATGGAAGCTGGTAATATTCCCTTTCGGTTCGGGGCCTTGAGCTCCACTTCTAAAAACTTATTAGTCCTTTTAGGCTTAAGACTGCTTGTTTAATGCATCTGTAATTTTGGGTGTAACCCAAGCCTGTAATCTTATTTAGCTTGTTCAGTTTGTTAACTTTTTGTAACTATGTTTTCTTTTAATGGAAATAGGGTACAAACCTATTATGAAAAAAAAATGAAGCAAAAAAAAACTGAAAAAGAGCTTCTCTTTCTTCGTCTCTTCGGGCTGCAGTCACAGGCTGGTCATTACAAAGACAAAATGGTCAAGGTCCTGGGCTGCTTGACGTAATCTATGTATTGAAAGGTCCAAAACGTCTGTATAAAATGTTGGCCAAGTAATCATCCTTGGTCCAATTGTTATTGAATAGTCTCTGACGGTCTTGAGATATCAAGAGCAATAGCAGTTTAGCTCTTGATGAGAATATCAATCCTCCAGATACGACCGTTATTTCACGTCATGGTACAAGAAAGGTTTCCACGTTTCAAGTCAAGCAAGAGTTCCAGTGGGACACGTTCTGGAATCTAATTCGGCATCCGAAGATAACACCGACTTCAAATGTCCATAACTTTCACATGCGGACTCCGTTTGAGGTACACGAGTACTTGATGAAAAGCTTATCTCGTTCTCTTTCCAACGGATCCAGTCCTACCTCCAAATTCCTTTTGTGCGCTCCGTAGTCACCAAAACAATCCGGCACCGTTTCTGAGCCCGAGTCAAACGGGTGCTGCACCACCTCCACTTGGGCCTTGTAACCCTAGGGGCATGCACCCACCTTCCTGGACGCCAACCCTTGGTCTCCCTGGCCGCACCTCCTCATATCGGAGCCGCCACTCCTCTAGTCTCCTCGGATTTTGTTTAGTTCAAAGTTATCTACATTGCAACTTTGTGTATTGGTTTGTGTCGATTAGACCAAACATAATACCGCTTCGAATTCCCACCTTATTGAGTATTTCAATTCTATTTGCAATTTTAGATTGCTTATTATCTTGCTCTTGCTTGTTCTTCGATTGCATGCAGAAATAGACATTCGTGATCATATCGATCGTGCTTCTCGCAAGGTTGATAACAATCTCGGAGTTAGTTCAGCGATTGCCGGCATATTGGTTGTGTACGATTGGTAGTCGAATCGTGAGAGTCGTCTCCACCCAAATCAAATTATCTTTCTCATCGAAAGATCGAAACACTCATTGTTGCATCAGCTCTTGCTTTTAACTCTCAGATGTGAACGAACCAAGGAGTAAACGTGGTGCCATGCTAACCCTGACAATGCTAACCTTGGTGGTTAGCACCATGAAACTGTTACGGCTTGATTTGATCTGTTGTCGCAGGAGTGAATGAAGATGGAGACGTGATGCTAGATTGGATCGGAATGGATAAGGTGAACGGAGGAACTCGCCTGCGAGTTCCAGCTGAGGCTCGTCCCCGGCCAGAACGAGCACAGTTTCGGTAGAAGGAGGGAGATAGCTAGAATTGAATATATTGCTTGTCCCTGTAATACAATCACGTGCCTCCTTATAAAGGCTGACTAATAAGTATCCGGAAGGGATACTCGAACTAACTTACCAATCTGGTAAAGATACTTCCTAACATAGCTTATCTAGGAAACTAATGCAGTCCTGTGGTAATACAATGCATACGAACAGTTATATGAAACTAACTCGGTTACGTCATGAACCGTTGTTCAAGTCGAGCTCGTTGGAAGTATTGCCGGATCCCATACAGTCCCGTCTGTTGTCTTCTTCCGCCGCCTATACTTCTTGCCAAAGAATGAGTCCATAACAGAGATAGTGTAGGGATTAATAATTGAGTTGATCTTGGATTGGGTGAGAGATTTTTTTGTCATGTAATCTCAGTTTTTCGTGTCACAAAATCTGACAAAATCCGGCCTCCTTGTGGGGCTTTACTTTGCGTAATTGCCCAGAGTTGATGGCAGCTCCCCATACATGCTGTTCTGGCCCAAATGGTCCTTCAATCTATTTAGCTGACCTACGGAATCCAGAATCTCTCACTAGTGAAATTTGTATCATAAGTTCATAACCTAGCAATCTCCGTGGATTGGGCAGTGAATTATACTCATGGAAGTATACAGCGATCCTGTACACTTGCACGCGTTGTGAGTCACCTCCCAACTCACGTCCTTAATTACAGTACTACTAATTTTGTTTGGTTTACCCCAATATTAATTGTACGCATGCTTAAGCGTCGCTGGAAGCACCTCCAAGTTGACTTCAACTTGTAGGATATCATATCACATTCATATAAGATGGGAATTTTTATTTAAAATGGACTCTTTATCTAGCTTTCAAGAAAATATGGGAGTAACCTGCTTCAAAAAAAAAGTTTTTTTAATTTTTTTTAAAAAACATGGGAACAACTTAGGCTCGGACGTACCGTAGGAGCCTTCCCACCGTACGCCATCCGCTCCCACTTCAGCATTCGCCACGAGACCTCTCCATTGAGCCGCACCATCCAGAGGCCTTCCTCGTCACCCTCGCCCACCGCCATCACTGGGATGCATTGGGATGCGGCGGTCGATCAGGAGCAGTTCGACCACGCCAACCTCGACATCCACATCAGCCCATGGTGCATCCTCACGCACGGAGACCACTCAGGTATAAGGTACCATGTTCGACTCTGTCTTGAGGGTGTACCCCGTCACGCTTGGCATGCAATGGTCACCGACAAGATCATTGGGAAGACTTGTGAGCTAGACTACGTCGAAGACAGAACAAGCGGAATGCAACGACCTAAATTGTTGCAACATCTTAGAAAGGGCAGTGCAACATTTTTTCCTATTGTTGCAACATATCAAACACTCATATGCAACATTACCTCAAAATATCAAGATCAAGCAAACAAAATTTCTCAGAATTAAAACTCAGGCACACAAACACATCACAAACACATCTGGATATGCCAACATATCAAAAAAAAATGCAACATCTCAGAATTTTGTATGCAACATTTTTTTCCGTCATATGCAACAAATTTTCCCCTCGTATGCAACAATTTTTCCCAACGGTTGCAACAATACCTTGCCGGACTGTGGATGCGCAGAGCAACCGGAGGGGAGGAGGGAACGACGCTTGGGGAGAGGCAGCGGCGGACGAGTTGGGGACCACCGTGCCTACTGGCCTCGCTCCGATGCCCTGTGCAGGCCGCCGCAGCGCACTAACAGCCATGCCACCACCTGCGCTCGGCCTCCCACGGTCACGCCGGCAGGCCGCGTCCTCGGCTCAGGGTTGCAGCATGTAGGCAGCGGCGCCAGCACCAGCAGCTCAGCGCCACCGTCGGCGCCATGCATGCGCCCACGCATGCATCGCTTGCCGCCAGGAGAGGAAGCGATGAGGACTGGGAGGAAGGGGAAATTTGTGGCTGTGGGAGCGTAGGGATATGTGGCTGGGAACGCACACAGGTGAGAAGCTGAGAAAAGATAAGGGATCAGAGAGGCGCTGAGATATGGGCCATCCGAACGTTCGGCCCAAAGCGTTTCCCAAAAAACATTGCACACAGCACAACAATCTTAGGCCCTGTTTGGTACAACTCCTACTCCCAGCTTCTCAAACGAATCTCGTAGAGTTGTGCCAAACACTCAACTTCTCAAAACGACTGATTCTGATTCTCGCGAGAAGCTGTCTCGAAAATGAACTAGTAATAAGGAGCAGTCTTCCCGCAGATTCTCGTGAGAATCTAACTTGCAGAAACGAAAATACCCTTTAAAGTTTGAAGTATTTACCCACAATTGCAATTGAACTAACTCGTGCAGTTCCCAACGCGCGACCCCCTCCTGTACCTCTTCGCGTTTCCCCTTGCTTCCTCCCGTGCTCTCGCGACAAAGGCGGAATCGCCTTGAGCCTCCACCACGCCGCCACCGGTCCTCGACTGCGCCGCCGCCGCAGAGGAGAGGAGAGGAGAGGCGCAAACAAATAGCAGAAAATCCGGAGCCCCGGGAGAATTGGGGGGAGATGAGCAATCAATCGGGGAATGAGGATTCGGGGAGGTGACGACGAGGAGGCGGCGGTGTCGGCGCCGCCGCAGCACCTCGTCTTCGCCTACTACATCACCGTCCACGGCTTCGGCCACGCCACCCGTGCCCTCGAGGTCCCTCCCCCCCCCCTCTCCTCTCTTTGTGGTCTCTGGGCACAAATTGACGCTATGGTCAATTCGGCCTGCTGCTTTTGCAGGTGGTGAGGCACTGATCGCCGAACGACGCGTGCACGTGGTCACCGGCGCCGGAGTTCGTCTTCACCACCGAGATCAAGTCCCCAACCTCCACATCCGCAAGGTCTGCTTTCGCAGCGCCATCCGCATCGACGCCCTCACCGTCGACCGCCTCGCCTCCCTCGAGAAGGTTGGTCTCGGAACCGCAAGCCAATTCTACCTAGTAGATTTTCCTATCTCGCCGCCGGGTCGCGGTCTTTGCGTTGTGTTACGCTTATGCTTGATACCATTACGCGGAATGCGAGTACCATCGAGATGGCCGTGGTGCCCATGAGTCGATTCTCGAGGATCGAAGTGGAGTGGCTCAACTCGATCAAGGCCGACTTAGAGCATGTACAATGGGCTTATGTCAGCCGTCTATAACTATTGCCACATAGGATTTTTGCTGACGTGGATGAAAGAGAATGAAGAGAGAGAAAGATGCTGTCTACAATCCTGTAGTCGACTATAGCACAAGAAACAAGAAAAACATTAAAAGATTGTGTGTTCTATAAAGACAACTAAAAAGACAGCAGCCGTCTATACCATTGTATGAGTTGTTTTTAGTGCTGTCTACAAGTGATATGGATAATTGTTATAGACAGCAGCTGTCTATACCATTGTACATGCCCTTAGTGGTACAACTGAGTATGCCAATTGATGCCTACTGTTATATTCGGTCTCCCTGAATCCTCACAGCATCTGAGTCAAATGTGGTGCTGATCTTGGGCAGGTTTCGGATGTCGTCCCCGTGGCGTGTAGGGCGGCTGCAGATGCTGGCATTCGCTCCGTGTGCGTCACCAATTTTAGGTTAGTTGTTCCTTTACTTGCTTCATTGTAGGTGTCACAAAGATTAGGAGGCTCTACAAAGAATTCTCGAATCAGTTATATCTTCCAGCACTATGCAAAGTATTTTTACATTTTATTAGATAGCCTATAGGTATCAGGGAATCAGTGTGCTGCATGTTTCTTTTGGTGTTTTTGTGGTACCTATCTGGTCCTACGAATTTGTGTGGCTTGGTTTGTAATGTGCTTGGTCTTGTGTCAGGCTCATGAGCACGCCATCGTGAATGTCGTCTGGCTTCCTCCGGAGTACGGGGATGCTATAGCTTGTGTTTGTGCTGATGGGACGCTGTCTTTGTGGGAGGGGGTTGCTGAAGGTCTGATGTTCTTATGCCCTTTTAGGTTTGTTTTATATTGTTCTGTGTTTGTAAATTGTAATTATCTTGTAGCTTCGTGATGGAGAGAGCTGTGCTGTTATTAGCTTTTGTTATATTGAAAAGTCTAAACAGTAGCTTATGCATTGATTGAGAATGAATTTGCTGGCCACTCAACAATCATTGATCTTGATTTACTTACCGCTCCCGTCTACATAACTAGCTAACATGCTTATTTTGACCATCAAAATATACATGGGTGATATAGGGTGGCTTATTGCTGCGTTCCTGCCATTTCCTTGATTTAGTGTCCGTTCAGTATTGCAGTAGATTTAAAGCACTGTAGTTACAATGTTTTTGGTTATATCAACTAATATGCAACCTCTTTTGTAGAACTGTAACATAAATAGTTTACTAGAATTGGTAGCTGAAAGCATCTAGGTCCTTAAAAATTATTTTGGTAATTAATGATAATATGTTAATATGGAATTAACGTGTTTATTGAGTATTTACAAGATTAAGTCCCATTGGTGAGTTTGATGATGTAAAGATGCATGCTAAAGGATTCAATGAAGATCTACATGGCTCGAGACAAGGTACAAGTAGTCATACTATAGGTTAAATGTCATACTATTAAGAAGGATTGTGACTAGTAGTTTGATAGCTTGTTCTTGTGCAAATTAGATTAACTTAGGATCATGCATGCATTTGAATTTGAATTTGAAAACTCTAAATGTATTTGTCAGAAATCGGTAGTACCGGAGTTATACTAGCGGTTGTACTGCTTGAAGTGGTATGATCGCGATTTACTTGGCGGTATTACCGGGTTTTGAACGTTTTAGCCAACTGATCGCTAATACGGTACGGCCGGCTCTTGGAGCGGTACTACCGCATTGCGGTCGTTCCGATTCTTTGTTGGCGGTACGTTTAAAACAGAAGCGATGCATTTTGGCTCAGGAGCTCTCTTTAATAATCGGTCGTACCGCATTTTAGAAACGGTTGTACCGCTCAGCGGTTGTACCGATTTTTATAAGGCGGTACGTATTTTACAGCGAGCATGTCATTTCGGCGACATTGGAAACCCTACGATTGGTTGTACCGCTTCTTTGTGCGGTATGACTGGGCGATGCGGTTGTACCGCATGTTGGTTGGCGGTCGTACCGCTCTGGGATTTTCAACGGCTATGTCAGAGTATTTAATGCCATTGTTCTAGCCGTTACGATGCTCTGACATACGTGCGGTCGTACCGCGGCTTTGTTGGCGGTCATACCGTATTTCACTGAAAGTTGAGGATTGCCTCCCCAACGGTCATAATTGTTAGTGGGGGTTATAAATACCCCTCCACCTGCTCAATTACAGTGTGCTAGTGTTCACTTATTATCTATAGAGCCTTGAGCATCCTCTCAACACTCAAAACACTCGTGTGCATTCATTGTGAGGTGTTGAGTTCATTCAAGTGCATTCACTCATCCTAGTTGATCCTCTTGTACTTGAGTGTCGTCAAGCGAAGGCCAACGATTTGTTACTCTTGGAGTTTTTGCTGAACTTCTAGACGGCTTGGCGGTTGTCATAGGGGTAAACATCACCGGGAGGATAGCCGGGTGACGTCGGCTGCTAGGGGAGAGGGAAGACTATAGATTGGGGAGGCGAAGGGGATTGAGACTTAGACTATTGTATTCTCATTGCTTGCCTGATAATAGATACATAGTGTCCCTTTTATTGGGATGACTTACTTGGCCCCTAAGTAATAATCTTATCTCTAACTCAATCTCTAACAGATTGTGATCGACTCAACTCTAATTAAATATACATGTGCTACGTTATGACCCCTGAAGTGCCGACTGGGCCCAGGACCTGCGCCTATGACATTACACCCCTCTTGGACGTGCAGCCCGTCCTCGAGCTGCTAGGTGGTGGCCATGGTTGCAGTCCTAGGAGACCCTTCATTGATGACATGACACGACGCCTGACCCGACATGCACTCAGGTGCAAATAAACAAAACACAACGTTGTTTTGATGCGCCATCCTTCCATCTCAGACTGCAGGTGGACCCCATCCAAGGTCGCGCAAGGAAAGGAGGGTGTGCGGCTTTGGTCTTGGACGCGCCAGCCCTAGTCGAGTAGCATGCATGGCAAAAATAAGATTTCCTGCTACTTTACCTCTAGAAAATCTCCAAGAACCTTATCTCTCATGGCCATGCAGGAAACAAACTCTGCACCAGATTGGTTTCTATGCGAGAGCTCGGATTCCTTTTGATTTGGTAGCGTCAAAATAGGAGTCCTTTCCTTGGTTCCTTCCATGAAACCCCACGCATGCAGGACTTCCTTCTCGAGCCCTCTCCTTTCCATCCAAGCACACCCATGCATGCAGACCTCCCATGCTCCTCCTGGTTCCCACGCAAAGAGGTATCCATGTACAGCTTGCACACACGTACGCGTCATGCACACTGTGTTCACGCTGCACACCCAATAGACCGTATGCACGCACATCCACATGCGCGGGAAGGATCGCTGCCTCCGCTGCGTGATGTGTCGCCGCCGCTGTGTCTTGGTGCACGTCACTGATTCCTCGTTCTCCTGTTGCACCGTCACGGCAGCTGGAAATAGCGCCGTTGGCGGCTTTTGAAGCGTCGCTGCGGCTGTTGGAGGTGGCACGACCGCTGCCTCCTGATGCAACGTCGCGACTATGGGGAGCAGCACCACCACTGCCTCTTGTTGCGCCTTCTTCTCTTCCTGATCCGCAATCATCTTCTCTAAAGTAGCATGCATGTCGAGGAAGATGGCCGCAATCTTCTTGTCGTTGTCGTTGATACTCATGGCCATCTTGATGGCGTTAGCCTTTATCATAGCCAACGACTCGACGACAGGTCTGATGGTCTGACCTGTCGCCATAACCATGGTAGCAGAAGTCGTGGGAAGAGATCGACTGCTCTGATACCAAGTTGTTATGATTCTCAGATCATAGGGGTAAACATCACCGGGAGGATAGCCGGGTGACGTCGGCTGCTAGGGGAGAGGGAAGACTATAGATTAGGGAGGCGAAGGGGATTGAGACTTAGACTATTGTATTCTCATTGCTTGCCTGATAATAGATACATAGTGTCCCTTTTATTGGGATGACTTACTTGGCCCCTAAGTAATAATCTTATCTCTAACTCAATCTCTAACAGATTGTGATCGACTCAACTCTAATTAAATATACATGTGCTACGTTATGACCCCTGAAGTGCCGGCTGGGCCCAGGACCTGCGCCTATGACAGCGGTGATCGCACGGTGACCTCTTCAAGAAGCTTGTGAAGAGGCCCGGTGCCAAGATTATGATTGGCTTGGTGTTCGCCATCTCCGAAGCGGAGGAAAAACTACCCATAGTGATCGAGGGAAGGTTTAATTCGTGGAACCGGCTTGAGTTGTCAAGCTTCCTCAATGTGGACTAGTGAAGACCGGTAAGACTTCGATACCACGGGAAAAACATCATTGTCTCATTGTGGTTATTTCTAGTCTTTATCATTTCCGTATTTACATTTCTAACTTATTTCTTGTATTGAATTGTTTAGCTAGAATTGTATCTTGTTTAGACTAAGTTATTAATTGGCTTAAATTGTTAAATTGTTAAAAAGTTTAAAATCTCCTATTCACCCCCCTCTAGTTGGTTATCCTTGATCCTATAGTAGCACACTGCACCATAGCAGAATGCCAAACTGGCCTTTACACTACATGTTTTATTTGTATTTTCTGAAGCTTTTGCATTGGTCTTGACTCTTCATATGTCGGGCGTGTCTGTTATTCATTGGTACTAGTAACTCTTGTTGGTCTCCACAGGTTACTGCATACGCAGATGGCCAAGTGAAGGCAGTGGTGGAGCCAGGAATTTTCAAAGGGTGGGCGAGCCGTAAGTTAAGTATGTAATTATGGTCTATTGAGAACCGTAAGCATCAGATAATCGGATACACAATTACACATCATGCAAATCCACAATAGTTTTAAAATAAAAGAATGGATACGATACATCACACATGTAAAGGTTCATATATGAAAATAAGAACGAGATACGATGACAAACAACTCACTAGATACTACCAAAGTTGCAACGAGTCAACAACAAAAGTCCAAATGTCCAATCACACAACCAAAAGAGAGTAAGAGACTCTACAAGATTAAAAAAAATGAATTAGTAAATCATAAAACTTTGACTTGAAAATATATTCACATCGGAAAGAATGAAACATACCGATAATGTGCTAATTAGGCCTAGGCCTACGAGGCAAATGTCCTTTCCTTTTCTTCATGGCTTGAAACCGTCGGACAATAACATCATCATCAAGTTGTTTAAATATGTTCCGCTCGGTGTAGCATATCATCAAGTCATTGAACCAATCATTATTGATCTTGTTGCGCAATTTAGACTTGATAATCTTCATTGCCGAAAAAGTCCTTTCAACCGATGCCGTTGACACCGGCAATAACAAAGCCAACTCAATGAGTTTGTAGACCAATGGAAAAACCAAATATTTCTCGGTTTCAACCATCTTTGTAGCCAAACTTTCGAGATCTTGACAAGTAGAAAAGGAAACATGCCTTCTCACATGATGAATGTAAGTCTTAAGTTGGTAACTTATGATTGCACGATCACCACTAGAAAAATCCACATGATAAATTGTAGTTAGGCGAGCAAGCTTGTCAACATCAAACTTAGAGAAAGAATTCTTTGGATCAAGGCATGAGAAGCACACTAATATCTCTGTAGATGCTTCACTAAAGCGATGATTCATCTCAGTACATATCTTGTCAAGGGCAACATAGAAAATCTCAACTCGGTAATAATGAAGATTAGTATAAGTCTTCTCATCACGCCTCGAACGACCCCTAACTGGTATTTGTTCATCCATATTTGGCACCGGAATTATCGTTATGTGCCAACCAATAAGCAACAAACTTAGCAATAAATTAAGCCCCAATTATATACTAATACTCAGTGGCCTACTAGAACATTCATGCATTTATAATTTATTTATTCCTCTGGTCCTCTGGCCGAAACCCCAGAGCACCCACCCAGTGGCTATTTGTTGTTCTTCTTTCCTATTGCTTATAAGCTTATTTGCTTTCTCCAGGTTCCTCATTCACCATTCTCTCTCTCTCTCTGTCTCTCATGCGACTGCGGTGGCGGCCAGGCCCCTACTGCAAGGCAGGCTGCTGTGATGCCGCCACCGGCGGCCTCGAGTCCTCATGCTACCGCCACCAGCGCCCGGCCCGCTCCCTCTCGGACGCGGGTCTCGGCTCACTCCTGCGTCTCACTGGAGCTGTCGACCATCGCCCCGCCGCTGCCTGTCACCGCCGCCGGAATCATTGATTTGGATGGGGATTTGGGGATGGGGATTGGGGAGGCTACTGGAGTTGGAGAGGTTTCTGGTCTGCGCCTGCTGTGCTGAGCGTCTGAGCGATGAAGCGCCCGTCCGAGCGAGGACCAATCCCCACGGCCCATGTACATTGACGCGGCGGCCCGAAGCCTGGGCAACTGCCCAGGCTGGAGGGCCCTTGCATCCGCCCCTGAGTGAAGGTCTATGAGTTCTTGGATTCGTTGGAATTAGACAAGTGGCAGCTTCAGGTTTATCTAATTTTTGTTCACATTTGTCAATGTTCTCAATCATTTTATTTTAGTTCCTTTCTACAGCAACAGAATGTCTTGCTAATGTAAACTAGCAAATACATGTTCCATGATTCTACAGTTCACAAATGGACTACTTGGCTGGTTTCTACAAGTCATCCTCATTAGAGTTCTACTGTACTCACTGGGACGTGGTGAAGCACCGTTGCTGGACATTGTAGCATATGCTGGGTACGGATTTGCTGGTACATCACTTGCGATGTTGGTCCGCATCTTCTGGAGCTTCTTGTACTATTTCGTACTGCCATGGTTCTGCATCTTCATAGGGGTGTTCCTGGTTAAAACCATGAAGAGGGTTCTTCTAGGGCGCGCCGCGGAGTTATGAAAGACATCCTAGCCGGAATCACTACTTTCTTCTTTTCCTTGCAATTGTGCAGTTCCTCATACTGTTCTGGCTAGGCAACATCACCGCCTGATGTTTGAGTCTTGTTCTAGAAACCAAAGTTTTTTCTTCTTGTTATGGCGGAGACCAAAGTTTAGCATAATAGATTTGAGGTTACATCGTGGTGATGAACTTTGTAGCAGCTTTCACTTTCGTTCACTCCTGCCAAAGCGACAGATTTCTGGATGAAATGTTAAGCATATGGATTTGGACCCACCTTGTTATGACTCATTTATCATTTCAATACTTGTACGTAATATCATTTAATTATCATTTGAATACTTACACGATATGAATGCGATATCTTCAGCTTCATCTATCACAGCGTGAACAGTACAAAATTTGCTTATACACAGTTGTAATCCATCATGAAGTGTAAATGCAATATAACATGGCCTTGTGTATACATACAACGTATATACATTCACACATGATTTAAACAAATTTAGGGGAAAAATTCTATAATTTGTGTACAAATATACAGGAGAAAGACACAAATACAATTGAATTATTACAACCAGGGGTAACATGGTCTATTTGATTCTAATCCCTCCTCATATGGTTTTTGGAGCCAATCTACCAGCCAAACGCTTTCAACAGACAGCTCTAGATTCTTAGAGAAGTGGATTCTCAGAGAATCTGAAGCAAATCTGAAAAATGAGAATCTGAAACTCTACCAAATAGGACCTTATTTATGGATTACAATGAAATGAGACCGCTTCTCATTGAATCTTAGAAAAAGAATGCACAATAGCTCAACTTCCTGCTGATTCTGTGATTCAGTTGTCATCAAGTAAAAAAAAAGTACTCCGTTGTCATCAAGTAGGCTGTAAAGAAAGTAGCAGACCGGCTCAAGTCAACTCAATCCAACATGTTGCTGTTGCTTTGTAGGCTGTACGTAGCTTCAGTATTGTTTTGCTTTCTTTATACAGTACATTTGTTGATAGATATAAGCAGTGACAACACAAAACCATAGGAAGCTAGGAGATGACTTTTGGGAAAACGATGCGATCAAGCTAGCACGCATGCATCTTGATCCTGGTCTGCCGAAATAGGCCCTCTTTGTTTAGGCTTTTTCTTTGATTTAAAAGCAAAAAAATCTAAACCTAAATAAAAAGGGTGCTTTTTTGTCTGGCTTAAAATAAGTTAAGCCAATTTAAGCCTAAAAGCCATAAGCCAGGGAAGAGGTGCTTTTTTTGACTTTTGTGGAACAGAATATCTATTTGCCACCAAACATCATTAAAATTACCCTTAAATTGCCATTGGTATATAAGGAAAAATCGTTCCGTTTTTTTCACCGATTCCTTCCAACCGAGGCCTGCTCCCTTCCACCGATTCCTTCCCAACCTGCGCTCCTGCTCTCGATCTCTAAGTCCAAACCAACCGGCCGCCTCCACCGCCTCATGCCTCCGCCTCCCGCCTCCCCCTCTCGAACGGCGCCGCCCCCCGCGTCCCCCTCCCGAACGACGCCGCCTCCTGCTCGCCTCCCCCTCCCCCTCTCGAACGGCGCTGCCTCCCGCGTCCCCCTCTCGACGGCGCCGCCTCCCGCGTCCCCCTCCCGAACGCCGCCGCCTCCCACCACCCCCCCCAACGGCGTCGCCGCCTCCCAACTCATCCTCCCGACGCCGCCTTCTCATCTGCCACGGACGCCGCCTGTCCTCTTAGATTGGTACGCTTGATTTCCTGATTCCTTGCGGTTTTTTGATTTTTGATTGGAGTTGGTAGTTCTGGATTTGGTACGAATGCGAGGAGTAATGTATGATTCCTATGCTTCATGACTGAGTCAGCAAGAAGGTTAGATGTCTTGCTAGATATTATGCAGAACTATAATCTGCAGATAGCATGCTACAGTTTTTTATGTTGATAGAAGAATCTCCATGCAGAGAACCGCACACCACACCTTTAATCTCCATGCAAAGAACCGCACACCACACCTTTAATTCCCACACCTTTTATGTTGATAGCATGCTACAGTTTTTTATGTTGATAGATGTCTTGCTAGATATTATGCAGAACTATAATCTGCATGTAAGATAAGTAGCATAGCAGGTTGTAAGCTTCTGTGCATAGTTAGATTCATTGTTGCTAACATGGATTGTAGCGTGAGTGGGAAAATAGCTAACCTTCCTTCCCCTGATGCTATGGAGGCTTTTTCAAGTTGGACTTCCAAACTGTGCAGTTCTTCAATAGAACATTCTTCCAACTTTTCACCCAAAGTTTCCTGCATCTCAACATAATTCGATGGAGAAGGGCCCAGGTAGCTAGCTTCTAAGAACCTGGTATCCTGAATGCTCAACGACAGGATTCTGTTCTTTACTTGCTACCTACTTTCAGTCTCTCTGAGCCTCTCAGAGAGAGAGAGAGAGATATATATATATATATATATATATATATATATATATATATATATATATATATATATATATATATATATATATATATATATATATATGATTACCTTTTTGTAGCCTTCAAGAGCTTCAAGTTTCTTTGCCAACTGCACACAAACTGTCATCAAATTCCACTATCACGTTTGTGGCCCAGCACATGCTTGTCCCACTGGAGTGAATCCTTAAGCTTCACCAGAATTTGCTCCTTATTTCAAGAGTGGTTCTTAATTTCTCATTCTATTATCACATAATAGCCTATCTTAGTAATGTTGGCACGTGGAAAACGTGGAAATGCTTCTCAGTTTTCAATCCATAATTCCATATGCACTTACAAATTCTAAATCATCATCTACATTGTATAGATGGAACTAATACCTATCAGCAAGGCAAACTGGGATGCATTTGGCAACAGGGCATTTTGTCAGATCTGTGCTGAGGAAGTTGGTGCTGGGAACAGGCCATTGGGATGTTTGAATACCAGGGGTTACAACAACCTTCAATAGAAGTTTTTTGAAAGGACAGGGAAAAAGCACGACAAAAAACAACTAAAAAATAAGTGGGAAACATTGAAGAAAGAATACAACTTGTGGAACGATTTGAAGCAACAAACCGGGCTTGGTTGGGATCATCAAAAAGGAACTATATCTGCATCCGATGCTTGGTGGAAGGAGCACAAGGTAGTTATTGCAGAAACGTATATTAATTAATGTGTATGATCTCATATTTAAATTTTAGCTAACTTCAGTTTTTTTTTTAATTATTTTCAGCAATATCCTAAACATTTTCGTGATGGACCACCTGAGAACCTAGATGATATGGACCGTATGTTTGACAAGGCTCATGTTACGGGTAACACTTGACCATCCCGTGAGCCTACACAAGAAGACCAAACCGTTATGGATATAGATTGTGCGGAGGACGGCGAGGAAGACGCCGCCGATGGGGAGAACATTGAGGTCGATGCGCTTGCAAGCCGAAGGTCGTTATGGCGTGGGGCAAATAATATTAATCCTAGCCCAAAGAAGAACAAGAAAAATCCCATCGCTAGGATTTCAAGCGCATAGTGGACATTATGGCAAAAGGTCTGTTGAGTGGTCCATCCATAGCGGATGTTATGGATGTAGCTATTCAAGCTGGGGTAGTACCAGGAAGTGATGAACACTTCATTGCGACAAGGCTCTTTACTAAACTAGAAAATCGGGAAGTGTTTGTCACCATGAAGACCGATGAAGTAAAGATGAACTGGCTCAAGAGGATGTTTGATCTCAAGATGAAGAAAGATTAGATCTTTTTTTTCGTTATTTTTTAATTTGAAAACTATTCAGTGATAATCATGTAAGGGGTTGAAACTATTTAGTTATGTCGTACTCGTATTATTGTTACCTTATAATGTGTTCTCAGTTAAACCATAATGGGATTGAAACTATTCAGTTATTGTCGTACTCATCTTATTGTTACCTTCTAATGTGTTCTCAATTAAATTATGTCTTGATGTCATGTTCTATGTTACTAATTATTCTTATTATTTGTAGATGAGTTCATCAAGTGACATTGATGGTTCAACCACTGATAGTGACATTGATGGTTCAGCCATCGAGAGCGATTTAAGCAAATATGATATCGAAAAAACAAAAAAGAGGAAGTTACCATTTCAGGATTTTGTTGCAGCAGCTGGTTATGTAGGTATGCACTACTACGACACTTATCTAAACAAAAAGGAGAGGAGACAACCACTCCAAACTGGTTATGAATGGGTTGTTGAGCAACTAGGCGATGAGAGAGATTGTTACTCGATGTTCCGAATGAGTAGGGTTGTTTTTGATAGTTTGCATGAAACTTTGGTTGCAAATTACGGCTTGAAATCAACTAGGATTATGACTTCCGTAGAATCTTTGGCTCTGTTCTTGTGGACAGTTGGTTGCCCTCAGTCAGTTACTCAAGTTCAAAACCGCTTCAAAAGGTCAACGGAAACAATCAATAGAAAGTTTGGTGAAGTCTTGGAATGTGTCTATCTTTTATCCGAAGATAATATTAGACCAACGGATCCGAATTCTAACAATGCATCCGAGACTTCTAGATAACGCTTCACGCAAGCATTTTAACAATTGCATAGGTGCAATTGATGGCACACATGTGCTGTTGTTGTTCAATGGATGAGCAGGTTGCCCACACCGGTCGTCATGGATATACGTCTCAAAAGCGTGATGGCGGTGTGTGACTTTGACATGAGGTTTACTTTTGTTGTCGCGGATGGCGGGTTCATTGCAGATGACACAAGGATTTTCAATAACACTTTGGACAAGTATTCGAACCGGTTTCCACATCCTCCTGAAGGTAATTAGCTTCTTTAATCATATAAATATTTATTATGATAACATTCCAAATTTGTATTGTCAACATTTATAAGTTTCATGTATATAGGGAGATATTATCTTGTTGATGCGGGTTATCCCAATCGAAAGGTCTATCTAGCTCCTTACAAAGGACAAAAGTACCATCTACCAGAATTTCGTCATGGTCGACAACCAAGTGGGAAATACGAGGTGTTCAATCATG
This sequence comes from Phyllostachys edulis, assembly GCA_036346405.1. Lineage (NCBI taxonomy): Eukaryota > Viridiplantae > Streptophyta > Magnoliopsida > Poales > Poaceae > Phyllostachys > Phyllostachys edulis. The sequence continues at coordinate 7,633,222 of CM070548.1, forward strand.
CTCACTCGTCTCTTCGCAATGTGATTGAGCGTTCCTTTGGCGTATTGAAGATGAAATGGAGAATCTTGTTGGCGTTGCCAAGTTACAAAATGAAGATTCAAACGAAAATTATAATTGCATGTATGGCGCTACACAACTTCATTAGAGATAGTGCTTTACGTGATGAGCTTTTTGAGAGATGTGATCTTGACAAAGATTATGATCCAAACGATACACAAACTAGATCATTTGGAGGGCACAATGTCAATGGATCAGCAATCGATGATGGAGATATGCGTGTCTTTCGCGATAGCATTGCTACTTCTTTAATGGCCGCAAGAGGGTAAATAGATTACATTAGTATGATATATACATGTTGCGGTGACAAGATAATTGCATCATATATGAATAAATATTATTTTGTTACTGTGTTATTTTGTTTGGTTAACTGATATTGGCATTTATATATTAATTTCTTTTGTTGCGCAATGTCCAAAATAAATACTTGCATGCACTACGAACGATATCCATTTTGTTTCATATGTACAAATGTATGTATCGTCATATTTTCAGGTCCTATAAAAAAATCAGTTTAAATACATGCTTAACAAGGTCCTTTAAACACTTAAGGGTATTTCAGACCTTTCATCCTTCACACACAACTTAATAAGCCAACATCCTACAAAAAGCCTGACTACCAAACAACAAAGTTTGGCTTAAAAGCTTATAGGCTTATAAGCTGATTAAGCCAAAAAGCTGGCTTTAAGCTATAAACCAAAAAGCCTAAGTCTAAACAAAGAGGGCCATAAATGAAGGGATGCCGGATGCTGAGACACGAGTATGTAGGAGCAGCAACGAGCCAGGCAAGACCATACGTTAATCATCACCAATGGCGTCTTCTGTGATAATCAGGTAAACCAGCTAGGCAAGGCCATTGCCATCTACTCCATCTAAGTTGGGGCACACATCTGTTGTTGCCATTCCATTACCTTGGTGCAGAGGTTGATCGGCAGAGTTGCATTGCATGCTGTACGAGTTAGCAAATCAGTTGAGATGAAAGAGATTGCCGGTAGATAGAGAGTCTATCTATGCACGGTTGCCTGATTTTTTTTCTTAAAAATCAGTCACTTTTTTTCTGGACATCTTGTGGCCTAGATTCTCGTCTCATATGTATAAAATCCCACCCAATTCAAACCATAACCCACCCCCACCAATCCCACCCTTACCCCAGCGGTCGCTGCCCCTAATTCCCACCCCCGCGCCACCTCACCGGCGTCACTACCGCTGCCCTCCTCAACCTCTGCCGCCACCGCATTCTTCCTCTTCTCCAGTGGCCACCTCATGTCGATCTTGTCACTGACCCACCCGTCGTCATTGCCCACCACCCTCCTCTGTTCCGCGGCCGAGGCGGCGCCACCACCGCTTCCGTCGATCTGTCGCCGCCCCCTCTTCCCTTTAAACTCTAGCGCCAGTGAACCCTAACCCTAACTTGTCGATGCTGGTGAAGAGGACGCCGCCGCCGGCCAGAGAAGAAGGCGATGACCCTCCTGAGCACGAATCTCCATACCGATCCAAAGGTTAGAAAAGTGACTGATTTTTAAGAAAATTTCAGTTGCCTGAGATTTAACAAATCCTCTAGATTAACTGGTTAACTGTGAATTTTTGTGATGTGGAGCGACAAGGAGCAGAGCCTCCCGACTGTCGACACCGGCCAAGCGTGCGCCCTCTTGAGCTCTAGTCACTGCTATCTCAATGCCAGGTGAATACTCCACCGTATATATACTAGAGTTTTGATTACCGGCCGATTTTCGGCAATTTCGGCTCTATCGGGTACCTCGGTAAAAGTCCAAACCGGTCAAAACCGGAGGAGGGGAGAATCGTGTTTGCTTGAATTTTATCTTTTTTATTTTAACTTCAAAAAATTCAAATTTTGATTAAAAAAAATTCGGCCGAATTTGACTGAAATTTTCCGATTTTCGGCTATTTCGGTTGTACCGATGACCCCGGTAAAAAATTAAAACCGGTAATCAAAACTCTGGTATATACCATGTTAGTACGTAGGAGAAGCTTACATGATTCCATCGGTGTGCGTGCGATCGATCGCTGACAAATGAATTGGTGTGGTGAAATCTTCAGAATGTGGGTGGACTTCGACAAGGGGCATGCTGCCGGTGCTCGCAACGTTCCCTACTACCTCTCCATCACTCCCAACGGTCAGCTTATTGTTTCTTCGCCTTGATCTAAAGGGAAGGAAATTTGTGATTTCCCTTTCTTAATTTTATCCCTGGTGATTTTACCTGTTGTTTTTATCTCAAGGGAAGGAGAAGAATCCACACTTCGTTTTTTTAGGGAGCGCGCAAAAGCTTTGCACGCGTTGTATTAAGAAGGAAAAATCCGAATAGAACTCACTAGGCTAAGTAAGTGACCAAAACCGAAAAAAAAAGGAGGGGGGGCTGGAAAACGAAGAACAGACCAGAGAAAATTTATCTGGACTGAGGGGAGCACCCTGACGACGCAGCTTCAAAACTGCTGAAAACGAAGAAAACTAAGGGCTAAATCTCAGGAACGAAGACGGCAACTGCTCCGCACCTGCTTGGCGCCAATTCCTCCACTCGTCAATCAGTTTCCTTGTTAAACTTTGGATGTCTTGTCTCATGTCTTCAAAACCCTAGCGTGGGTGCGGAAACAAATTTATAGACATCGTAGAGCGTGGTTTCGGAGCGGAGATGACATATGTATGGGAAAATGCTGGGTAAACTGGAGTGTGGTCTGTCGACCCAAAAAATCTGGTGGTCTCAGAGTACTTTAGCTCACCTTCTTCAGTCGAGCACTACGTCTTCTCTGGTTGTGGTGTTAATGGAAGGAACCGAGAAACAATGGAATGGGCAACAACTACCCATTGACGAGGTGGACTGCGCCTTGTTTTGAGCATCCACAAAAATACTATTGGGAAATTGCACCAAGGCAAACTTCTAGAAAGATACCTGGTTGGATTCCATGCTGTTGAGGGAGTTAGCTCCAAACCTCTATCACATCGCAGCCAGGAAAAACAAGACGGTATGGATAGCCGACCTAAGAAGAAAGATCATAGAACATCATTTAGGGGACTTTGTGAGGCTGTTTAGTAGGCTTCACCAGATCATTCTCGCACCAGAGACGCCTCACGACATAGTCGGGAAATGGACAACCACCAGGGCTTACACAGCGAAGTCAGCATATGAGGTCCAATTCCTGGGTTTGGTTGAAAGACCGCATGGGCGGCTTAAAAATGCAAAATCTTCGCTTGGCCTCTCATCCAACACCGGTTACAAACAGCAACACCCTAACAGCCCTCCACATGCCAAACGACCACTGGTGTCCGCTTTGCATAAACAACCCGGAAACAACACTTCACATGTTTGTTGAATGCGTCTACACCAAAAATTTCTGGAACTTGGTAGCAACCTGGGCACATCACAACGTTCTAGCCTCAGCACAGTGGTCCACATAGGATAACATCCTTGACTGGTGGACTGAGAGATCCCACTTGGAGGAGACCAACAACAAAGGGGCAAGCCTCCCACATCATCTTGACTCTCGGGCAAATCTGGAAGGAGGGGAATGGAATGATTTTCCAACACAAGAGAAATGAGGCACCGGGACGATGGCAATCATCAAAAAAGAGGCCGGGCGTGGATAACAAGCGGAGCGGCTAAGCTTGCTGCCTACCTACTGGAGGGGGGCGCCGAAAACACAATTGATCACAAATGGAAAGCCTGAGTGTAAACTTGAGCTTAATGATAAGGTCTTTTCGGAGGCTCAAGGCCGAGCAACTAAAGGGAAAGGAACAGCAATAGATCTGGATCATATCAATTTTCATCAGTGTAAGTTCGGTTGGCCAGAATTGAGAATGATATGACTATATCCTTTTGTACCTCTGGATGGAGATTTTGGCCTCATGATCTACAGCCTTAGCACCCAGGTGAACCCTCTTAACTGGGTAGAAGCGCAGGTTGAGAAACATTCAAGAAGTCGAATAGAGACTGGTGAAGGCAAGAAGCCAGTGCAAGCAAAGGAGCACAGCAACAAATGTAGAAATTGAAGTACTGGAGTCTATGATGCCACAAACCCAAATAAGAACTTCAATGGGTTCTGCAGCATATGCACCTGAGAAAGATGCAATGATCTGGAAAACAAAATCATTTCCTGCTGACAAGGAATATATGTGTAGAGTGGAATGCAGTCCTCCAAGCATAACCTCAGAACAAGCAACAACTGAAAAGAAGGCTCCAATACGCGTAAAATTTGATCCATATTTCACGCTGTCCGGTATGCAGGGTCGCTATCTGAACATCATAGAAGAGAGTAAATACTAGGCCCTCCCTAGAGCTAGATTCATCACACTGGATGGTGAGGACCTCCTGGAGCGAAAGAACAGAGTTTTGGCTCATGGATGTGTCACAGATGAGGACCTCCTGGAACGCAAGAACTCGGAAGGGAAGTGTGCACACTTCGTACGTGACATGTGCAAATCAAACAAAGATTGGCATGCCAAATCCGGTGGATTCCATGAAATTTCCCTCCTTGACCCAACGAGCTCCATCGCCACAGCTCACGCGGTGTACTTCAATTTCAAGAAGGCTGTCGTAAGAATGGAGTCTCGGGGCATTCACACTGCCTATCCCTTCATGGATCAGGGATTGAAACAGTGGATTTTCGGTGAGGTCAGGGCCAGGTTGCACACTTACCTCAGTCGGAGGGACAGTCGGAGGGCCAAAGAACTCCGAGACACACATCATCAAACAAGAACTCCGGGAGTGGAAACAGAGGGGCGGCGGAGCGGCGGCCATTTCCTAAGTGATGCCATTACTTCTGCTCTCGTCTTCCTCTTTTGCTAGTCTTTTGTCGGTCTTTTTCTCCTGTATAGTTTCCGGGGCATGCAATTCTGCTGCCTTACTTCTTCTGTTGTTTGTTTCTCCGGCCATATTGGGCCGGCTCTGACTGCATATTTCACCCCCCTACTTCAATGCAATGGTGGCAGTTCCCCTCCATTTCCTCCACACAAAAAAAACTAGCGTCTCTGTTTCCAAACTGTCCAAATGGAGAGAACCTACTAAAGCAGGATCTGGGTTATTCAGAATATTTCGAACTCATTGTAGGTTTTATATTGTTACCGAATGTTGTGGAAGATTCCCGCTTGCAGTAGACGATGTGTTGAGTTTTCCCTCAACCTTCCGATTGGCCCTGTCTGACCCCTTATTCGTGGTGGGGTAGGAACAGGTGAATTAACTTATGCACGTCTATTAGCTCGGTTGACTTCGATGGTTGGTGCTTGAGCGTCCATACCATTTCCACCAACAAGTAGTGGCGAGTTAACCTGTGGAGTATTGTGCATAGCATCCAGACTGGTATCTCCGATTGCGTTAACTTCGTAGCACCAATAATGATCTTATGATGAGCTCCCATCGTAGCTAAAGGAGAGCCTTCTAGAGCTTCGGCAAGGAGCCTCCACGACGAGGAGCGGTTAGAGATTACCTCCTCTAGTGGGCTTTGTGGTGGACTCAATCTAATCCGGCGGATTGCCGATCGTATACTGAGTTTTATCATGCCCACTTAGCCTATAATCGATGATAATTTCATTGATACCCTTACCAGATGTCGGTTGGTCCCGGAATATGTAGGAGCCGTTGGCGAATACTGGTCGCCCATGACAATATTGAGAGTACATGGACTCTCTGATTACGGCGCTAGGCTTCCGTTATCGCTTTTGCCGATCGGATCGACCAGGCTTGTAGAGGCATTCGGACGTTCCTACCTTGTCGAAACGAGCGGTTCCTCTGGGAGCGCCAGTGATGGTGGTGGTGAATCCTCATCCATTCGGTCGATTTCGCTAATCTCTGTGAATGGCGAGCCAGTGGAGGAGGATGATGATGACATCCTGTTTTCTTCCATGGCACGAATGCATGCGTCCATGTCAAGGTTGGAGAAGTCCACCAGGTCGAACCAGTTTTCCTCATCCCAAGCCCCTGCCATGTTCGCATGAGCGATAATGGGGAGAATGAAGCAGATGAGAAATTCTTGAGCGAAGTAATCTGAAGAACTCAACGCCTTGATCCCCACGGACGGCGCCAGCTATCGACGATCGAGTCGCCGATCTTACAAAAAGAATAGAGAAAAATGACAAAGAGTTTTTAGGAGAGAATATGACTGCTCTTTATTGCTATGAACTGGCTGTTACAGGGGGTGCCCTTGACATGACAATGGACTAACTCTAAGTACACAGAGTGTATTACTTAATATGCTCTTGAATCAGACTTGAAATATGAATCTAATACTGATTATGATGCTTCAATCCGATGGAATGCGATTGTGATCCTCCTTTTTGTCGTTCACAGTCTCCTTTAAGTAGTCGACGAAGGGATGACAGTTACTTCTTGAAGAAACGCCTATTGGAAGTGTCGCGACTGGTCGGAGCGAGGCGGTAGTTGGTGAAATATCAACCGTCCGGCGGTTGATGTCGGGGAATAGCGTAACCATATGATGTTTATTGTCAGTGACTTAGAGCCATGAAACGTCGTGTGGTTTGGAGTGATTAGGCACATATTCCATTCATCACACGGAAGGTATATACTTGGGATCGAGTCCAAGTGTCAGTTCATTGTTTCTACGAGCAGTTACCTGGTCGGATAGTTGGTACAGAACCTCTCCGACCAAGGTACCCACGATATAACCTCTGGAATCCTTACGACCACGGAGGTCGTTAGCCTTAGGGGTTACGACCATAAAAACATATGGTCTTTTATTATGTATTAAAGTAATACATGGAGATTTTAATCCTCGTCACAACCCGAAAACAACACTTTACCAAAAATGTATGGAACTTGGTAGCACCTTGAGCACATCACAACGTTCTAGCCCTGGCATAGTGGTCCACACAAGATAACATTCTTTACTGGTGGACTGAGAGATCTCACTTGGAGGAGACCAACAACAGAAAGGGGCAAGCCACCCACATGATCTTGACTCTGGCAAATCTGGAAGTAGAGGAATGGAAGGATTTTTCAACACAAGAGAAACGAGGCACCCGGGACGATGGCAATCATTAAAGAAGAGGTCCGGGCGTGGATAACAAGCGGAGCGGTCAAGCTTGCTACCTACCTACCGGATGGGGGCGCCAAAATCACAATTGATCACTAATGGAAAGCCTGAGTGTAAACCTGAGCTTAATGATAAGGTCTTTTGGGAGGCTAAAGGCTGAGCAACTAAAGGGAAAGGAACAGCAATAGATCTGGATCATATCAATTTTCATCGGTGTAAGTTCAGTTGGCCAGAATTGAGAATGATAGGACTGTATCCTTTTGTACCTCTGGATGGAGATTTTGGTCTCATGATCTACAGCCTTAACTGGGTAGAAGCGCAGGTGAACCCTCTTAACTGGGTAGAAGCGCAGTTTGAGAAACATTCAAGAAGTCGAACAGACCGTGGTGAAGGCAAGAAGCCAGTCCAAGCAAAGGAGCACAGCAACAAATGTCGAAACTGAAGTACTTGAGTCTATGATGCCACAAACCCAAATAAGAACTTCAATGGGTTATGCAACATATGCACCTGAGACGAACTGACTCAGAATGTGGACTGGATAAGTGATATCCGGACGAGTAACAGCAAGGTAGACAAGACTCCCAACAAGATGACGATAGCGAGTCGAATCAGAAAGAGCCTCGCCATCAGAGGGTCGGAGGTGAACATTGAGCTCCATGGGAGTCTCAATAGTACGCTGATCAGTGAGAGATGCGCGATCAAGAAGATCCTAAATATACTTCTCTTGGGACATAAAGAAACCATCTGGAGTGGAAGTAACCTCAATCTCAAGGAAGTAACGAAAAGGACCAAGATCCGGCATAAGGAACTGCTCACTAAGACGAGCCTTGACAAAGGCAATGTACTCAGAATCATCTCCGGTAATGATCATATCATCAACATACAGAAGAAGAAGAGTCCGACCACGAGACGGAGTGTGGACAAAGAGTGCAGGATCATGATCACTAGCTGAAAAGCCAGCAGCAGTGACCACAGAGGAGAAGCGCTTAAACCAAGCACGAGGGGCTTGCTTAAGACCATAGAGAGAGCGACGAAGACGACAGACCATACCCTTAGGAACAGAATACCCAGGTGGCGAATGCATATAGACCTCCTCACGCAACTCGCCATTAAGAAAGGCATTCTTGACATCAAGCTGAGAAACAGACCAGTGACTCTGGACCTTCTCGCCAGACCTCCTTTGAGGAGATCCTAACAACAGACCTCCTTTGTTGATCCCCGACCGTCAGACCTCCCCATGTCCCACCTCCTCTCAGATGTCTAGACCTCCTCAACCTTTAGACCTCCTTGTTCTTGGGCCTAGGACCTCCTAAACCTCTCGGACCTCCTCAAAGACCTCTCTGCGGGCAAGACCTCCTTCTTGACCCGTCTGCTTTAAATTGATCGGCCCCACTTGCCGACTTGATCATTCTCATTTCCTTCGCCACGTTAGTATCTTGAGCATTTAATACATGTCATGTCACATTAAATGCATCCATATACGTATGCTTTACTCAATTTGGTCACTTAGTCGTACTCGACATCCTTCCTTGTTCTTTTCCATAGCAAAGATACGTTGTCCTTTCCTCCTACCTTTTACCAAAGTGGTAGTGACACCGCCTGCCACTCACCTATCTTTGACCCATTTCGTATTTATCCTTGATACGATGCTTCTAGCTTTCTTCACCCACTTTGGCTATAATTAGTCCAGAGAACCCTACCACATTACCTTTCTCCACGCCATCATCTTGGCTCTCGCCGCTGGCTTTCCAGTGGAAGACCTTGTTGCCCTACCCACCTCCCCTTCATCCATTGGTTCCTTCTTGTCCTCGTAAGTCCCTTGGTGATCTGCTCTACTCTTATTCTTGCTACCACATTAAGTTTGGTTGTGTCTTTCTCAGACCTCCTCTTATGGGTTCCTTTTGGATTTCTATGGCCTTTATATGAGGAGCTCCTCCTCGTCTTTACGCCGAGGAACATCCCCTTTGTCCCTTTCTCGCCATACGTGGGACCATCTCTCGACCTTCCCTGCTTACAAGGTCGACGAGGATTAAAACATCTATGTATTATTTTAATATATAATAAAAGACCATACGTTTTCATGGTCGTAACCCCTAAGACCGACGACCTCCCCGGTCGTTAGTATTCCGTGAGGTTACTTATGGGTACCTGGCCTGATGAGGCTTTGTGCCTAATCCCGACCGATAACCGCCAGAAAATTATCGAATCGGGTATTTCTTATCGTATGATGAATGGAACACGTGTTATAATGCTCCAAACCATGCGATGGTACAACCCCGAGACATCGACTATTAACCACCCTACGGTAAGCTTTTCACAAGCAACCGCAAGGAAGTTAGCACATTGCTAACTTTCTACCGCTCCGACCAACGTAACGCTTCACCAGGACGCCTTCTCCAGAGTAATCGCCACCTCTTCGAAGTTATTTAAAGGTGAAGCACAAGAGACAAGAAGGAGACAAGAAGGAGACGATAGGCGACACACAAAAACAAGGCCAAGGCAAAGATATGCACGAAGCCTAAGCGGTGGAATTAGAGCTAAATAATCACTTTAGACTCATATTCTAAGTCCGATTGTCTTGCTACATTCCTACATTCAAGGTAATTCAGGGTAGTACTTAGCCACATCTTGTAAATCCAGCTTCATATCAATAAAGAGCGACCCCATTCCATTCCGTGATATTCCACGCCATTTTCCTCGCTTATTTTCGTAAGATCGGCGATTCGATCGCCGACAAATGGCGCCGTCTGGGGGGAAGAAGGCGAAGTTTCAAGAAATTTTTTTTTTCGCCAAGAAAATCTCGCCCAAAAACTCGCAATCGCTCATGCGACTATGCCCGAGTTTGGGATGAGAAAATCGGTTCGACGGCGACTCGCCAACCTCGACATGGAAGGATGTATCCGCCATGGAAGAAAATGGCAGTCATCCTCCTCATCCTCCTCCGCCGCCGCACGTCGCCGACGCTAGCGAGGTCGATCGAATGGATGAAGATGCGCCGCCACTACCGGTGGCGCAACCAGAGAACCGCCGTTCCGACCAGATTCGAATGCCGAGGATCTTCAAGCCCGTCTTCTCGACCGCTAAACAGTGAAGAAATTTCAGCTCCATCACCCGAAAACTCTATACCATTGATGAAATCATGGTCAAAGATACTCTCTTCGACCGCAATTCCAGAGTCAACCGTCACCGTAATCGGTGTCGATGAAACCTCCACCGGTCGAGGCCATGTGGGGATGATCACACTCAAAGATACGATCGGCGGTTCGTCGGATCAGGCTGAGAAGACCTCAGGAAGTGCTCATCTCCGACCGATCTCCATCGTGGAAGATTCTGGCAGAAGCGCTGACAAGCTCTCCATTAGTTATGATGGAAGCTCATCGGAAGATCAATACTGGAAGCACGAGGTCAACGCGATCGGAGATGAAGATCAAGATGCCCTGCACGGTCCTACACTCTCTACCACGCCATCACGTGTTGTTAGAGATGATCCGCCGCAAGCACCAACTTCCGGAGGCAACGGAACTAATCGACGCCAATCGCTTAACTCCTCGCACCGCCCCACCCAGAGTGACCGACAGATCAACAAATCCGGGTCAGGGAAGGTTCGAGACAGCGTACACCTCGACCAAGATGAACCACGAGACCTTCTAGAATCGTAGACAAAACTTATGCACGTATTCAAAACATGTTAAATAATTCGATCCCGCTCTAGCAGAACGCCTAGTTTTGTACAACTCGTAGGTCGCATCCAAATTCTCCAACAGACCATGCAAATAACGGAAGCGACGAGAACAGAGGGGTTCAGAAGTCGACTAGGACTTCGTCCCCAACGCCCTCCTCGAGAGGGGACAAAGACGGTCATACCAGAGAGCGCCGATACCAAGACCTCCTCGACGATTCCACCAAGGAGTCACGAGGGAGAAGGTTATTTCAAGAGGATACTCCCCATCGGCCGAGAAGAACCACCACTAAGACCTAACGATCTCCGACATCGCTTGAACCAAGTGGTGATGCGTGGACATCATATCAATGTCCACGACCGGATCGCAGACACCGGAGTTCCAGCGCTCAATCTTAGGGATCGGTCTCCGATCGACATAATCCGCACCTTCCCGCAGAAGACGCCATGAATCAATCACGTGTTGTCGAGCCTTCTCTGCCGGGCTCCAAGTCGTGCGTTAGCCTAGCTTTCCCGATCGCCAACTTGGACAAATTCAATGGAACTCAAAACCCATTGGAATTTCTCCAAATATATACCACCGCTATCGTGGCTCTTTGGTGGCGATGAGAATGTAATGGCCAACTATTTACCCACCGTGCTCGAAGGGTCCGCCTTGGTCGTGGTTGTTAAACTTACCTGGCCGGATCCATATATACTTGGGAACAACTCGGATCTTCTCGATTGCCAACTTCGAGTGCGTCGACGATCGCATCGAAGGAGGACGATCTCCACGTAATCCGCAGGATCGATGAGACTTTACGCCAATATATCAAGAGGTTCACCAGGGTTCAGAACTCTATACCCAAGTCGCAGAGTCCTCTCGTTATTCAAAGCTTTTAAAACAGTCTAAGGAATCGGCGGTTTCTTGGAGGACATAGCAATGAACCCTCCAAGAACAATCTGTTGAGCTTTTTGATATGGCGACAAATATGCCATCGCTAGTGAAGCAATCGAGTGGAGTGAAGCCATCGATCGGAAGACAAGATTCCCCACCGGCCTCGACAAACAGAGAAAAAGAACAAGAAGTCTCTCAAGAAGAAAAAGAACCGCAGACCGACGACAAAGAAGTCCTCGCTGCCTGCATAAGATTAGGAAGGGCAAGAAGGACTATGCCGGTCAAGCAAAGCAAAAGTTCCACCAAAGGATTCTGCATTTAATAAGAAGTAGTGTCCACTTCACCAAATAGTGGCATGATCTGCGCACTGCCGTGGTCTCCGCGTAAGAAACTGGAGGATTATTATGCGGGTAAGGACCATTTCGCAATACAGAACATGGAGAAACGAGCTCCAAAAAGGACAAGGATGGCGACGAGGAGATGGAGTACCAGATCCCCAACACACACCAACATGATTTTTGGAGGATCTTCTTCATACGAGTCCAGACGCCATCTCAAGGCCATGGAGCGGAGGTCAACCTCGTCGAATCTCCAACTGTAATCAAGCACTCAAGTGGTCTGACACCGCATTTCTTCAAAGAAAGACGATCGCACCATCCCATCGACTCGACCGGTAGGTTCCCCATCGCCGCTGAACCAACTATTAATAATTGTCGGGTTAATCGGGTCTTAGTGGATGGGGTAGTTCCTTGAATATATTATTTGTAGGAGCTTTAGAAGAAATGCAGTCCCCATGTCAAAGGTGAAACACGTGAAATATGCTTTTCATGGCATAGTTCCGGTTCTACCGCTAAACCGATAGGACAAGTTTCTTACCGGTGACGTTAGGAAAACCCGACAATTTCGAACAGAGAAGATCCCGCTTGATGTAGTAAACTTGAATCCGCGCCTACAACGGAATCTCTCGGACCGAAGATTAGCAAAATTCTTGATAGCCACGCATTACGGTTATCAAAGTTTGAAAATGCCAGTACGGGCGAGTCATCACAATTCGAGGAGATCGAAAATGGCTTACATATGCGATCGAAATCCTTTGCAATCGTTGATGAACTTCCGACCGAGAGGTTAATCCGCCTCCCATGCGTGTCAAGCACTCGGCCAAAGATGACGCCCAAACCATCCGACTGCACCAAGGAGGTACTACTCGACAAAAGCGCTTCTCGGACAAATCAAGTCGTCACATGGGTCAGACAACCAGATCCAACCGCCAAGCAAGATTCTCGGTCGGGCAAGACTCGACCCTAAATAGGAAGAGTCGCCGTCTCTTCCTCCGAGCAAATCAAGACGTGTTTGCTTGGCAAGCGTCCGATATGCCCGAGTCCCCGAGGTGATCGAGCACGTGCTTGCTCTCCACCGATAAAAACCGATCAAGCGTAAACTACGACGCTTTGCACCCGATCGGAAGGAAGCAATCCAATGGAGATTGACAAGCTTCTCGAGCAGGATTTATTCGTGAAGTCGACCACCCACAAAGGGCTTGCTAATCCTGTAATGGTTAGGAAAAATAATGGGAAATGGCGAATGTGTATCGACTTTACTGAGATCTTAATAAAGCTTGTCCGAAGGATGACTTTCCTTTCCGCATTGATCAACTAGTAGACTCTACTTACGGGTGCGAAGTTACTAAGTTTTTTAGATGCGTATTCAGGGTACCACCAGATTAGTATGTGTAAAGAAGATGAGGAGAAAACTTCCTTCATCACCCTATATGGTACTTACTGTTATATTAAGATGCCATTTGGTTTCAAAAATGCTGGTGCAACTTTTCAAAGGTTGATGCAAAAAACTTTTAGTCCACAAATCGGTCGGAATCTAGAAGCTTATGTTGACGATCTGGTCGTAAAGACCACCAACGCCAAGCGACCACATTCCTCGACTTACAAGAAACTTTTAATAACTTGAGAAGACATAACCTCAAGTTAAATCCGAAAAGTGTGTGTTCGAGTTTCACTTTGAAAACCGCTCGGTTTCCTAGTTTCGCTAGAGGTATTGAAGCAAATCCAAAGCAAAATTGCGCCATCGACGGATCGCCCTCCGACCACTAAGAAGGAAGTCCAAAACTAACCGGTCAGTATGGCGGCGTTAAGTCGTTTCATAGCAAGGTTAGGGAAAAAGGATTACCTTTCTTTAAACTTCTTCGAAACATGGGAGTTTTGAGGGACTAAAGAGGCAAACGATGCCTTTGAGGAACTTAAAAGTACCTTACAAGTACCCGGTTTTAGTTTCTCCGAGACCGGAGAAACATTGCTAATTTACGTGGCAAAGAACACCACGCATAGCTTAGCGGTGTCTCGTTGTAGAAAGGATAATATCCAACGACCGGTCTATTACGTGGCGAAGTCTTACATGGACCAAAGGAAAGATACCCACAGTACAAAAGTTGCTCTATGGCCTCCTTATGTCTTCAAGGAAGCTAAGGCACTACTTTCGTGCCCACAAAGTGGTCGTACCTACCGGATATCCCCTTGGTCAAGTCCTTGGAAACAGGAATCATCGGACGAATAGCCAAATGGGCGGTCGAGCTAGGGCGCTCGATCTCCATTTCATTTCACTAACAACAATAAAGTCCTGCAATAGCGAAGTCATTGCGAATGGACAAACCTCGAACCCACCCAAGGACCCGAGTACGAACACCACGACGAGTGGACAATGTATTTCGGCGGTTCCTTGATGTTACAAGGATCGGGGGAGTGGTCTTGATATCCCTCTTCGGCGAACACATCAAGTCGCCATCCAAGAATTTTCCCGCCACCAATAATGTGGCGTAATATGAAGGTTTATCGGCAGACTCGAGCGGCTCGCTCGCCGGATTCGCAGACATTAGTGAAAGGCGATTCTCAACTAGTAGCGAATCAAGTAGGGAAAGATTATCAATGCTCTAGTACCAAGATGTCATCTTATCTGGCGGAAGTACGAAAACTCGAAAAGCACTTCTTCGGTTTCAGATCCAACATATTCCTAGAAAGGAAAACTTTCGGCGCATCCGCTTGGCACGGATGGTCTCCATGAGGTCGACCGTCACGCCTCGAGTTTTTCTCGAGCAACTCAATTCACCCTCGGTAGTTGAGCCTTCCGAGAACATACATGATTCTTTGCAAGTTGAACAAACTAATCAAGGGAACATGGATGCTCCACAGGTCGTTGACGGTTGGCGCTGTCACGATCAAGGTAGAGACTGGATGACATCGATCTACAATTATCTTCAGCATGACACAATTCCAGAAGATGATGTAGAGGCTGATCGTATAGCACGAAAAGCCAAATCATACACTCTAATCGAAAGTACCTTGTATAAACGAGGATCTCATGGAGTGTTGATGAGATGCATATCTCAAACGGATGGCATTAGATTGCTAACCGAAATCCATGAAGGTGTCTGTGGAGCACACCATTCCTACAGAACCCTTGGTCGGTAAAGCCTTCCAGCAAGGCTATTACTGGCCAACTGCCCTTCATGATGCAAAAGAGCTTGTGATGAAGTGTGTACAATGTCGGTTTATAGCCGATAAGTACACCACCAAAGACAAGCCTTACAAACAATTCTCTTTCTTGGCCTTTTGCAACTTTGGGACGGATATTCGGGACCTTTCCCAAGAGCACCGGGGCTTCAATTCCTTTTCGCCATGATTGACACGCTTACAAAATGGATTGAAGCCGAGCGACCGTTAAAATAACAACCGAGGCCGCTAAGAGATTTCTCCCAAAAATGTGATCACGCGATTTGGTGTACCCAACAGATCATCACGCATAATGGTTCCCGCCTCCGGCCAAAGATCAATTCCAGAATTTCGCGATGAACTTGGTGTCAAAGTTCATTTTGCTTCATTGCACATCCGCAGAGCAACGGAGCGATTGAGCGGCTAATGGTATCCTTATGCGGGATCAAACGCCGAGTATTCACCGCTTAATCAAACGGTTAGGCGCTTGGGTTAAGAACTTCCCTACGTGTTATGGGCGTTCGAACCCACGACCCGACCGTGCGACCGGTGAAACTCCATTCTTTTTGGTTTATGGTGCCAAGCTATGCTTCCTCCGTAACTCAAAATTGGCTCGCTTTCGAACTAATCGCTTTGACGAAAATGATCGAATGAACGACGACTTCGACGACGCCGATTTCCTTGAAGAACGATTTAAACCAAGCCCTTGTACGATCGGCGGCCTACCAACAAGCCATGCGAAGGTACCATAGTCGTAGGTGCGACCGCACCTTGTCAGGTGATCCGGTTCTCGAAAAATTCAGAGCCAAACAAATCGCAATAAACTTTCTCCTAAATGGGAAGGTCCTTACACTGTGGTCGAAGTAACCCGACCAGGTTCCGTACGACTGGCTATGTCTGATGGGCAAATTTTGTCAAATTCTTGGAACATCGATCAATTGCGTAAGTTCTATGTTTAATTTTTATTCTTTCAATTTCAATTTCATTAAATTCATTAATTAATTAAGAAGTGCAACCTTGCTTATATATATACACCTACATTCTGGTCGTTTATTATTGTTAGTCTGGTCGGAGAAGACATTTTTCTCTCCGATATCCTTTATAAGGATCTCTGATACTCTATGGTCCTAGTCGTGAGCATTTTTCTTCAAATGATTCCCACGCGCGACTACACTCTTTTCTCAAAGAAAATGAGTAATCAGAGCGCCACACAACTAACTATGTCTATTCTGAAGATTATGCTTCATTATTTTAAGATTCTGGTCTATTCTTGTCAGCTCTTCGGTCGACACGGAAAGCCTCCTAGTCGAAGTCTCTCCTTTTTATGCACGTGGTCACCTTGCTCGAAGGAGCTTCCTAGCGACGGTTCTTTTCTTCGATCCTCGCTACCATCGGATCTGTAATTTGAACACGTTTCAAGAAATGTGTCGATGCCTTCGTGTCTTAGCATTAGTTCCACCAGATTATGGGACAATAGATATAAACAAAGTTCACTTATAATTTGTTGCATACATATTTGCATTTCTTCTTATGTCAAGTTTGACAAAGTCTTTTTCCGACCATATATAGTGTTTTTGATTGGTATTTCCATTATGACAAACAAAGATCTATAACTAGTCGAAATCATACCGGGTCCTCGACCACATTTGATTTCCTAATCTTTAACGATCGCTTTTGTCTTACATGTCCAAACATACCTTCAAAAACTCACATACATGGCTATGACCTCTTTTTATTCTCTTTCTTGGCTCACCGCTTGTACAAAGAACATTCTTCTACTATAAAGCGTTGGGGCTAGGAAATATACGAGAATTTTTAAAAAAGTCAAACAGATAAACAAAAGCTTTGTCAATGACATAAAAGGTAAGTTTTCATAGATATTCAAATATTTTTACACTTGCAGAACCTACTCTAAGAAATATTCCCACCTAACTCATTGCTTGTCGGAGATTCGACCTCCATCTCCTCTACAACTATATCTCCGAAGTGGCCCGAGTTCTTCCATGAACTTGGTCGCCTCCTCAGTGGTAGTTGAAGTCATCTTTAACACTTGGAGATCTATGGAGGGTCGGAAGCTTTCGCTTTGCCAAAGCAAAACTAACTCCACTTGCAACGCCTGCTTTTAGGGCCCGGCATAATTCGTCCGAGTAGTTTTGAGCGTAACTTTAAGGTCCTCTAGAAGTTGACCCAAATAGTTCATTTTCTCTATTGGATCTCCTAAGGAAGGCAGGCTTGATCCTGATCCCATATCAAAGATCATCTTGTTCAAAGCATGAATCTTTTCATCAATATTTTGAGCAAGAGCCGCCTTTATCCTGCTCAAATTTCGAGTTTTTTTACTCTCAAGATTTGCGCTTTGCTCTGCAAAAACAAATCAGTTAATGAACACAAGCATAAGTGAAGGAAAAATCAAGCTTACGACATATTACCTTCATTTGTTTTGCTAAGTGTTTCATATTTGGTCGTTGCTTCAGCGATCAACCGGTCTTTAGCTGAACTTGCTTCAGCAAATGACTGGTCTTTAGCTTTTATTTCTTCTTCAAGAAGAGCTGTCTTGGCTTTCTCAGCCACAACCTCCTCTTTTATTTTCTCCGATCTATCGAATACGATAAGGAGAATAATTGTAGAGGAGCAAAGTATTGAAGAAGAAACAAAAGTTCAAAAGGAAAAGTTCTTACTTTCCAACTCGAGTGCTTTTGCTCCAAGTCCTTAACTTTCATTGGGTCATCCTCCGATCACAAAGAAAGTTCTCGACCAAATGCTACACAAATAGCGTTCTCTTTCTTAAGTTTCTTATAAACTTTTTAAAGAAGAGCTATGAAGTCGGGTCGAGAATACTTACCGAATTGCTCGGTCATTATAACCAAAAAAATCAAATCGAGGTGCATCTTGAGTTGAGTATCCGATACTTTCGCCACGCCTCATCAAGCTCCTTATCCTCGATAAATCGGGACTAAAAGGAACTTGTTAGGTTGAGAAGGGTTATCAACAATGATCGAACTGTTGAGACCTCTCGAGGCATCTACCTCCACGTAAGGGGTTTCAATCACCAAAGGATCCGACTCAACCGTTGCCCTTGTCACCGCTCGGGGCTTCTTCGACCACTATTTCCTCAGGAACTTTGTCCTGAGAAGTGCTCTGGTCGGGAACTTCCACAGGTGCTAGGTCCTCAGGAAGAACCTGGTCGGAAACGACCGGAACACCAGAAGACCTATGCAAACCGAAGATGGGAAGTTCAAAGTATCAAATCATCAAGAAATTATTAGAGGTACATACTTATCGACCACTTTCATTTGTACATACCTTGTTAATCTCCGGGATTTGACTCAAACGCCAAGAAGAGAGAAATCGTGCCGCTAGCCTTCCTTTTCTTCTCCTCCAATTTTTTGGTTACGGACCGGCAAGGTTTGTTGGAACCTCACATCCTCCAACAAGATGTCGGAAGCTATGTCCTCGACCGGTTCATCAAGGACCGCATTCCTCGACTATCGGCCTGAGGGAGTGGTTTCATCAATCTCCAGATCGCTTGTTTGGTAATAACCGTAAGGTCGTGCCACGACCACTCGAGTCTCTGACCTCCGCAGCTACATTCTGCAGGCCCTCGGCTTATCCACCTAAATCAAAGAACAAATTTGATTGGGTGAAGAAATCCTTTATCTAAAAAATTCGTACATATATGATTCGAAATGTTCTATTACCTCGAGGATTCATCTCCTTCGAGTGCCTCGAGGCACGACTTCGGTCGGAACTAAGGTGGGGCGTTGATCCTCACCAGATTGTATGATTCGCAATCCGGCCGATCGCAAAAGTAGAGCACGATTGGAAATCTGGTGGAATATATATATACACATGGTAAAAGGAATTTTGATTAAATTACCTTAAACCTTGCCGATCTCCTTCAATAGGAGTTACTGGCTAAGATCTTGGGGCATTCAAATTTTCTCCGTTCTCCCACTTGCATCATCTTGACTCGTTCTCTAATTTTCCCGGGAAAGAGCTTTAATGAAGGAAGAATAGATGATTTTAAGGTAATACATTAATCAAATCAAAATACCGATCGAATTTATCTCAAAGACTTACCACCTTCGAGGTAGCTTCATCACGATCAAGGCACCAGAGCAGGAATGAGTCCCGAGCTTCAATGGGCTAATCGGCGAAAGGTGAAATCCTTCACCACATGCCACGAAGTCGGGCCCGACTAAGAAGTCATAGATGGCATCCGCCCATCTTTTGACTATCCTCGTCTTCTTCTGGTCTCCTTCCATTTGGGGTTTTCACTTGCTCTAGTTCGCCAAGTAGAGGCCATCGTCTTCAGAACCGTCATGTAAAACCAAGACTTTTTCCATGACGACCACGAAGATTTCACGTACATGAGGATGTACTCATCGGCCTTCCGTCATGAAGACGCAATGTGCATTCCCCAGAGCGCCTCAGATTTTGCCGCAGATTTTCCCATCACCATGCGGTAAAAATAACTAAAGAGCTTCAAGTTCGGTTGTATTCCTAGGTATGCCTCGCACAAATATGCGAAAATACTAATATTTGCGATCGAATTTGGGGCCAAATTCACCAATTCCACCCGTAATATTCAAGAACGCGGAGGAGGAATTTGTGTACCGTAATCTCATTTCACATTCGATGTAGGCGAGAAAACAGGATTTCCTCATCTTCACGACTCGGAAAATGCTCTCCGGTCGCGGTCTCCAATTAATCGATTCCTATCTGGGAGCATTCCCATCTTCTTCAAGGCCTCGAGTTTTTCTTGCCCAATTCAAGGCAACCACTTTGTAATCTGCTCAGACATGGCGAAAATCCTCAAGAATGAGTAGCAAAAGTTGGAGACTTTGTGGTCGGAAGAACAGAAAAGACTCGGAGGATTTCTTGGCGAGAAGCTAAAGGGGATCGGAAGGGATTCGGAAGCATAAAAATTCTAAGAGCCCAAATGAGAGGAGATCTTATAACCTTCCGATACTTTTGAAGGATTTCTACAAAAGTCCAACCGACAAAAAGCTTCTTTTTGTTCAAGCGACAGAGGAACTCTTCGTTTCCCAAGGCAAGTTCTCAACTTTAAAGTGAACACAGACCACTTCAGTATACCACGACATTAAATGGGTTCGCGCCGATACGATTTCATCGGGAAAAGGTATATACACGACCGAGTTCATTTAAAGTTCGGGGCTAGGCGACGAGGATTAAAACATCTATGTATTATTTTAATATATAATAAAAGACCATACGTCTTCATGGTCGTAACCCTAAGATGACGACCTCCCGGTCGTTAGTATTCCGAGGTTACTTAATGGGTACCACAGTGGATGAGGCTTTGTGCCTAATCCCGACCGTATAACCGCCAGAAAAATATCGAATCGGTATTTCTTATCGTATGATGAATGGAACACGTGTTATACGCTCCAAACCATGCGATGGTACAACCCCGAGACATCGACTATTAACCACCCTACGGTTAAGCTTTTCACAAGCAACATAAGGAAGTTAGCACATTGCTAACTTCTCTACCGCTCCGACCAATCGTAACGCTTCACCAGGACGTCTTCTCCAGAGTAATCGCCACCTCTTCGGAAGTTATTTAAAGGTGAAGCACAAGAGACAAGAAGGAGACAAGAAGGAGACGATAGGCGACACACAAAAACAAGGCCAAGGCAAAGATATGCATGAAGCCTAAGCGGTGAAATTAGAAGCTAGATAATCGGCCTTAGACTCATATTCTAAGTCCGATTGTCTTGCTACATTCCTCCATTCGGTCTAATTCAGGTAGTACTTAGCCACATCTTGTAAATCCAGTTCATATCAATAAAGAGCGACCCCCATTCCATTCCAGGATATTCCACGTCATTTTCCTCGTTTATTTTCGTAAGATCGGCGATTCGATCGTCGACAGTTGCTTAAATCACTCTTTTGGGGTCTTTTGCTAAAGATCACCCCCTCCTGGTAAGTTTGCACATCTTCCAAAAGAACCTACTCTAAAATATAGATCTCTCCTGTTGGTTGAGTTTTGGGTTCCCTCTAGGGTTCGCTTGGTTTTTCTTGTTGATGTTAGTTGGTTCTTTATTTGAGCTTTGTTTGAACTTGCTCTTCTACCCGTGTAGATTGCGAAGACTCCAAGGAGTCTAAGTGTACTGATGAGGAAGATTCTCAGCATAGTGAGCAAGGCAAGTTACACTCTTGATCATATTGCACCCAATATTTCAATTTATTTATGTTTTGTTTCAAAGTATCATGCATGCTTATTTCTACCAAGTTAATTTAATACCTGTCTTTACACACATAGTTACGCCTGTTTCCTTTATATAGCCAACTTTGATATTGAACCAAACTTGTTGTCACCTTAGACAAAATCTGGTTGATGCAATAGTGTGAACCAGGAGCAATTGTGAAACCTTATGCTTAGTCTTGCTTAGACCAAAAGTACTTGATTTGGGGGAAATCTTTACCATCATGACAAATTACTGTTTTAAATGTTTTCACCATGACATTGGGTTGTCATGGAAGGATGAAAATGTTGCTGGGAAAGCAAAGAAAAGAAAAATGGATTTGGACTGGGGCGAACTGGTTGCTTAGATGGTGCATGTGTATGCACGGGACCAAGCCATTTCTATGGCTGGTGCCCAGGGTTCTGTGGTAGTCGCCCTAGTCATTTGAGGACCGGTCTTTGAGCGACCAATGCCATGCCTATAATGGGCTATGCCACAATCGTGCAACCACATGTCTCCAGAATAGCGCGTGGTACCTGGCTGAATAATTTGCAAAGTTCTACCACAAGTTGTTCCATTGGAGGTGTGGGAGGTCTTTTATGGCCAATGGTCTTTTATAACCTACTGTTCCCACTAGCGCAAGAGGGGGCTTTCCGCCGGGTTTCTATCCACAGGAAAGTGAAACCTTAGCAAGAAGGAGCTGTGGTGGAATAATGCTTTGTAAAAGCCTTGTCATGAGCTCTAGACCTCTTTACCTTTGGTAGTGAGAGGTGGCATTGACGGATGCCGGATAAACTAGAGGAATCATGTCATGTGGGTAAAGTGCACAACCTTTGCAGAGTGTAAATCTATTCGAATAGCCGTGTCCGTGGTCATGGACGTGCTGGCAAAGGCTACTCAGAGTTAGATGTTGGGTTTTGGTGTTGGTTTTGGTTTTCTAGAAATGTTTATCAAATCTGTTTTTGGGATTTCTATCCCATGGGTTTTGGGCAGGGAGCCTTGTGTCAGGAAGGTATCCTTCACCAACTTGTTGATGAATGTTATCCAACTGAAAATCAAGTTTGGAAAATGAATTTTATCTATTAAATACCTGCTTTGGAACTTAGTATTTGTATTTGAAAGAAACTTGGCTTTGTGCAAATCAACCATATTATGCCATCCATTGATTATCCATATATGCATGTCATCTTGCTAATCCACGGGTGTAACTTGCGAGCATGGTTGTTGTGCTCACTCTTGCTCATTACAATTTTTGCCAGGAGAGGATCTTGGTAGTGAAGAAGATCAAAGCGACTAAGTTGTGCCTTCCAGCCAGTTGCCTGTGGCGTGCTGGTGGACCATCGCTTCCTTTTGCATTTTGTATCTATGCTTGGCCCAAGGCCACCTTTGTAAACAACTCTGTTGATATTTTGCTTTAATAAATTTGCGCTCTGGATGACACCACCTTTGTAATGCTGTGAAGAGCTAGCCATGATCCTTGGGACTAGCTCAGTATGCACAGGGAACCTTGGAGCAAGCCCAGTCCTCCACGACCACTCAATGGAATGAACGTGTGTGGCTCTGGAGTGGTCTCAGTCCTCCACGACCTCCTTTGGAGGGTCGCGGATGGTCTTAGGATGCCCTCGGACCTCCACGTTTTTCCCTGGCCTGGCTGTGGTAGGTCTTCGGGGTGCTCCCTGGCTCCACGACCCTTTCGGGTTTTGTTCTCCTGGACTTCCGGGAGGTCCTGTTGGACCTCCTGGGAGGTCTTGGTGGACTAACCAAGGGATCCTTTTCGGGATCTCCTGGGAGGTCCTGACGGACTTTCCTAGAGACCCAGGAGGACCTCTTAGGTGCCCTAGGGTTGGGTCGTTACACGCAGGCAGCGGGATGAAGAAGCCTTCGGATGGAGCGACGGCATCCTCACATGCGTCCCGAGGACCCGTGGCGTCCGGCGTGGGTGACGGCGGGCACCTGAAGCGGCTTTGCGCTCGATGAAGGACCGCAGCGACGGCGGCGATGAAGACGTCGTCGGCTCCAGAGCAAGATCGGGCGTCGACAGGAGACAAGCGAAGCGACGGGAAAGACCAAGCGACGGCAGCGACTAGAAAAAGAACCAGTGGCGGTGGCGGCTTGGCAAAGGAAACCCTAGGTACGCTCTGATACTATGTTATGAATAACGCTTGTATTCAATATGAGGCCAATGGGCCAGTACATATATACAAAGTACAGGAGGTGAATATGCAAATAACCCCTCATAACAATGGGGAATAACATACTATACATATATCTCTAACAGAAACAGTGGATTTTCGGTGAGCTCATGGCCAGGTTGCACACTCACCTCAGTCGGAGGGACAAAGAACTCCGAGACACACATCATCAAATAAGAACTCCGGGCGTGGAAACAGAGGGGCGGCGGAGCGGCGGCCATTTCCTAAGTGATGCCATTACTTCTGCTCTCGTCTTCCTCTTTTGCTAGTCTTTTGTCGGTCTTTTTCTCCTGTATAGTTTCCGGGGCATGCAATTCTGCTGCCTTAGACCATCTCCAATATTGTGTTTTAGCCGATTCAAAGGATGATAGAGAAGGCATTGAATCGATTCAATACATTGGAAGGGTCGATTCCAACAAAAAATTGTATGGAACCGAGCTCTACTTAAAAATCGATTCAAAACATTAAACAACTCGTATTAGCATTAAATAACTACATAGAAGAGAGTGCAGTTGAGAGAGGATATTATTATTTTGTGGTTTTTTTTTAATATAACATGGGTCCCAGTTATTAGTAGGAATCGGTTCAATACATTGAAGAAAAACAAACTCAGTTCCTATAATGCTTACGTGACATGACTTTAAATTAACGTCGGTTCAATACACTAAAGATGCTCTTACTTCTTCTGTTGTTTTTTTTTCTCTGGCCATATTGCCGACTCTGACTGCATATTTCACCCCCTACTTCAATGCAATGGTGGCAGTTCCCCTGCCATTTCCTCAAAAAAAAAACTAGCGTTTCTCTGTTTCCAACCTGTCCAAATGGAGAGAATCACAACGGAGTCAAACTCTCGACGTTGGTTCTTGGGTAAGAGCTTCCACAACGACGTCCACCAGTCCATTAGCCGTCCATCGGGGTGTGGCGCTAGGGGGTGAAAACGTGTAGATAATTTCTGTCTGGTCTGGTATCGTTGTTGAAAAAAAATCCGTTCAGAATACCATTTTTTAGTCCTGATCCGCATCTGATATTACTCATATCCGTATCCGGAAAATCTCATGGAATATAAGTAGGAAATAGGAAGATCAATATCCGACCCGTATCCGTATTTTATAGGATATCCAAAATATATCCGATAAATCAACAAAATGAATATCTGAAAAACATAAATATCCTTCAATATCCTCTATGGTTGTCTAGTCATTGACTAATATATAATATGAATTTACATTTGATTATGTTTATATTGTTAAGTATGATAAATAATCTGACACTTTCCTTGGTAAAGTTATATCTTTTATTTATGTATACATTATTCGTCAAGTTATCCATGACTGATCTGAATTCGATCCGCATCCGCTCTGTGCTCATGCCCGTATCCGTATCCAAGGTAAAAATATGGGTTAGAATACGAAAAGAGAAATATCCATCCGCATCCAATCCGTTTTCACCCCTACTTAGCTCTATGTGGCACTGTACAGGTCCTTCCAATAGGCGCATGAGACTCCACCATAGCTGGCGAACCAGTGGGCAATGTACAAGCAAATGATCAATTGTTTCAGCTTCTTGCATGCTGTGTGTGTGGGGGAGCCCTCGACACTGGAGCCTATCTGTAGTCTAGCAGCGATTGTGTACTGCTAGCCAAGCAAAAAAAAACTTGCACTTAAAGGGAGCCCACACTTTCCAAATCTGTTTAAATTCGGCAAACTTAATTTAATGGCGCAAGAAGGAACGCTACGTGAGGGCACGTGTCATACTCACAACTGAAGAAATTTTGGCAGTCTTTTCGGCTATTGGCGTAACTGCAATCCAAACATCTCTAATTTACCGAACATACCCTAAGTTTAACTACCAACGCGAGCAGGGCGATGCACTCGGAATATAAAGTCACACCAGGGTCCTTTCCGTAAAACTACTACCGCGTAGAGTTGGGCTCTCGTGCCGTTTTCGATGGGTCATATTGGATCCAAATTGGCTCACTGGACCGGATCCAAGCCTTGATGGGCTGACGTGGGTCGCGAACATCCTCCGCGATCGAGATTTTGATGGGCCAAACGGCACAACGTACAACTCCCCTCCAATCGAACGGTCCTGATCGCATAACACCCAGGCCATGCATGTGGGTCCCACGTGCAGCCAGACACTGCCCAGCCCCAGCGCTCACTTCCCTCTATAAAGCCAGCCCATGTCCCCGGCCAGCGAACACGCTGCCTCCCCGCCGCCCGGCGAACGTTTCTTGCAACCTCTCGCCGTTTCCTTCCACACCGTCCCCGGCCATGGCCGTGACAAAGCTTAACCCGGCAGCGCCGCCATTCCACTGCTCCAGCCACTACCACCTCCCTCCGCCGCCGCCGCCTCCTCCTCACATACCGCTGTACCACGTCGCCGCCTGCCCGCCGCCTTTCCCCTTCGTCAACGGAAACACCTACTCCTGCGGTCCGTTCCCCATTCAGTACCTCATGCCGCCAGCGCCTCATCCTTCTCCTCCGCTCCTCTTCAAGCGTGTCCCGGTCCTCCCGGCGCCGCCACACGACCGGCCTCCGCACAATCTCATGGTGTCCAGGGGCGCCGTCGCCGCCGAGAAGCTGCAGGCGCAGGTGGCGGCCAAGGCGCGGGTGGCCGTGAAGGCGGGGCAAGAACCACCAGCCGCCGCCGCCGCGCCTAGCCCTCGCAGGGTGGTGGTGGCGCCGTGTGGGCTGCGGGTGCATCCCCAGGCGGCGAGGAGCAGCAGGAGCAAGGAGTACATGCCCCGGAAGGCGGCGGCGCCGGTCCCGAGGGCCAGAACGGCGAGGTCGCCGTCGCCCGAGTTCACGACGGGGCCACCGGTCCCGGTGCGGGCGGCGGCGAGGCTCGGGCAGTCGGTCACCACCGTCATGGTCCGCAACATCCCCAACAGGCTCATGTAAGTGAACATCCATCGATCGATCACCACCTTTCCTGCTGTTCCTGTTCTCGTTCTCGTTCTTGCATGTAGTAGCAACGACGTACTCCATTGCCGTGCTTCGTGTAGCTACAAGTTAGTGAATCTTTGCGTTTGATGTGTGCGTGCGTGTGTGTGTAGGCACTGCGAGATGATGCGGTTGCTCGACGACCACTGCGCCCGCGTGAACAAGAAGCGCGGCGCCGTGATTTCCGCGTACGATTTCCTCTACTTGCCGATGGATTTCAGGTGATAATTAAAATGCTAGCTGCCACACGATCGACTGTAAATTCATTTGCCTGCATTTTTCTTGTTGGAAACAAACAAACTGTTTGAAGTGGCATATTAATATACATACAAAAATTGCAACGAAAAGGTTAGCTTTAAAATAAAAATGGATCGGAGCCAAAGTTGATCCTCTGCTAGCATTTCTCTCTCTTTTCTTTTGGTTGTCCTTTTACCGGAAAAAGCAAAAGGACAAAGAGACAAAATCAGAAAAAGAAAGCTGATAAATTTACTATGAACCAACCAACCATTTGATAAACTAATACTCAGTACAGTACACTTTCTAGTTTCCCTTTTTTTTGTTCGACCGATATTGATCTCCAGTTGTTCATTCAAAAATCCATGCATGGTGGTGATCGAAATGAACAACACATGTACTAGTATGAGCAGCGGGCGCCGGAGCAGCAACGTGGGCTACGCGTTCGTCAACTTCACGACGGCCGAGGCGGCGCGCCGGCTGCAAAAATCGCTGAACGGGTGCCACTGGAAGGGTTCCGGCAGCCAGAAAGTCATTGGCATCTGCGCCGCGCGTATCCAGGTAACTCACGCAAGATCGATCGTTGCAATCATGCATCACACGACCACTAGATATCTGGTAGCCAGTAGCAGCAGCCAACTTAGATTATATGTGCATACATTGCATGCGATGCTAGCTTTGTGCATGCTGATATATACGAGTATACGACCATGTTTTGTGCGTGCAATGCTTGCGTTGCAGGGCAGGGACGCGCTGGTGAAACACTTCAGCAGCTCGACGTTCGCGTGCCGCACCGACGAGTTCCTCCCCGCCGTGTTCTCGCCGCCACGCGACGGCGCCGCCGACCCCTTCCCCGCCGGGCCCAAGCGCATCGGCAACCGTGTTCCTCCGCTGCTCCATTGGCTCTGCGGCAACAAGTGACCGTGCCTGCTTGTACCGAGGCTGGCTGGCTGGCTGGCTGGCTAGCTTCATGCATGGCCATGTAGTAGTCAAACGATGGGGATAGCTAGCTAGCTAGCTAGCTTGTGTTTGTTCTTCACTAGTTTGTGGTAGTGTAGCACGGTCAATCCCAAGTCTGGGCATGCCTTCCCTTTCTCATTTGGTGCAAGCACACCTGCAGCTCGGCGAGGAGAGGAGAGGAGGCGAAGGCTGGGAGACTTTGGACAATAGCCTAGTACTACTACTTTGCATGCTCTCTCTGTAGCCTGTAGCCTGTAGTGTCTGTACTATTGTGTAATGTGTTGGTATTTCCATCAATGTTGCATGTTATGCATATGGTTCATGTCATGTGTCTTCTTGTTGAGTCCTAGGCACTGTGCTGCCCCACTTTTGTGCTTCCAGGGCAGGCCTCTCCTGCTGCAAGCTGTGTGCATGGAACTGGTAGAAGCTTGTGACGCTTTTGCAGATTTTTTTTTATTTATTTTGGCCCCCTTACATCACTCAAAGCTCCTGTGACGTTTTATTTGCAAATCTAGCCTTCCTTCCACGATCGGAGACACCTTCCCCACTCGGGGAGCACGGGAGGCTAGTCCAGCGCGGGACCAACGTCACCAGCGTGGGAGGTGGGCCAGCTGGCCATTTGCCACGGTGCGCGAGCGCAGGAAAGGCCCTTCCGCGGTGGCCGAGCGTGGAACACCCCCCCCCCCGGCCCACCTCCTTCCGCGGTCACCGTTTATTCCCGCGTGTGAAGAATCTCTATACTGGGGGACCAACGTCGCCGACGCGGGAGGTGGGCCAGCTGGCCATTTGCACGGTGCGCGAGCGCAGGAGGGCCCTTCTGCGGTGGCCGAGCGCGGAACCACCCCCCCCGGGGCCCACCTCCTTCCGCGGTCACCGTTTATTCCCACATGTGAAGAATCTCCACGCTGATTATCCAGCTTCCGCGCTCACCGACCTCGGTAGAAGAGGGAGGGGGGCTAGATTTATAAATAAAACGTATTTTTGCAATTGGGGCCAAAAAAAAAAATCGCTTTTGCATTGCCACTAGCATGCAGCTCTGGTGTACAAGAATCTCGTCTGTTTGTATCTGTTTGATTTGGTGGTGCCATTAAGGGGCAAGCGAGAGAGTGCGGTCAAACAGTTGCCACTTGTGTGCAAAACTGAAAACCCCTCGGCCCGATCTCTGAAAAGCACTGCGTTGGCAGCTCGATCGATCTGCAGCTGCAGCAACATCTCTTGGACAGTGGAGCATGTTTGTCTCTATATATGTTACCTGCTTCGTTGTTTCTTGTCGTTCCCCTAGCTTGTTCACGTCAGGCAAAGGAACACAGATGTGCTATGCAACTATGCATGTGACAAGCCAATAGGAGTGCTACTGCCGGTTGATCGGCACTAGCAGTATGCAAGGTTAGTGCAGCATAGAAGAATTCTTGTTGTTGCATGATGGAGGACTGAACCGGCAGGCTGCAGGCTGGTGAAAGAGAGTTCCGAGGGACTCGGATCTTCTACGTCGAGGTATTCAATGGAATCTATAGTGTGTAGGTATTAGGAACTATCTCTAGGATCGAAGGCTTAGATATGTAACATCCCCAGATTTACTAAACAGTAATAAGATGTTTTTCATAGTATCACTGTTCATTTTTGTAAATTGGGCATTATGTTACAATCTAAATCCTCCAATTTCTAGCCAGAAAATCCAAAACTTGTTTAAGCTTCAAAAGAAAATGCCAAGTCAATGTTGGTATTATGACCGGGAAGTATTTTTAATAAAGACTAGATGAATTATCTTGGCCAAAAATAAATTTTGTTAAGTTTTTAGAAATTATTTTGATCTTAAGAAAAATATTTGTCTTTAAATAAACCTATTCGGATTAATTGAATTATTTATGTATTTTCAAAAGTAAAACAGTAGATTTTAAATTTTATTTGGGACATATAAGATCCCAGTAGCATCTTTGCAAAATTTCACATTTTTACAAATTTATTTGCTATTTTTAAAGTCCCGGTCAAACTTTTGAAGATTTGGAGTGGGTTAGTCAATTCTCCCGGTCTAACCCTAATCCTCGGCACTGTAGCGACCGAGCCCAACTCGTTTGGGTTCAAACTGTTCAATCGGGCCGCGTCTGCCACGTCCGTGCGTGTGCCCCAGCCTTCGGTGCTTGCGAGCCGTCGATCTCCAAGCGAACGGGTGAGATTTGCAGCGTCGCGCGGTCATCCACGTACGCGATGCAAGCTCCACCATTGGATTCCCATCCTACCGCATCCAGCCTCCGCTTTTGAAACCCTAACGTGTCTCCAATCTGAGCCGTTAGATCTCAACAAACGGGCCGGATTTATTGGGCCATTCGGACCATCCCGATGAGCCATGCAATCGTGACCGTTGGATCCAAATCGTGCGGTGCGCAAATTATCAGGTTATACCAATATTAAAGGGTAAAAGCCGAAATGAGCGCGAGCCATTGGATTCTCAATGAATGAACCAGATTCATTGGGCTGTTCGGACCGTCCGAAAGCACCACTCAATCTCCACCGTTGGATCCCGAGCGAACGAACCAGATTGATGGGCCGTTCGGACCGCCCGGACTCCTCTTCAATCTCGGCCATTGATTTCAGATCCGACCATTCGGTCCTTTTTAATTCAAAACTCAAGGGCGCGCAATTATGGTGACCGTCGGATCTCAATCCTACGGTACCTCTTCGATTCTGTAGAACAGGTAGGACCTTTATGTGGCCGTCGATTAAGATCGTGCGGCCACATTGAAAGGTACCGGTTAGATCTTTAAACATCCATCTTGATCGCGTCGCCCATTTGTAATCGGACGGTCGATATCCTTTGAGCTTTTCACGGGCGTGTGCTTGTCATGGTGACAGTGGAGCCCACTCGTCGCTGGCACTCCTCTCTTCTTCCTTGCGCTTAGCCGCTTGCCACGAACCTTGTTCACGGAGGGTGGCTTCACGCGCGATCACGAATATTCCTTGGACACTGGCACTATTTTGCCACAAGATCATCTCTAGAAACCTCTTGGTTTCTCCGGAGGTTCAAACCCTATATAAACCCTAGCCCTTGTGCTTATCTCGCCATTGTTGACCGAGTGGAGCTTCTTTATTTTCTTTCTTCCCAAGAAGCTTCCTCTCGTTTTCATTTCTTGTTCATCTATCCCAAAGCTTAAGTCACCTTGTAATATGAGTTTAGCATCAATTGTAGGTTGAGCTGTGATCTTGCTCTCTGTGTCGGTAGTCCATGAAGCACCACCGGTTGATTTTCTTGCTCGGTGAGATATTCTTTTCCTTCTGTCAAGAACGTATGTTATGATTCTTATAGCTCAAGTCCTCCATTATTTTCGTTCTTGATCAAACAGGAGTTGTGGATTTTGGATCTTTACTGTTTTCGGCCAAAAACCAAATCCTTCTTCTCTAGCTCCGGTGAGTGAGTCTTGATCTTAATCTTTTCTGTTCTGAGCATCTTAAGGACTTAATTAACTTACTGGAATCACTCACTTGTGATTTCTTTGCTCAAATCTTGTTGTCACCGAAATACTCTATTTCTTAACTTTTCGGTCTTTCATATCGTTTCCAAGATTTTGAGCTTTCCTATTTAATCTACAAGTTCAGATAGTCTCCTACTTAACCCTAGCATCATAAGCAATAATCTTTTTGAATCTTGATGCCTTCAAATCAGCTAGTTAGCCAAAATCCTTCTCTGTTGCTGTTGTCGGGCAAAACCGACAAAAGCCGTAGTCCCCTCCTTTCTGTTAATCCTGGCTGATTAGTGTTAACAGGGGTTAAGTTGGGTTGTTATCTTTGCTAAAGAATGGTCTTTAGTATAAGCAAAGGTAGCTTTTGCTTAGGGTGCCTCTAAATCGATTTAGGTTCTAAATTCATTTCTGTGCTGTTCTGCCGGTCAAACCGACAAGAACTGTACCAAATCTTTTCTGTTAATCTGGCCGATTAGGGTTAGCTATGCTCTATCTTGGTTATTAGGTTTACCAGAGGGTTAGAAGTAGCTTAAGCTGAGATCTCCACTTAAGTATGTTTCACAACCCGGCATTTAAGCACGGGATGCACCTTCGTATTACCGCTCGGTTAAACCGACAAAGGCACACAACAAAGATCTCAAATCATTAGCTCTTGTTAAATTGGTGCTAGAAAATGATGAGTTAGGTCATCAGATTAATTAAGGTTACTCTAAGCTTAAGTAAAAGCATTTTGCTTAGAGTGTATATAAATCAACAAATTCTTTTTAACTTGTCCTGTTTCAATTTTCAAAATCTATAACTATAGCTCTAAATCGAACCTTAAATCTTGTCAATTTAGTAACAATAAATGTTGATTTAGTCTTTTAGTTTTACTCACTTAACCATAACTTAAATAAAAATATTATTTTACTCATAATATAATTTAGCAACAAGCTTTGTTTTTATAACCTGTCCTAATTTCAGTTTTTCCAGATTACACCTCAATTTTGATAATTAGTGTTAACTGATGTTAAATGATAAGTAGACTTTAGTTTTACTTATTTAACTACAACTTTAACAAAAGTATTACTTTGTTCATAACATACTAAAGCAGCAAACCTTATTTTTGCAATCTGTCTTAATTTCAGTTTTTCAAAATCTGAAACTATAACTTTAAGTTAAACCCTAATTTTGTCAATTAGTGGTCAGAGAAATTAATATGGATTATTATCTTTATTGGGTTAGTATAGCTTAAGCATGTTGCTAATCGTGCATTACAATCTTGATCATGCATTCCTTTTCAATACTTTGCTCTTTGTCGATTTTCTTGTGTTTATTGGATTTTATTTGTCTTTTAGATTCTGGTTCTTCTGAAGTGGTTGACTCTGTTGTTGAACAACAAGAACCTGAACAAGAGGTTTACTATTACCAAGGCAAGCATCCTCTTTGCACCATGTTGATCCCAGACTTTTTGAACTGTAGATTTCCAAAATACAGAGATATTGTTGCATGCTAATTTTTTAAAATTTATTTGTGATCTGTCTCTAGATAGTTACAACCTAACACTTGAGGCTTATCTTTAATCTGATCATACACTCAAACTTAAGGTAGTGCTTCTATACTTAAATACTTGTTTTCCGTTATTGCTTAGTCATGCAGTCCATAGAACGTTAGTGTTTGACAAGCTTATCTTGTCAAACATGGGAACAATAAATGAATTTAATTTATTTTGATTCTTTGTTCGGTTTATTTAAATCGAAATGAATTTAAATCTTGTTTAATAAACTGATTTTAAATCCGACAAGTGGATGCTAGTGATGGTGCCTTAGTGCACGAGAATTGGGAAATGTGGTTGTCTTGTCTAGATTGATTAAGGACCCAACATCTACCGGATGATTCAAGCCCCAACGCATTTCCACACGCGATGGTATGGGCGCTGTTTGGTTAAGTAAAAGGTTAATGCTATTGAGTTGGAAAATAGGAAAGTAAGGACATATGTGTTTGATCTCATATCTCAGATCATATGTTCTTAAGAGGGTGAGGACGTACATGCGTTCCATCACATGTACGCACCTTAAGGGCTCCGATGCGAATTAATATGTGCAATAGCATGACTCTACTTTCGCATTTAATTTACATTTTTGAATCGGCATTCCCAAGACAACATGTGGGCTCTTGGTTGGCGTGTTCTATTAGTAACTGAACTAAGCGGATCACCACACATGGGTATTCCAAATCAATAGTATCAACTTGTTGAAAAATACCAAATCTTAGTTTACGTACCAAGATACCAAAGGCAAGGTGCTATTATTCCTGAGGCTTACTGCTAACTAAGTCGTGTGGGTAAAGATGTACACCCTGCAGGTTTAAAACTATTCAATAGCCGTGTCCACTTTCACGACAACGCTTGAATTTGAATAGCGCTTTGTATAGACTTTGGAAATAAAATTTTGGTTATGGGTGAACTCGGCATGAGAGGCGTTCATTGTGGCGACCCAGCCCTAGGGCACCTGAGAGGACCTCCCAGGATCTCCTAGGACGTCCCTTAGGACCTCCCAGGAGGTCCGGTGGCACCTCCCGAGGCTCGGGTAGGATCTACCCGTAGTACCCATCGAGACCTGTCAGACCTCTCTGGATTACCATCGAGGAAGGGAGTCACGGGAGATCCCAATCGCCACGGCCAACACAGAGAGGTCGCAGGACTGACCCGAGGAGGTCGTGAGGCTTGGGGATCACTCTGTGATTCCCAGCGTGAACGGAGCTAGTCCCAAGGATCTTAAGCTAGCTCTTCACAAAGAAACAAGAATGGTAACATCCACGCCAAAGACTTTATTTACAACATAACAAAAGAGTTGCTTACAAAAGGGGTGGCCTTGGGCCAAAAGCAAGCTTACAAAAGAACAAAGACAGAGGTCCATCCACTATACCACGTGCAAAATGGCCGGAGGGCACAACCTACTGCCCCGGTCCTCCTCTTCTCCATTGTTGTCTTCTCCCGATAAGATTTTGCATTGAGCAAGAGTGAGCACTACCACTTGTGCTCGCAAGTCACACCTGTGGAATAACAAAATGACATGCATACATGGATATACAAATGAAGGCATACTATGGTTGCCTTGCATAAAGCCAAGTTTCTTTCAATTACAATTACTAAGTTCCAAAGCGGGTTTTTAATAGATAAAATCCATTTCAAAAATTTGATTTTCAGCTTGATAGCATTCATCAATAAATTGGTGAAGGATACCTCCGTCACAAGGCTCCTCGCCCAACACCCATGGGATAGAAATCCCAAAACAGTTATTAAACACTTTTGGAAACCCAAAACCAACTTCTAACTCGAGTGGTCACGCCAAGATGTCCATGACCGTGGACACGGCTATTCAATAGATTTACACTCGATCGAGGATGTGCACTTTACCCACACGACATGAGTTCCTCTAGTTTGTCCCAAGATCCGCCGATGCCACCTCTCACTACCAAAGGTAAGAGGTCTAGAGTTCATGACAAAGCCTTTAAAATGCATTGTTCCACCACGCCTTTCCTTGCTAAGGTTTCGCCTCCTTTGGATTCACTCATGAGATCTGGGCCCCTCTTGCACCAAGGGGGAATATAGGTCATAAAAGACCACCGCCATAGAAGACCTCCCACTCCTCCAACTGGATTAACTGCGGTGGAAGTTCTGCAATTTACTTAGCTAGGTCCCACGCCCCATACTGGAGACATGTGGTTGCACGGTTTTGGCATAGCCCATCATAGGCCTAGCATTGGCGGCTCAAAGACCGGTCCTCAATCGACTTGGGCGACAAACACAAACCCTTGACCTCCACCTTAGCCAGATAGAGTCCGTGCATAAACCTTGCACCAACCAAGCAAACCAATTCGCCCAAGTCTAAATCAATTTCCATACTCTTTTGCTTCCCCAGCAATATTCCATATTCCCATGACAACCCAATGTCATGATCAAAACATTTTAAACCTTATTTGGTCATGAAGGTAAAGATTTCCCAAAATAAGTACTTTTGGTCTAGGCAATACTAAGCATTTGGTTTTCAATTGCACTGGTTCACACTAATGCATCAACCAGTTTTGTCTAAGGTGACAACAGATTGAGTTCAATGTCAAGTTGGCCATATGAAGGAATTAGGCATAACTAAGTGTTTAAAGACAGCATTAAAATATCTTGGTAGAAATAAGCATGCATTATACTTTGAAATGTAACATAAGTAAATTGAAATATTGGGTGCAATATGATCGAGAGTATGACTTGCCTTGCTCACTGCCTTGAGAGTCTTCTTCTTGATGCTCTCACGCCTCGGTGTCCTCACGATCTATACGGAGAAAGGAGACAACTCAAACCAAATTCCAAATAAAAAGCCAAGAGAACTTCAAAAGAAACTCCAAAACTTAATTAATGTAAACAACACATACTCAAAATAGGTTCTTTGGGAGAGGTCTTAACCTACGGAAGAAAGGCCCAATGAGGAAGGTCTTCAAAAAGACCGAGAGAGATGACCTCACGCCAAAGACCCCGATGATGATGAGTGCGCAGGATCCCGAGAGGTAATCTCAAGTCGGGCCATGGAGTTCCAAGGAGAATCCAAAAGAATAGGTCCCGGAATGGGCATAACCTCTTACGGTGGTGATGAGAACAAGAACAGATCAGTGCACAAGGAGGCTTACCAGCAACAGGGAAGGAGGTGATGAGTTGCAGTGAAGGTCGAAGGCCATCTGGATGGTGAGGTCAACGCCCAAGCTCCTGCCGAGCCTCCAATGGTGATAATATGATGAAGAGAAGTCTGCTGGCGATGTTCTTGGCAACGGCTTCCAGAAGCCACCGGGTGTGAGCAATAATGTCGAGTGTGTGAAAAAGGTGGCAAGGAGGGCTCCGGGACTAGTTATAGTCAAAGAGAGTGAAAAGACCACTCAATACGCATATGATTTGGTGAGCATGAAAAATAGGTGAAAGGTACGGAGTGTCAAAGAAAAATGATAAAGGACATTGTGTAATCGTTACGGAGGAGACTAGAAATGACACCAATAGTGCCGCAGTAATGACCCCATACAATAGAAACAAACACTTGCTTGGCTGCATTTAATCGATAATACCGCATTAAATGCTCATGGTACTAGTGTGGCGGGAAACATAGAATCAGAAGCTTCGGCGGTGGGACCACCAAATCTAGAAATAGTTGGGTCAAGGGGAGGTTCGGCGCTTGATCTCCAAAGAGGAGGTCCAACGGCCAAGATTGAGTGCTAACGGGAGGTCCGCGAGGTAAGAGAACCTCACCCGCCACGGAGGTCTAGGGTCAGAGGATCAATTCCAACGGAGAAATCGAACAGTTAGGATCTCCAAGGAGGTCCTAACGATCGAATCGCTAACGAGGAGAATGCGACGGTTAAGATCTCCTGGGGAGGTCTTAACGGTCCGAGATGTTCAAAGAGGAGGTCTGGCCGTTAAGATCTCAAGGAAAGGTCTTAACGGTCCAGATTCTGAGGAGGTCCGGACATGGGGAGGTCCTGACATACATGGAGGAGGTCTACGCGACAAGAGGTTCTAACAACCAAGATCCCATCAAGGGAGGTCCTGGTTGAGGGGATCCTTGCAAAAAGGAGGTCCTGACTGGTAGGATCTCACCAACGGGGAGGTCCTATCAGTTAGGCTCTCATGAAAAGAGGTTCCATGGGCTCGAGGAGGTCTAGAGAACTGAGTTGACCAGGGGAGGTCCTGATCGCTAGGATCTCCACAATGGGAGGTCCTGGCGGTGAGGATCTCATCATAGGAGGTCCTAAAGGTTCGGGAGGAAATCTTTGGAGGTCAGGGTTCCTAAGCTAAGCGAGTAAGGAGGTCCAATGGATGGGGAGGTCCAAAGGACTTGAATTCAAAGGGAGGCCTAAACATATAGGCACGGTTTAACCAAGAGGAGGTCTAGACCTAAGGAGGAGGTCTGAACCAAAGAGATTCGAACCAACAAAGAGATCCAAAGAGATCTAGCTCAGAGAGAGAGATCTGGACATAAGGGCACGTCCCATTGAGAAAAGGTCTGAGCCCCCCAGGAGAGGTCTAACTTCAAGGACCACTGGGGAGGTCCAGGCCACAGAGAAGGTCTAAACCGAACATAACACAAAAGAGAGGGACTGAGGGGAGAACTGGCCAACATACAGAAGGGTGACAACATGAAACTTAAACCTCTCCAACGAACCAACTATGAATTCTCATCAAAACAAAAATAGTTTTATTTTGTTTTACAATTTTAAAAGGACTTGAAAAATCAGGATGTTACATTCATGCAATAATTTTTGGATGGTGGTGAACAGCCACTTTAATGATGTTACTGTTTATGATTATGTCTCATTTACTTATTGTTTTAGTTCAAATTGATTTATAAAATTGCTTTGTCAAAACTTAGCAAATGGAGGTTAAGATGTATTGCTTTATGCAAAAATTGAGCCATTATGCCTACCTGTTGTAACCTTATGCATATACAAAATTCTAATCCTTTGTATAGGTTCTATTAAACACTTTCTTTTCATAGTTTGTGTAAGTCTTGTTGAGTACCTTCCGTACTCAGGTGCTATAACCTCTTGTTGCAGGTGAGGATGGTTATCTGTATGAGATGCCCGTTAGCGCCGATCAGGGTGACGCTAACGAGTGAAGCTATTTCTTTCC
Source organism: Phyllostachys edulis (assembly GCA_036346405.1). Taxonomy (NCBI): domain Eukaryota; kingdom Viridiplantae; phylum Streptophyta; class Magnoliopsida; order Poales; family Poaceae; genus Phyllostachys; species Phyllostachys edulis. The sequence goes on from CM070548.1 coordinate 7,670,975, forward strand.
TCCACGCAATAGCCTGAGGGTGATGGAGCCATTGGTGGATTTTGCTGTTTATCTTAAGTTTCCGCTGCTAAATTTTTGTTTGTGACCGTGAGTCATCTGAACTTGTAGAAATAAAATGTAAACTTTGTATGAATTAATGTAAATGTATGCGTTGTATGTGTGATACAATGTTGTTAAAGGATATATGTGCAATAGTCACGGATCCTGGGAATTATTGCAAGACATATATCCGGGAACCTGAATGTTGGATTTGTACCTAATTAAGAATTATGCTTCTAGTATGATTTTTAATTAAGGATCGGTTGTTCTTGATTAAGAATTATGCTTTTGGTATGATTTTTAATTTGATATAAACCACCAATATTCCGGGGTCCTTACAAGATCAATCAATATAGTATTTGTGCTACAGTGTTTTTCTGCAGTATAGTATTTGTGCTGCAGAGTTTTCTCACTGCAGTACAAATTCCTCTGTTTCTATAGTACTTTGATACTGTTTCCTCACTGCCACACAAATTCCTTTGTTCCTACTGTGTACTGCAGAGTACTCATCACCTTCCCGTAAACACAGTTCACACAGAGACCCTCACAGTGACGCAGAGATCCGGATCCCAGCCCCAGGCAGCGTGCAGGCTTTGAGGAAGGCTGCGGAGTTTCCAGTACGGTTGATATGGTGGACGGCTGGTGCTCGTGTACTTTGGCCGAGTCGGTGAAAATTTCATGGAGCTGAGCTGAGCCTCCCATGCTCATGGAGCCATGGATGTGTTGTGGGCTGTGACTACTGAGTACTGACTTGTGACCTTTGATTTGAGCTGTGACTCGACTGTGGAGCAGCAAACACGGCAGGTGGTATGGCTCGCATTCTTTTTACCAGAAAAGGACTGGGAAGTCCGCTGCCAATTTGGCTTGGAAACAAAATTTTGCTCTTTGATGGATTGATTATGCTACATGCACAAGGAAATGGTCTTCTGCTTCTGCACGCTCTTGGTTCATTCGGGTACTTTTGATGGGGACAAGGGCAGAGCTTTATGTAGACCAACCTGGGCCGTGGTCCTCTTATATTTGAATTTTTTGCTTATTTAGCACATTTTCGTTAGCTAATTACAGAACCATATAATGAGAGTATTAGCAAAATTGGCAGCCCTAACGCACAGTGACTATGCACCAAAGGCGCCAAGCGTCTGACGGCCACCATGCGCCAAACCACCACTGCCGCCACCGCCACGGCCCTCTCACCGACCTCACTAGGCCCGCCACTCACCACGGCTTGTGCGCTGGTTAGGTTAGTTAGTTAGTTAGGTTCTGAAATTTGAAGGAATTTTAAAATATAGTAATTTCGTTTAAAAAAAATTATGAAATTTTTATGGAGCCTCCTGACGCTGTGTATTTGTTTGTGTAAATTTTTTATAATTGTATTCGTTCAGAATTTTCATCACTATTTCGTATAAGTGTCATGTTGGTACGAATCAATAAATGTCCGTGCCATGTGTTGATTGTCGAAAGATTTGAACCAGGCCCTCCCTCCATTTGCTATAATTTTCCACCGAAAGCATCAATCAGTTGTTATCCTTGTCTCATCCATCTAATCCTTGTCCGCCGACAATTATGGCTTAATTAGCGCGCGGGACAAGAATTCCCTTTGAGAGCAGTGGCTATAAATTAGAGGGAGCGAGCACGATTTCATTTCGCAGTCGCTCGCTCGCTCTTCCGCTAGTTCATTTCATATCGCAGTTGCTCGCTCTTCCGCTCATTCATTTCATTTCGTGCTCGCTCGCTCTCTTGCTCTGTCGATTAACCGCCGTCGTTCGCTGGTAGTAGTAATTAATTAATTAAGTAGTATATGTTATTTACACTATTTATTAGTTATGAAATAATTAGTAGTAATTAATTAATTAAGTAGTGTACATTAATTTGTAGTGTTAGTTTGGTTGTAAAGCGAAATCAAATAATAAGAAATGCATTTATCGAAGAAGAGAGGAGCATAATCTAATTAAGCTAGCTTATCATGTAACTTATCACCCTAGGAAAACTACTCTGCAATTAATTTACAACATTTTATGTTCATTAGTCACCTTCTCACTAATGTTCCCTCTATTCCACGTGTTGTAAGCCGTGTCTCTACCAGAGCTACTAGAATAATTCTACGATGAGGACCACCGACATAAGTGTGGGCTCACCACCGCACGGATGGCCCTTCGCCTCGGCGCTCGAGCGGGAGGGATCGCTGGCGCCGCATTTATCGCTACGTCCCAATCCTCCGGGATACGGGCTTGTTGCCCTTTGCAAGAATGGTCTCCGTCGGACGCCAGTTCACCCTAGATGGTAGCTTGCTGTCCGCATTTGTCGACAGGTGGAGGCCCGAGACGCACACCTTCCACTTTCGCTGGGGTGAGATGACGATCACCCTGCAGGACGTCTCGTTCTTGATCGGTCTCCCGATCGGGGGTGTGCCTCTTGTTCCAGGCACTCCGAAAAGCGGATCGAAGGCCATCTTTGCCGAGCAATGTTTGGCCAACCTCTCCCGGAGGGTGTACGTGGCGTCCCTCGGGCTTGGCTGAGGTAGTTCAGTGAATGCCCGCATGGTGCACCTCACGAGGTCGTTAGGACGCACCTCATTGCTTACCTTCTCCAGCTCTTTGGTTGGGTCCTGTTTCCAATCACAAAGGGCGATTTTTTGAACCCCGGCTTCATCCGTGTCGCCGAGTCTTTGGTTGACGCGGAGCCAATGGAGGAGTACAGCTGGGGATCAGCCGTCCTTTGCGCCACATACCGGGGGATTGTTGTGACGCTTCGCGGCGCGGCACCACTTGTACCAACCTGGTCGTCTACTACGTGCTACTGCAGCTATGGAGTTGGGAGCACTTCCCTGTTGGGTGGCCGACCATCGAGATAGCGGCGCACCCGTACCCTATCCCACATGACCATATAGACGCGCCCACCATGGGCTTACGGTGGACTGCTGCCCGACTACGCTGGGCCAGCAGAAGACCAGCGAGGTGCTACTCGTTGTACCACAACGAGTTCGAGTCGTTGCACGAGAGCGACATCATCTGGTGTCCATGGCATGCTAATTTTCTGCTCGTGGTTGCGCCGCACAGGCTGTCCGTGCAATGCGTCATGGATGCATTACTGTGGACGACGACCTGCTACCTGGTGTTCTCACATATAGTGGAGCCTTACGCGCCGCAGTGCGTAATGCGACGCTTTAGTCGATACCACTGCGTGCCCCCCGGCAATGGGACGACGTGCTCCTAGAGCGAGCCGTACACCTGTGAGTCAAACTTCATCTAAGTAATTTTTGCAGTCCTTACGTCTTCTTTTGTAACATTAATCTTTCCGAAAATGCAGGCAATCGAGGGCGGGTGGGCATATTCAGGACTGGCGAATGCACCAACAGCAGTGGATTACGACATGGATGAACAGACTGCACGTGGATGTCTGGAATGAGCAGCGTCCGTACGACCTTGAGTCGTACGGTGCGTACATGGAGTGGTACGTGCCACGAACGCGCACAAGACTCACCATTCCTCCTCCAGAGTGCCCGGAGGAGGTGACAGATCTGACGCACCAAGAGAGCCTCCGCCGCACGTACGACCGTCATAGCGCTTCGCGGTGTGACGACACCGTAAGACACTTACAATCTCTGGTCATCTCATTGACGACATTCGTACTTTTTGTTAATGAACATGTTACGTATGTCACTACAGTTGGAGCGGTCGTTGCGCATCCAGAGCACATCGGAGGACGCCCTCCGCAACCCAGATAGAACCTCGGTGGGATATAAAAAAGTTTTGAAGCATATCTTGGCGGAGATGAAGAAGATAATAAAGAACTTGAGCTGCGGTCGTTCAAGGGATGACGTCATGCGCATCGGGCACAAAGTGGGGGGGGCATGCTCACCCGCTAGGTCACCACGACCTAGCGAGTCCGGCATGCGTCGTAGCGTTCCCTGTCGGTCATCCGCGGCCAGGTCGCCGCGGAGTTAAATCGCTATGTACAAATTTACGTTCAATTTTTTTGGTTATGCCTTACGCTCCGCTAACATCATGCCGTTCTCTCGCCATAGGTCCGTCGGGATCAATCACTTATGTCGTCCAGACCCGGTACACAAACTGGCGCCCCCTCTTGGTTATCTTCACTGCACATCCGAGAGGTACGAGGTTCTTAGTTTACATCTAGAGTGTTTATTTGTACTAACATCGTTCCGTCTTGCAGCCTTCAGTTGCCCGTGGGGGTGACGGCCGTGAGGGTGACGGCCAGTTCATGTCGACTGATGACGAGGATACGGGCCTCCCAGCTCCTGCCAGCGAGCAGTACACGAAGCCAGGGCACGGACAATGGCAACCAGGGTTTCTAGCGTATGCAGGGCAGAGCTCCTCCGGGTTCGCTGCCCCACTGCATGTTCAAGGGTAGATGTCCTCCGGGTTCGGTACTCCACGGTTCATTCCAGGCCAGAGCTCCTCCGGGTGCGCGGGAAAGCTCATCCGCACAACCGGAGTTTGCAGGCACCGTACCCCTAGAGTGGTTTTCTAGCCTCCATCATGGATGAATTCCTCGGAGGTGTCCCCGAGGTCAGCATGGCTCATCACGACGACATGTACGCCTACCAGACTCTGCTCCAGAGTCAGTCTACTGGTCCACCTCCGCCTCAACGGTCTCCATACCCCCTCCGAACCGACGCACGTTCTCCGGACCGGTGGACATATTCCACGGGTCATGCTCGGTGCAAAACAAGGCCGCGCACGCGCACGCAGCCACAGCAAGCAGAGAGTAGTGACTGAGACGAGTGAGCCATATAGTATCACGTGTTATGTGATTTTGTTTTACTATATTTGTATTTGTATTTTAGTTGTTACGTGTATACTCCAGTGTTATATTGTATATCGACATCTCCAATGGAGTTGCAATGCAGTTTTTTTTAGATTGCAAGTTACATAAAATCATGAAACCCTAATTTCCGAAACCTAAAATCGAAATGTTCGTGACCTAAATCCTAAATTTTCGAGACAATACCAGAACACATATAAAATTGCCAAAATATTACACAATTAAGTCCACTACATGAGGAGCCTTCAAAATAAAATTTATAATTTTTCGAGCTTATTTTCTACATTTATTGATTCGTACGAGTAGGACACTTATACGAAATAGAGATAAAAATTCTGAGCGAATAAAATTTTGAAAAATTTACACAAACAAGTACACGTTGTCATGAAGCTCCAAAAAAAATTTCATAATTTTTTGAACTCATTTGGTATATTTTAAAATTCCTCCAAATTTCTACCCTAACTAACCTAATTACTAATCACCCCTACCTAATTAGTTGGCGCAGGGTGGCCATGCGCCAACGGGCTGGGCACATGGCCACCGTGCACCATGGGCTGACACAGCGGCAAAGCGGGCGCAACCATTGGTCGACGTGGCGGGCGGCGTGAGAGGGGGACACGGCGGCATGGGCGCAAGACGGCCACTTGGCCGGCGACACGTGGCGACGATAAGGCACAAGCGCCGACGGTGGCGTCGCTTAGCGCTGCTACTTTTTGCAAATACGCCGCGGACGTGGTCAGATCTGCAAATACGGAATCAAAAAACGCCGTATCTGCAAAAAAAAAAATCCTTTTATTTTGGTATCTCGTATGTATAGTTAAAACGTTAATGGTTTATACCATATATTAGGCTAAAAATTATTAGTTCTGTCTCCTCTAATACATCAATTTGTAAGTTCGAAACATAGTTTTTCAATGTTAACGTTCCATCTTTACCCGCTCGCTATTTGGTAAAGCTCCGTCACAGGTGAACACAACCGTTGATGGGTCTTCTCGACTGTGTCATACTATCATGGGGGGTTCACATCATGTGAAGTTGTACAGTAAACCATTACTCGTGCGTCATGGCTATTTGGAATTTTGGATCCCCTGCTTTTTCCTTGCAGGCCAATCCCGATCCCAGCAATCACATCCATCGCCTCTAATCCCTCTCTCTGCTAAGTGCTAACCGTAGCTCATGCAACACAAACTCTGAAACGAAACTTCGGATGGCATCGCCAACAGCGTAGCAGCACCAATTTTTGCTTGCATTTCACACGTTCCCTTCTAACATGGACACGCGCCTGGCAGTGAGTGATCACTAATCAGCTGTGCCAAATCGGATTACGCGATACGGGTAGGCTAAAGCTACACGCGATTGCATCCGGCTTCAGAGTTAGAGATTAGGCGATTGCATCATCCGGCTTCAGAGTTAGAGATCAGTAGCACCAGCAAAATGCACATCAAGCCAAGGAAGCAACAGAAGCACGGAAAAGCTTCTGGCTACAAGTCAAAAGCAAAAGACACAGATTCAGAGGAGAGCTGTGCATCCGCTGCTCGATTTGGATTCGGCAAAGTTTAGAATGACATGTTCGAGAACATACATCACAGAAGTAATGTGCCATACATGGTCCAGGGTGCACTAAACTCCGTGGTAACCCGGGAGGTCAAATTTGGATGGCCTGTTTGAATGAAGCAGATTTAAGTGGGGTTTAGTTTAGATTTGAACTGAATCCCAACCAAAATCCCCTCGCCCAAACATGCAGCAGAAGCAGAAGCAACAAGCAACAAAAGGTTGCAAAGGCAAATGTTTAGCCCGAACTTCCTGATGTTCCAAACTAACTAATTTAGCCCAAACTTGTGATGTTCCTAAATAACATTTTTAGCTAGCTTAGCCCAAACTTCTGATGTTCCTGACTCACATCTTTAGCTAGTGGCCTAGTGCTGATGATGCAACATGTAGGCAGGAAGATCACAAGAATGGTGCAGTAATTTCTGATGCCAATGTTGCTACATACACAATGCTGCAATGGAGAACAGCAAAATCAGATCATATGCCTTAAGCTTGGCCTTGAACTGAAAATGGGAACTTTGGCATTCCATAATATTTTGCTTGACAATTAGACGCCAAATTTCTATCCTGCTCAGCAGCAATATTAGTACACTTCAATATAAGCAGCAGCTAACAACTAGAAAGGAAAATGTAGCAGCTAGTACCAGTCACATGTAAGGCAATTCATCCTGCTTCCTTCCATTACATTTCCTTTTCTTTAGAACTCTCCCATTACATTTCTACTAACAGATAACAGAACACTGAGAATAGCAGCAACTACCCGTGGATAGATCACAGAACGATGGCAAAAAGATGATATTTTTCCAAGGATTACACGATAAGGTTATTCACATTATCACATACATAGGAGTATCAAATCTTGAGTGGTAAAAGGAGACTAAAAAGGCCCAAGCAAAAATTATCCATTTCTATCGAGATAGTAGCACGTAGCAGTAGCGGGCTAGCAGCAGCGCCGCCGCATTAGCCCGAGAACGAGGAGGGAGCAGCACAACGCAGTAGCAGTTCGGCGGTTCTTGCTGCTGGTTGGTTCTCGGAGGCTAGAGGCGGAGCAGCGTGTCGCAGCGCCAATCCATCTCGTCGGCCGACCCCGCCGGCGCCGGGGCCGGCAGGTTCAGATCGAACGGCAGCGGCGAGCGGCGGGGCGTGGCGGCCTCGTCGCCGCTGGCGCCAGGCGCCGTCTTCACAGAGCACGGGTGAGGACGAGCCGCAGTAGCTGCGGCAGTCCTCCTCGGCAGCCGGTGCGCCGCCGCGCGCGGTTGCGGCGGCCCGGAGGACTCTGGCGGCGGGGCACCGCCGCCCAGGACTCAACGGTGCTGCTGTGGCTAGAGGTGGCCGCCGCCGCCGCCGGGGAACCTGGGTGCACCCGCGCCGCGGAGGGAAGTTGGTGCGCGCGGCGGCGCCTCGGAGGGACCTCGCGGCAGCGTCGTAGGCGCGCGCGGCGGCCTCGGCGGAGTCGAAGGTGCCGAGCCAGATCGGGGTCTTCTTGGCCGGGTCTCGGATCTCGGCCGCGTACCGCCCCGACGGCCGCCGCCTCACCCCGCGGTACCTGACATCCGCCCCCGCCAGCGCCGGAGCCGGCGGCGGCCTCGCCCGGCGCATCGCCTACTCTACTCCCTCCCTTCCTCGACACGCTCGCCTCGCCTCCTCTTCCTCCTCTCTTTGGTTTCTCCTCGGCGACTCCGCGTTAGGCTTTCCTCCATCCCATGCGTGCGCGCGTGCGTGCGCGCCGTGTTTGGTCGGCACGGCTGCCTGCCTGACGCGGCGGCCCCGCCACGACCGGGCTTTCGCGTCGGCTTGCTTGTTTCTCCCGACCGCGTCCGCGTCTAGGGGTTGGGCCGGCCGGGTGGGCACCTCACCTCAACCTCAGCGCATCTCGGCTCGGCGTATTTCCTCTCCCGCTTGGCCTTGGCGTTGGTGGGTGTGGATTTTTATGATTTTGTGGCGCGCTTGTGGCGGTGGTGCTAGTGCCATACTGCCATCTACCTACCACTAGTGAGGCATATTCGGCTATTCGCCGCAGCTGTGCGGGTTTGTGGAGACGTGACACGTGAGGAAACCAACGGTGCGGTGAATCCGGGGTCGTTTAAGCGCGCAGTTGGTGGGTGAAATTAGCGAGATCGACACGATCTTAGCCGTTCAACTTGGGCTAAGCTAAACCGATCTCTTAAGCTTCCTTGGTTGGAATAAGGAAATTTTGCGCGTATCTTACTCGTCTCGAATTCCCATGGACTGTCTATGTTCAAAATAGAGCCATAATGGCATTTGCAATGGTATAGATAACTATTGTCTATAGTATAATCTCTATGTCATCTATAAACAGCACTAAAGAGTAAAGACAGCTCATACAATGAGTTATCTTTTTGTATGTGTCTTGTTTCTCGTGTTACAGTTGACTACTGCATAAGAGACGGCTCAATTCTCTATACTCCCTTTCTCTCATCCACGTCATCTAATGTCCTATGTGGCAAATCTTACGGACAGCTGACGTCACACTATTGTATATACTTTAAGAATGTGTGTCGGTGATCTAGAACCGATCTTACGTATGATTGTTTGATTTGGGAGGTCTCCTAGATAAGAATCACGCAGAGAATAATACGGGGTTTTATATAGGTTCAGACCTTCTTCGGAGAGAATAACAACCCTACTCTCGTGTGGCTATATTGAGTATGCTGATTGCAATCAAGAGAAAGATTAGGACTTGTACTCCAGATTGCGCTTTTTTTCTTCTGCCTTCTGACTTCAACCTTATATAACGTATTAAAATGTGATAGTTCCTTCAAACGAAGAGGCGTCCCAACATTCCGATTGACGAACCGCTTGATGGAAGTTGCCACCAGGAACGCGGCACCACCACCTTGCTAGGCAGTTGTTGTCAGAGACAAGTAATTCATGTGGTTACTCACAGAGAATAACAGTGTATATTAAGTACCCTATGTATTAAACATGGCACATAATATTCCCTAACTAATTAACCCCACATGTCAGCAAGCCTTATCAATTACAAGGTTGTCGAAGCCAGGCTAGTCGAAGCCAACCGAGTTGTAGAAGATCTTACGACTGCTCGATAGTCGTAGAAAGCCTTACGACTATACCATAGTTGTAGGAAGACTCACGACCATAGGGTGGTTTACGACCAGGCAGCTTGACCTCTCCCTCATAAATATTAAGGGGTATACTTAAGATTAATATGAAGATGTCAATATCTATAATAAGAATTACAGATAAATAAATAAATGGGGATTATTATATCCTCGTCATCTAGCCCTATCGGCTTCGAGTGAAAGTAACTTACTTGGAAAAAGAGTCGTAGAAGGTCTTACGACCACAAAGTAGTCATAGAATAGTGGTCAGAAGTAAAAATCTTTCTGACTGGTATTTTATTTGACCAGAAATAAACTTGGTCAAAAAGATAATTTCGCTTGAGGTGTAAAGACAGACTCGGTTTTCTCGAACAAGTGAATTAAAGAATCTCTATCGACTCTTACAAATCTGTTCGTTGGAGCGGTTCCCAAAGAGGTGGCAACTATTGAGTTCCTACGATCTTTTAACTCAAGCGTGCGGTTATAAGAAGGCACCGTAGGCGCAATTTAGGGTTTTTACTTTTTCCCCATTTGCTTGCACTGTTCGTCGAGCTCTTGCACTCTCCGCCGCCAACCAAATCGTTCTCTCTCTTGAAATCCTTCCAAACCCAAATCACTCGCACTTAGAGAAAATGACCAGAGCCGCTTCTAAGTGGGCGGAATCGGAGATGGATTCATCCAAGATAAATACTTTAGTCGCTGTCGAGAAGATTCTGAAGAGGGAATTTGTGAAGTGGATTGAGGCTGACGGACAACATTAGCCGTTGGGAGAGATCGGTCAGATCCCCGTCTTTCAAGCGTATTGTGAGTGTGGCCTTCGACTGCCCGCTCATCCCTTCCTTACACTCGTACTCGAGCACTTTGGGGTGGAGTTGGTGAGTCTTGCTTCTAATTCCATCACAATGTTAAGTATGTTTGTGTACTTGTGTGAAGTTAACCTTGGGATCCTTCCAGACTTGGAGATCCTCCAATACAACTATGGAATGAGCAGACAATCTGGAATCACCAGGAGTTGTGGTCTGAAGCTCCACAACGGTAAGACCAATGAGTACATTCAGATGTTCACTCGGTCGTCGTGGCTAGGGTGGAAGAAAAAGTGATTCTACCGGGAGACGACCAGTAAAGATAGCCTTTCCTTCGTAGGGAAGACTACCGAGAAGATTTCTTCCTAGGATTCGACTCACAAGGATATTGGCCGGATCGACCCCTATATTCAAGGTATAAAAAGACTTGAAGGGAAAGAGACTCACCTGATGGTACATGGTGAAGAATTTCATCACGCGTCGCATCAGTCCTTCAAAGAAACGAGCACATCCCATGTGGAGGTACTCGGGGGGCTAAGGATTCAACCAGAGATTACAAGAAAGGTAAGTAATATTTCAACTTAGCTTTCTTTTGGTTAATCTAAAGCATAACTGCTAAATGTTTTATCTGCTTGCGCAGATCTCCCTCAAACAGAGATTGACACTCGAGTCAAACTTGTTTGCGAGAAAAGTCCACCACCTGATGTTGTGGCTCCTCGAATCCTTGTGGTCGTATCTGCAAAGGAGAAGAAGGAACGTCTAAAGGTAACCAAGGATTGATTCCTCCTTTGGACCCTCGTAGTCGTAGGAAACAACCACTAAATAATATTTCTCTTTTTGACCTTTGCAGAAAATAGGCATGAAAGACCGTTGGGACGACCAAGAAGTCGGACTGATGTTTATTGGCACGGAGGCGGAGCAAGTGAAAGCTCCTCCGGTCAAAAAAGTGTCGACATGTAAAGACCATCGATAAGCAAGAGGCAAGCTCAAGCTTCAATCCGACCTGGCCCTTTGTGCAATTCTTCATAGACATAGTTGCTGCGGAGAAAACAAAGGCGATCAAAACGATTGAAGCTCTTAAGCATAACGCCCCTAAGACCAAGGTACCATTCTACTATGATGACAAGACTTTTTCAGTCTTAACTTCTCACGGCTTTGTTAAATGACTAGAAAAGGAGAACTGAAAAAGCTTTGTATCTTTTGTGAAGGATACTGCTGTGTCGACAGAGCCTATAGTCAAGGGAAGTACTACTCCTGAGGTTGTTGAAACATGTTTCGACCATCAGGAGAGTCAGAAGGGCCAAGGACCAGCAGTTCTCGCTCAATACCAACGACTAGACGTGGTCGTGGCGGACCCCATTCCTCAGCTCAAATTTCGACCAGACGTGGTCGAAGAGAAGAAGTCGAAGAAATCTTCCTTAGGGAAGGTTTCTTCTGGATTCAAGTTCAAGTCTAGGAAACGAAGGTATGTAAAAAGATAAAAGTATAAGAACAACATTTACCTTTTGCTTTCTACAAATTTGAGATATTTTTCTTTCTGTGATCTTAGCTCGAGCCCCCGAGGACGCTTCTATCGAGAAGCCCGCTGCCCTTTCTTCTGCAGTCAAGGAAACGGCAGCGGGAGTGGCCATAACTACGACCACTGTTGTAAGATCAAGGAGGCCGATTAGAGGGGGTGAATAGGCGGTTTTAAAAACTTCTTTGACTAAAACCGATTTCTAGTGCGAAAGCTAACAACAATACGGTTTTGCACAATTAAAGCCTAAATCAATTAGTCTTTACTAAGTGCACCAACAACATGATACTATTGATAAAGATGGCAGTCATACAAAGACATGTAAGCAATTTAATACAAGAAATGTAAATTGCACAAAGTAAAGCACAAGAGAACAAACCACGATAATGTTTTACCATGGTGTTCGGAGACTTGCCGGTCTCCCCTAATCCACGTTGAGGTAAGCCCAACCACATTGGACCGACTCCACAACTTGAGCCAACACCTCCGAGGTAAGTCCACCCACTTGGACCGGCTCCAACACGAACCAACACCTCGATCCACTCGGGGTTGCTCTTCCTCTACTCTAGAGATGGCGAGCACCAAACCACTCATAACCGCCCGGGTCTTCTCACAACCTTCTTGTAGAAGATCATCAGTGCAACTCCTCCAAGCCGTCTAGGTGTCTTCAAACACCAAGAGTAACAAGTCGGAGACGCTCACTTGAACAAATCAAATGTCTAAGCTCAATGGATACACAATCCACTACCTAATACAACACGTGCTCTTAGGGTTTGCTCTCTAAGCTCACTAAGTGCAACACATGCACATAAAAGATGAGGGGGCTTGCTCTTTGCTCAAGGAATGAATAGCACAAGCAACAACACCTTCCACAACCGGCCAAGGTGGGTATTTATAGCCCACACACAAAAACTAGCCGTTTGGAAGAGAAAACGCTGAAAATCAGTCAAGCCCGGTCTGACTGCAAAACCAATGACCGGTCAGACCGGCCATGCTCCAACAGCTATAAAACTAGCCGTTGGACACATGTCTGGACTGACCGCCAACCAATGATCGATCAGTCCGCGCCAACCCGGTCAGACCGGCCAACACATGGCAGTCAGACCGCACAAAAGAATAAAGAGCAATTCTAGAAAAACGCCTTCTCTGGAAAAAGCTGACTGGGTCACTTGACCCAGAGGTCCGGTCAGACCGGCCAACACATGGCGGTCAGACCGGGTCCCACCGGTCAGACCGGCCAACACATGGCGATCAGACCGCCAGAACAAGGAATCCAGCACACAGCTCAGTCAACCTCTCAATGGCCAGTCAAACCGCCCAAATACATGCGGTCAGACCGCCAGATCTGAGAAAACAAGGATTTTTGCATTCCACTTCAACTCAATTTGTAAAACACATTTGCCAATTGATGCGCGATGCAAACAAAACACATTCGCAAACTAAAATCACATGTTACAAGGATTATGTATGAGTCTCAACTATTTGTAAAATACATTCGCAAATATTGGCAACATGCTAACAAGAGCTAAAGCAAGCACAACGAGCTATTAACACATGACACACTCAAGCTACTAGTCAAGACCCCTCTTAATAGTACGATAACCTATACTAGCAATATGGCCTTCCAATCAAACGCCAAGACTAGTAAAAGACTAGGAACACATCTTTAGCCCTAGCGAGTCATACCTTTGCTTTGAGCATCCTATTGAAGCTTGATGACGCATATCTTCACTTCAAGTCCGGGTTCTTGACTTGAATACTCATCAACACATGATGACTTTAATATTATCAACACATGATGATCTTCCTCACTTGCCCTCCATCAAAACATGATGGGTTTTCTCTTGACTTGATGATCAACTCATGATCATCTCCGCTTCGAGATCTTGGTACGCATCAACACATGATGCATCCTTTACTTCAAGCTCTTGACTTCAATATCATCAACACATGATGATCTTCTTCACTTCGGGATCTTGACTTGAACATCATCAACACATGATGATTTTATTCATCCCGAGTTTTGACTTGATGACGATCAACTCACGATGTCATCCAAAGTCTCCATCATCATGGAACATAACATATTCATCCAACTCATAGAAAATGTTAGTTCCAAATGACGATTGTTATTAATTACCAAAATATACCATTAACTCATAATGGCGGGTCTAGATTCTTCAACTGTCTCTGTGATGGAAGAATTCGTTGCTGCTCAAGCGACTACGACCACAGAGGCGATCACAGGATCGACCGTCGTTCCTCCGGTGGAGGTGGTCGTTCCTGCAAAAGCAACCATGACCACTAAAGTGGTTACGGCGCGCATATGAAGACGATTTAATGATGCGAAGCTTATCCGAGCAAGGTGGCGGAACTTCCGATCATCGTGTCCAAAAGGAAGTCATTGCGGATGTTCCCTTAGGCTCCCAACAAAAAACTACCGACGCTGTCATCACCGAAGAACAAGAAGAAGAGTACCTTAATTTCTTCTCTGAGTTCTTTGGACCTGCTTCCATTGTGGAATCTTTCGCATTTAGGTCTCGTAACCAAGTTCCTCACCCTAAGGACAATCCAAACAGGAGGAATATTTTCAATGACGAGCGTTTCAAAAAGGTGTGGTGGAACCGAGTCAAGGAGATCGATGAATTGAAGGATCACATAAGGGTATTCTCCATGTTTGCTCGAACGAGCATAAATATAAGCATCTGATGTCAAACATTTACATGTGTGGTTTGTTTCTCACTTCTCATTGTCTTTCTTTGCGCAGAAAGCTTTAAAACAAATTGTCACTGTTGATGAATACAACCGACAACTTATACAGCTACGACAACAAAAGGCGGAACTCTGCGAGCAGGCAGAGAGATGATAAGCTATTGTCATTCGTAATTGTTTTTTACTCGACTACTTGTGCAGTTCTCAAGTCTATCTTTAACCTTTGCAGGTTTAAGAGTGACGAAAAATCCCTGGTTGACGCACTCGACCACGAGAAAGTCGAGATGGAGAGGCTAAGGGATGAAAATCTCGACCTGATGAAGAAGCTTCAGGAGCTAACTCTGCAGCTCTTGATCTGCAGAGTGAGATAAACAGTAAGTTCTGAACTTAAGACTGCTTATGATAATGATCTTCTGTTTTTTCTCTAACTTTTGTTTCTGTTCAGAAAAAAGATGTCGAAATAGGTAGGCTCCAAACCGAGGTCAACGAAAAGGGCTTGGTTGTTCATGAACTATCATGTTCCACCAAAGAAAAAGACTAGGTAATAAAGTCATAGGAAGAGCAATCTCGAAGAAGGATGCCTCCCATGACAACGAAATTAAGCAACATGTTGCTCAACTGGCGGGTATGTAACTCTTTACACACGACCAGTGTTGCTTATGAGTTGTTTAGGGATATACGTCTGACTGGTTGTACTCTATTTCAGAGCAAGCAGTCGAAATCAAGTGACTCCACGAAGCTTCGACTCGTAGTTTGGAGGAGACGAAGTCGTTGAAGATCAACTTTCAGGACAACATCTCACTTCTAAACAACGTACTCGGTGGTCTTAGTTGTGAGGAAGTTACTCCTCTTGAGGACACCCTAACTACTCAATCGAGTATTGTTGGATAGCAAGTCAGAGCCTTAAGGGAGCTGATAACCACTCTGAAGGCTAACTAGGCTGACTCGATAAGAGAAGCAGTCGAAGGTGTAGTGGGTTATGCCTTGGCAAAACTTAAGGCACACGACCGTAATCTCGATCTTCAATCAACTGAGGACCTTCGATGGCTCCGAAGCAGAAGCAACTCGTCTGATCGAAGAGGTGAAACCAGTCAACCAGAAGGTCATGGAGGAGATGCAAATTTGATCTCCTTCATCAAAATAGATTGTAATAGGAAAACTTGTAAAGACAAGTCTTTTGGTTATGAATACACACACACATGCACACACACACACCCACACACCTGCTTTTTCCTGCAAATTATCTTGTCGGGTAGTTAGTAACTCATAAGATAATAAATAGAAAAAGAAAATTGAATTTAAGACTAAGAATGGAAGTCATATTAATGGCTTTATCCTAGTCCCCGACTATTTGCTTAGTTTATATAGATAAACTAAGTAAATAGTGTATATAAGGGTTTGCTTAAAAACAATAAGTTTTTCCTACTTGTGTTGTCAATCTTGATTGTCATGTTCTGGTCGCAAGAGTTTAGTAACAGATAGACACTAGAAAGTTCCTTCTAGTTGGCAAGACCACGTGCAGAGAGGAAAGACTTTGACTAGTGAAGCTACGTTCTCAGACCATAGTAATCGAATCAAGAGTATCAACACGAGTGGGATAAACTCTTCGGAGTGCCTTAAAAATTTATTCAACAGTTTCCAATAAACTCAATTTGTTTGACACTAATAGCAAGAGTTGGAAACAGTACGCGCTAGGAAGTTCCTTCTAGTGGGCAGGATCACATGCACAGAGAAAACTTCGACTAGGTGTTGTGTCTTTCTTCGACCAGTTTAAACGCATTTGAGGTTACTAAAATGAGTCAAACAAACTATAAAAGTATACTCCACTTAGAATTTTTTTTCAAAAGTAAGGTTAAAAAGAGCTAGCTTGGAGAATATTTCGATCAGTTTTGTTAAACCTAGTGTCTTTGTATTGGTAGTAAAAGTTAGGAACAAGACGACACTAGGAAGTTCCTTCTAGTGGGCAGGACCACGTGCAGGGAGGAAATACATCAACTATGTGATGTTACCCTTCTTCGACCAATGTAAAGAAAAACTGAGTGTATAAAAATGATCGAAAGACTATCCAAGCACTACTCAAAAGTAAGACAATAAAGAGTGAAGAAACCTAAAACGTTATTGATATAGTAAGAAGTTACACATAAAATTTGCGTAACTGGTCGATGTGGAATTGGAGAGAACCCGACCGTCTTCCATTGCTAGTCGTACCAAACCTGGTCGTGTAAATTTGACCACTGTTTAAAGACATTCCCACTTAGGGGAAAGCTTATTTCGATTAGACTGGGATTAAATCTTCTTCAATACCAAGTCACCTACAAGGCTACGAGGTTGGTCGTAGTATTTGCACAGGGCTTGTTGGTAAACCGCTGAACAGATTAGAGTTTGATTCCTCTTCTCTTCGAGCAGGTTGATGTCATCTGCTCGAAGTTGTTCCTGGGTAGAGTCGCTAAAGGTTTCGACTCTTGTCGACCGGATCTTTAGTTCTGGTGGCAGCATGACTTCAGCCCTAAAAACTAGGAAAAAAAGTGTTTCACCTGTAGCCCGACTTGCAGTCGTGCGAATTGCTCATAATACTGAGGGCAATTCTTGTACCCAAGCCCCCGAGCGCTTGACAAGCTGGTCGAACACTCGGGTTTTTATGCCCTGTATTATTTGTCCATTCACTCTTTCGACTGCCCTATTACTCTATGGGTAGGAAACAGAAGCATAACATAACTTGATACCCAACTCATCACAAAAATCCTGAAATTTTGCGCTCGAAAATTGCTGACCATTATCTGTAATTATTCGACTAGAAACACCAAATCGAGTAATCACGCTTCTCATTATGAATCTTTTTTGCGGCTTCCGTTGTTATCCTAGTCACAGGTTCGGCTTCGATCCATTTTTTGAATGTATTAATAACCACAAAAAGGAACTTAAAGCCCATTAGTGCTTTTGGGAATGACCCTAGGATATCGAGACCCCAAGTCGCAAAAGGTTACGAAAGAGGAATAGTTTACAATGCCTAAGCCGGTTGGTGTAATTGTCTGCTATGAAACTGGCATTGCACACACTTTTGAACCAACTCTTTGGCATTATGGTGGGCCGTTGGCCAATAAAAACCTTGCCGGAATGCTTTACCGGCCATCGTTCTATAAGAAGTATGAGTTCCACAGATGCCCCCGTGTATGTCGTGAAGGAGATTTAATCCTTCTTTCTGCGATATGCATCGCATGAGAACCCCTTGAGTACCTCTTTTATAGAGGACTTTTTCAACCAAAGTATACATTTTGGCCTTCAGGGATAAATGATCTGCCTCGAGATTATCATCGGGTAGTGTACCCTTCTCATGATAGTCGTAGATAGGATTCATCCAGGTATCCTCGTACTCTAGAGAGGTTGTCTCAATAAAAGGTGTTTCTGGTGCTTCGACCAGAGACAACTTCTGGAGCTGCTCCAAGAAGACTCCTTGTGGTACTTGAGATCGGGACGAGGCTATTCGAGCTAACTGGTCAGCAAGAAAATTATCCTTTCGAGGGATATATTGCAACTCAAAACCAAAAAAATGCTTTTCAAACCTTCAGACTTCCGATAAGTACTAAGACATTGTTGGAATAGAGCACTGGTACTCTTTTTTGACCTGATTCACGACCAGTTGAGAGTCTCCTCTCATGAGTAGTCATCGAATCCCGAGTGCTTTTGCTGCTCGTATGTCAGCCAACAAACCTTCGTATTTTGCTACGTTGTTAGTGGCAGAAAAGTGTAATTGGATAGCATACTTTAAGGTCTCTCTGGTAGGAGATTTCAGGACCACCCCAACCTCCGAGCCACTCAAAGTAAGCGACCTGTCAAAGTATATCGTCCACTGGTCGTGGGTATTGTACTAAGGATCCTGAACAGGTTCAGGATTTGTCCATTCGGTGACAAAGTCTGCCAAGATCAGGGATTTAATGGTCGTTCGGGACACGAAATGGCGGTCGAACTCTCCAAGTTTTACTGACTATTTTACCATGTGTCCCACTGCTTCCCTGTTCTTGAGAACCACTCCTAAGAGAAACTCAGACATCACAATTATCTTGTGTGCCTGAAAATAATGCTGCAGTTTCCTCGAAGACATAAGGAGGGCATATAGAAGTTTTTAAACCTGAGGCTATCGCTCCTTAGGCCCATGTAAAACTTCACTTATGTAGTAAACTGGTTGTTGGACGTTTTCACGTTCTGCGACCAGTACTGCGCTCACTGCCTGTGGCGTGGCAGCTAGATAAATTAAGAGCGTCTCTTCTAGTTTCAGAGAAACCAAAATAGGAGCACTCGTACGATACCTCTTGACATCCTCAAAGGTTGTGTTTGTCTCTTCTGACCAGTCGAAACTCTCATGTTTCCTTAGAAGTTTGAAGAAAGGAAGACATTTTTCTCCTAGTCGTGCGATGAAACGACTTAAAGCCGCCATCCACCCTATGACTTTCTAGACTTCTTTCTTCGTGGTCGGAGGGCGCATTGTTTCAATGGCCTTTATTCTTTCAGGATTTGCTTCAATTTGTCATGTAGAAATAATGAATCCAAGCAATTTTCCTAAAGAGACTCCGAACACGCACTTTTCGGGATTGAGTTTCAAACGGTGTTTTCTAAGGTTGTCGAATATTTCTTGCAAGTCAAAAATATGATTAAGTCACTTGATGCATTTTATGACTAGATCATCAACATAGGCTTCCAAATTTTGGCCTAGTTGAGGTGAAAAAATTGTTTGCATCAAGCGTTGAAAAGAAGCACCAGCATTTTTTAGACCAAATGGCATTTTGACATAGTAAAATATTCCAAATGGTGTAATAAATGCGGTCTTTTCTTCATCATCTAAATACATACTAATATGATGATAACCAGAGTATGCATCTAGAAAACTTAATACTTCACAACTAGCAGTAGAATCAACCAACTGATTGATACGAGGTAAAGAAAATTCATCTTTTGGACAAGCTTTGTTGAGATCAGTA
The DNA here is from genome assembly GCA_036346405.1 of Phyllostachys edulis. Lineage (NCBI taxonomy): Eukaryota > Viridiplantae > Streptophyta > Magnoliopsida > Poales > Poaceae > Phyllostachys > Phyllostachys edulis. The sequence goes on from CM070548.1 coordinate 7,690,437, forward strand.
AAGTTTACACACATACGTCACTTACCATTAGACTTTCTAACCATTATAGGGTTATCCAGCCACTCTGGGTGGTCGACTTCTCTTATAAAGTGTGCTCTAAGTAACTTGTCTAATTCTGATTTGATGGCTTCTCGTCGATCAGGTGTAAATCTCTGTAATTTTTGTTTTATGGGTTTCTTGTCAGGCCGTAGAGCTATCTTGTGCTCGATCACTTTCCTAGGGACTCTGGGCATGTCGGATGCTTGCCACACGAAGACATCCACGTTAGCTCGGAGGAAAGTGATGAGGGCGTCTTCCTATTTTTGGTCGGAAGTAACCCCGATGCGAATAGTCTTCGAGGGCTCCTCTTGATTCAGATGGACTTCCTTGACTTGATCGTTCGGCTTCGGCGCAGTTTTAGGCTTCGACTGCTTGGTCGAAGGATGCCCCTTGCTTGATTCTCGAGTCGGTATCTGACCAACCATCTCAAGGGACTTGTGATCGCATGTAAGGGCCATCTTCTTGTCACAGCATACTGTGATCACTCCTTTGGGACCTAGCATCTTAAGACATTGAAACCCGTAGTGAGTGTCCATTAAAAATCGTGCCAAAGTTGGTCGTCTGAGTATGGCATTATGCGTCGTATCGAAATCGACCACATCAAAGGAGATTTTTTCTGTCTTGAAATTGGTTGGAGAACCAAACGTGACAGGAAGATAAACTTGGCCAATGGGTTTGGCCGAAGACCCTGGTACGATCCCATGGAATGAGTATCGTATAGGTTTTATTCTGGTCCGAAGTACTTGCATCCCATCTAGGACACTCATAAATAGAATATTTAATGAACTGCCACCATCAACTAACACGTGATTCACTCGACAGTTGTTGATGGTGGGCTCGACTACGATCGGATATCGACCTGGTCGAGTGGAAGGGATCGGACAGTCCGTCTTCTTGAAAGAGATGGGAACTTTCGACCACTTCAGTGATTTAATGACGAGAGGAGGGTCAATAGAGTTTACCTCTCGTGAAACGACCTTGAATTGTCGCTTTGACTCATATGTCGAAGATCCCCTAAAGATGTGGTCGATGGTATGCTTCGGATCTTAGAACGGTATCTCCTCGTCGTCGTCCGACTGCTTACGACCACTCATTTGTCGTACCTCCTCGAGTGTAAGGAGTGGTCCTTTGTTAGTGTAACTGATGTTCTGATGATTCTCGTGGGCAGCGCAGTAATTCTCCCACCATTATGCACTGGTGCCTTTAAGTTGGTGTGCGGCATACAGATCCTTTTCATGGTCGTCGCACCGGGCAATGGCAAGCTTCTTCTCTATAGAGCGCAACCAGTCGTCTGCGTCCAAAGGCCCAGAGGAGCTAGAGAAAGTAGGTGGGTGGGTCCTCATGAACTCTGCTAGCCTTGACTGAGGGAAAACTGGTGGTGGTGGTGGTGGCATGGCAGCTGCTTGATTGTTCTGATTCAACATCGTGACTAAGGCAGCAACAGTCTGGTTCTGTTGAGTCATCATTTGATTCATATTCTGCATCATTGCATTCATCAACTGTGCTTGGGCTGCCATGAACTGACTCAGAGCCTGATCTGTGGTTGCGGCTGGAGGAGGTGGTGCATTGGGCTCCATGGATTCACCTTGACTTGCGGTGTTGCGGGTCTGAACCGTCTGCACAAATCTTCCCAGGTTTAATAGACGAGAGGAAAAAAGCATGATAGGTGAGAGGGAAAAGTACAAAGATGAGCGAGAACAAGGGAGAAAGATAGAACAACCTAACTGGGGAAAGTCGGTTTAACCCAACGAACAAGTAGCCGGAAAGCTATTAAGAGACAACAAAACTCAAGCTGGAGGTCCTATTAATCGGATTAAACGATACTGAAACTGAGAATGGTCCCTCTACTGAGGCACTTATAATTCTAGTTTATACGGAAGGCCGACCTAAAACAAAGCTCGAGCCTATCGAAATTACTTGAGATGAGAAGGATCAATTTAAATTTGAAAACAAAGTTTCAGAGGAGATAAGAGGTAAGAATCTAGGAACGAGATGAGAAAAGAATAGAGTAGACGAGAAAAGAATAGATTAAGAGGAGAGGAGAATAACTATTCATGTTAATCTTGTTGGTTTGATTTATAAAATAAATTTTGAAACCTGTGACTAAAATGACCATGCTAACTATGGTTGCGTCCTACAGTCGATATGGCTCTGATACCATCTCTGTCAGGACCCCAGATATTCAACTTCGAGACCCTCTTTGTATTCTGAACTAGTCCCAGATCAGTAGCTAGCTCACACAGTTGCAACATTGATGTAATCATATCCATACAACAAAATATCGATGAAGCAAACAAATTAAAATTTAGTAGCAAAAGGTCCTCATGGTCAAGTCTCACAAAGTTTGCCACACAGGGCTTAACAACGAAAGATAACTTGCAGCGGTGAACAAAACATCTCGTGGAGGCTATCCGACATGCCCACAGGCAATCGAGTGGAGGATGCGACCTAATTCGTATAGTCTTCGAAGTAGTCTTCCTTATAGAACTCGGTGTTTCCTGGTTCTTCTTCAGCGACTGATCAACAAGTGGCGCAAAGCCATGAGTACTTTAAAGTACTCAGTAAGTCATAGGGAAATGTATACAAATAATATTCATGCAAGGCTTGACAAGGATAGCTTTATGGCTATTTTGCAGAAAGCAATATTGACACTAAATACAGTAAGTAGATTGTAAAGCGTAATTTAAAAGATTAATACATAATTAATCATGTTTCTTTAAAACAACTAGTGAACACCCCGTTCACTTCGCATCCAACAAGCAGTGAACAACCTGTTCACTTCTCAACCAATCCAACCAAACCATTCCAACATTTTTGAGAAAATCTACCCCTCGTGTCAAATCACCGGGCATTATCCATAACCGGGGACACGGTTATTCGAATAGTTTTACACTCTGCAGAGGTTGTATAGCTTGACCCACAAGAGATAATCAGTTTATACTATCCGTCTGACACACTTCCAAATGTGTGCGACTAAACGATTATCACAAGGCTTTTACAAAGCCCTATTTTGACTCGGTTCTACTCACTAAGGATTCGCCTCGATTTGGCCCCCTCTTGCCCCGCTTATCAACCCAAACATAACCGACTCAAAACATTACTAATCAGTTGGCTAGGTCCACCCCATAAATAGATTTGTGGTTGTACGGTATGGCTCAGATCAATGGCGCACAAAGTTAAGTCCTTAGAGACTACTCAGGTGAAACATCCTCATCCCAAATGTGCTTTCTACACCCCCCCTTTACTGTACGATCATTCACCTGAGTACAAATCATTTTGGGTTCAACCCGGCCAAATGGCAACCCTTGCCATGGCACAACAAATTTTATCAACAGTGGCTCAACACCAATTCCATCATTCATTAAGTCAAGTTCAATCATTCTTTGAGTATGTGTAACGCCTGACTCGGGGTCTCCCGGGGAGGTCCCTCAAGACCACCCAGAGGTCCTCCAAGAACTCTCGGAAGTTCTTTCAAGACCACCCGGATGTCCCCAAGGTGAGCTCGAGACAGCCACGAGATGACCCCCAGGTGCCACGGCCTGACCCAGGGGTGGTCGACAGACCAAGTCCGGGGAGGTCTTGGAACCAGAGGTGACCCAAAGACCTCCCACGACCAGGCCCGAGGGTGGTCATGGAGGGCTGGGATCACCCCAAAGACCTCCCACGACCAGACTCGAGGGTAGTCGTGGGGAGCAGGGATCGCCACATGGTTCTCTGTGTGAACTGAGCTAGTCCCAAGGATCAACAGCTAGCTCTTCACAGCATACAACAGTGGTAACATACATCAAACACAAGCTTTATTAACAACAAAGTTGATTACAAAGGGGAGGCTTACAAGCTTGCAAACCAAATACAGCGAAAGATAAATAAGTAGACCACCCGATACACCACGTGCAATCTATTTGGGGCGATCCTAGTCGGCTGGACCTCTAGGTCCACAAATAAGACCTCCTCAAGCTTTCTCTTCCTACTCAATAAGAATATCAAGCAAGAGTGAGCACAACAACCGTGCTCGCAAGTTACACCCGTCAAATAACTGAATGACATGCATAAGTGGATATCTCAAAGGAAGGCTTATTATGGTTGATTTGCATAAAACCAAGTTTCATTTAAATACAACTACTAAGTTCCAAGGCAGTTAACAATAATTAAAATTCATTTTCTAAATTTCAGTTTTCAGTTGGATAACATTCATCAACAAGTGGTGAAGGATACACTCCTGTCACAAGGCTCCCTGCCCAAACCCATTGGATAGAAATCCAAAACCAATTTATCAATTCCTTTTGAAAACAAAACCAACATCTAACTTTGAGAGGCCTTGCCAGCACGTCCATGACCGCGGACACGGCTATTCGAATAGTTTTACACTCTGCAGAGGTTGTACACTTTACCCACATGACATGATTTCTCTAGTTTGTTTGACGACCGGCAATGCAACCACTCACTTCCGAAGGTAAGTGGTCTAGAGCTCATGACAAGGCCTTTACAATGCATCATTCCACCGCAGTTCACCCTCGCTAAGGTTTCACACCCCTGTGGATAGAAACCCAGTGTCATGGCTTGAAACCTTTTGACAACATTGGTCCTTTGGCAGTAAGACCCCCAGTCAAGATTTTGGTCTAAACATGACTAAACTTACTTTTTTCAAGAGATCCTGGTTCACACTATTGTATCAACCCAGATTTTATCTATGGTGACAATAGAGTGGAGTCAATGTCAACATGGGTCATACAAAGGATTCGGCATAGCTATGAATTTAAAACAGGTATTGAAATACTTAGTGTAAATAAGCATGCAGTAATTATTGAAACAAAACTTAAATAGTTTGAGATACTGGGTGCAATATGATCAAGAGTGTAACTTGCCTGGTCCGAAAGCTTGAGGAACTAATTGGGAGAACTCGGGCTCCCCGAAGAGTCGCAATCTACATGAGAACAAAGCAAGGCAGAATCAAATAACTGCCAAATAAGATCCAAATGAACTTCAAATATACCCAAATAGCGAAGAACAGCACAAGAAAAACTAAGAAGGGGTTCTCAGGAGGAGGTCCAACGGGAGGGAGGAGGTCTGCCGAGAGGGTGGTCTTTGCAAATGACCGAAGAGGGTGATCTTTACAAAAAGGGAGGTCCTGAGAGGGTCCCGAGGGGGGCAAAAGGGAGGTCTCAAAGGAGGAGGTCCAGAGGGGGACCCAAGAGGGCCGTCTTCACAAAAAGACCGAGAGGGTCGTCGTTGTGAAGAGACCTGCAAAGACCGAAAGGGTAGTCTTTGCAAAAACACCAGCAAAGATCGAGGGGGTGGTCTTTGCCAAGGGAGGTCTTGAGGAGCTCAAGGGACGTCCTGGGGAGGATGTCCCGAGGAGGTCAAGGAGGTCTTTCAGGATGTCCTGAGAAGGTCGTCTTTGCATAAAGACCAAGCAGGTCATCTTTGAAAGAAGAGGCCCTCAAGAGCTCCTAAGGAGGCGGTTCAACAAAGGCCCGGTATCTTTGCGTGGTCGAAGAGAAATAAATCCACGCAAACATAGTCATGCAAGGAATGCAAAAGGATACGGAGATACTCACCAAGGTTGAGAGGGAGATAGAAGAGGAGAGGGGGGGTCAATGGTTGGTGACAGAGGTTCAGGACGGCGCAGGTGCTCCGGCGGCGAGGTGGTGGTGCAAACACCGTCGGCCTTCTTGTCGATGAACTCCTTGGCGAAGCTTCAAGCACAAAGCAGGAAGGAAAAGAGCTAGAGAGCTAAGTGGCCAAAGGTGAGGAAAGGGGGGCTGCTCAGGCTATTTATAGCCAAGGAAGAAGGAAATAGAGTCACTGAGAGACTTAGTGACCCACAGGTCAAAGGCAGGTAAAGGACAAGACAAGGTATAACCTGGAAAAGAAGGAAAAGATAGGGCAGGTAAAGGAAAAGACAAAAAGGGGAACACACGGTACCACAGCAGTGACCTCATTAACTGCGCAAGGACTTCTGTGGCGGAAGGAAAAAGGAGGCGAGCAGAGCTGACAGGTGGGACCAGTCAACTACACAGGTGAGGTGGTCAAACCAAAAGGGTGGTCATGACCAAGGGGGAGGTCGTGATCAGCAAAGGTGGTCTCAACCGCAAGGGTGGTCTTTGCAAAAAGACTAACAAGGGAGGTCATGACCGCATAGGTGGTCGTGACCAGAAAAGGGGGTGATCTTTGCAAAAGACCCGCAGAGGGTGGTCATTGCAAAAGACCACAGGGAAGTCCCGACCAAAGGAGGTCGCGACAAAATGATAAAAGAGGAGGTCGCGACTAAAGGACAAAAGAGAGGAGGCCGTGGCCTCAAGGGAAGGTCCTAACCACAAGGGGTGGTCATGACCAGGAGGGTGGTCTTCACAAAAAGACCACAAGGGTGGTCTTTGCAAAAATACCAAGGGGTCGGGAGGACAAAGAGGTCCTAGGGAATCCCGCAAAGGTGGTCTTTGCAAAAAGACCATGAGGTCCAGACCACAAGGGTGGTCTGACCCGCAAAGGTGGTCTTTGCAAAAGACCAGAGGTCCTAATGGTCAAGATCAACTCAAAGGGAGGTCCTGACAGTTAGATCAACTCAAAGGAAGGTCCTGACGGTCAGATCAACTCAAAGAGAGGTCCTGACGGTCAAGATGAGATCAAAGAAGGTCTCAAAAGGGATGGGATGTTCGGACCAACCAATCGTGCCAACAAGATCGGGCCGTCCGATACAGATCGGACGGTTGCAAACGAAGGCACGGAGCTGAGCCGTGCGAGGAGGTCTTAACGGTCGGGATGATCCCAAAGGAAATCCTGACGGTCAAGACCAACACGGGGGAGGTCTCAACGGTCAAGATGAAGCCGAGGGAGATCTCGACAGTCAAGACCAACACAGGGGAGGTCTCAACCACAAAGAGATTCAAACCAACAGGAGGTTTGCACCACAAGAGAGGTCTAGGCGCAGAGGAGGTCTGGACATAAGAGAATGTCCAAACAGCATGGAGGGAGAGGGGTCTGGGCACAAGAGTTGGGCAAGGGGAGAGCAGAACCTACAGAGAAAAGGAGAGATAGCTCCAGAGCTCGAATAACACCAAAAGAACCAGACTCTGGGATTTAGTTGAAGTTCGAATTAGTCATTTTAAACACTCAAATTATAAAAATCTCAAGTTAAAGCTTTAGGACTTCAACTAAACCAAATGGTTCTTTTTATTATGAAAATTTTCAAAAAGGCTCAGAAAATTAGGGTGTTACAAACCTACCCCCGTTAAGGGAATCTCGACCCCGAGATTCAGAGAGGCTAGAGAGAAGAGGTGGGCTGCAAGGAGTCTTTGGCTGGATTCGTTGCTTGATGGCTAACTTCACTGCATGTTGCTTCTTTGGACATTTATGGGCGTAATGTCCCAACTCTTGGCAATAGAAGCACGTGACACTTGCAGCATGAGGGAACTTCTTCCAGGGCTGGCCTCGAATAGTAAACTTGGAGAGACAAAAGTTGACTGGGTGGTTCACTACCACATCTTAGGGCATTGGCAAGCCCATACTTCTGTACTTGGGCAATTATGATATGATCCTCTTGTTGTTCTCTCTCCCTGCTGCTGGCGTTATCGTCACAATTAAGGTGGCTTCTGGAATGCTGTCCGGGGTAAGAGCTGGACGTCTTTTAGGGCATCGACTGACATAATGCTCCATATCCCGACAACTGAAGCACTGAACTTTTGTCCTGGACGTCTTGTTCTTCTGAGATTGACTACCACTGTTGTCGGTAAACATCTGCATTGGTGGTCGAAGTGTTGATCCCGGAGTCATAAGTGTGGTCATTGCTGGTGCTTGGTTGAGTTGGGGTTGCATCACCCGAGTCTTGGAGTTCTTCTCATTGACTTGCATTTGATCTTCCATCTTCCTCTTGTAACCACTGTCCTGTTGCCGGCAAGGTGCTTGCGACTTGAGTGTGTTGGGATTGGTCCTATTAAAACTTGGCTCCTTTACTTCTTGAGATAGCTTGGTAGACGAACCCACGGACCTGTCTAACTCGACTTGATCGGAGGTGGCTTGATCAGTTACACACTGTTGCTGGACTATAAAGGTCAGGGGTATCTTCAAACAATCCTTGTCTTCATGACTTGAGCACTTGCTTACCGCTTGGTGGGGTGTCTTAGGTTCTTCTGAACTATCTTTCAGTGTTGAGGTTGCTTGTGGTACCGAAGATGCTCGCAAGGGGCATTGCCTGACAAAGTGCCCTTCCTTGCCACAGCAGTAGCAGACTTGATACTAGATTTCCTTTCTCCTGGAACACTTGTTGAAACAGTGTCTGATGCGGTTGCAGCTGGCACAATGAATTTCTTGCGTTCGCTTTCCTTTTTGGGGGCATCCAGAGGCGAAGTGTCCTGCTTCCCCACATCTGTAACAGAAGGTATACTTCCATGGGTGGTGTCTTACAGGGCAAACGTGGCTTGCATCTTCACTATGAGGGACTTCCGGTGGCTCATCCTTGGATAACCCATCACAGGGGTGCTCTTCAGGTGCTGCAGGGGCAGTGGCTGGGGAAACATTGTTGGCATCCATTTGTTGTATTAACCGCTGCATCAGCTGAGTCTGGGCGACAAGAAACTGATTCAAATTCTGAAGGGTTTTTGCTGTGAGACTTTGGTTTCCTTCAGCACTGGTACTCCGAGGAGCTTTGTGGCTATCATTGCTTCCATCTTCATTCACCATCTGTCGGGTGCTCCAGAGGGTTAGGGAAGAGACTAATGGTAGGTAAGAGTCAAAGGACACAAAGAGAGGATAGAGCAAACAACACCCTAGCAAGAACCGACACAAGAGCTGCAAGAAGAGCTAAACAACTTTAGCACTTACCAAAAGGCGACGCGACTCAGTGCACAGAAAGAGTCTGGGTAGTTTAAGCTATATGGCTGAGCTGGCGAGATGATCTTCAATCCAAGGTCTTCAGGAAGGTCTTGCATGTTATTCTTGAAGAGTAGAGACAACGAGACTTCTCTTCTTTCAACCGGCTCTCTCTTCAGGAGCCACTTGTTTCAACCATGCGCTGGGTGCTAGCTAGGAGCTAAGAATCAAACTTCCCGGCCTAGCCAGATCCACAACTTAGTATTATTGAGATCCACCAATTCACATCTCTTGGAATCATCCAATTAGGAGAATTCAATCATTCAATCAGGATCACAATCAACTGAAAGGCCTTAAAATCTACAAACCTTCATTACAGAGTCTCCCAAAAGACTTCTTAGCAATTCATCAGTTCAAATTTGATTCACTAGATCATTTCATCACCATCTATCCAGCAATTATTTGATCAAAAATCAATATTAGCAAGGTATCCTTCAAACATATTCCAACATTCAACAATCTAACAATTCCAGAATCTGATCAAGACATATTTCTATAGTCCAGTCAAGATTCCTTTCAGATCCACATTCTCTATTCAATCATATCCAACTAAATCCAGTGTAACCCACATATTTAATTCAAGGCTTCCAATCAGCATTGTAATTTGCTCCAGATTTAAGAGTATTCAATTTATCCTAATAATCAAATCAAAACTTCAAATCCATATCTTCTTCATGATCCATCAAAACTTTCTTGCAAGATCAACTTCTTGCTTGCACCATCTGTACAATCCACCATTCACAAACAAGGCATATCCACCAACATGCCCTCGAATTCACAAGACTTCCTATAACCATCAGAAATCCTCAAAAATCTTTTCCTTACAAAATCCACCTCAAGATCTTTGATTCACAAAATCAGCCTTAGCAAATATCCTTCAAAGCTACCTAACTTGGCATCCAATGCACTAGTTAACTCACAAGGGCAGCTTCCAAAAGCTTTGCAGGGCTAAACCAACTGCTCCAATCTTCTCGGGGCATCTAGAGCTTGAGCACGAAGGGTTCGGTCTTATAGAGGTTACAAGGGAAAGAGGATCCATTTAACCTTGTAAAATAATGAGGAGAGAATAAGGTAAGGAAGAATACCAGGGAAGAGGTAAGAATAGAAAGATGATCAAGATGAGGAGAGCACAAATTACTTTTCTTGTTATACAAAATAGATTTTGAAATTCTACGGCCCTTCTACTAGGTTACAACCTACAGTCAAGATGCTCTGATACCACTTTGTAACGCCCGACCCGGGGTCTCCCGGGGAGGTCCCTCAAGACCACCCAGAGGTCCTCCAAGACCTCTCGGAAGGTCCTTCAAGACCACCTGGATGTCCCCAAGGTGAGCTCGAGACAGCCACGAGATGACCCCCAGGTGCCATGGCCTGACCCAGGGGTGGTCGAGAGACCAAGCCCGGGGAGGTCGTGGAACCAGAGGTGACCCAAAGACCTCCCACGACCAGGCCTGAGGGTGGTCATGGAGGGCTGGGATCATCCCAAAGACCTCCCATAACCAGACCCGAGAGTGGTCGTGGGGAGCGGGGATCGCCTCATGGTTCCCTGTGTGAACCGAGCTAGTCCTAAGGATCAACAACTAGCTCTTCATAGCATACAACAGTGGTAACATACATCAAACGCAAACTTTATTAACAGTAAAGTTGATTACAAAGGGGAGGCTTACAAGCCTGCAAACCAAATACAGCGAAAGATAAATAAGTAGACCACCCGATACACCACAGGCAATCGGCTGGAGGGCGCATCCTAGTCGGCCTGGACCTCTAGGTCCACAGCGAAGACCTCCTCAAGCTTTCTCTTCCTACTCAATAAGAATATCAAGCAAGAGTGAGCACAACAACCGTGCTCGTAAGTTACACCCGTCAAATAACTGAATGACATGCATAAGTGGATATCTCAAAGGAAGGCTTATTATGGTTGATTTGCATAAAGCCAAGTTTCATTTAAATACAACTACTAAGTTCCAAGGCAGTTAACAATAATTAAAATTCATTTTCTAAATTTCAGTTTTCAGTTGGATAACATTCATCAACAAGTGGTGAAGGATACACTCCTGTCACAAGGCTCCCTGCCCAAACCCATTGGATAGAAATCCAAAACCAATTTATCAATTCCTTTTGAAAACAAAACCAACATCTAACTTTGAGAGGCCTTGCCAGCACGTCCATGACCGCGGACACGGCTATTCGAATAGTTTTACACTCTGCAGAGGTTGTACACTTTACCCACATGACATGATTTCTCTAGTTTGTTTGGCGACCAGCAATGCCACCACTCACTTCCGAAGGTAAGTGGTCTAGAACTCATGACAAGGCCTTTACAATGCATCATTCCACCGTAGTCCACCCTCGCTAAGGTTTCACCCCCCTATGGATATAAACCAACAGAGTTCATAGGAGGCCCCCCTTGCGCCCAGTGGGAAATACCAAGTCATAAAAGACAGGCCATGAAAGACCTCCCACCACATCCACAGGATCGACCGTAATGGAACTTTGCAAATTAATCAGCCAGGTCCCCTACCCATACTCAGGACATGTGGTTGCACGGTGAGGCATAACCCATTATAGGCATAGCAAAGGAATCGCCCGCAGACCGGTCATTAACTGACTTGGGCGACAACCTCAACCCTGGGGCATCGGATCACACGACCCCCGTGCATATACATGCACCATCCAAACAACCAAATTCGCCTAAGTCCAAACCATTTTCCTTTTCCTTTGATTTTTGAAAACATTTTTGAAACCTCTATGGCAACCCAGTGTCATGGCTTGAAACCTTTTGACAACATTGGTCTTTTGGCAGTAAGACTCCCAGTCAAGATTTTGGTCTAAGCATGACTAAGCATACATTTTTCAAGAGATCCTGGTTCATACTATTGTATCAACCAGATTTTATCTATGGTGACAACAGAGTGGAGTCAATATCAACATGGGCCATATAAAGGATTCAGCATAGCTATGAATTTAAAATAGGTATTGAAATACTTAGCGTAAATAAGCATGCAGTAATTATTGAAACAGAACTTAAATAGTTTGAGATACTGTGTGCAATATGATCAAGAGTATAACTTGCCTGGTCTGAAAGCTTGAGGAACTAATTGGGAGAACTCGGGCTCCCCGAAGAGTTGCAATCTACACGAGAACAAAGCAAGGCAAAATCAAATAACAGCCAAATAAGATCCAAATGAACTTCAAATATACCCAAATAGCGAAGAATAGCACAAGAAAAACTAAGAAGGGGTTCTTAGGACGAGGTCTGGCGGGAGGGAGGAGGTCTGCCGAGAGGGTGGTCTTTGCAAATGACCGAAGAGGGTGATCTTTGCAAAAAGGGAGGTCCTAAGAGGGTCTCGAGAGGGCAAAAGGGAGGTCTCAAAGGAGGAGGTACAAAGGGGGACCCAAGAGGGTCGTCTTCGCAAATAGACCAAGAGGGTCGTCGTTGCGAAGATACCTGCAAAGATCGAAAGGATGGTCTTTGCAAAAAGACCAGCAAAGATCGAGGGGGTGGTCTTTGCCAAGGAAGGTCTTGAGGAGCTCAAGGGACGTCCTAGGGAGGATATCCCGAGGAGGTCAAGGAGGTCTTTCAGGAGGTCCTGAGAAAGTCATCTTTGCAAAAAGACCAAGAAGGTCATCTTTCCAAGAAGAGGCCCTTAGGAGCTCCTAAGGAGGCGGTTCAACAAAGGCCACAGCTATGCTAAGTGGTCGTAAGAGAAATACGACTACACAACATAATCATGCAAGGAATGCAAAAAGGATACGGAGATACTCACCAAGGCCGAGAGGGAGATAGAAGAGGAGAGGGGGGGGTCAATGGTTGGTGAAAGAGGTTGAGGACGGCGCAGGTGCTTCGGCGAACTCCACCGGTGGCGAGGTGGTGGCGCAAACACCGGTGGCCTTCTTGTCGACGAGGAGGCGACGGCACAGCCTCAACGAACTCCTTGACGAAGCTTCAAGCACAGAGCAGGAAGGAAAAGAGCTGGAGAGCTAAGTGGCCAAAGGTGAGGAAAGGAGGGCTGCTCAGGCTATTTATAGCCAAGGAAGAAGGAAAGAGAGTCACTGAGAGATTTAGTGACCCACAGGTCAAGGCAGGTGAAGGACAAGACAAGGTATGGCCTGAAAAATGACAAAAGAGGAGGTTGCGGCGCCAAGGGGAGGTCGCGGCTAAAGGACAAAAGCGAGGAGGTCGCGGCCTCAAGGGAAGGTCCTGACCACAAGGGGTGGTCATGACCAGGAGGGTGGTCTTCACAAAAAAGACCACAAGGTTGGTCTTTGCAAAAATACCAAGGGGTCGGGAGGACAAAGAGGTCTTGGGGAATCCCGCAAAGGTGGTCTTTGCAAAAAGACCATGAGGTCCAGACCACAAGGGTGGTCTGACCCGCAAAGGTGGTCTTTGCAAAAGACCAGAGGTCCTAATGGTCAAGATCAACTCAAAGGGAGGTCCTAACGGTCATATCAACTCAAAGGGAGGTCCTGACGGTCAGATCAACTCAGAGAGAGGTCCTGACGGTCAAGATGAGATCAAAGGAGGTCTCAAAAGGGATGGGACGTTCAGACCAGCCAATCGTGCCAACAAGATCGGGTCGTCCGATACACATTGGACGGTTCCAAATGAAGGTGCGGAGCTGAGCCGCGCGAGGAGGTCTTAACGGTCGGGATGATCCCAAAGGAAATCCTGACGGTCAAGACCAACACGGGGGAGGTCTCAACGGTCAAGATGAAGCCGAGTGAGATCTCGACGGTCAAGACCAACACAAGGGAGGTCTCAACCACAAAGAGATTCAAACCAACAGGAGGTTTGCACCACAAGAGAGGTCTAGGCGCAGAGGAGGTCTGGACATAAGAGAATGTCCAAACAGCATGGAGGGAGAGGGGTCTGGGCACAAGAGCTGGGCAAGGGGAGAGCAGAACCTACAGAGAAAAGGAGAGATAGCTCCAGAGCTCGAATAACACCAAAAGAACCAGACTCTGGGATTTAGTTGAAGTTCGAATTAGCCATTTTAAACACTCAAATTATGAAAATCTCAGGTTAAAGCTTTAGGACTTCAACTAAACCAAATGGTTCTTTTTATTTTTTTTAAATTTTCAAAAAGGCTCAAAAAATTGGGGTGTTACAGTATGTGAGCATGAATCCATCGCGACTAAGCATGGCTAAGCATAATACGACCAAGTTGGTAGTACAATAATATCCAACTAATAATTAATCATCCTAAGGTGTCTAAGGATTTATGTCATTCAAGGGTACATGTCAATAGCAATTATACAAGAAGTCATAATAACAATTAGACATTTAACTATTCCCAAAAGTATTTATTATAAGCTTAGCAATGCATGTTGATATAAATCAATATAGTTTTATAAAATGGGTACGACGTGATCAAAGGTCTACGACTTACCTTTGTTGAAGAGTTGGGATGCTTCGGTCGTCAGGTCCACGAATTCTTCTGAAATAAATAAAACAATTCCAAATAAATATAAAATAAGTATAAACAGCAAGATAATGAATTTAGATAAATTTAGAAATTTGAATCATTCGAATCGGAGTTTGAATGAAGAAGATATGGCCTTCGGAAGTTGGAAAAACACATAAAATGATGAAATAGGGATTTTCCAGATATTTTGATTTATTTTTGTAAAGGAAATTGTTTTACTGCGTCACGCTGATGTCACTAGGGGGATTAGTTTTCGGTCGAATTTATTTTTCAATGGAAAAATCCAGAAAAAGCCACGCGGGTGCCACTAGATTGCCACGCATGCAAAAAGGGTGAGGTGGCGCTGACGGAGGTGCCACGGTGGTGGCCACATGAGCACCCAGTCGACGGTGCTCTCGGCCCGATGGCTCGCCGGCGAACGGCGGGCCTCCGGCAGCCGGCAAGGGCATCCAGAGGGAGAGGGGCTCACGGGGATGCTGGCGCGCTCGGTCTCATCGGCGACGCACAAGGCGGTGGCTGGTGGCGAGAGGAGGAAAGGGTGGCGACGGCGGTTGAAAACGGCACGGCGGCTCCAATGGACTTCCGGCGAGGAGGAGGTGCACACGGGGTGGGCGGCGACCTTGCAAACTCGGAGGTGAGGACCAAGAGGCCGGAGGTGGCTTGCTGGTGGCGCTAGAGGTGGCGGCGGGGAGCTCGGTCGGTGGCGGAAGAACTCGAAATACAGTGAAGAAAAGGCAAGAGAGGGAGAGTGAGTCGTGGGAGAAGCAAGAGGGGCTCGAGGCGCTCCCGGTGCTTCAATTTATAGGGCGCGGGGAGGTCCGGAGCGGGAGAATCACGCGCGGAGCGGCGACGGATTTCACGGAGAGCTTGCATGCTCCTGGGGATTCCACTCGGAGAAGAGGGGATGGGACAGGGCCGACGCGATTCCGGGGAGTCAACGCACGCAGCAGCATGGAGAACCGACGAGGGGAAAGCGGGATGCGACGAGGATTTGATGGCCATCAATGGCGGACACGACGTGGTGCAGGTGAAAAACGGGGAGGAAGAAAGGGGAACAGTGCACGGGCTGACGGGTAGGGCCCTGGGCGCAGTGAGAGGGAGGAAGGGGCATGGGGAGGCTGGGCCGGTGTGGGCCGCGCGAAGGAGAAAGGAGTCGGGCCGGGAAGGAAGTGGATTGGGCTGTGCACGTGGAGCGGGCTATGAAGCTGGGCCGAAGGAGAGAATTCGGCCCAAAGGCGGAGAGAGAGAAAGAAAAGGCTTTTTGAATAAAGAAATTCCAGAAAAGCAAAAAGGTTTTTAGAAAATAGAAGATAGGGTACAAAAATTCAAGAAAAATACACAAAAATTTCTTGAACTAAATGGAACTTAATAAAAATACTTTTAACTTAACTTTAGCTTTTAATTTTGTAAATAAATTATTTTTAACTTCAAACAAAAGGAAAAACCTTTTAAAATCCAATAAAATACTTAATTTATTACTTTTGACTTTAAATTCAAATAAAATCCAGAAAAATTGAATAAACCAACTTTTAATTAATTGAAGTTTGATTAATTCAAATTAAATTGTTTTTTATTTCTAAATTTCATGTTAAGCTTTAGCAACTTAATAAAATCAAATGGTTATTTTTATTTTGCAAATTTTCAAAAAGCCCAGAAAATTGGGATGTTACATCCCCGATATCCTCTGTGAGGGTAGCCGCAGAGTTACAACCACCAGATGTTGATGGAGTCCCGAAATGATGGCTTCCAGGATTTGCCTTGTCGGGTCGGACTGCCTCAGGAGGACTTGAACATTCGGAGGGAGAACCCTTGTCATGTTGTGAGCTTGCCTGGTTGCAGTCCTGATTGCAGTCGAATAGACCCTTGCCCTATGAGGAAACTGGTCCCTTGGTTGGACGTATTGTTGTGGGGAAAAATGATCCCTCCTCAATTCCATCAGTGGCATGGTCTCCTGAATCTGACGAATGATCTCTGGAGGCGGCATTACCATCAGATGAAATGATACTCAGCTCGTAGTTGAAGCCGACATCCATGTCGGTGTCTGTGTAGTCAGCCAAATCGAACCAATTCTCCTCGTTCCACTCTCCTGCCATGGAAGCATTAGGAAAAAAGAGAATTTGTTGACAATGAATCACCGCAGAGTCCCCACGGTCGGCACCAACTGTCGGTGATCTAGAACCGATCTTACGTATGATTGCTTGATTTTTTTTTTGGGGGGGGCTCTCCTAGATAAAAATCACGTAGAGAATGACATGGGGATTTTTTCACAGGTTCATGCCTTCTCCAGAGAGAATAACAACCCTACTCTTGTATGGCTATATTGAGTATGCTGATTACAATCAAGAGAGAGACTAGGGCTTGTGCTCCATATTGCGCTTTTTTTCTTCTACCTTTTGACTTCAACCTTACGTAACGTATGAAGAGGTGGCAATTTCTTCAGATGAAGAGGTGTCCCAACGTTCCAATTGACGAACCGCTTGATGGAAGTTGCCGCTAGGGATTTGGCACCCCCACGTTGCTAGACAGTTGTTGTCAGAGACAGAAGTAATTTATGCGGTTACTCACAAAGAGTAACAGCGTATATTAAGTACCCCATGTGTTAAACATGACGCGTAATATTCCCTAACTGATTAGGTCCACAAGTCAGCAAGCCTTATCAATTATAGGGTTGTCGAAGCCAACCGAGTCGTAAAAGATCTTACGACTACTCGATAGTCGTAGAAAGGCTTACGACTATACTATGGTCGTAGGAAGACTCATAACCATATGGTGGGTTACGACTAGTCAACTTGACCTCTCCCTTATAAATATTAAGGAGTATACTTAAGATTAATACAGAGATATCAATACCTATAATAAAAATTACAGATATATAAATAAATAAGGATTATTAGATCCTCGTCAATATGTATTCCGTGGGTAGGCCAATTTCCGTATGAATATAATTCGGCCAACACATAAAACTCAGCTTCATGCCCAAATGACCTGTTCAGCTAGAAACGTGGCTCACTGGACTGTACTGTAGCCCACCCTGCAAGGGCAAAAGTAATGCCGTATGAGGAGTTGAGGACTGAGGAGCGATGCATATGTAACGCATTGTTTTGGTGCAGTTGCCCAGCAACCCGAATATATAGGTGTTGTTTGGTTTGTTGCTCAGGTTTATCTTACCAAAATTTGATCGCTGTTTTCTTTACTTCCAAAATTTGGCAAGCCATTAAAAATTTCGTAAGGTCTAGGTCATACTTGCCAAATTCATTTGCGATTGTAGGGCGAGCAAATCGTCCACCTAAAAATTGGTGCTGCATGCATGATCACGTGGCAAAGGTTGATTGGTTGCATTAAATGTGTTTTTGTTAGAATAACATCCTTCAAATGATTATATTTTCTAAATTGTGTATCCAATTTGTGATTCGTTTGAATCGTTGTATTTCTTATGATTTAATCAACAAACAAAACCCATATTAGTTATATTTTGGTGAAAAAAAATTAGATGTCATGTGAGACCCATATGTCATACTTTCAATTTTGGCAAACGTTGGCATGGTTGTAATATAAATACATTAAATTTCAGCATTGATTGCAAATTGGTATGACTACAATCCAAATATTTTTATTTTTGTTAAGGTTTTGGTATTGCTAAAATTTTGATGGGTCTACTGGAGTCGTAAACCAATTTGCTACCTTCCACTGCTCAAATGGAAAAATGTATTCGAAGAAGAAAGTACTACCCTTCTCACGCGTACGGCAATACAGCAATGGCAATGAAAAAGAAACAACCTATGCATCTCTGAATACCGTGACATCCTTTCAGTTTTGACACATGGGCAGGCAGGTAGTAACCGTCCACATCTCTCTCTTTAGGCCTTACAACTGACGAGAGGTTAGTAATTTCGCTCGTAAGGGTTGTTCAAGTTCTTGAGGAGCTCTGGCCGGGATGTCATATGCGAGCACGTCGTCCACCGCCTGCACCATCTTGGGCTTGATCTTCTCGAACTTGTCGATGCTGTAACCACCCAACACCTCCTTGAAGTGCTCCACGTCGGGGAAGTCTCCGGCTGGAAGACGGCACTTCCTTTGGACCTGTTTCCACCGGATTGCGAGTATCAGTCGAGCATGAAATGTTGCACATAATGAGAAGAAGAATGAAAATAGTTTGAATTCAAATGAAGATTATGTACTCCCTCCGTTCTTAAATACATGATGTTTGACCAAACGTACAGTCAAATTTATATAATTTTGACCATTACTTTTCATATAATTTTGTTAGTAAAAAATTACAAAATTATTATATTATGAAAATATTTATCATGACAAATCTAATGATACTATTCACTCATGATCAATCTAAATAGTTTTTCATATATTATTAATCAAAGTTAGATAAGTTTGACTACACACTTGGTCAAACATCATATATTTAAGAATGGAGGGAGTAGCATAAATGCATTTGATTTCCCTGCCCAGTGGAAGAGCTAGGAGATTCTGACTGCTCAATCTTGAGTCGCTGTTGATACTTAGCTTTCCCCATCATTGCAGGCATCTCCTTCTTCAGATGGCCAATTATATAGGCATGAATCTTGGCAGCTCTAGCACGTTTAACAAATTCATTGACCTGCGCATAAAAATGGTGACATTCGTTTGAAAATTCAGAACTTCATAAAAGAATTCAGAGCTTCAGACAAATGAGAAATAACAACATACCCGGCGGTCGCAGGCTTTCTTAGGTATGTCTATGAGGTCAGGAAGGAGATCCTCTTGCTCTTTCTCAAACAAGTCCTTTCCAATTGGCCCAACAGCTGATTCATCGACTGGTTTGTCATTGAACGACCTGCAAATATTAGATTGGAAGCGAGTTTCAGGTTACAATGCAAAACCATGAACTGATAGTGCTGGACTCAGACATTTTGTTTGCATACTTTAATGATCCACAGAAAACAAATGTGGAGATTCATCTACACCCTGATGCAAATCAAATATATATTTTGGACTTCTAGAAATATTCAGCATACAAGACTTTTATTGATAGTGTACTTGAGCTGTACAACCTCCAGTCTCTAGCAGTAAGATTACTAAAGCATTATAGATAGAAGAATGATAAAGGAAAAAAGACATCAGAAGTTACCCGAATAAACGCGCACAACCTCAGGGGTATTTAGTACTTTCCCAAGAGACCACATCAGTGCACCATACACTCTCAGAACTCATAAGCTGCAGCATGAATAAGGGGAAAGGGTGATTCAGACGTACAAGATTAACATTTTCGATAAACAAAACAAATCATCAATCTAATGTGCCATACAAATTGATTGCAACAAAAACCTCTACCTACTGAGTGTCAACTTGATCTGCCTTGTTCAGCACTACGCGTATTTTGTCATCATGCCCACGTAAAGACGCAATGACACGTTTGAACTCAATTTTGTTTCCAAACAAGCAAAAGCCCAGCTTTTATAAAGCTAATCAACTGGACATACAAGAAGTCAGAAACAAACTAAGTTGAGGATACCAACTAACCATACAAATACAGTTCCAGAAAAGCCAAAAGAACAACAAAACAAACTTAAAGACCACCGGCTAAGGCACTATTAACCAAAGCTAACTAGAAAGCAGAACATCTAGCAAAACAGGCACTACTTTGAAAGACAAAAAAACTTTCATCCAATCTTCGATGATCTTCAGCATCTTGTCCAGCTTCAAGCAATCAACTCTTTTGGTGAGGATATGCCATCGTTGCAAATAAGACATGAACTTAAACATAACTTCGACTGGTTGAATAGGATAACTCTTCTCAATAGCTCCTTTGTTTCTGACTTTCCAAGGGTCTAAGCCATGGCTGCAAAACTAAATAAGCTAATATTATACTTATTAGTACCCCAAGCATCAAGCAATCCAGCATGAAGGTCATCTAAAGAATCTAGACATCTGTCCCAATGAAACATCTCTTTCAAACAGCACCATGCAAACTTAGCCAAAACACATCTAAAGATGACATGGTTAGCGTCCTCAGAAACCCCACATAATCTGCATTTGTCTTCACCCTTCCAGCCTCTCAATTTAAGTTGCTCAGTAGTTGGAATCCTATTCAGATATAATTGCCAAAGAAAGATCTTAACTTTAAGGGGAAATTTACTAGCCTAAACTTTTTGAAGTTTCCAATTAACAACCCCAAAAGCAAGATGTCTATAAAGAAATTTGACTGAAAACTGTCAATGCTTGTCCAGACACCACTCCAAACACGTTTGAACTCATCACTGATATCGAGCTTGTGAGGATCAAACAGAAGAAGAATAAGGTCACACTTAGCAGCAAACCATGAAGTTACACCAGTGAAATCATAGCTACGTTGGGTCCGTTGCTTTTCGCCAGAGAGAACACCGGGAGTGTCGATAAAGGTGATATGCTCAAGTAGCTTCAGAGAACAAGGCAGGCATCAGTTTCTTGAAAGAATGTCTTCTGCATGTATAGTATCACAGATTCACAGTTAAAGCTTACCGGATGTGGCTTCTGAGAGCATTCAAACTTTGACAGAAATGCACCTCCAAATGTTGTATGACCAGTAAATGTCATGTCGGCTTGAACAGCAATAGTATTGCCAGGAATAGTCCTTCCATCAGATCCTGACTGATGTGAGAGAGAAAAACTTAATCTGAGATATCAATGGAATAAATCTCAATATATCATAATAGTAGCAGCTAACAGGGCAATGTAAACTTATTAGATTTGATATAGAAGGTCAGCAGCAAATCTTCTTTTGAACAATTTAAAATGAATCAATAAATATTCTACAGGTAGTGCATGTAGCTTTAGCCATTCAATGAAAGTTTGACGAACAATTAATCAATTATAGTGCCACGACGAAGGTGGATAAACAAAACAACAGCTGTGTTTTGTGCCCCCATGATATTTTCAGTAAACAATGAACCCAGATCCATTTGTGCTATAATCCTCTCTTTCTCAAAACTCTTGGATTGTTATGTTAAGACCTCATCGAATTATGTTAATGGCTAACCATAGAAACAAAAGCAGTTATCAAGATTCTCACACGAGAGGTCAGATGTTGAGCATATTTCATGCTACAAAACTTACTAAGCTGGACGAGACATACTTTAGTAGAATTTTTTTTATTAAATAATCTTTTTTAACTTTTATTTTAAAGTTAACCTCCGGCGCACTTTATTTTTAAAAATAACCCCTTTGGTCACGCCACCACCCATGGTGTGACCAAACAACACTGTCACGCTAGCCTGTTTCTGGGCAAACTCTTGTCACGCCATGGGTGGTGGCGTGACAGTATTGTTTGGTCACGCTATGAGTGGTGGCGTGACCAAAGGAGTTTTTTTGCGGACTTATCCTATGACGTGACAAGAGTTTGCCTTAGCGTAACAGTGTTGTTTGGTCACGCTATGGGTGGTGGCGTGACCAAATGGGTTATTTTTAAAAATAAAGTGTGTCGGAGGTTAACTTTAAAATAAAAGTTAAAAAAAGATTATTTAATAAAAAAAGTTCTACTTTAGTATGATTGGTTCATATGTGAATCCTGCATTTTAGAAGAAAGAGAGTACACTGTATTATGTATGTAATCATTGCATCTTAGTATCTTACAACAGAAAGAGCTGATGTCTGCCAGTCAAAATAAAATAACTCAGCTAACACTGATGAACTTTTAGTAGTCCATTGACAATGAAATAGACTAACTTGGTAAAAATGCTAAAGTGGTTTATTGGTTTAACAAAAATGGTATTTCGAAAGCACAAAGTGTAAAATTTTAATTAGCACACGAATTCAAGATCAATTATGTATGTTTGGCATATTTTAGAGAAGTTTCGTCATAGTTCATATGCTCAAATAATAACTATCCGACAAATCCAGTATTCAAACATATACCATGACAACTACGAATCTGTCAGTGGTTGGCTCTGGTCCGACATGAGCTCCTGCAATTCAAAAAGGCACTAAAGTTACACTCTATACTAAGGAGAGGATCCTCTTACCTCTGCATTAGTTCTTTCAGTGCAAAGATGCTATAGTGCACGTGAATTAGGAGTGATCTCTACCGTCCGATCGAAAAGTGAAGGATGAGACCAATCGCTACAGTCCCCCCCTAGTGTGTCTACAGCAAAATTGCTGTGATGTTTTCCTCCCCTGTTGCTCCAGTGCTACGGCAGAGCACTGTTCACATAACGCAAAATACTGTTCACACAGTGTCATCTGCGTTTATTGAAGAGGATCTGGACCCCTGATACTGCTATATGAAATTAACTACAATACCATGTGGAGGCCAGCTCATGGTTTGTGATGAGTATTTAACTTTGATTTGCAAGTGTTGTCGAAGTTTGAGTTTGGTTTTGAGAGTTTGTTGAATTTCAGAGTTGCTATCAGTGTGTAGCCGGTTTGACCGGTTTGAGGTTGTGGTCAGGCCGCTAGGCTTGTGCGGTTAGAGAGTGAGGCACAACCAGACTTGGTTGTTTTGGTGAAATCCATAAGAGAGCAGTTTGACCTGCATTGGGGCCACGGTGAGACCGGTGGAATGTTGTGTGACCGGCCTATGTGCGGCGATGGCATTTTTCAAAGATGTTTTGGAGCGAGGAGTGTTGGGCCAGACCGTGGTACTGTGCACACAGTCTGATGATAGTTCCTTTAGGATTCAATAGACTTGATAAATTTTAGATGATTGGTCTGTGACTTTATTTATTTATTCAATAGACTTGTTATGGACTGTTTATTAATTATTGGTTCAGTATTAAGTGTTGCTACCTAGTACTTTGATTCTTATGGTTATTATGCCATGTTTAATACTTTTATTGTGATCTGTGGACGAGTTTGATTATCAATATGCGTAGTATAAATGATTAGGTGTCACAACAAACATTAGTCACCGCTAAAGTAAAAAGGGGTAAATTGTATCCTTTTCTCTCAATCGATGTGGAGAGGTGAAATATGTCGACGTGGTGCCATTCTAGCCACTAGAGGTGGTCAAATGGGTCATGCTAGTCGGTCCGGCCCGAAGCACGGTATTGTTAGCCCGGCTCAGG
The DNA here is from genome assembly GCA_036346405.1 of Phyllostachys edulis. NCBI lineage: Eukaryota > Viridiplantae > Streptophyta > Magnoliopsida > Poales > Poaceae > Phyllostachys > Phyllostachys edulis. The sequence goes on from CM070548.1 coordinate 7,713,799, forward strand.
CACGACATGCCCCACCACCTAAATGAGTTGTGCTAGCTTGGCCCGACTCTTCGTGACGTGCTTGTATCGCCACCTCGGTCCAGCGGGATAGCCCGGCCTAGCACACACAATATCGGGCCTAGCATGGCCCAGCCCAAGCACAACTCAACCTAGCACTGCCATCCATTTTTATATGATTTTTTTTTTGTCTTTTTTGAATTCTATACGGTTCATTTATTACTTTATGTGGTTTTTTAATTTTATATAGTTCATTTCATTAGTTTATATAACTTTCCGACACAACCGGATAACCTATCAAGTCATGCTTAGATCGGTGCCTCAGTAACGGGCCAAATAGATCCGTGTCTAGATTGGTCCGTACCTGACAGCCCTTTAGACCACCTCTACTAGCCACAGAAGAGAAAATCAAGGGCTAGAAATGGAAACAAATTGCCCATCTGATCGGTGTTGTGGGCTTGTGGGCCGCAGCCGGATCTCCATTAAGAAACATCGACCGAAACAGCAAAACCCTGTTCCCTCCTCTCTCTCTTTCTCTCTCCCCCTCTCTCGCTCTCTCTCTCTCCCCGCTCAGATCTCCCCCTCACTCCCAAACCCTAGCTCCACGCAGCCTTCAACCATGGCGGCGATGATGGTAAGCACCACCACGAAATCCTAATCCATCAGCGCCCTAGTGCCACCACTCTCGTAAGCAAGCTTGGGATTGATGATTCTGATGGATCTGTTTGTCTCGTGGGGTTTTGGTTTTTGGTTCCGCAGCAACCGCAGATCATCCTGCTAAAGGAGGGGACGGACACGTCGCAGGGGCGCGCGCAGGTGGTGAGCAACATCAACGCGTGCACGGCGGTGGCGGACACGGTGCGGACCACGCTGGGGCCCCGCGGGATGGACAAGCTCATCCACGACGACAAGGGCGGCACCACCATCTCCAACGATGGTGCCACCATCATGCGCCTCCTCGACATCGTGCACCCCGCCGCCAAGATCCTCGTCGACATCGCCAAGTCGCAGGACTCCGAGGTATCCATCTACCTGCTTATCGTTACTTGCAGCAGCAAAAAATCGGCCTCAAAGCCCTCATGTTGAGGCATTTCTGGGCCTCTAGTAATTTCTGCTGTTCGTACCCGGATAAATTGAGTCCAGTGTATGCGTGCATTTGGTCTGTAGTTTGAGCTTTCCAGGAGTTGTATGAAAACATGCTATATTGTTTGCAAATGGAACTCTGAAGTATTTTCACAAGATTGTCTGTTATTTAATCTGAGTTAAGTAGAGTGAATTCGTTAGAATGCAATAGCCTACCCTGTTTGTTCTTCGGACTGACTTATGAGCTCACAATCGGCTCATGGATGGACTCCGATATTGACCCGGAAGATGCGAATTTGCGATTTGTAGATTAGGGGCACCTAAATGTGTCATTGGGTCATATACTGATATCAGAGGTTTTAACTCAAATTGTCCACTATTTTGTCCAGGCTTTGGCACAAACAAAGGGTATCTTTTAGAGTTTTTTTTATTCCATCAACGTCTTGTTGTGTACAAGTGTATTGTATGTTGCACTCTGTGTACTTATTTGGTTTGTTCTTTTTTGGTTTCCCCTCATGTTCAAAAAGTTCCTTGCTTCTTTGTGAACTATACAAGCTTCTGTTGCCACCCGAACTTGATTAGTATCTTATAATGAATCATTTATTGACATTCATACAAGAATAAACTATTTCTGGCTTTCAGGTAATCAGGTTATATATTGCTTTCAATGATTGTATTTTGTTGAATCTGTGCTTAATTGGTCATTAGTAAGAAGCAAAAGTGTTATGCATTGCAACAGTTGTTTTTACAACTGGTCCTGTATTTTTTGCTATAGTTCTATCTGAGCGACCTACCAGTTTTACCTTTTTTCTTTCATGGCTGACTAATTTTAGTAACATCAATCTTTTGGTTGATCTTGATGCCTATCAAACTGGGACATTAGGTTTAAACCAGACCTATCTCTTGTTTACTTTAGGTTGGTGATGGGACAACTACTGTGGTGCTTCTTGCTGCAGAATTCTTGAAGGAAGCAAAACCTTACGTTGAGGATGGAGTGCACCCTCATAGTCTGATTCGTAGTTATAGGACTGCTGGCAATATGGTTTGTAATCAGCTTTACTTTTCTTTCTTTTGAATGACTGACCTTTTAATTCCCTGCAAAGTTTGGAAGCCAACTCCTGCTAACCTAAAATTTTCATCAGGCAATTCAAAGGGTTAAAGAACTGGCAGTCAGCATAGAAGGGAAAAGCCTTGAAGAGAAGAAATTATTGTTATCCAAGTGTGCTGCCACAACACTTTCGTCCAAGCTGATAGGCGGCGAGAAAGAATTCTTTGCTTCTATGGTTGTAGATGCTGTCCTCGCCATCGGCAATGATGACAGGCTTAACCTCATTGGAATTAAAAAGGTAATTTCTTGCAATGGTCACTTCCATGATGTTATTTGCCTTTTCTTCTACTCGTACAAACACCGACAGTCTCTCAACATGCTACAAGTAACAATAATTTAGTATTGATTTGATTTTTCACTACAAGATTTTAAAGCTTGCTATTGTGATACATTGATTCTATTAGGTTCCTGGAGGTACCATGAGAGATTCCTTCCTTGTTAACGGTGTTGCTTTTAAGAAGACTTTTTCGTATGCTGGATTTGAACAACAACCGAAGAAGTTCCTGAATCCAAAGATTCTTTTGTTGAACATTGAGCTAGAATTAAAATCTGAGAAAGAAAATGCGGAGATCAGGTACCCTGAGTCGTTCAACCAATTCTCTAAAGATGTGCAGTGAATAGTATGTGTGTTTCCATCTTTGCTTATGTTACTTTATGTTTCCCCCTTGTTTATAGATTGTCAGACCCTCTGCAGTACCAATCAATTGTTGATGCTGAATGGAACATTATTTATGACAAGCTGGATAAGTGTGTGCAAAGCGGGTCAAAAATAGTTCTGTCTCGGCTAGCCATTGGTGATCTTGCAACACAGGTATCCTGACATTTTTTATTGTAATTACGCTGCTTTTCTGCCACTCTTCTGTTGCCTAGGCTAGTTAATTTGCTTTTGTACAGTATTTTGCAGACCGAGACATTTTCTGTGCTGGTCGTGTCACAGAAGAGGATTTACAACGCGTAGCTGCAGCCACAGGTGGAACTGTTCAAACCTCTGTTAATAATGTCATTGATGAGGTAAACATGCTGCCCATGTTCGAATTATTTTAATCTGTTGAAACACCTTTTGTTGATTGATGTTCGATTGGATATCGAGCATATTTGGTTTATATCAGTTGCTTGCTACTAAATGCAAGCTGATTAAGTTTGTCATGGTTCTTTTTGTTGAAAGGTCCTTGGTTCCTGTGAGGTTTTCGAGGAAAAACAAGTAGGCAATGAAAGGTTCAACATATTTAGTGGCTGCCCATCTGGTCAGACTGCAACTATTGTTCTTCGTGGCGGTGCAGATCAGGTATTCCGTATTCTATTGCTACATATCCTATTCTCTCTTTAATTAAGTTCATGAAACTGAAGATAACTGTACTTAAGTTGTTGTTTTTTTGCAAAGTTACTTAAAGTTATTTTTAATGCTGTGCTAGTTCATAGAGGAAGCTGAAAGAAGTCTCCATGATGCAATCATGATTGTGAGGAGAGCTGTTAAGAACTCAACAGTTGTGCCTGGTGGGGGTGCTATTGATGTATGTCAACTTGTCATGTCATGATAAATGGTTCAAATTGTCATACAACTTTATGCTGATCTTGTATCTTTTGTGTAGATGGAAATAAGCAAGTATCTCCGACAGCATGCACGGACGATAGCTGGGAAGTCTCAATTTTTTGTAAATTCATTTGCTAAAGCCCTTGAGGTACATCTTCCTAGCTCTCTTTTTTCTTACCTGATTTAGGTACGTGCTATTTGTATATTGTGCTCAAGGAATATATAGCCAATTATGCAGTTTACCGCACAACATTGTCAGAATCTCAACTGCTAGATCTAGCATGATCGTGTAGGGGCATGCACATCTAGATTTGGCTAATAGTCCATTCTCCATGAAGAGAAGGACAAAGGCATAGATTGCAGGATATGCTTTAATAGTAAACCAGTAGTTTCAGCCAGCCAACTGCACAACATTGTCAGAATATGAACTGCTAGATCTAGGATGATTGTGTAGGGGCATGCACATCTAGATTTGGCTAATAGTCCATTCTCCATGAAGAGAAGGACAAAGGCATATATTGCAGGATATGCTTTAATGTAGTAAACCAGTAGTTTCAGCCAGTCCTCCGCATAGAAAAAAACTGATACAAGATGATTTTTTTTAAGAACTTTTAGTGAGCTATTGTTGGTTTGGATTTTGCTGAAATTAAGAAAGTGTTCAATCTGATTTCTCACGTTGATCAAGCATTAGTAGGGTTTTTCTTTGTTCTGTTCTAATTCTGGTAATTGCTTTCGGTATTCCGTCAGCAAGTTTTACAGCTACAGTGATGAGCTGTTGATCAATTGTTTGGTTGTGTCAACTTACCTGTGTTACTTAACATATTTTTGCAACTTTAATTATTCTCCATTCATTTGAAATAAACACATCCTGCAGGTTATTCCGAGACAACTTTGTGATAATGCTGGATTTGATGCAACCGATGTGCTCAATAAGCTCAGACAGAAACATGCATCCGGTTGGTTCTTTTTAGCTTTATATTGAATTACTGGTACAGTTTTTTATAAAGTTGTGAAGCACAGAAGGAGCAAACTGTCTATTCATACTGTTGTTGATAGGATCTCTAATACACTAGATACTACCAGGTGAAGGTGCTAATTATGGTGTAGACATCAACACCGGTGGAATTGCCGATTCCTTTGCAAACTTTGTTTGGGAACCTTCAGTTGTGAAGGTAATTGTGCTTTCAGTTTTATTCGTTGGCATTTATCTTCATATTCTTATGTCGTTGATATCCGTGAACTTGTTTTGTTCAGATCAATGCTATCAATGCCGCAGCTGAAGCTGCCTGCCTTATTCTTAGTGTTGACGAAACAGTGAAAAACCCAAAGGTAATGGAGAGTAGCAAATGTCTATTGTCGACTATAGTAAAAACTAGATTCCCTCATTTTCTTTTTTCCTTTTTGTTTCTTGAGTGGAGACCCTCATTTTCTTGCGCCAAATACCCATGCACTTTCATAGTGGTATATTTGTATGCTGCCCAATATGTTTAAACTTGTGTACTAATTCCCCCCTTGTGCTGGGAACATTGGAGCCAATTTAAGAGAAAAAGGGCATAGAAATGATGTTTAATTAGGGATTGAAGAACCTTACATCTAGTTGGACAAATTATTAATTAACAATTATTCACATGTAAGTTAATCAACTCATCCCATCTAACCTCTAAGTACCTCCGTTTACTGTCTAATGGTACAGTGTTAAATCAATTAAAATCTTTAAAGTTCAGTAAGACCACATAGCATCGATGTAAATATCTATACTAATATAAAAAAAGTATCAGTTCGAAATTGAGCCATTAACTGACTAGATGGTCTGGAGCATCGCAGCCCATGTAGACAGTGTCTGTGTAGACTGCTGCAATAATTATCTACACTAATATAAAAAGTACCAGTTCAATTCACAATCATTTTGAATTGAAATGAAGCCCATGTAGACTGCCATGTTGTTCTCAAGAGTTCGAGTTGATTATTAGTAATATTATTTTGAAGCAAGATATATTGGGGAAAACGTGTATTGCATGTGCACGATTGCTAGTGCATAGTAAACATCATGGTGGGCCTGGTGGCCTTCTAATTTATGCCTGTGTTCTTGTTGTTTTGATATAAACTTGTTATGAGTTCTTGTTAAATATTTGCATCTCTAGAACACTTTTGAAAAATAACTTTTTTTCGTATCGCTGTTTGCAGCAATTGTGTATCTATTTTTTGTACTATTCGCAACTAATTTCCATGTGAATTTTAGTATTTGATGTTTACCTAAATTGCTCCCCTTTTGTATCTTGCTCTAGTCGGAGAGCGCACAAGGTGATGCTGCCGCTAGTGCGATGGGTGGCCGTGGCGGAGGGGCGATGCGAGGCCGTGGCGGGAGGGGCATGCGCAGGCGGTAATTCTCGTCACACCAGCACTGCAACTTTATGCCGCCCTTGCGGGTCAGATTTTGAAGGTTTTGTGCGGGCCGTTCTATCATCTACATCCAGTTTGTGGACTTCGCATGTCAAATTTGAGGGTTTCTAGTCTAAAAAATGCGCTGGCCTTTTGTTTGACAACATGAAAGATTTGTCAGGCTTTCTTCATCTATGTAGCTGTTGCCGGTTGTGATGTAGCACGATTTATATTTTGCTCTACGTTGTCGTTGGTGTTTTGGTTTCTTTTCACGAGGCAGATGTAGGCGATCGATGTTACCTGCTGACACGCTAGTGGTGCTGGTGAAGCTTGTGATTGCCGTGCTTAATTCTGTGACGATGACCGTATAGATAGCCTTCTTCACAACAAGCTTTTAGATGTCATGAGGTGTGTCGTAGGGCGGCTCACCGGCCCCACAACAAAGCGAATACCGTGAGCGTGCCCATCCCTCTGAGTATCGTTGTAGAGGTTTGGAGGATCCAAAGGCCGCCGAAGAGGTCCAAATTACTACAGCCTTTTGGTGTGGCTACGGCCCTTCGGACATGGGGCATCACTAGACCTGTGTATGGGCGGCCTGGCTCGGTCTGAGCTCGACCATGTCTAGGCTGGGTTTGGGACTAGAAATCCGGCCCGAAGGAAGCCTGGCTCGAAATCCCGGTAAAAACAATTAAAAAATAGAATTCTATTTAATTAATGCAGAAAATGAATTAAATATTAGTTTTTTATTCCAAAAAATGATTAAAATAGTATATTTTAAAGAGTAATTACGTTTTTTGGGCCGGATCGGGCTCGAGCTTGTTGTTTTTTGGTTAGGCTTTTCAAGTTTGGCTCGGCTCGGCATTTGAACAAGTCTAGGCTTCACTTACCCTTCAGGGAACTACAGGGGTAGGAAAAGCCCCTGCAGTCTCTACTAGTATAGGACCCTGTAAAGGGTAGGTTTGTAATCTCATGTACCTAGTAGAAAATGCTATAAATAGCCACCTCCCCCATGTAATAAAACAGACCGAGTTTTTTCTAAGCAATCAATTCATATTCACCTCCTGATAACCAGTCTCCTCTTCGAGGACTATTCGGTCACTTTCGTGGATACTAGGGATCCCCTCGTTCTATTATTTAGTCTTTCTTGCTACGACAGTTGGCACCGTCTGTGGGGACCGATAGGAAAGTTACGAAGCCCAACTCCTGAGCACCATCATGGCCCCTTAGAAGAGAGCCAAGCCCAAGGTCTCAACAGTCGAAGCGGCCATGACCAAAGCACCCAAGGGCCAAGCAAGCGAGAACCTCGGCGGCGGCTCTCCCCCCTGTGTCGCGGAGGAGGGGGCGAATAACTCAACGCATGGAGATATCGTCGGGAGCGATACCCAGCTCGTCGAGGGATCCCTCCCTGGGAGCAACCCAGGGGGCCCATCACCCGGGGCAGTGGGCGTAAGCCAAAGGTCATACGAAGCCCTCTAGCAAGAACTGACAGACCTTCGCCGAGAGTTGGCGGACCTCCGACATCCACTGGAGACAGCCCTCGTGGCCCTGCTCCAACCCCTGCCAACCACCGGAGCGGAGGGCGCCCATTCGCCTCCGGCAACCGCACCTGCCGCCCAACTGCTCCAGGGGGACCCTAACTCCCCGCTGAGCGTCAGGTTGGAGACAACCCACTGGCCACCAGGCTTCAAGATGCCGGAGGTCACACCCTTCGAGGGGTGCACGGACCCCTTAGAATTCCTCCGGGTGTACGAGACCACTATCGAGGCGGCCGGAGGAGACGACACTACGAAGGCGAAGAGTGTCACCCTTGTCCTCAAGGGCGTGGCGCTAACATGGTTCTTCACCATCCCCCTGCTCCATATATGCGTGAGAACAGCTGCGGGATCTCGTTCGTAATAATTTCCAGGGAAACTACACGGAGCCAAAAGATGCGGGGCACCTGTTCGCAGTAAAGTAGGCCCCCGATGAATCCCTCCGGAGCTTCTTCAAAAAAATTGCGGAGGTGAAGTGTCAGTTGAAGGGTGTCAATAAAACCACCGTTATAAACGCGGTCACGTGCGAGCTCCAGAAGGGCCCCTTGTCGGAAAGGCTAGCCCGCAAGCCTGTCCGCACGGTTGAAAACATCTAGGCCCCTAAAAATTGTTTTGGTAATTAATGGCAATATGTGTTTATGGAACTAACATGTTTATTGAGTATTTATAAGGTTAAGTCCCAGTGATGAGAATGACCACCTGCAGATGCATACTAAAGGTCAACATAAAGACCAATATGGTTCAAAGACAAGGGACAAGTAGTCTAGGATCCCTTTTGTATTTACCGGTCTTAGGAGAAATGGATGGAAGACCGGATTTTAGGTTAAATGTCGTACTATTAAGAGAGATCATGACTAGTAGCTTGATAGCATGTTCTTGTGCCATTTGGACCAATATAGGATCATGCATGCACTTAGAATTTGTTTTGAAAGCCAACTTTGCACTTCTCAGGACAATCGGTAGTACCGACGTGTTGTTGGCGGTACTACCACAACCCAGTCGTACCGAAGATTAGTTGGTGGTACGTATTTTTCGGAGTGACACCGTTTTTAGTTTGGTTGCTCACCCGATGAGTGGTAGTTCTGGGATTTACTTGGCGGCACTACCGCATCGCGGTATAACCGCATTTCTTTTGCGGAACTACCGCACCCCGGTGTTACCGAAATGGCAGCGGTACGTTATTTCCAGTAAGTACCCTTTTGGATTTCAAAGTGAAGCGGTAGTACCGCTCTTGGATTTCAGTATTGCCGCTTAGCAAAACTATCGCATGATGCATGGTAGTAGTACTGCGCCGACCTTTCCAACGGCTAGATCAGAGCAGTTAATACATCTGCGCTAGCCGTTACTGTGCACTTTAGGAAGGTACGGTAGTACCGGCCATTGTATGGTGGTACTACCACATTGGCTGAAAAAGTTGGGGTTTTGCCTCCAATGATCGTATTTGTTTGTGGGGGGTATAAATACCCCTCCACCTACTCAAGAACAGTGTGAGAGACTTTATTTAACATCTTTGAGCCTTGAGCACACTCTCTACACCTCCAATTCACTTGTTGCATTCATGGTGAGGTAGTTGAGCCAAATTCAAGTGCATTCATTCTAGATTGATCCTTAGCACTTGATTGCCGTCAAGCGAAGATTGTGGTTCATTACTCTTGGTGTTTGCCAACACCTAGACGGCTTGGTGGGAGTTCGCACGGTGATCTCTTCAAGAAGATTGTGAAGAGGCCCGGTGCCAATTGTGAGTGGTTTGGTGTTCCCCATCTCCGGAGCGGAGGAAGAACAACCACTAGTGATCGAAGGAAGGCTTAATTTGTGGAGCCAGCTTGATTAGTTCAAGCTTCCTCAACGTGGACTAGTGAAGACCGGCAAGTCTTCGATACCACGGGAAAAACTTCATCGTCTCCTTTGTGGTTTATTCTTGTCTTTACTATTTCCGCATTTACATTTCTAGCTATTACCTTGTGTAGAATTGCTTAGCTAGAATTGTATCTAGTTTAGACTTAGTCTTTAATTGTCTTTAATTGATAATTAGTCAAAAAGTTTAAAAACCTCCTATGCACCCCCCTCTAGTCAGTTATCCTTGATCCTACAACGGTGACGGAGCTCTTCGACAAGATGGAAGAGTACGCCCGAGCGGAGGAAGATAGCACTCGGAGAGGCGTAGCCCCCGCTGCCCCAACATCCACCCCGGGTGCACCACCCACGAAAGGACCTGCTGTCACCGCGGTCGAGGCACCCGCCAAGCCGCGGGCCATCGACTACCGACAAAAGGGCCGAAATGTCTATCACGTAAACGGTGGCCCACCCACTGAGGGGGAAGGTGCGGAGGCCGCGGGGGCCATGGTCACGGGCGAAACAGCGGTCGTCAGCTCGACAACCGCATCGGCACTGGAAGCCCTTCGCTATTTTGTGATCTCCACGGCGAAGGGTCACACACGATCAGGGAGTGTCACACCATTGCGGCCATGCGGGACTACATGAACAGCGACCGACAACCGACCGAGCGTGATGACGGAGGGGAGGGGGGCGGCAACCAACTGCCCGCCCCACCACCGAGACCCCACATTGAAGGGGGCTACGGGGAGCGCCAGCAAAGGATCATAAACATGATCGCCAGAGGATCCTCGCTCAACATGCCCTTAAAAAGACAGCGTCACGCGTACGCCCGACAGATTCACCACCTTGCAACATACTATGTATCCAGCCCACCTCGCTATGCCGAGATACCAATCTCTTTCGGCCCGGAGGATGCCTGTGGTGTGTATTTCCCACACCAAGACCCCCTCGTCATCTCTGCCAACATCGTGGATTTTAAGGTCAGGCGCATCCTCGTCGACGGAGGGAGCTCGGCGGACCTCCTGTTCGCGAACGCCTTCGACAAGATGATGATCCCCCGAGATCACATGTCACCCCCAGGCATACCCCTGATAGGCTTCGGGGGAAGGCCCGTGACGGCCCTAGGCCAGATTAACTTGACCGTCACATTCAGTGATGACTAAGCATCCTTAACCGAGGTCGTCACGTTTGACGTTGTTCAAATGCCCTACCAATACAACGCCATCCTCGGCCGGGCCACGCTCAACACCTTCGGCGCCATAGCCCACCACAATTACCTATGCATGAAGATTCCTGCACCAGAGGGCATAGCCACGGTGCGTGGGGGGGGACCAGGACCTCGCAAGACACATAGAGCTAGAGGCTCTATCGCCAGCCCGACACGTCCACACCGTCGGGCCGGACCAAAGGGACCAAACAAGCCCACCTTCAGCGAAATGGGCGCCGAAGTCAAAGCCGCAGGGATAGTTTCGAAGAGTCCCCCTAAGTGACGACTCCCCAGAAAGGACAGTGGCCCTCGGGGCGGAGCTCCTGGCGGAAGTGCACGACGCCATCCTCGAAGTACTCCGCAACAACGCGAATGTCTTTGCCTGGAGCCTGGAGGACATCCCCAGCGTGGCACAGGGAACAATCGAGCACCGTCTAGCCATCCGAAGCGACACATCACCCAAGAAATAGAAATTGCAACGCATGTCGGCTGACCGCTTGAAAGCGACAAAGAAAGAGATTGCCAAGCTGCTAAAGGCAGGGGTCATTCGCGAGATCAAACACTCGGAGCGGCTGGCCAACCCCGTTCTCGTACAAAAATAAATGGGCAAATGGCGCATGTGCGTCGACTTCACCGATCTCAACAAGGCATGCCCCAAGGATGATTTTCCCTACCCCGCATCGACCAACTAGTGGACGTCACTTCGGGCTGCAAGTTGATGAGCTTCCTAGACGCCTACTCTGGGTACCATCGAGTACTCATGGCCAAGGAAGACAAACCAAAGACCGCGTTCATCACCCCCATAGGAACATATTGCTACACATGCATACCCTTCGGCCTCAAGAACGCGGTGCGACCTTCACCCGCCTCATCACAAAGGCCCTAGCCGGCCAGCTTGGCCGCAATATGGAAGCGTACATGGACGACATAGTAATCAAGAGCAAGTTCGTAGGTGCACATACGAATGACCTGCAAGAAACCTTCGCTAGCCTTCGGGTGGAGGGAATCAAGCTTAACCCAGAGAAGTGCGCCTTCGGCGTAAAGGCGGGCAAGCTCCTAGGCTTCCTCGTGTCCGAGAGGGGTATCGAGGCCAATCCCGAAAAAATTAGGGCCATCCAGAAAATGAAGTCCCCTCACAATGCCCGTGAGGTGCAAAAGCTAAAAGGGCGCCTTGCCGCCCTCATCCAATTCCTGTCTCGCTCGACAGAAAGGGCCCAGCCATTTTTCAAAACACTCCGCGGAATAGAGCCATTCCGATGGACGGACGATTGCAAGAAGGCATTTCAAGAACTTAAACAATATCTCACCCAGCTACCAAGCCTGACCAGCCTGAAGCAAGGCGCAGACCTTCTACTATACCTCGCTGCCTCTCCCTCGACGGTGAGCACAACCCTTGTCCAAGAAAGCAACGGCCAACGCCCAGTATACTATGTCCCAAAGGCCCTTCAGGGAGCCAAAATCCGATACACAGAACTCGAAAAGCTAGCATATGCCCTACTCATAGCCTCACGCAAGCTCTAGCACTACTTTTTGGCGCACTCCATCACGGTCCAGACGTCTTACCCACTAGCATTGATGCTACGGAACAAAGACGCCTCGGGCCGAATAGGTAAGCGGGAAGCCGAGCTGGCGCCCTTTGACATCACCTTCACCGCACGAACCGCCATCAAATCGCAGGCCCTCGCAGACTTCGTGGCTGAATGGACCCCGCCTCGAGAAGAACAGCCTCCCGTCGCAATTAAGGCCCATGGGTAACGTACACTGATAGATCGGGGTGCACTGCCGGAGCCGACACTGCAGCCATCCTGGTCGCCCCAGATGGACGGAGCGTGTCGCTTGCGCCCGCCTGGACTTCCTGACAATAAACAACGCCTCGGAGTATGAAGCATTATTACTGGGCCTCCGCAAAGCAAAAGCGCTGGGAGCAAAACGCGTCATCATCAAGAGCGACTCCCGCCTCGTGCCAGGCCACTTCGACAAGTCGTTCCTAGCGAGGGGCCCCGAAATGGCCTGGTACTTGGCCGCGGTACGAGAAGCTACCAATCACTTCTTCGGCATCACCATCTAAGCAATCCCTAGGGGCAACAACGAGGCAACAGACAAATTGGCAAAAATGGCCAGTTCCAGCGAAGGCTCCCCGCCGGAAGTCTTCTACGAAATGCTAAGAAAACCCTTGACTCCGCCAGAAGTACAAGGGGCTGCGCTCGAAGCACAAGGGGCTGCACGCCTAGTGCTCTCGGCTGCCGGGGCGAATTGGCAAGACATCATCATCAAGTATCTTGCAGGCGAAGAGCCCAAAGATGCGGCCGAAGCAAAACGCCTTCGCTATCAGACCAGAAATTACCGCATGATCGCTAGGGAGCTCTACAAGGGAGGCGTCTACGCCCCCTTCCTACGCTGCGTATCCCAAAAGGAGGGTCAATCCCTCCTAAAGGACGTCCACGAGGGCCTCTACAGCTCGCACCAAGCACCCCGAGGCCTCGTGGCGAGAACATTTCGCCAAGGATTTTACTAGCCAACAGCGCTTCGGGATGCCCAAGACCTCATCCAACGCTGCCAGGGGTGCCAGTGGTCCAGCCGCAACACAAGGGCGCCCGCACTCCCGCTGCAACCGCTGCCCCCCGTCTGGCCCTTCACGCGATAGGGATTGGACATCATCGGATCATACTCGACTGCCAAGAGCAACCTCCGCTTCACGTTCGTCACCATCGAGTATTTCTCCAGATGAGTCAAAGCTGAGCCAGTCGCCAAAATCATCGCCACAGCTGCACAACGGTTCGCATGGAAGAACATCATCTGCCGGTATGGGGAGCTGCGGGACATCGTCACCGATAACGACACCTAGTTTGACTCGGCGGCTTTCCGAGCATTTTGCAAGGACCTAGGCATAACAATATGCTTTGCGTCCGTCAGACACCCTAAGTCCAACAGGGCAGTCGAGCGGGCCAATGACAACCTCCTAGCGGGGTTGAAAAAACGCCTCGTGGGCCTTCCTAAGGGACTTTGGCCTGAAGAACTCCAGAAAGCTCTATGGGAACTTCGAACATCACCCACAAGGGCTACGGGCTTCTCTCTATTCAAGATCCTTTTTAGCGACGAAGCCATGACCCTAGGAGAGTTCACTACTGTGTCCTCTGGCAACAAAGACAGCAGACCAGCGCAGATGGGAGGTCTCTCTCGACCTCCTCGAAGAACAATGCATGCAGAAAAGTCAAGATCCGCCCCTGGCACCAGGCGACATGGTTCTCAAGCGAGCCGCAAATCCCGCGACCACGAGCAAGCTGGAGTCCAAATGGGAAGGGTCGTACATCATCACCCACACTACGCGGGCCGGTTCCTTCCACATCGCGATACCGGAGGGACAGCAGGTGGACCACACGTGGAACGCAAAGAGCCTCCGAAAGTTTTATCCTTAGGGCCCATGTAAAAACTGGCTGCACCTGGGAAATCGCCCCGTCACCCTTCTACGGCGTGGGCATGTATAAAAACAAGTGTACCTCGTGGTATTTTGCTCACGTTTAATGAAAAAGCAGCAGCAGGCAACAACAAAGACACCGTGTATGGCCTTCGGCCCTGGTGCACACCGATGCCCACCACATGCATGAGTGTATAAACAAAAACACGTATGGCCTTCGGCCTCGGTGCACACTGATGCCATCTGCAGGCATGGGTGTATAAACAAAGATACCGCGCATGACCTTTGGCCTCGGTGCACACCGGTGCCCTTCGTAGGCATGAGTGTATAACACAGATGTCGCGCATGGCCTTCGGCCCCGGTGCACACTGATGCCCTCCGCAGGCATGAGTGTATAAACAGACGCAGGCATGAGTGTATAAATAGACGCCGCGCATGGCCTTCGGCCCTGGTGCACACCGATGCCCTCCGCAGGCATGAGTATATAAACAAAGATACCACGCATGGCCTTCGGCCCCGGTGCACACCGATGCCCTCCGCAAGCATGAGTGTATAAACAGACGCCGTGCATGGCCTTCGGCCCCGGTGCACACCGATGCCCTCCACGGGCATGAGTGTATAAACAAAAACATCGCGCATGGCCTTCGGCCCCGGTGCACACCGATGCCCTACGCAGGCATGAGTGTATAAACAAAGACAACGCGCATGGCCTTCAGCCCTGGTGCACGCCGATGCCCCCCGTAGGCATGAGTGCATAAATAGACACTGTGCATGGCCTTCGGCCCCGGTGCACACCGATGCTCTCCGCAGGCATGAGTGTATAAACAAAGACAGCGCGTATGGCCTTCAGCTCCGGTGCACACCGATGCTCCCCGCAGGCATGAGTGTATAAACAGACACCACACATGGCCTTCGGCCCGGTGCACACCGAGGCCCTCCGCAGGCCCGTGTATAGACAAAGACGCCGCACAAGGCTAACCTCGGCACGACACTTGGTCCTAGGACCAAAGAGCACCAGGGGGGACAACGTCGATCTTTGCCTCCCCCTCGCAAGAATTAGGGCTCACCCGGAGCCCTACCTAAAAAGTATGGAGGACGACGCAAGGCTTCACCTCTCCCTCGCAACAGAATTAGGGCTCCCCCGAAGCCCTACCTAAAAAGTATGGGAGATGGCACGAGGCTTCGCCTCCCCCTCGCAAAAGAATTAGGGCTCCTCCGGAGCCCTACCTAAAAAGTATGGGGGACGGCGCGAGGCTTCGCCACCCCGTTACAATAGAATTAGAGTTCCCCCAGAGCCCTATCTAAAAAGTATGGGGGGCGGCACAAGGCTTCGCCTTCCCCTCGCAAAAGAATTAGGGCTCCCCCGGAACCCTACCTAAAAAATATGGAGGACGGTGCAAGGCTTCGCCCCCTCCCCTGCAAAAGAATTAGGGCTCACCCGGAGCCCTACCTAAAAAGTATGGAGGACGGCGTGAGGCTTCGCCTCCCCCCTCGCAAAAGAATTAGGGCTCCCTCGGAGCCCTACCTAAAAAGTATGGGGGACAGCGCGAGGCTTTGCCTCCCCCTCGCAAAAGAATTAGGAGTCACCTGGAGCCCTACCTAAAAAGTATGGGGGACGGCGCGAGGCTTCGCTTCCCCCTCGCAAAAGAATTAGGGCTCACCTGGATCCCTACCTAAAAAGTATGGGGGACGGCGCGACGCTTCGCCCCCCTCGCATGGAATTAGGGGCCCCTGGAGCACTACTTAGGAAAAAATTGGAAGGTGAGGTGGGCAAGGATTGTACGTTATTCATTACAAGCTCAGCATACACAACATACAGCGGCCAGACAACACGGCCCATACAATAACAAAACATACGCTCAGCGCCGCAGCGGGCGGAATACAACATGACCACATCAACCGTCTACGGGCACAAAATCCCATGGCTTCGCGCGCACCACCCATTTGAGAAGCTCCTCGTCAGATGGCCAGGTAGCCATGAACTTCAAGTACCCCCTCTCTGCGGCACACTCGTCCGACGCATCGAATGAACTTGTCGACGAAGCCTCAGACACGGCAGGCGGGGGCAGAGGTCTAAAATCTTTTGGCTAAAACCGAGTTTTATGCGGAATTGTAAATCAATTCGGTTTTGCTCAATTAAAACATAAGTCAACTATTTTGACTAAGTGCACCAACAATATAAGTCTATTGATAATGATAGTAAACATACAAAGACATAAAAACAATTTAATTCAAGAAATGTAAATTGCACAAAGTAAATCACTAGAGAGCAAACCACAATGACATAAATGGCGTTTTACCATGGTGTTCGGAAACTTGCCAGTCTCCCCTAATCCACGTTGAGGTAAGTCCAAACTAATTGGACCGGCTTCACGAATTAAGCCAAACACCTCAATTCCACTAGTGGTAGCTCTTTCCCGCTTCGGGTAGGTGAGCTCCAACCTTGGGCTTTCTCACAAGCTTCTTGAGAAGATCACCACCGGTCCACGACGCCTCCACGCCGTCTAGGTGTCGGCAAACACCAAGAGTAATAAGCCAAACCCCTTACTTGACTCTCACCAAGTGCAACATATGCACAATTGAACGCTCAATCTAATTCTAGTTGCAACACATGCAACTAAAGTCTCTCCCTTTGCTCACAAGGTGCAACACATGCACAATTGAGAGGAGAAGCTCACACTAGCTCAATAGAATGAAATGAGATGCCAAGAGTTGTCTCTCAACCGGCCAAGATAGGTATTTATAGCCCAGACACAAAAACTAGCCGTTGGGAGCATAAATCAACAAATTCAGCTGAAATGCGGTAGTACCGCCATTCAAAGGCCGGTACTATCGTTTTTGACTCAACGGTCGGAAATGGTGCATTAAAGGCTAAAAAACTAGCCGTTAAAACTTTTGGTGCGGTACTACCGCAATACAATGGGTGGTACTACCGTTCTGCGGTAGTACCTCTCTTCTCAAGGCGGTAGTTCCGCAGCCCATTTTCAGCACAGCCGACACTCGATAAAAATATCATAACTTTTGACTCCGATGTCAGAATTGAGTGATCTTGGACTCTATGGAAAGCTTATTCAGAGGGCTACACAACCTACCTATTTGATTAATCTCAAACACATTTGATCAAATCAAAAGGCACAACTCCAAAGAGCCACTACCATAGTCTTAGTCCAAAGAAATAGCAACAAGCAATCTTAGATCATGCCAAGGGAAAATGCATGAATCCCAACAATTTACAAAACACATTTGCAAACTTAGATCATGCCACAAGGGGTAGGTACATGGACTTCAACCATTTGCAAAATACATTTGCAAAGTATAGTCACATGCTACAAGAATTAAATGCATGAGTCTCGGCTATTTGCAAAACACATTCACAAATAATAGCATCATCAACACATGATGAGACTCAAACTACTAGACAAGACCCCTCTTAATAGTACGGCAATCTATACTAGCAATTCGGTCTTTCAACCAAACACCAAGATCGGTAAAAGACTAGGAACACGTCCTTATCCCTAGCTAGTCATACCTTTGCCTTGAGCATCTTCTTGAAGCTTGATGACGCACATCTTCCTTTACTTGACCTCCATCAACACCTGATGAGTCTTCTCTTGACTTGATGATCAACTTATGATCATCTCCTCTTCGAGATCTTAATATGTATCAACACATGATGCATCCTTTCCTTGAATCTTAACTTGATGACGATCAATTCATGATGACACCTGAAGTCTCCATTACCCTGGAACATAACCTATTCATTCAACTCATGGAAAATGTTAGTCCCATAATGATTAACATTAATTACCAAGATATACCTACAATAAATGCTTCTTAACAAGCCATTTGAAATGACGAGCGGTACTACCGCCAATTATCATGTGGTACTACCGCTAAGACCGGTCATACCGCTCACCAGGGCGGTACTACCGTTTCGCAAAAGACCGAAAAAGGGTGCTCTCTGGAAAATACGTACCGCTTACATTTTCGGAATTTACTGCGGTGCGGTAGTACCGTTTGAACAACGGCGGTTCTACCGTTCCCAGGGTTTGCAAATAAAACCGAAATACTCTCTGGAATTTACGTACCGCCAACTAAAAATCGGAACGACCGGATTGTGGTAGTACCGCACCATGAGTCGGTCGTACCGCTAAGCGTCCAGAGTAACATGGTCTGATTGGACTGCATACGTGGACGGCTCAGATGTATTGGGTCGTTCGGACCGCACGTTTAAACCACACGATCTTGAACTTTCGGACGGTCCAAACGTCCCACGGTATTACCGCCAAAGCAAATGCGGTCATACCGCATAGCGGTAGTTCATACTGAATACTCCGATCGCTGCTTTTGTCTTTATTAATTGCACAGATGGCTTTCCAAATCAAATTCAAATGCATGCATAATTCTAAATGATCCAAATGGCACAAGAACATGCTATCAAGCTACTATTCATGATCCCTCTATTGTCATTGCATTTCTATTACCATGTCGCCATCCATAAACTGGGACTAAGTGTCTTAGCACACACATTAGTCCCACAACACAATTGCAAATAATTGAATATAAAGAAATATGAGTATATATGAACTACACAAGTTTTATACACTCAAAGGATATATTTCAAAGTAAAGATCCTTAATGTATATGGATAAAGGAATATGGATCAATACTAATGAAACCACAAAATATAGAGTGAACCCCCCTAGATGTGTGCATACATGAATGTGTAAAGAGAACATATGCACATATTCAAGTCACACTTTTTAGTGGAGTTCAACTTTTATTTTGGATCCGAGAAATGCAACAAGATATAGGAATATATTGTCAAAAGCGTATCTCTTTGATTTTCACTTTTTTATCCAACTGAGACTAAACAATAGGTATAACAATAGAAGTGTTAGTCTCACAAATAGATTTGTCATTAATCACCAAAATACTCCATTAACACATAATGGCGGGTCTAGATTCTTCACGTAGCCGCAACCCCCTGGCGCTCTCAGAAAGCCCGTATCTCTTCATGCGCTCTCGCAGCCTTTCTCGCGTAGAGGCGAAAAAACGTTTTCATAGAACCATCCAGATTGACCTTCTTCCAACACTGCCACTTGGCACCGTGACATACGACGCCCTGGTAACACACCTTTAGAGGCCAAATCGAGAGCAGCCCGTGCTCGTCCTTCGAACCGCGTGAGGGGCGGAGACCTTCCTCAATCGCCGCCTTGTATGGTAAGGCCCTCGCCTGACGGTGCGGTTGAACAAGATCGGCCCACCCTGAGTAAAATAGAAACCAACAACATAAAACAACACGCACAGGAGTAGCCTAGGCACTAAGGCCATCTCCACGCCTTTTTTCATTCATAAAACGGTTCATTACAAAAGTCAACCCCTCCCTAATGCAGTCCTGGCGCGCATGACAACATCGAAGCGAAAGAAAAAAAAACTAAGAACGAAACAAAAGAGCGCTTCACGAACAAGAGCGGAGGGTCACACCTTGCCTCCGGTGGTGGCCCCTAGCTTGACCACTCCGTCGCCATCCATCAGGCCTTTCCCTTTCCTCTTTTGCACCAGGGCTGCCCGGAGCGACTCCATCGTGGCATCCCAACCACGCGGCGCCCAAAAGTCCTAGGCAAGAACGTTGCTTGCCCTCCGCACCTACTTCTGGCCAGAAGCAATCTCTGCCGTGGAAGCCACGGGCACAGAGCGGGCAGCAAGGGCGTCAACATGCCCACACCCAGCCCGTTGCAGAGAAACAAGGACTGTCGTCCATGCCACCTTCGCACAGTGATTGCCGTAGGTGCGAGCGGTTGGGACAAACACTTCCCCGACACGATGGAGATGATCTAGTGTCGCATCCATCTGGTTGACGGTGTTCCTCTGGGGTGGAGGCACGACGCCAAGCTCAGTCATAGCGCCCTCCATACATTCCATCGCCTCCCAGGTAGCCCGCAACACGGTGGCCGAAATTTCCTGCTCCACCACAATCTCCGCTTCAAGGATGACGTGAATACCTCGCAAGGACTCAACTTCCTCTTGCAGAGCGCGCTGCTGACCCTCTAGCTCAACGACCCTTGATCCAGCCCCTCGTCTTCTCAACAAGGGCCGAGCGCTCCATGCCTAAGGATTCGATCCGCGCATGCCCTGCGTCAATCTGCTCCTGGATCTCCGCGTAGCTGCGCTGGATATCCCCCTCGAGCATGCGCGACAGCATCAAGGTCTGCCCAAAACGCACCGTCAATACTACAGAAGTAGGACAAAACTGCGGGGCATATCTGAACTTACCCTCATTGCGTTTTCCTCGATACACCAGAACATGCTCTTCGCGGGCATGCGCCGGAAGAGCTCGGACAGGCGGGACGGGGCCGCAAAGCGAACCACCTCCTCGCAAATACCCGCCACCCCGGGGCTGACCTTAAAATCTTAGGTGCACAGCTGGCCTACATCCGCGGTGCCCACTGCTCCAAATGCACCGCAGCCCTCGGCTGCTTTCGGCGCTGGCGCCCGACATTCGAAAGATCGAACTGTCCGGTGCCTCCAATACGGAGCCCCCAACGGACCCTCCGACCCTGAAGACCGCTCCACCGCCACTACCCCCTTCGACGATCTGCGCAGCACAATGCAAGAGCAAGTCAGCCAAGTGTAGAAGAACAAAACAAAACAAGGGGGGGGGGGGTAAACGGGGAGCCGAAGCTAACAGATCATGTCACGGGCAAAGACGGGCTCCTCTACCCGGGTATCCTCGGTACCCCAGCCATACACCTGCAAAGGCGTCCCAATGGACACCTCTTCAAGGGGCATGCTCGCTATGCCAAACGAGCTCGCCACCACCTCTGCAGCACCAGCCCGCGGAGCAACCGCTAGCGACGCCGACGAAGAGGTCGTCAAGCTGCTTACTTCCTGCGGCGCCCTAGGGACTCGTGACACCTTCTTCGAAGCGGGACCCGTCGCGTCCTCCCCGGCGTGGCTGGAGCGATCTGCGCCAGCGGTCCCAACAGCCTCCAGGGGCAGCGTACTGATCGGCTGTGGCCCTCCAACTCCTTCGGGCCACGAACCCATTTCTTCTTCCCTGCGTCGAGATCCGGACGCTCCACCAAGCGAATCGCAAGATCCGCATACGCCCGGTTCATGTGGGCTCGCGCACTACCAACCCTCGTTTCGCGTGCTCCTCCCCGGTGTAGGGGCCTAGAAGCTGCTCCGCGACACGCTCGACCTCGTCAATAGGCAGCACTGCATGAGTGTCAGACACCGAATAGACTACACAAAACACGCAAAGCTAAGGGTCGAAGTTAGCACCTGCGCGACCCCCCAACTCCAAGAGGGGAATCCCATCCTTTGGCTCACCAAGCCCCACGCTCCAGCCCCGCGCCAGCGGCCACACCCAAAGCGTGCAAAACTCCTCCACGAGATCCCCAGGATGGGCGACTGCAGCGTCGCGTTAAGCGAAGACATGGAGCGGCGCCTCCTCCTCATGAGAAGGTTGATCGCCTGGGACGGAATAAGTTGAATGGGCCCCCCCAGCGAGTGAAGACTGGCGTCGGGAGGGCACTTGTGGTAAAACCACATCCAAGTCCAATCGGTCTCCCACCTATTCCGGCGGCCAGAGCAGGCAAGTACTAAAGAAGGCGCGCCTTCGACTGGAAGTTGATGCTCTCGAAATTTAGCGTTTCGTCGGTGTCTTTCTTCTTCTTCGGCTAGCATCGCCCATCATGGAGGTACACGAAGAGTCACGCCTCCCCGCCGCTCGCCCCCGCGGAGCGCAGTACCCACTCGAAGACATCAAGTTTGACGATGGAGTTGGGTGTCACCTGGGCCAGATCGACCCCGTACATCTGAAGAACCTGGACCATCGAGTCAACGCACGGCAGGCGGAGACCCGCGTCCAGGAAGGCCACGAACACGATCATCTCGTCCTCCCGGGGCGTCGGCACAACCTTCGGTCCGGGGGCGCGCACGTCTTTGAGATCCGCCAGCTTTTCCTCGTCCCTGAGTGCTCGCAGCACTTGCGGCGTCACAATGGAGCGGCATAGCTCGTCTGTATACGCCACAAAACTCCTACCATCCTTGTTTCGCTTCGTCATCTCAAGGCACGGAGGAACACTCGAAGAACGGCGGGGCACAATATATGTGAAAGAGCAAGCCGCGGGGGCGAGACATAGAACCCAAGGCTTAGTTGGTGCAAATAAGGACGGAATAAGGGTCAAACCCCCCTATTTATAGACAACGCGTCCGCATCAACATAGGGCACGAAAGCTGAAAAGCCACGGCCCAAGCACAACATGACATGTGGCAATCCAACAGGACACCGAGCAAACAACATTATGACACACAGGAACCAGCAAACGGCGTTAAAACACCCGGCGCACAACCACCATGCACGGTACCCGAGGCGTCGCAAAAGCCTCACCCATTTATGACACGCGACGCCCGACGACGCCGTGCGGTATCCCAAGGGCTGCCATCGGCCCCGCCGGTTGACCCGCACGCCACGGGGGTGACCTGCAAAAAGTGTTTCGCTGGGCCGAAAGGGACAGTGTACTTGTACCCTCCGGAAAAAAACACGGTTTCAGTCATGACGAAGTAAGACCTCGACCGTGAGGGGCTTGTCATAGGAGTGGCCCACCGACCCCCACGACCAGGCGAACACTGCGAACGCACCCACCCCTCCGAGTATCGCCGAAGGGGTCTGGATGGTCCGAAGGTCGCCGAAGGGGTCCAGAGGGGCTCGAAGCACTGCAACCTCCTGGGTCGCCAAGACCCTTCGGACAGGGAGCATCCCGTACCCTTCGGGAAACCACAGTACCGTTGGGCCGAGCGCACCAGTTAGATGGACCAGGACCGGGAGGGTCCACTATGAGCCAAAGGCTACACATAAGGGTAGGAGAAGCCCCTGTAGCCCCTACCAATATAGGACCCTGTAAGGGGTAGGTTTGTAATCTCATGTACCTAGTAGAAAGGCTATAAATAGCCACATCCCCTATGTAATAAGACATACTGAATTTTTTTTTCTAAGCAATCAATAAATATTCACCTCCTGATAACCAATCCCCTCTTTAAGGACCCTTCAGATTCTCTCTTTCTACTGTTTAATCTTTCTTGCTCTGATAGTGTGAATACTGGTAACCTAGTTTCCATTTCCCATTGAACAAAGATACTTTAGTTTTTACGAGCGAACGTGCAATATGGAAGGTATGTCCTGTGGGCCCCACTTGTCGTCCTCCCTCGTAACGCGGCCATCCCCGTTCAATGCGTTCGGTGTTACATGCTGACACATTAATGGTGCCGGTGAAGCAGTCATTGCCTGATGCTGATTCTCAACAACAACGATAATAATAATAATAAATTTGTGACCAAGATCGTCTGCTAAATTTGATAATGATAATAATAGATTTGAGACCAAGGTCAAGGCCCGATGGGGTCTGGTGGACTAATATAGTATTGTTGATAACCCAGTTATCATCGAAGGCTAAAGCATGTATAATAGTAGGATATAAGATGATGTGAAGGGGAGAGATGGTGCATAGAGAATTGGATCATCTCTCATGCAGTAGTCGACTGTAGCACGAGAAACAAAACATATTATACATAGAGGAGCTGTCTATAAAAATATGTAAAGAGACAATCCATTGTAGAGGCTATCTTTAGTGCTGTCTATAGATGATATGGAGAGATACTATAGACAGCAATTGTCTATATCATTGTACATGCCCTTAGAGGTTCCGAATTACAGGGGCTGTTTGGCCGATGGTCCTAACGAAGAAAGCCAAAATTTAGCATCGTCAAAATTTAAACAAAGTTAGAATTTAGCAAAATTAATGCTATTTGAATTACGGCAAAGCCAAATTTTGATGAATGATTTTCTCATCTTCGGATTGCCGCGTGACATTGCATTTTGTCGGCGTTACCATTTTTGTTGCTATCATTACCAAATATTGTTAGCAAACTAAACGGTAACCAATTTGCATTAACATTACCAAAAATTAATTTGGTTCGCGTTGGTAACAACTAACAAACGAAACGGCCCCTAATTTTTACCAGTGAACGTGGACGTCGACAAAGATCAGATCGACCTCGGGTTCCATTCCATGCATGTGCGCGGCCTTAGCGTGTGCAGGGGTTTGAGAGCCTGTGAGCCTCACTTGTCATCCTGCATGCGAACACGGCCATTCCGGTTCCATGCAGTGTCAGGCCGGCCATTCGTCAGCTTCAGTCAAAACCACAGGGCTGGCTGATGTAATCATGCAACCAACCAAACATGTGTGAAGATGTGTCTGTAATCATGCAACCAACCAAACATGTGTGAAGATGTGTCCAGTGATCTTAGCACTACCACCAAAACCTATCCATATCAAATCCCTAATTAGATAGATTGAGATCCTCTGTATTTAAGCTATTAATGCAGATGATCTACAGTGATATAATATTAGAGACGATCTCACCGTAAAATTGAAGGCCTAGATCTTTGTTAGATTGTTTTCGCTACCGTACATATTCATGATTGCTACGGTCTACGGTTCACTGCAGAGCACTGTTGATAAATTATGAGATCTGGATACTACAGGAGAGCAGTAGCGCACGTACGGCGTTCTTTCCAATTATCCGACATCGTTCGCGAGTAGGCGCAAACACCGCCTCTTCGCCCCCGCCCTCGTGCCGCATCCGTTTCCCCAGATCCCAAGAAAAGAAGAATCATCCTCCCCTCGCCGCGGCATTTCCGCAAGCTCCCTCCGCGCGCGCCGCGCTATGGGCTCGCTCCCCGTGCCCTCCTCGTCGGAATGCGCGCCGCAGCCGACGCTGGGGCGGGTGGCGGCGTCGGACCTGGCGCCGCTGTTCGACGCGCAGCGGCGCCACCTGGAGCACTTCTTCGAGCGGCTCGACCTGTCGCAGGCGGCGGCGTTCGCGCAGGCGCTGCTCGACGCGCCCGGCGCCGTGTTCTTCACCGGCGTCGGCAAGTCCGGCATCGTCGCGAGCAAGCTCGCGCAGACGCTTGCCTCGCTGGGCTTCGCGCGCGCGGGCTTCCTCGCTCCCGTCGACGCGCTCCATGGCGACATTGGCTCGCTCTTCCCCGGCGACGTCCTCGTCCTGCTCTCCAAGTCCGGCGCCTCCGACGAGCTGCTCGCGCTCGCGCCCTGCGCGCGCGCCAAGGGTGCCTACCTCATCTCCCTCACCTCTGCCGCGTCCGGCGCCGACTGCCCTCTCGCCGCCGCCTGCGACCTCAACGTGCACCTGCCGCTGCAGGGGGAGGTGTGCCCTTTCGGCCTCGCCCCCGTCACCTCCACCGCGATACAGATGGTGTTCGGCGACACCGTCGTCGCAGCCATCATGGAGGCGCGCCGCCTCACCAGGGACCAGTACGCGGCCAACCACCCCGCCGGCAAGATCGGCAAGACCCTCATCTTCAAGGTATACCTTAATAAACAAAAAGCTACCCGCATTACAATTTACAAACAATAGCAAAGTGGGAAACATGAACATCAGATCTCAGATCTTACTGTTACCAGATTTTACTTTACCCATTGCGTGTCGGTGGTCTTCCTTCTGTAATTTTCCCGGGTGAAATGCTGTACACAGCACATGCTCGTTACGATTTGTCGA
Organism: Phyllostachys edulis; assembly: GCA_036346405.1. Taxonomy (NCBI): domain Eukaryota; kingdom Viridiplantae; phylum Streptophyta; class Magnoliopsida; order Poales; family Poaceae; genus Phyllostachys; species Phyllostachys edulis. The sequence goes on from CM070548.1 coordinate 7,739,473, forward strand.
TTTTGTAACGATCCAGTATCCAACCAACATTTTGTTTCTGTAAGCGGTTACTTGTCAGTCTTTTTCGTAAGGGATCCTGGAATTATAACTATTGGGGGGTCGTTATTGATAGGTCGTTTTCAGCTTCTTTTCGTCCTACAAGGAAGATAGATACTGGACAACACCTCAAGTTTTATGGTTCACACATGCTAGTTATGCCTGTTTTTTCGCTCACTTGTTAACGATATGCACTAAAATTTCCTTTTGAGGTTCTTTTTAAATGTCATTGTTTTAGCGCATGCCGCATGAGAGCACTTCTATTCGATTGATTGTTTGTAGCTGTCAGTGATGAGAAAGGCAGAAACTCTGGGTGTAATGAGCATGCCAAATTTGTAGAAATGTTTAGTTGATGTGGCAGAAGTAGTGGTTCTTTGAGAGAAATGCTGGAGTCCCACTATATAATGAAGGGCTCTCAGTTATGCCTATTTCAATTTACATGCTCTTTCTATCCACTTGTGGTCAACAGAGGTGTGAGGTGCACCACCTGAGGACAAGTGTAAATTATCCCACAGATATTGATTGTATGTCAGGACTGCTTGAATTTGTTGTGGAACAGATTAGCTATTTGTTGAAGCATGGTACTTTCGCTAAGTAGGAATCAATTATTGCAGTGGCCATTGTGCAATCAACATTTTTCTTTTTTCTTTTGTATAGCTAAAGTTTGTCTCAGATTATTTGTTCGTACAAATATTTTGCACAACAATAAAACCTTAGCTTAATAAATGAAAGAGGTTCTTTCTTGCCTTTCTTGATAAAATGGTTACAAAAGCAAGCCTACATCTTTTTGTTCAACCGATTGAATGTTTTCATATAAACACGTTTAGCTGATACATCTTCATGGGGAATTTGAAGCAAATATTAGCGGCACGTTGAGTTTTCCAAAACAGATAATCACCGGTGTTCTGCTTTGTAGCTTAGATGTGGCCTGTAAAACACTACATGTCTACATCTTATAATAATGAGTAGTTATTTTATCCTTGAATTATCAAAATGATTGATTCCTTCCTTGTATGGAGCTTTGGAACGTTTTCAGCTAATAGCGTGTCAAAATTTAACCTGCAAAACTACCCTGCAGGTTAAGGATGTTATGAAGAAACAAAATGAGCTTCCTTTGTGCAAGGAGGGTGATATGATAATGGATCAACTCACTGAGCTCACTAGTAAAGGTTGCGGGGGTCTACTTGTGGTTGATGATGAGCTTCATTTGATTGGGACCTTCACTGACGGTGACCTTCGGCGTACACTCAAGGCAAGCGGGCCAGCTATTTTCAATCTCACAGTTGGAGAGATGTGCAACAGGTCTGTCAGTGCTCAGTCTACTTGTTTTATTAGGCATCCATGGATAATTGTTTTACACAAGTGTGAGGTACTCTCTGTTAAGATATTTTTATTAGAACCAGGGTTTGGAAAACTGGTACCAGACCAAAAAAACATACAGTTGGTTGTCCTGCCAAATTGACTCCTTTTCTTTTGTTTTCTTCCTGTTTTCTGAAACTCATGTTTTTCCTTAACCTTTCAAGTCACTTCTATGAACTTTCTGGAGTAATACTCCGGAAAATGGTAAACTGGGCAACAACATGACTGGCATAAGGTAGCTTTCAAAATAAGATGAAGTAGAACAAGTGTTAGAAATAAAAATCAATCATGTTAAGAGACTCCTTTTCTTTCTTTCTTTTCCTTACTCTTTAACATGTGGTTTTCCTAAAAGCACAGGAAATTATGCTAAATTTTATCATGTATTCTAAAGCTACGAATGTGCCATTTTCCAAAGGATCGTAGCATTTATTAATATATATACACCCAAATTATGTTCTCTCGACAATACTCACTGGTGATTTTAGTAGGAGCAGTACTGATTTTAGTGTTCAACATGGAAGACTCTGTTAAACAGTTCACGATGAGAACTGACTACTGAGTGATTCACTGATTCGTTACTAGTTCAGTTCCCTTCGTTCAGAGTTAGTTTTGATTACTCTGTTCTGTTCATTGGTCATATCCTTGTGTTTTACACAAATATTGTCTAGTTGAATCTTTGGTGCTCCACAAGTGAACTTTCTGCCTGCAATGGTTTTCTTCAACCTTGTATTGTTCCTTTATTTCTCTCTCAGAAGTTATCTGATGCACTATATCTGTTCTTGGCAACCCAGTAATGTACTTCTTATTATCTTCATGAGGTGCTATAAGATCTGGTGACAGAGTTTTGTCAGTCCATGACCTGTTCTTGTCCCAATAAAGGACCATAGCTCCAGTGGGCTGGGAGGCTGCTGCTCTTGGCCAACCATGTCAGTACATTGAGTTGAGGGCGGTGCTGATTCTGTGTCGGTGATAGAGACAAGGTATGATAGTTGCCTGTAGTGACCACCTTGAGGTGAGGTGTTCGAGCTGTCACTGCAGAGGTAGCGAGGCACATTGTAGAATTCAGAAGCGCTGCCATGCCCAGCTGCTCTCTACTCATGACAACATTCAGATCTCAGTGACCTCGTGTTATGTGGCTAGTTTCTCTAGTGCATTTTGATCCCTTCTTAACTTCCTTGCAAAATCTGAACTACAAGAAGCGTAAGTATAGAAGATAGTGTTAAAGAAGGAAGCGTCATCTTGTCATCAAATTTGATTCTGGGCATCTTGGGCAAACCAACTTTTTTTCTTCTGAATGTCAATTTGATATACCGGGCACGTGTTCATTCAGTCATCGCAAGACGAGGGGATACCTTTTGTTTAAATCATGGTCCCCTCCTTATATTTGTGATGTCATGCGTTCTGTTTGTAAATATGCTGTGGAATTAGTTTTGCACATGATCTCTAGATGGCCTTGTCTAACAGGCCTGCTTGATCTTTCAGGAACCCAAGAACAATCACTGCAGATGCAATGGCGGTCGTGGCCATGGAGAAGATGGAATCGCCGCCTTCACCTGTGCAGTTCTTGCCTGTTGTCGACGACGACAACGTCGTGTGTGGGATCATAACATTGCATGGATTGGTCTCTGCTGGATTATAAACCTCTATACATCAGTTCTTATGGTTCTCTGCATCTAGCTGGTCCAAGGCATCACATTGGATGGATTCTTGTCAGTTCAGTCGACATCCATCCGATGACGCCATTTTATCTCTGCAGTAGTATGTGTAGTCTAGAGTCTTTTAAGAGTATGTGGAGACACTAGCGGTGTTCCCTATGTATAGTGTTTTTTGTAAGAGGAATGTTCTTGCCGATGTTTGCACCCTACCCCTTTGTAAATGAATGTTGGGAGCTTTCAGTGCAGTTGAATAAGCTGTAGATGCAGCCGCAAGTGTTGCATCCTTAGCCTTTGTGTCCAGGTGTTGGTGTTTCACCCTAATGCATCCTGGTTTATGACCGATAATGTTACTCCATCACGAACATAGATCGCGGAAGATTGCGGCCATGTTGACAGGTACCAAGCACAGGGCATGAAATACAAGTCATAGCTAACTCGACTAAAATTTGCAGTTTGTGGTACGGTGAAGTTGGACATGCACTGAAAGTGCAAACACAACGGTCCATGGTGCCCGAGCTTCAAAATATAAAACAGGCAGACAGATTCCTAAATTGATTAGGAAGGAAACACAGTTCAAGCAACCCAATTTTTTCATACTTGCCATCATCAACTTGTAGTGATGTTCAAAATCCTCCATCTGGTGCTACAAGGAATCCTTCACCTTTCCCACTCTGAATCTGGGTGTGGCCGCTCCACCCTGGGCTTGCTAGCTGAGGAGGGGCTTGGATGGTGATTAGTCAAGACCTGGTCCCAGCCCATGATGTGCGGCAATGCAAACTGCACAAATACATAGACGGAGCAGTCAAAGAAACATAAATGAAACCCTAGGCAGCATATAATTGCTGGGGAGCAATATGATTAAGCAATAACAATGATGTATAGCACAACCTCAAGTTGCTTGTCACGAGTCACAACTACAGTATTGTGCACACTTAAAAGCCCTCAAGAATGAGCACCTACCGTTCCAATGACCAAGTAACCTAGAGCAGCTTGAAGTAATATATGCCTGAATACACTAAGGAATGGACTGCATGATAATGTTGATAGTACAGTATACAACACCTACATTAAGATATAGGCAGGAAGGAGACAATAGCCATAGGATATGCGGTAAACTTGGTGCTAGAATATGGCATGGATGTGTTCAACATAGAGGTATGATCAAAATTTACCGGTATGACACCAAATCTATTGATTCTTAGTTATCTATTGGTATGATTTTGGTTAGTTGGACTCATGGTTATTAAGACGGTAAGGCGGGGCGGGGCGACCCACCCCCTCACCCCTTTTAAGCGCTAAGGCGCGAGGCGAGGTGACGCCTTAATGCTGCAGAATCAGCAAGGAAGTGGAGATGAAAAGGGATAAAAAGAAAGAAAAAATAAAAGAAAATCATACTGCCGCACATTCCGGCAAGGAAGTGGAGATGAAAAGGGATAAAAAGAAAGAAAAAATAAAAGAAAATCATACTGCCGCACATTCCGGCCGGCCTATCACTGTTGATGCACGACCGGGCCGTCCCATGATTTTATTCCTCTCTCGTTCTCTCTCTACTGCACTCTTATCCTCTCTCGTTCTCTCCAAACGTTCGGCCGACGCTTCATCTTCGGCCTTCACTCTTCCCCTACCCTCCTCGCTCCAACACGCCGACGCCGCCGCCGACGCTGCATGGCCGCATCCCCTTCTTCCCCTTCCCGTCCTTTCCCAGATCCAGTCTCCTTCTCCCGTCCTCTTCCCCTTCCTCCCCTTCCTCATGGCAGCCGGGTGGCAGAGTCCGACGGCGGGGATAGCAGATCCAACGGCGGCGGAGGCCGATTTGACCGGTGGCGAGCCGGAATCAACGGGGGTGAGGTAAGTTCTCCTATCCTCTTCTCTCTTCCCTGCCCTCTCCTCTCCCGTCCTCTCCACCACCTTGGATGAGGGAGGCGAAATCTGGCCACGGGGTGGCCCAATCGATGGCGAGGAGGATTTGAAGGCGGAGAAGGCAGATCTGGCGACGGGGAGGAGGCGCCGATGCGGTGTGCAATGGGGAACCGCGGGGAGGAGGCGCCGAGGAGCTACGCGACGGCGATGGGGAGCCGGGAGGAGCCGCCGCGCGACGAGGAACCGCGGAGAGGAGGCGGCAAGGCGGGGCGACGCCTTAGCACATCGGCAGCACCTTACCGCCTAAGCGTCGCGACGCTTAGGCGACACCTTAATAAGCCTGGTTGGACTAAATAATCTCTCAGCAATTCAGATAACAGCGGTAGATTACAAATGGCAATATGGAAACTTACACTCAATGCTGTGCGCATAACTGCAAACTCAGCTTTTGTGACAGGGACTGAAAGACGCTCAGTTGTCTTCTGCGCATTGTTCAAAACAGCTGCAAAGAAGATTGTGATGTATCTGTTACCAAAACCATGGTGGATGTGATGATGACTAAATATATACCAGGAAGCATTTCCCTTTTTTTTTCAGGCATTCATTTTAAGTTCAGAGAGACAAAGCCCTCACCACTCAATTAATTCAGGAGATAGTACTTGAGCACACAGACAATGCCTCAATAGAAGTTTTCACCAGTTGACCAACTCTACATCCTGTTGGGTATTATAGCTTTACACTACAACAGACTGATGCCATAGCTTGAGCATTCTGCCATTTAAAAAAAATGTCAACTAGCTATAGGCACAAAGTTCTTACAGGAGAATCTTGATATAATGAGTCCATAGTCAATAGTTGTGCCTGATGATTGATGAAAGTATTTTGTAGTTGCCTGAGACACTGGATACATCCTTTTGGGAAATAAAATTGACTAATGTATTGAATAGATCAATTTCACCATCACTCTGGAAACGCTAACAGCATGGACATTAATATCTTAATATTATGTCGATCAGTTGATAAAATGAATTTTAGTCCAACGCAATGCGTCCCTAACAAAGCAGCTTGGTCCATGGAGAAATCAGAGATTGAACATCATGAAAATGGGGAACAATTAATAATAAGAAAGCCACAGGTAGAACTTAGTAATGCAATATGAAAGTCACTTACTTATATTAAGAAAGTATCCACTGTCATTGCCAAGAGGAGTAATCGTCAATGATTTTTTCACCTGGCCTTCATGGCTAGTAAAGAATTAGTTGGGTTAGAAGGCTGAAATTAGAAGCACAAAGTAGCAGTATTTTTGCTTGGCACAATACTATCACAAACCTTGATTTCATGGAAGGATCATGGAAAAATTCACAAGATTCAGCAGGTCCAAGACTTATCAAGCTTCCAACTTCAGTAGGTGACAGAGCAAAGAGCTGTATTATAGATGTTCCAGATCAATAAAGCCTCATGCAATTTAGAGTAAAGTAAGTAAAAAAGAACAATATAATCATTACAAATCATAGAAATATAGACTATTTTTCTATGTTGTGCATAAAAAAACAGAGGCACAAAAGGAGCTTAGAGAAAAAGAAACAAAAGGGGGAAAATCAGATATTTTTGTCTTCATTTCCAGCTATGAGCCTATGACCAGCACTCCAAAAATGGAGGTAAAATGGGATTTCTTTTTTCCTGGTTTATTGGACTACAAGACAAACCCTGCCCTCCCTCTTGACTGAAGTGAAGCATAAACAGGTAAATCATGTCAAATGTAGACATTAACGCTCGCATTAATGGTAGCAAACATTGTGCAAATTCATGTGCATTGTGTAATGTGCTTATTAAAAATGCAGACTTTGTAACTTATGAGTTGAGTAAATAGGCAACATACAAAATAACGGCGATAGCCAATAGGTAATGGAACCATATCTAATTTGGTGTTCATACAGATCAATCATCTATTGTGGATTTGGTCTGAGTTCATCCCAAAAATATGGATACAAATTTGGTATGACTAGCAATTAGTCTGTGTGCGACCAATTTTCACCAGTAACTACACAATAAATTACTGTTACCTGCTTCTTCGTATAGTCATACTTCCTTTGTCCAACAGCTGGGAAAAAGGTCAACATTACTGATCCATTTTTGTTCACACGAGATCCTCCAGACTGATGAAACAGACAAATTATATAGTGGAAGTAAGGCATTGCATGCTAGAACACAAACAGATAAAAGTAACATACCTCCAGTTTGCCGAAATTAGGCAGTATAGGATGTATAGAAAGTGCAGCCTTTCCCTTGAACACAGTGTAGCTTGCAAATTTTCTCCCAGATGTGGTCACTGCTTAAAGAGAGTAAGCAATAGATTTAGCACATAAAGGTTTTGATGCAATTAGCAGACGAAGCAAGCAGAAGGCTGAGTAACAATAAGTATATAAACTAAGGCTTTACCATCAAGATTTGCTGTCGAAGTCGAAACAGCATGTTGGAAGGTCAAGGAACCACTCCAGAGAGCATCCTTCAGGTCAGAGACTCTCCTGAGAAGAGGATAAACTTATTATACGTTTGTTGCAACTGGCAGAAAAACTGCAGAGCCATAGCACAACAAAGGACTGACTTGAGTCTCTCATCTAAAGTTACTATTTAAGATGCGATCCTCCATGCTCATACATTAATACGAGAGAAATCGCGAACTACGTCAAACAGAAAGGGAAGCTGCACAAGAGTAAATTTGATCAGATACAAACAAATTGCTAATTTGCAGCAGTGCATTTCTTTTCCAAGGGCATGGCAAGCAGCATTAAGTTGAATCATTGATAAGTTCCTCGCAGCATTAAATTTGATCCTAACAATATAGCTAAGGTGATTATTCTTCGGTGAATGAATTAGGCATTAATACACACTGAGCACCGAATAGCATCTAAAATTTACGCCTAGAAACAACAAATTCATATCCTGCAAAGCTTGGAATGGGGAAAGAAGGAACAAATGGATCACCAACTCCATCCTCGGACCAGTCCACCACCACACAAAGACGGACGCCACGAGACAGGCTGCACAGAAGCATACTACATTTCAACACTCCCCTACGCAAAACCTACTTCTCCCCCCCCACAATGAAATACTAGTTATATGCCACAGCATCTGTGGTAGGGGAAGGCAACAGCAAAGAAGTCCCTAATCCTACCGCTGAACTCCTCAAAATCCCCAGCCATTTTTTTCACGGCGATTGCAGAGCAGAATACACTACGCACCGGACGCCGCCCCACACCCAAACGAAACCCCCAATCGCTTAGCTCGCTTGCTAGGGAACCGGAATCGGCATCGACAAACCTAAGATCAGCACACACGGGCGCGCGCTCGCTCGATCAAAGGGCCGATCGACACCACCAACCACACCAAATAAGGCGCCCCCCAAAAAACCGCGCACAAAGATAGACGAATGGTAAGGCGGCGGCAGCTAGGGACCTCCCAGTTCACGCACGAGGTGGGGGCCGAAGCGGAGAGGGCAGAGGTAGGGTTAGGGTTTAGGGTTGCGACTGACCTGGAGGTGGAGGGGAGGAAGCGGGAGAGCCGCAGCATAGTCGCCGTTGGTTGCAGCGACCGAAGAGGCTGCTCGACTGAGCCAGGCAGAGGAGGCGTTTGCCTCGGGAAGCGTAGACAGCGTCTTTTAAGACCCAAAACCCGGAATGGGCCTGTCCAGGACGAGGCCCAAAATCTGGGAAATAAATAGGGGTGGACACGTCGTCTTACCGAGTGTTTTTTTTCCTTCTCGAAATCGCTATAGTTTGATTTAGTATTATATTATTTATAGTTTGGAAGTATTTTTAGAAACGAGCTAACGAGCCGAGCCAGGTCAGAATAAAATCCAATTTCATTCGAAATTAACTAATTTCAATGTTTAACCAAATAATGAGTCTAATTGAAGTAATTATGAATCGAGCTAGCGAGCCCAACTAACGAGCTTTTTTTTCCACCCCTAGAAATAAATAAATCGTAGATACCTCTTAACTTTTAACATTTCTTTGATCCATTTAAAATCATGACACTACATGTAGACATGCAAAGAAGTGTTTGATTTATTTTGCCAGGATCAAGCTCCAAAATCTGCCTCTTGTTTGTTTTGCATCCGGGTCAAGTCCAGGTTTTTTTTCCCGGCCCAGCTAGCAACCAAAAGAAAGCACCATAATTATACATGCTAATATTTTTTAAAGGAGTACATAGAGAGGCACACCACACGCACCAATATAGTCTAGGTATTGTTTCTCTACATATAAGTATATAACATATATTCATTTCTTTCTCTTTTTTTAAGTGATACCCTAGAGAATTTTTTTTACTAAATAATTTTTTTTAACTTTTATTTTAAAGTTAACCTCCGTATACTTTATTTTTAAAAATAACCCTTTGGTCACGCCACGCTCATAGCGTGACCAAATAACATCACACACGCCACGCCGTTTAGGGCAAACTCTTGTCACGCCATGGGTGGTGGCGTGGCAGTGTTTGATCACGTCATAGGTGGTGACGTAACCAAAGAGGTTTTTTTACGGACTTATCCTATGGCGTGACAAGAGTTTGCCTTAGCGTGATAGTGTTGTTTGGTCACGCCATGGGTGGTGGCGTGACTAAAGGGGTTATTTTTAAAAATAAAGTGCATCGGAGGTTAACTTTAAAATAAAAATTAAAAAAAGATTATTTAATAAAAAAAGTTCTACCCTAGAACTGTGACGTAACTTTTTGAAATTTGATCACTAATATCTTTAAAAATATTTATATTAGCTACAGGAAAACTATATCATTAGACTTATTGTTAGAAATATTTTCACAATAGTATATATTTTTATATATAATAAGATAAAGTTACAAAAAATAGCGGTAAAAGCCACATCTTGTAGATCAGGAAAAAAATCAAAAACATCACTTAAAATGAACGGAGGGAGCATATACATGGATCCTGGTACTACGAAGAGAAGAAGCGGTTATCAACAATTAACAAGTCCCTTTTCTTTTGATTGTCAGGGTATCAACATCAAGAGGAAATCAGATTCAGAACTAGGTAGATTCGGCGACGATGAGCCGCCGGTTTGTGCAACTGGTGGTCAACACCTCCATCGGCCGCCGCAGCGCCTTCACCCTGCAGCACCGCATCGATCCCGCAATATTATTCCACCCAACAAGGCCAGCAAAACCAAGAGGATCAGCAGCGTATGCAGCAACAATGGAGGACGCTCGGCTGCCTCGCGCCGCCATAGCCTTCTACCGGCTCAGCCCGCCGGACCAGATCGGGTGGATAGAGTTCATGGCCCTCGGCCGCAGCAAGAACGACATCGTCGGCGTGGACCACGAGGGCCGCACCATCCTCTACGACGCCGCCTCGCGCGCCGTCCGCACCATCCCCACGCTGCAGTCCACGCGCCCTAGTGGTCTCCCGTCTCCCTCGCCGTCGGCGACAGCCTCTACGTCATGAACAGCAACCGTGGGCCGCCTCCCCAAGGTCACTGCTTTCAGGCTCTCGTCCACGGCCGCCCACCCGACTCCTGCAGTCCTGCCTCCCGGAGAACTGGTAGGTACTGGCGCCCTCTCGAGCCGCCTCCCTATGTTTACGGGGACAATGACCCCAGCTGCTACGAGGAGGACGACGACGACCCTTATGAAATCGGCGTCTACACGGTGGTTGGCGTGGCGATCAACACATCTGGATATCCACGGTAGGTGCCGGCACTACACCGTTGACACGCCGAGCGGTGTGTGGAGCAAGGCCGGCGAGTGGGTGCTGCCGTTCAGTGGCCGCGTCCCCGAGCACAGCCTCTGGTTCGACTTCTCATACAGAGAAGAGCAATTCCGCGCTTCCAACCTCACCGCTGTGTCCGCGCTGAGGCCGCCGGTGCTGCAAAACGCGTGGGAAGATCTGGCTCCGCCGGAAGCGTGGATCCCGATGGCGTCCCGCCTCCTGCCGCTGCGCTCCGGCAAGCTTTGCATCGCTAGGTTCTTCCACACTTCGGAGGAAGAGTTGCACGAGTCAGGCTACAGGCAGGCACGGAAGGGCTCCGAACCTCCGATGATCAGGCACAAGTCCAAACGTTACAGCTTCGACGACAAGAGGGTCGAACCGGTTTGATCCTTTTGTGCCTCCTCTTGCAACCGAGTCATTGTATTTGTATGGTAAAAGTATTAAGTAGGTAAAAAATAATATACCGCACGATAGCGTGACACCGTGTTAATTAGCACGCTCGCATGGTATTTACTTGTATACGCACGGTTGATTTAATAGAGATCGATGTTTATGATTTAGTCGTGTGTTGCCGGCTCTGCCAGCAAGCCGGCCTTGCCCCCAACCGGATCTGCTTCGATGGTCTATTTGGCCCCTTTTTCACGTAGAGCTGCTACTAATCGATCTCCCTTGATATTTCTTTTTACTGGCTCCGTCCCTGCGGGTGTGCATCCACAACGCAGTACACACGCTATCAGTACACACGTGCCTGTTCAGTTGGAAAACACGTGTCTACGCTTCGTGAGGCCTTGAGGGCCTTCGATAAATTCCAAGAGTGTGTTGGGGAAGCGCATGCATGCGTGTGCGTGCATGTGTGGTGTGTGGTATGTGTGCATCTGCCTTGTATAAAAAAAATCAACAACACGACTTAATTCTAACTCCACTGTTAAACCTTGCTTATTTAAGACTGGGATATCGTGCAAGTTTGAATTTTTGGAACATTGCATAAGACTTGATCCAAGTTATAACGTGGTGGGTGGATCTTCTAGCTTGATTGATTGGATCATTTGTGAACTTTCTTCTTAAAAATTGTTCTTCTTTACAAATTACATTTAACGATCACTTGTTCGATTCTGATCCCTCTTAATTTTACAGATGATCGCATGCATATGCATTCAATGCATTAACAACCATCGATCGATCGATCACCGCAAAAATTTGCATTGGCTAGTTAGTTACTAGTTCGCCTTCTTGGCGGCGGGCGCCCCGCAGAAGGCCTCCCGGTTGGCGGCGGCGCCGCCGCGCACTATGAAGTGGCCGAGCGACGGCGTGCTGGTCCCCTCCGTGCGGTTCTCCTCGCACAGGAACTCCCTCGCACACGCGCTCTCCACCTCCCTCTCGTGGTCGTGCACCAGCACCTCCGTCTCCGTCCCCTTGGTCCGCGCCATCACGGCCGCCGAGTAGATCGCCGCCATCCTCCCCGGCGACCCCTCCGTGTGCCTTCACGTCGAGCACAATGCCACTATGTCAGTGCACGATGAATGCGTGCATAGCTGCATGCGTTGCTTGCATGCATGGTGATCGATTCGAGCGTAGGCACGTACCCGCGCGGGCCGTCGACGAGGATGACGTCCCATGTGACGTCGTAGAGCTGGTTGGGGAGGTCGTTGATGGCGAGGCGGCAGTCGGAGAAGAGGAGGTTCTGGACGGGGCGGCATTCGGCTTGCTGGGAGGCGCGCGCGGCGTCGAGGAGGTCCGGGAACTCGCGCACGGAGGTGGCGTAGGCGACGTCGTAGGCCTCCAGCCCCGGGTGCGCGCCCTCCAGGTGCGCCACGTAGTACGGGTTCTCGTCCAGGAACACCGTCCGCCCGCCGTGGTTCAGCGCGCGCCACAGCGGCGTCTCCGCGCCGAGCCCGAACACCAGCAGGCTGCACGGCGCGCGCCGCCGCAGCACCGACGCGATCGCGCGCACGTCCTCCTCCGGCATGCTCGCCGTCGAGTTCCCCGCAGCCGCCGCGTACTGCACCAGCGCGTCGAACACGTACGCCGGCAGCCCTCCCCCCGCGCCGGCGCCGGCGCCGCCTGCTCCCCCTCCGACTCCGGAGGCGGCCGCGCCGACGGTGAACGTGACCCGCTGTGGCGCCACCCCTGACGACGCGCGCGCCGTGGAGAAGACAGTGAGGAGGGACACGCAGGTGAACAGCGCGAGAAACACGACGAGCCAGAGGCAGCGGCCGGACATGGACGTCGACGTCGTCGACAGCGACACCACCCCCTTCCCCGGCTTGTTCGACGCCGGGTGCACGACGGGCAGCTTCGGCCCGGCCATTGTCTTCATCTCCTCAATTACACCTTCAATTCTCTTCGTGATCGTGATCGACTCCTCCTTCCTTAGGAATCAATGGCGCAATCGGAGTTGGTCGTGCGGGAGCTCGAGTTGCCTCTTGTGCGCTTGTGTTCTCGAGTGAGTGCTTGGAGTGAAGGGATAGTAATAGTTTTAGTACAGGATGAGGTGGTGTGGATGGAAGAATGGCTCACCTGACCTGACTGACATTTCAGGTGAGGTGAGGAAGAGTTGGCGAGGGAATGGAGGTTGGGATGGGATGGGAGTTGGGACAATAAGCTTAATTAAGCAAAGTAAAAGAAGCCTGTGTTGGATTAGTGGTTGGCATGTTTGGCAAGAAAGCAAGCTAGCTAGGTTAAAAATTTCCTGCGGGTTTGCTTCAAAGTGGCTCATACTTTGGTAGGTTTGGATGGCACTTCTTTGATTTGGACACTGGATCTTTCTTTCTGAAGATGAGCTCCATATATATATATACCACACCAAGTTTTGTTCTAGCAGTTAACAGCAGCACACAGATTCAACTGAGCTCAGCTAGAGACTAGCGAAGAACTTGCCGGTCTCAGGTCTCTAAATTATCAGGACGAAGAACCTGCCGGTCTCAGGTTTCTAAATTATCAAGACAAGACACTTTCTTAGGTAAAGTGAGGACCCATGGTTTGTTGTAAATGGAACGCACAAATGCCAATTACCTCATGACAGAGGAGCATCATTAATTGCTTGAAATGCTACAGAAGATGGCTCCAGATTTAGGAAGACAAGCAGCTTTCTGCATATCAGACATCAAACAAAAGGATTGGGATCCTCTTCATTTAACGAGTCAACGCAGTACATAGGTATTACGAGCGATCTCTAAAAAATCAAAGGCCGAACAACGATCGCTCTCTCACAAAAACACTGTTTATACAGTGAACCTCTGTAGTAATACAAATGATCCAAATCCCAAACAAAAAAGGTTGCAAATAGAACATATCAAGTTTGGTGAGAAAAATGTTGAAGAGAAGAAGACTGGACCTCCTCTGACAGGGGTCCGATAGAACATATCAAGTTTGGTGAGAAAAATGTCGAAGACAAGAAGACTGGACCTCCTTTAACACTTGGAATTTAAGTCACAGGTGTGGCAGGAACTAAAGTTTGCAGATGGGAGGTGGCTGTCGGTCTATTTCTTTGTGGCCTTCGAGTGAAGCCTCGCCCCAAAAAAAGGGCATGGAACACACACTGCCATGTACAGTCCCGAACCATTTCATGCTTACCAGAGCTGATGCCAAGATAGAACTCGCAGATGTTTACGTCAGTAAGAATCACACATAAGCATGGGTTAGTCATCCAAACAAAGCATCAGTTGGTAAAGAGAAATTAAAACATAAAGTGAAACCATACTTAAAGGTAGTACGATAGCAGGTAGTGATAGCAGAGTTCTATCTTGCAGATTTGCTCATGAATACCACTAGCGTCCCGGTGCTCGAATTAACAAATCATTTTTACTATTATAAATGAAGGACTTGTGATGATGGTGAGTCTGATATCCTACCTCCCCACCCCTTTAAGTTGGTGAAATATTTTATGGATAGATATATACATATAAGGATCAAAGAACCGTCACCGGGCAAAATCCCGCTCGGAGCCCGGTAACGGTTCCCAGCCGGTAACCGAAAAAACCGGCTAAAAACCGGCCAAAATTCGTAAGGCAAAATTTGAATTCAAAATTTTCCCGCCCGGTTACCGGGCGGTAACCGGAAAAACCGGCTGGAAAACCGGAAATGAAAGGAAATTTGGTAATTAGTAAATAACAATGCTAACTAGATAATGTTTTGTAACAATGACTATAGCTTGTATGAGTTAAGCCTGATTCAAGAAGGTATATAGTATGCATATACTCTAACCAAGAAGCTTTAGAATACAACTTCAAGCTTTAATTGAGTAAATCCAAGTTAAATTCCTTTCAACCAAGCAACAGGGCTCAATTCTTGGTTTGGTTGTGAAGTAACATATGAGGTCAATGAACATAATAAATCACCTATAATCTGTTAAGACATCTTACAATGTTTAAATCACCTCCGCAATTGTAGAGTGTTTAATCAAGTAGCAATCCTCCACGAGTTTAATGAAGTAGCAATTGCAAAAAATGGAGAAATCCTTGCTAGCTTCACTCTCTGGCGTAGCCCTCTCCCCCCAAGTACTTAGCAGCATCTAAAATAATAAAAATATGAGTTAATGGTAATGAATAATAACTTGCCTAGCATACTAAAAACAATAATGATGACAATTCATACCAATACATTGTCGAGAAACGCGAAGGTTGTGCAATATATTCATTGTTATCAAAGAGTACTAGTTCTTCATATTGAGCAAGGTAGGCTTTGTATTGATCCCAAGTGTATGTTTCATGAATATGTTGTAGCCAATGATTATAAATTTGTTGGTAATATTTGGGTTCCACCCACTAATAAACCATTCTTGAATTGTTGTTGAAGGGTACAAGACCGTAATGGTGAGTAGGATAAGAAATGTCTGACGAATGAGAATCATCACCAGAAGGTAATAGGTTGGCATCTCGACGTTCATAAGTCCTTGAGCTAGTATGGGATTCATAGGAAGAAGAGTCATGTGGCCGAGATTAATCTTTTTTGCGACTCTTACCCCTCTCATAGATCTTACGAATTGTTCTTGAAGCATGATAATCATGGTCTTCATCTTGGGTAGCATGCGTGAAATTTTTTTCGCAGGTGAATTCCAATTGTTGGTTTTGTGCTGCATCTCGAGTTGTCCCACCATCAGCACCATCATCAGATGACGGAGAGCTACTGTTAGCAGACTCTTGGTACTGCACTTCATCAGATGGCGGAATTTCTATTTCTTCATCGCTTTCCACAATGTCCTCCTCAATGTTCTTTTTCTTCTTATTAGCCTCTCGTTTCCTTGTTTGTGTAAGAGAGGCAAAGTCTATAGCCAATTTTGCAGTCGGTTGGCTACAATATTTCCTTTTCCCAAGATGACTCTTGCCAATAGTTGTCTTTGTCCATTCCTTCAACGGTTGATTATCTAGTGCTTTTTCCAGTTCCTCCTCATAGATGGCATCAACTACAATCTTGGATGGAATAGGGGGCTCACCTTCCTCGTCTAGTACGAGCTCCGATTCTATCATGGAGCTATCAAGCCACTCATGAATTGGGTTATCCATGTCGTACATAGTGGCATTAAATAGATCGCCAAAAGGATCTACATCTCTATCCTCATTTCTAGTCTCATGCTCTTGCAATCGCAGCCTTAGATTGTAGTAGACATATACGAGCTTATGTAGTTTTCTGTACCCAAGATGGTTCCTCAATTGTGTATGCACCAAAGCGAATGTGCTCCAATTGCGTTCACATTCACTAGAGGAAACACATTGTGAGACAATCCGCAAGGCATATTTTTGTAGTGTTGGTGTCTCCGCTCCAAAAGTCATCCACCATGTAGCTACAAGTAACATGGAAATTACATTAAACTCATAGTGACGGTTGATTTTCTATGTATATATAAGTTGATAACAACATACCTACAGTATGACGAGATGCACTAATGTAAGCCTCATTTGAATCAAATAGGCCTCGTCGATTATGATAGAATTCTAGCTTGCCTAGAGTCTGCACTACCTCCTCGGGTGTATCAGCTATTCTTTGAATTGCCATCGTCACGGAAGCGGAGAGGGCTGGATTCTTCCCCAAACTATATAGGTTGTGGCTCTGCGGGTTTAGCACCACTACTGTCCAAACACACTTACAATGTTAGAAAAAATACAACAAATATAATTTATGTGTTAGGATTTAGGAAACTATTTACTTGCCTGTAATCACACAGGTGCGGTTCTTAAGCATTGAAATTCTTTTATTAACTACCTCCATAACACGATCACAGGTAGCCTCATCATTTTTCAATGCGTCTTCAAGTTCTTGCTTGAGTTCGTATGTTTTTCCAACCAATCCTACCACAGTTGTGGGTCTCTGCTGGTCTACAAATCTTAGTAGTCGATAAATTGATTCTACCACTTTAATGACCCAATGCATAGAGGTCCACCATTGTCTACATGTGAGACAGGAATACATGTATTCTCCTTCTTCGGTCGTGCACAAATGGTTGGAGCTCCACACATCTGACACCATCCACTTCATAAACTTGTCTTTTCTATCCCAAAAACTTTTCAAGAAAACAAATGTCGTTCCAAACCTTGTGGCGTTTGGACGAACTACCTCTCCTCCAATATGTTCTCGCATTTCATTATGGAGGCGACCGTGGCTGTATAGGAACTGACAAATCCTCTTGGCCGACTTGACAACTCTAGCAACCTCCTTGAACTGGCTAATATCCTTCAACATGAGGTTGATGGTATGCGCCGCACACGGCTGCCAGACTAAAGTTGGATACTCTTCAATTACCAGTTGACATGCTTTCTTGTAGTTTGCACCATTGTCAGTCACAATTTGCATAATATGTCGAACTCCAACTTCTTCCACAACTTTACGTATCTCACGATACAAAAAAATCAGCATTTTGCATCTCACCAGTTGCATTCACTGACTTATGGAAAAGCATTCTTGCATTACAGTACAACATGAAGTTAATAATACTCAGCTGTGTTGGTCCTGACCATGAATCACACATGATAGAGACTCCATATATACCCCAGTCATATTGGAACTATGCTACATACTGCTTTATTTCTTGTTCGTTATCATCAAGATATGGCCCATCGATTTCATGACCTCTTGGTGACGCCACGCCTTGACCAAGTTTTTGTGTCTCTTTGATGGCAGCCCGAAAATAAGGACACTCTGCCTTTTTTTTCCAAGAATGTAATTACTATGGAACCACTTAGATCAAATTTTCCCAAGTTTTGAATTTGCATTTCCACGTAGGCTGTATCAATGCGGGGTTGGATGGGTGCCTGGCCAGCCAAAATACCATAATCAACTCTCACGAATTGTGACCTGCCAAGCATCCTAGAAATGTCAACACTTCCTCTACCACTTCCACTACCCCTACCACTTCCACTGCCACCACCACGTTCAAACGTTCCACCCCTGGCTATTGCCCTTTGTTGGAGCCGGTATACCTCCAACGACTCTCGGCGAGCACATTCCATCTGCATTTCCTCGTCATTGTAACATCCCGATTTTCAGGCCTTTTTAAAAAATTTTAAAATAAAAATAACCATTTGGTTTTGTTGAAGTCCTAAAACTTAACTTGAGATTTTGGAATTAAAAGTGATTTAAATGACTAAATCAAACTTCAGCTAATCCAAAAGTTTGGTTTATTTTGAGTTTGTTGGAGTTCTCTGGTGTTGAATTCCCTTTCTTTGTTCGTTCTGTTTTCCCCTCGGCCCAACTTTTTCTTGTCCAGACCTCCCTCTCATTTGGACCTCCCCCCTGTTCAGACCTCTCTCTCGTCTGGACCTCCCTCTCAGTCCAAGACCTCCGGGTGGTCCTGGGAGACCAACAGGTGGTCCTGGAAGATCTCCGGGTGGTCCAGGAGACCAGTCACGACTACCTCTTTGGTCACAACCACCCCTTTGGTCATGACCACCCCATTGGTTGGACCACCCTCCCGAGTTTTTACTAGCCCCACCTGTCAGCCCAGCTCACCTTCTTCTTCCTCCCGCTGCGTCACTGCTGACGTAAAAGTCTTCGCGCATTAAATACCGTTGTGTCGCATTAAATGCTGTCACTTCTGCAGTACCCCTTCCCCCTCTTGTCTCCTCCTCTACCTGCCCCCATCTCCTCCTTCACCTACCCTTGAACGCGTGCTCCTCTAAGTCTTTCAGCGACTCTCCCCGTCTCCCTGGCTATAAAAGCCTGAGCAGCCCTCTTTCATCTCCTTTTTCCGCACCTAACTCTCTTGCTCTCGCCCAATTCCTCTGTGCTTCGAGTTTCGCCACCACCGGCTGGAGCCTGCACCGTCGCCTCCCCGTCGCCAAGGAGTCCGCTTGGGCCTGCGTCGTGGCCTCCCTGTCGCCAAGGAGTCCACTAGAGCCTGCGCCGTCTTCAACCACCTTGCTGCCAAAGGATTCACCGAAGTGCCCGCGTCGTCTTCGACCGCCGCCCGCTGTCCACCGACTCTCCCTCCCCCTTTAGCCTCTCTCTCGGCCTTGGTGAGTTTCTCCGTGCCCTGTTCTCTTCCCTTGTTCGTACGGCCACATTGAGTAGTCGTATCCTTCCTATATCTCTTTTACGACCACCTTGAGTAGTCGTATCCATTTTATATTCTTTGTACGACCACGTTGAGTAGTCGTATCCTTCCTGTATCCCTCTTACGACCACGTTGAGTAGTCGTATCTTTCATTGGACCTCCCTTGACCTCCTTAGGATCTCAGGATCTTCTCAGGACCTCTTCAGGACCTCCCTTGACCTCCTCAGGACCTCCTTGATCTCCTCAGGACCTCCTCCTCAGGATCTCCTCAGGACCTTCCTTGACCTCCTTAGAACCTCCTCCTCGGGACATCCTCCTCAGGATCTCCTCAGGACCTCCCTCGACCACCCTCCTGGTTGGACCTCCTCCCGACTAGCTGAGCCTCCTCCCGAGAGCCCGTTCCTAATTCACCTAATTCAATACCTTGCTGTTGGTTCTTGTTCGGTTTATTTTGGAGTTCATTTGAATTTTATTTTATCTTTATTTGACTTTGCTTCGTTCTCACGTGTAGATTTCGACTACTCCGGAGAGCCCGAGTACTCCAAAGGAGTAGACCCTCAAGCTTTCGAGCAAGGCAAGTTACACCCTTGATCATATTGAATCCCAGTATCTCAAATTATTTAAGTTCTATTTCAAATTATTATTGCATGCTTATTTATATTTAAGTAATTTAAATCCCTATTTTAACTTTATAGTTATTCATAATTCCTTTGTACATCCAAACTTGATTATTGATTCAACCACCCCTTGTTACCATAGTAAAGAGCTAGTTGGTACATTAGTATGAAGTAGCACATATTGCAAAACTCTATGCTTAGTCAACGTTTAGACCCAAAAATCTTGATTTAGGGAATTTACTCCTAAAGACCAATATTGTCGAAATGTTTTAACCATGACATTGGGTTGTCGTAGAAGTTTGCAAATGTTTTTGAAAAGCAAAGCAAAAGGAAAATTGGTTTGGACTTGGGCGAATTGGTTGTTTGGAAGGGTGCATGTTCATACACGGGATCGATTCATTTCTATGATCGAGGCCTAGGGTTCTGTTGGAAAGTCACCCAAGTTAGTTAAAGACCAGTCTTCGAGTGTATTTTGCTATGCCCTACCGTACTACCACATGTTCTGAATAGGCAGAACCTGGCTAACTAATTTGCAACGTTTCACTGTGGTTGTTCCATCCGGTTGTGTGGGTGTCTTGATGACCTATTTTTATGTATTCCCACCTAGCGCAAGAGGGGGCCTGAACACGGCGGATGGTTAGTCCAAAGGAGGCGAAACCTTAGCGAGGGGGGACTACAGTGGAATGGCGCTCTGTAAAGGCCTTGTCACGTGCTCTAGACCGCTTACCTACGGTAGTGAGCGATGTTATCGACGGATGCCAAACAAACTAGAGAAGTCGTGTCGTGTGGGTAAAGCTGTACACCTTTACAGAGTGTAAAACTATTCGAATAGCTGTATCCACGGTCATGGACACGCTAGCAAAGCTGCTCCAAGTTAGATTTTGGTTTTGTTTTCCAAAGACTTTATGAAATGGTTTTGGATGTCTATCCAAATGGGTTTTGGGAGCCCTATGATAGAAAGGTATCCTTCACCATTTGTTGATGAATGTTATCCGACTATAAAACTGAGATTTAGAAAATAAATTTTAGTTATTGTATAACTGCTTTGGAACTTAGTACAAGTATTTGGAAAGAAACATGGCTTTATGCAAATCAACTCTGTAAGCCTTCCTTTGAGATATCCTTGCATGCATTACAATATGTTACTTGGCGGGTGTGACTTGCGAGCGCAGTTGTTGTGCTCACTCTTGCTTAATTCAATAATTGAACAGGAGAAGAGGTCTACGAGGAGTCTGAGGACCAGGACGACTAGACTGTGCCCTGTCTGGGGCGAATCATGTGGTCTACTTGCTTTTGTCTTCCGCTGTGTTTGGTTTTGTCAGCCTATAAGCCGTTCTTGTAATCAACTCTGTTGTTCATTAATAAAGTTTGTGTTGATGGTTGTTACCACATTTATTTACTGTGTGAGCTAGCCACTGATCTTGGGACTAGTTCGGTTTGCATAGAGGATTTGGGGTAATCCTATGTCCGACTGCGACAAAAAGTGGTATCAGAGCCATCTCAACTGCAGGTCGTAACCTAGTAGAATGGCTGTTAGTTGAAAATTTCAAAACTTACTTTATATGACAAGAAAAATAATTTATTCTCTCATCATCTTGGTAATCTTTCTATCCTTGTTTCCTTCCTGGTATTCTTCCTTACTTTACTCCCTCCTCACCATTTTACAATATCAAATGGATCCTCTTTCCCTTGAAATTTCTATAGGTGGTCTCACGATTAGCTAACCCGGTGTTTAAGACCTCAAGACTTGGAGCTGTCAAAAGAGCGTCGTCGCGCAGGAACCACCGAGGACCGCGAGTGTCGAGTAGAACGTTGTATAAAATGTTAAAGTATTTGGAAAAGCTTTTTGTGTTGGTTGTGTTTGCTTGGGTGGGTTGTTTCGCCCTGTCCCCCTTAGTTTCTCATCTTCTTTCCTTAGTCTGTGGAGTTCTGGCAAGATAGTGACTACTCGCAACGGCAGTGGCAACACCAGCAATCAGAACAAAGAGAATGTGCAAGAGAACCCAATTCCACTGCCACCACCCCCTCCAGTTGAAGGACCTGACTGGAACCAGATGATGGCCAACCAAGCTCAGTTGATTAATCTACTCGCGCAATCCATCAACAACACCCAGAACTTGCAAGCGGCAGCAGCTGCTCAACCTCAAGCTTTCGCTCCACCTCCCCCAAGGGTTCTATTCAACCAAGCTTATCACCATGGGGAGCACCGGTACTGTTTGTCAAGAAGAAAGATAACAGTACAAGGATGTGTGTGGATTACAGATCACTCAATGAAGTCACAATCAAGAACAAGTATTCGTTACCCAAGATCGACGATCCCTTTGATCAATTGAAAGGAGCAAGTGTTTTCTCCAAGATTGACTTAAGATCTGGTTACCATCAGTTGAAGATCAGACCAGAAGATATTCCCAAGACTGCTTTCACCACAAGATATGGACCGTACGAGTTTACAGTAATGTCATTCGGTTTGACAAATGCACCAGCTTATTTCATGAATATGACTATTCATGGAGTTCTTGGATGAGTTTGTGGCCGTATTCATTGACGACATTCTCATCTACTCGAAAGATGAAGAAACGCATGAGAAGCATCTCAGGGCAGTTTTGGAAAAACTCAGGGAGCACTAGCTCTATGCCAAATTCAGTAAAAGTGAATTTTGGCTAAGCCAAGTAGCTTTTCTCGGACATATCATGTCAGCAGGAGGAGTTGCAGTAGATCCCGCAAGGGTCGAAGCCGTGTTGGAGTGGAGGCAACCCAAGACTGTCACCGAAGTTAGGAGTTTCCTTGGATTAGCTGGATATTACCGAAGATTCATAAAAGGTTTCTCCAAGACCGCTAGACCTATGACTCAGCTTTTGAAGAAAGAGAAGAAGTTTGATTGGATAGTTGCCTATGAGCAAAGTTTCCAAGAGTTGAATAAAAGACTAGTATCAGCATCTGTGTTAGTCTTACCTGATATCTGCAAGGACTTTGAAGTTTTCTGTGACGCCTGTCGTCAAGGCCTTAGTTGTGTATTAATACAAGAAGGTAAAGTCGTGACTTATGCATCTCGCCAGTTGAAGCCTCACGAAGGAAATTACCCAACGCATGACTTGGAACTAGCTGCAATTGTGTATGCTTTGAAAATTTAGCGGCATTACCTCATCGGTAATCGCTGTGAGATTTTCACGGATCACAAAAGTTTGAAGTATATATTCACCCAGTTAGAACTCAATCTCAGGCAGAGGAGACGGCTAGAGTTGATAAAGGATTATGACCTTAGAATCCATTACCATCCAGGCAAGGCAAACGTAGTGGCAGATGCCTTGAGTAGAAAAGGGTATTGCAACACTATGTTGGTTCAGAAGAGTCAGCAAAGATTGTATGAAGAGTTGAGGCATCTGAATTTAGAGATTGTTAACCAGAGTTGTGTAAACATCTTAGAAGTGCAACCAACTGTTCAGAATCAAATCAGAGAGAAACGGAAAGAAGATGAAGACATCAAGGAAATCAAGAAGAACTTGAGAAGAGGCAATGCCCCAGGATTTTCTGAAGATGTGCAAGGTACAGTTTGGTTCGGTAACCGCATCTGTGTGCCAGATCACCAAGAGATAAAACAGTTGATTCTGAAGGAAGCCCATGAATCGCCTTACTCCATTCATCCAAGCAATACCAAGATGTACCAGGATCCAAAGGAAAATTATTGGTGGGTCAGTATGAAGCGAGAGATTGCCGAATTTGTTACACAATGTGATGTATACCAAAGAGTCAAAGCAGAACATCAAAGACCCGCTGGATTATTACAGCCTTTACCAATTCCCGAGTGGAAGTGCGAACAAGTAGGCATGGACTTTATCACTGGATTGCCTAGGACCCAATCGGGATATGATTCCACCTGGGTTGTGATTGACCGTTTAACTAAAGTGGCACACTTCATACCAGTCAAGACCACTTATCAAAGTAGTAAATTGGCAGAGTTATATATAGCCAGGATCGTCTGTTTGCACGGAGTACCCAAAAGGATAGTGTCTGATAGAGGACCGCAGTTCACATCTAGATTTTGGAAGAGTCTACATGAAGCCTTGGAAACCAGACTCAACTTCAGTACAGCATACCATCCCCAGACAGATGGATAGACAGAGCGAGTAAATAAGATTTTGGAAGACATGCTTCGAGCCTGTGCTATAGACTTTGGGAAGAGTTGGGATCAGAGCATTTCTTATGCAGAATTCTCTTACAACAACAGCTATCAAGCCAGCTTGCAAACGTCTCCCTTTGAAGCATTGTACGGTAGACCGTGTAGAACCCCTCTCCTTTAGGATCAAGTTGGAGAACATCAGTTCTTTGGACCTGAATTAATTAAGGATGCTGAAAGTAAAGTAAGACTGATAAGATAACAATTGAGAGTGGCTCAATCCCGACAGAAGAGTTATGCTGACAATCATCGTAGAGATTTGTCCTTTGAGATAGGAGACTTTGTCTATCTCAGAGTAACTCCACTTAGAGGAGTAAGAAGATTTCAGATCAAAGGAAAGCTCGCACCAAGATTTGTTGGACCACACAAGATTGTGGAAAGAAAAGGCGAAGTTGCCTATCAGCTAGAGCTACCGACGTCTTTATCTGCAGTTCATGACGCCTTCCACGTGTCACAACTGAAAAAGTGTCTTTGAGTTCCAACAGAGCAAACAAGGCTTGAGAGCATCGATCTTCAAGAAGACCTCACCTATGTGGAGCAGCCAATCAAAATTCTTGATGTCGCGGAGCGCGTTACCAGAAGCAGGATCATTTGTTCGTGCAAAGTTCAGTGGAGTAACCACTCAGAGGAAGAAGCCACCTTGGAACGAGAAGAAGATCTGAAAGCATAGTATCCCCACCTTTTTGCTAACCAAGTCTGAATCTAGGGGTTGAGATTCCCTTAAGGGGGGTAGGTTTGTAACATCCCGATTTTCAAGCCTTTTTGAAAATTTTCAAAATAAAAATAACCATTTGGTTTTGTTGAAGTCATAAAGCTTAACTCGAGATTTTGGAATTAAAAGTGATTTAAATGACTAAATTAAACTTCAACTAATCCAAAAGTTTGGTTTATTTTGAGTTTGTTGGAGTTCTCTGGTGTTGAATTCCCTTTCTCTGTTCGTTCCATTTTCCCCTCGGACTAGCTTTTTCTTGTCCAGACCTCCTTCTCATTTGGACCTCCCACTTTGTCTAGACCTCCCTCTCGTTTAGACCACCCCCTCTGTCCAGACTTCCCTCTCGTTTGGACCTCCCCTCAGTCTAGACCTCTTTCTCAGTCCAAGACCTCCGGGTGGTCCTGGAATACCTCCGGGTGGTCCTGGAAACCGGTCACGACCACCCCATTGGTTGGACCATCCTCTCGAGTTTTGACTAGCCCCACCTGTCAGTCCTGCTCACCTTCTTCTTCCTCCTGCCGCGTCACTGGTGACGCAAAAGTCTTCGCGCATTAAATACCGTTGTGTCGCATTAAATATTGTAAACCTGCGATTACTGCCCCCTCTTATCTCCTCCCCTACACCCCTTATCTCCTCCTTCACCTACCCTTGAGCGCGTGCGCCTCTGAGTCTTCGGACTCTCCCTCTCCCCTGGCTATAAAAGCCTGAGCAGCCCTCTTTCATCGCCTTTTTCCACACCCAACTCTCTTGCTCTCGCCCAGTTCCTTCGTGCTTCGAGTTTCACCACCGCCGGCTGGAGCCTGCACCGTTGCCTCCCCGTCACCAAGGAGTCCGCTGGAGCCTACGTCGTCGCCTCCCCGTCGCCAAGGAGTCCGCTGGAGCCTGCGCCGTCTTTAACCACCTTGCTGCCGAAGGATTCAGCGGAGCGTCCGCGCCGTCTTCGACCGCCGCCCGTTGTCCACCGACTCCCCCTTCCCCTTTAATCTCTCTCTCGGTCCTAGTGGGTTTCTCCGTGCCCTGTTCTCTTCTCTTGTTCGTACGACCACGTTGAGTAGTCGTATCCTTCCTGTATCCCTCTTACGACCACGTTGAGTAGTTGTATCCCTTTTGTATTCTTCGTACGACCACGTTGAGTAGTCGTATCCTTCATATATCCCTCTTACGACCACATTGAGTAATCGTATCCTTCATTGGACCTCCCTTGACCTCCTCAGGACCTCCCTTGACCTCCCTAGGACCTCCAGGATCTCCTCAGGACCTCCCTTGATCTCCTCAGGACCTCCTCCTCGGGATCTCCTCAGGACCTTCCTTGACCTCCTCAGGACCCCCTCCTCAAGATCTCCTTAGGACCTCCTTTGTCCTCCTCAGGACCTCCCTCGACCACCCTCCCAGTTGGACCTCCTCCCGACTAGTCGAGCCTCCTCCCGAGAGCCCGTTCCTAATTCGTCTAATTCAATACCTTACTGTTGGTTCTAGTTCGGTATGTTTTGGAGTTCATTTGGAATTTATTTTGTCTTTATTTGAATTTGTTTCGTTCTCACATGTAGATTTCGACGACTCCGGAGAGCCTGAGTACTCCGAAGAAGTAGACCCTCAAGCTTTCGAGCAAGACAAGTTACACCTTTGATCATATTGAATCCCAGTATCTCAAATTATTTAAGTTTTGTTTCAAATTATTATTGCATGCTTATTTAAATTTAAGTAATTTAAATCTTTGTTTTAACTTTATAGTTATTACTAATTCCTTTGTACATCTAAACTTGATTATTGATTCAACCAGCCCTTGTTACCATAGTAAATAGCTAGTTGGTACATTAGTATGAAGTAGCACATGTTGCAAAACTCCATGCTTAGTCAAAGCTTAGACCGAAAAATCTTGATTTGGGGAATTTACTGCCAAAGACCAATGTTGTCGAAATGTTTTAACCATGACATTGGGTTGTCGTGGAAGTTTGCATATGTTTTTGAAAAGCAAAGCAAAAGGAAAATTGGTTTGGACTTGGGTGGATTAGTTGTTTAGAAGGGTGCATGTTCATGCACGGGATCGATTCATTTCTATAATCGAGGCCCAGGGTTCTGTTGGAAGTCGCCCAAGTCAGTTAAGGACCGGTCTTCGAGTGTATTTTGCTATGCCCTATCGTGCTACCACATGTTCTGAATGGGCAAAACTTGGCTAACTAATTTGCAATATTTCACCGTGGTCGTTCCATCCGGTTGTGTGGGTGTCTTAACGACCTACTTTTATGTATTCCCACCTGGCGCAAGAGGGGGCCTGAACCCGGCGGATGGTTAGTCCAAAGGGGGCGAAACCTTAGCGAGGGGGGACTACGATGGAATGGCGCTCTGTAAAGGCCTTGTCACGTGCTCTAGACCACTTACCTACGGTAGTGAGCGGTGGTATCGATGGATGCCAAACAAACTAGAGAAGTCGTGTCGTGTGGGTAAAGTTGTACACCTCTACAGAGTGTAAAACTATTCGAATAGCCATATCCACGGTCATGGACGCGCTAGCAAAGCTGCTCCAAGTTAGATTTTAGTTTTGTTTTCCAAAGACTTTATGAAATAGTTTTGGATGTCTATCCAAATGGGTTTTGGGCGGGTAGCCCTGTGATAGGAGGGTATCCTTCACCACTTGTTGATGAATGTTATCCGACTATAAAACTGAGATTTAGAAAATGAATTTTAGTTATTGTATAACTGCTTTGGAACTTAGTACAAGTATTTGGAAAGAAACATGGCTTTATGCAAATCAACTCTATAAGCCTTCCTTTAAGATATCCTTACATGCATTACAATCTGTTACTTGACGGGTGTGACTTGCGAGCGCGGTTGTTGTGCTCACTCTTGCTTAATTCAATAATTGAACAGGAGAAGAGGTCTACGAGGAGCCTGAGGACCAGGACGACTAGGCTGCGCCCTCCAGACGATTGCCTGTGGCGAATCATGTGGTCTACTTGCTTTTGTCTTCCGCTGTATTTGGTTTTGTCGGCCCATAAGCCGTTCTTGTAATCAACTCTGATGTTTATTAATAAAGTTTGCGTTGATGGTTGTTACCATAGTTGTTTACTGTGTGAGCTAGTCGCTGATCTTGGGACTAGTTGGGTTTGCACAGAGGATTTGGGGTAATCCTAGGTCCGACCGCGACAGTCATCATCGAAGACATCTTGAGATGATGGCCCACAAGCTACAAGCTCTCCTGCAGCTTGCTCCATTCGCAATCGTTCATCTTTAATAGTTTTCTTTCTTGCCTTCGCTTCTTCAAGACTTGCCAGCATGAGCCTTCAGACTTCCACCGGAACCCCACTGCAAGCAACATCATCTCCGTGTCTCCCAGCAAGATGTTCTTTTAGGCGGGTGACACATCCGCCTGATTTCGTTACATTACAATATCTACACTTCCAACCAGCACCTCCTAATCTCTCTCCATGCTCCCAAACTTTGATAGAATTAGGAGCCATCACCTACAATAGTCCATGCAGGATAAAAATGGGTCAATTTTCCTTTCGTAATCCTTCTGATTTGGAAAAGTAGTTAATACAACACTCAATTGCTATCAGTACAAAACAGCAAGGCAAAAACACATTGCAATATTAGGTGAGTCCATAATTAATCCCTGATCATAACTGGATCATCTAAACAATACTAGAAATTCACTCTTAAAGTTGGTCTATATTGATCCACCTTAATTAGATATGCAAATCTGAATTACAAGTATGATGCATAGCAATGTCGAATACAAGCACTACAAATCTAGCATGGGTACTTCTAATATCATATGATAATGAATGCATACATTAGTTATCCAGGTGCAATTCAGACATGGCTAACTTAGTCTAGTGACTAACCAACATGTCTCAATTCCCACCAACTCGAACCATTAGCTAACGACAGTTAAGACACCATTTGTTTACAATAACTTACTATTACTTGAGAACTTGAGCATATACATGCTAGTACTTGAGAACTTGGGCATATACCTGCTGCTACATGCATTCTTTGCACCTCTCATTGTCGTTGCCGCCAGCAGCGATTCTTGCATTCTTGCTTCTCCCCGAGTGTTGCTCTTGCTTCTTCTTTGCTACAAATGGTGGGAGGGAGGAGGAGGAGACAAGAGGAGGCGACAAATGGAGGGAGGGAGGTGCTGGAGGCGACAAGCAAGCACAAGAGGAGGGGGACAAGAGAGGACAGCAAAGGAAGAGGCACATCTTTGTACTAGAAAAAAAGAGCAAGCTAGAGGCAATCACATGCAAGGGAATCTTCGATTTGAGACTCAGCCAACAACAAGAGGGGGGCGGAGGGAGGGAATCCCATTTGACACACTCTGAACAATGCACACAAAAAAACAAAAACAAAAGCAAATTCAAAAAAAAATTCGTAGAGATTTTTTCCGCCTCCCCCTCCCGTGGCGGTTCTGGCGGGTTTTTTTTTCAGATACATACATGCACGTGTTACTATAAGGATTTTCTATAGATAATTATATCATCTACACATATTGTTTGTGATAAGACTCTTTGTGGCTTGATGATCGGATACAATTTATGTATACAACTTTTAGATGTAGAGAGAATTATATTATGCATATTAGGTTTTTAAGTTTAAAACTTATATATTTTTATTTGAGATCCATTGCAACGCACGGGCACTCGGCTAGTAACTAAAAAGCACATAATATCAGTTGCTTACTCTCCCACCGAGCTTAACCCTGTTTAAGTTCACGAAAAGAAACTTTGCCTCATTCAACTATGATACTTTGACGACCTCGAGAGAAGAAGAAAGGAGAATGCCCAGCGTATCAGGATTTACCACCAGCAGAAAGTGCAATATGAACACAGTACAAGAAATAGAGGTGGCAAGCTTAATGACTTTAGTCCATAACATTCTGCATGGGCAAATGTATTTGCTTCGGTGAACAGAAGATTTATCTCTGGCATCCCTGTAGTAAAGAAGCGGTAATCGAAAAAGAGAAATGTTTTACAAAATCTTGCGGGTATCATGATCATCGCCTGCGGCGACCACAGATATACAGTAGTAAGGAGGTGCCGCCAGGATTATGCAGTCCCGCACCAGTAGGCCAAGTGCTCATCTTTGCGCGATGTGCTGAAGAGCCCACCACATTTCAAGCAAATGAAGCTGCTGCCATCGGCAAAGGCATCCAAGATGATTTGCTTCCTTCCGCTCGCAGCAAGTATGCATGCCTCATCAGAATCCAACATCATGACAGGGTCAGAACCAGGTGCTTGTGGAGGATTTGTGTTTGATGACTGAGCCTCTGCTATAGCACATTGTGCAAGCAAAGAAGCGAGCTCATCGACACTAGGATTGGCCTGCGATCTCTGCGTGTAGAATTCACGTGCACGGCTCAGTGTCTGGATGAGAGCCTGTTCGCCACCTTGGGATCTTATGGCCAATAGAACCTGCATAATTTTAGCAGTTGAGAATTAATACAAGGAAATGAGCTCACTTTCTTGACAAAACTAGGGAAAGTTGAAATGGGCAGGCTAAATTAATTAGCACAAAATTAGACTAATCAGTACAAGCCTGGCAACTTCCTATATTTGCACCACACACAGAACATAATTTCCATTTAAGTATACAAGTTAAAGGCAGGTTGCAGGCCTCAGGAATACTTACTCATGATGCACCTTATTTTAATGTACGTAAGGTTTGAAAAGTTCTCACTTCTCATGCAACAGCAAGCACAAAACAAAGTTCTAAGCAAACCACATCTCAAATATATCCTTTACAAAGAAGTCCGGCCATTCTAGCTATCTTCATTAAAAGATCAACATACTCGGTTCAGTAAAAGTGAGATTAGGATGTACCGGCTACCAAGTATGAGCACACACGCCCAAAGACAAAACAATGGCAATGAAATAGAAGTCTTTGGAAAAATTCATCATTAAAAGTGAACCCCATGAGACGTATGGCATGGATACATCAATACCACAATTGTGGGATCCGACAATTAGTAACTCTATTGGCACATGTTGATCAGTGGTTGGTCAATAGGCAATTCTACCCACATACAAAAGAAACAGGAAATGCTAATGAAGCATTGCAGTATTGCAGATGGGAAGGTCTTTGTGTAGGATTTCAACTACATGAATCCTCACCAAGACCAGACATTTTGATCTGGATCATCTTAAAAATGGTCCACCCCACACATTAGGTAGGATATCATATATATCTCCAACACAGACAGGGCATGAATATTGTAATGCTATGTTGCATATTAATGCAAATTTAGTAAGATTTGGTTGTCACACATTACCATGTCCAAAATTAGCACCATTAACTCGAGTGGTTTCATCAATATAGCAAACCCTAACTTGTTGACTTTCTTCTCATTCACATCTTTTGTGGTCATATCTTTTAGCTTTACCCTTACCCATCTACAGAGGGTTTAAATGGTATTTTGTGACTAGCAGAATAATGATTACCAAATGTACTCTGCATATATGAGCTAGGAGCCTAAGACACCACTTGCTTTGCGAAGAACTTAAGACATCCCGCAAAAGCCTATGGTGCATCAAAGCTATTATTGATGCTCCAGTACAACATTAAGTATTCTGCCTAAGTCAATGTGGCCTCATGAAAGCTCAATAGTACGAACAGCAGAGGTACACACTTCACAGAACTAACAAAGCCCATTGGACAAGGGAAATAATCCCCATTCTTAAAGTTTAAACAGGCTTGGTTGATTGAGGGAAGTTGTGCTCCCCACTCTGGGTGGTGTACTAGTGTTCTTGCTCAGGCAAAATCAATCTCTAGAACCCTCCTTCAGAAACAATATTTATTTATATTCTAATAATAAATTAATAATAGTAGGCTCTGCAGACATTCCCATTTCCCACCTTAACCAAAGCCAAAGGAGAACAATCTTTAAATTGCCACATAATAAAAAAGGAAAGGAAAAAACTGTAAGATATCCCACATTAGTCGAGGGAAAAGGAAATAGTGGAGAAGGGGACAATCTATAATAATTAGAAACGAAACATCGGAAAAGGGCATTGTGCATGAAACCAACTGTAATAATTAAGTAGAACTAGCTGCACAATTGCGCATGAAACTCAAACTCTAATAATTTATTTCTCAAAAATTAGTGAAAGCAATTGCACGGGCAACTCGGCTAGTATACTCAAATCTACATTATGGCATGGCAATGACAATCTGACAGATGATCAGTTGACAAGGATCAACACAACAGATTTGCATGGCTACAACAAACCTATCTCATTGATTCATATTATTTGCCATTGGATTGACTACTGGTCGACTTTACAGAAGGAGGAAGGATGGGAGGTGCTCCTCAAGGGCGCTAGAGCAATTGGGAAGGTTGCTACTGAAGTTTTTGGTGCTAGGAGCAGTTGGGCGCCTTGGATCAGTAAAATAGCTCCTGGTAGCGGATAGGGTTTTCTTTTGGCTTGGAGGCTGTCTGCTTCTTCCGAAGTTCTGTAACTTGTATTTTGCTCTTAGTCTCCAAGAGGCTTCTCTTGTAGTTTGGTTTCCTTTAAATGGAAATGGGGTGCAAACCTTTTATCAAAAAAAAAAAAAACAACGAATTCATTCGACTTCCCCACCTTTCCAAGCATTTACTCACAACATGGTTAGTGCCTAAGCGTGCTACTGGAAATTCTGTTGTGAATAGCAAGCTGAACCGGCCATACTGAAAACAGGCATTTCCCTGTATATGCATCACTTCACAATCTTATTCCCTCTCCCTCTTGAGGAGGGGAAACATAAGAACACTCTTTGCTAGTCTAAGAAATACTGAAATAGGGACATAGCCGAAAGGGGTAGGTGCAAAAGTAGGAAGGCACCACCCAAGCACCTAACATCTTCTAGAACGAATCATACCTAACAAATCCCAAACCCCAAGGCCTAGAACTCTAAACCTAGAACGAATCACACCTAACCCCCTTTTTCTCTGCGTGAGTGAAATTCCAAGCTGGATTACGCCATGGAGAGGACGATCCAAAGCGAAATCGAATCAGAGAAAGCTCATCGCGATGGTCTAATCAAGTGATCAACCTCCGATGGGTACGATCCGCGACGTGAACCACGCGAATTCCCCGTTCCAACACCTAGCGAGGGTCGAGACGCGACAAAGCACACGAAATGGAAGCGGAATGGAGAAGGGGAAGGGGAAGGGAAGGGAGATAGGTCTCACCGCCTGCAGCGCGAGGGACGGCTTGCCCTCCTCGAGCAGCGCGCGGGCGCGGGACAGCATGCTCCACCCCTCTCCCGCCTGCGGCGGCTGGGTCTGGGGCGGAGGCTCCGCGGCCTCCATCTCGGCGTCGGACGGGTCCATCGGCGGCGCCTCGATCTCGCCCTCCCGCTCTCTCGCTCGCTCGCTCGCCGCCTCGCCTCTCTGCTTCGACGCCGCGAGGTGCACGGAAATGCGGGGGAGTTGGTCACTGCGGTAGACGCCTGCAGTGCCACGCCTCCAGATGATTCCAGTTGTGCGTGCGTCCTCGGGCGGCTTCGTTTTCGGTTCCAAGGAAAAAGGATGTGCAAAAACTAGAGCTGGCAATGGAACCGGCCAAATAGGCGGGCCAGCACGGGCCCGATGTGACACGACACATCTTGGTACGGTCCGTTTCAGTCAAGCTATTAGACGAGCCGTGTCGTGTCGGTTCATATATTAAGGAGACGGACTGGACATGATCAGTTAGCTGTTCGTGTCGTGCCGGACCGGTACGAGCCTGTGGCCCAGTGGGTTAAAGTCGGTCCGTTTAGCCCGTTAGACCAAAAATCAAAAAAATATGTAGAATTTAGAAATAGATATGAAATTTTTTTAAAAATAAGACAATCATATTAAAAATATAATGAAGAGTTTTATTAATGTCCAACTAGCTGTCTCGTTAAAACATTCGCTAAATAAAAACTCAAAATAAAAAAACATTGCAAAGGAAAAATAGTACAACCTATAGCTCTACATATATGATACATCTTTGTTTTACGTGTTATTGTCTAAGTACATATTTTCAAACACCTCCGACAACTCTGGATTTTCTATGGAGTGTTGTGTTCGTAAATCAGCTTGTTCCCAGTCATTTACAATTAGAAGTATCTCTACCATCTCACTTGTGAGACTTGTTCTTCTCTCCACCAATATTCTCCCAGAAAGACTGAAAGCAGATTCGAAGGAAACCGTCGAGATAGGAACAGTTAACACATCACGTGCAAGTATAGATAGCACGGAATTTGTTAACTTATGGGCTTGCCACCATTGCAAAATTTCGAAACCTTCTGAGTTGAAATCCACCGTATCACTGTCCAGATAGGTGGGTAGTTCCCAGCTCCTTGTGGATATTGCTTGAACAGACAGCGGTGTAGAAGAAGAAGACTTGGACCTGGAGGAAGAGCCACCGAAGATCTTGCCCCACATATTTGTCTTGCTACTTGAGGCGGGGGCTACTGAAGGTCGTTGCGAGCGGACTCCTCGGAACTTATTTTCATACCTTTGATAAACCTCGTATAACTAAGAACTAACTTCTGCAAAATAGCTAGTATAGTTTAGCCTTGTAGCGTCATTAAGAAGATCAAGTACACTACCAAATGCATCAATTTTACCTCTAGGCTCTAAAAAAAATGCAAATGCATATAGGTAAGAGGTTTCTGTCCAATATTTAAGGTATGTAGTTTTATGGCAACAATAGCATCGCGTAAAACTAAGTCATTTTCATACATTTTCAATTGAGTAGCAATTTGTAAAATACTATGCACAACGATAGGAGATGTTGGATAGTAGACAACGGACAAAGCAACAGTGACCTCATAAAAAAATTCTAAAAACTGTAGTATCTTCTTAGCAACGATCTAATGTTGTTCAGTCAATAGTATACTACTGTCAATGTTATGATAGTGTGTTTGAATAAAAACAAAAAAATACTCTTATATGGTATAAGACTCTCAAGTATTAGGTAAGTAGAGTTTCATCTTACCTCCATGTCCAAACCAAACTTTCTTAGACGTATACCCATCGCCCTGCAGAAGTTCTTATATTATGCTATTCTTACGTTAGAGTTATTCAAGAAAGAAATCGCATCACGAAAAGCTTTAATATATGGACTCAACCACTTCAAACCACATTTGACTATAAGGTTAATAATATGACAAGCGCATCGTTGATGTTGTGAAAAGAAATCGGAGTATATACACAACAATGGAGTAAGAATATCTACAGCCCTAGAGTTCGAAGCGGCGTTGTCTAAAGTAATTGAGAATATTTTGTCTGTAAGACCAAAGTCTTCCACGACTTTGATAATACAGTCTGCAATATTCTCACTCGTGTGTAATACATCAATTAATTTCAAACCTACAATTATTTTTTCATTACCTAGTCATCATTAACATAATGAGCAACTACACTAAGATAATCCTCCCTAGCCCGACCACTCCATATGTCCGAGGTCAGGGCCACCAAAAATGTGCACATACTAAATAGTTCCTTTATTTTATTACGACATTCATTGTAGTATTTTACTAGATCCCTAGTTGTTGTCTGTCTAGAAACAACAGAAAATTTAGGATTATATGTGGTCCTAATGTAAGTTTGGAAAGCAGTAGACTCCCCAAAGCCTAACGGTAAATCCTCAAAAGCAATTAAACGACAGAGAGATTGACGGGCTATCTCAGAATCGTAGTCCCAGCCGTGTACCGTACCGTCGGGGTTGTACTACGGTTGCGTCTGCCTCATCATCAATCCTTGCTTGGCTCGACATCTTGTAACATGTTTAATCAAGTGCCCCGTTCCACCTGTAGACCTCGCAGACAATTCATTGCGACAAATTTTGCAAATAGCATATGGTACCTCATTTCCCTGTGCGTCTTGCTTGATTATCCTATAGAAATGCTCCCGCACTCCCGATGAAGATGGCCTCGACCTCTTTGAACCGGTTAGCGTGGAGCCTGATGCAGCCATAGAGCCTGATGACGGAACTCTTCCTCGCCCCTCTGGTTGGCTTGAGGTAACCGCAGCCGCCTTCGTGGACGCAATTTCCTCCAGTGAAAGTTTGTAATCACCAAGAGCAAAGCTGTCCTAAGAACTATCCATAACGAAAACTGGAAAATTAACACTAACACTTTTATTACTTTCATTTTAGCATAACAAGCACTAACAATAAAAGTATGCAAAAAATAGTATTGTACCTCTTTTGCTGACTTCCTGCCAAAAATTGAATTTTCCAAAATTTGGCACATTTTTTTTGAATTTTGCCAAATTAGCTCAACACGAATTTGAATTTGCACAATAGAATTTCAAAGAGAGAATGAGGAATGGAGGGGTACTGAATGAGGGGGTATGGTGGTTATTTACAGAAAAATATCGGGATTTTTTGAATTTTGTTCCTATTTTTAAAGACTCAAACGGTCAAAAACGGTAAAAAAGGGGTCAAAATGCCAATGGCCATATTCTTGTCGGCCCATGCCATGCCAAGCACGGCCCACGAGCCCACCTACCCGGCTTTGCCCTGCTGCTGCTTCGGCTCTGCACCCTTTCTTCCCCTGCCCCTTACTCAGCGTCTTGGGCAGCCTTTCAGTAGTCTTGCATGTTGCCAGCCACGCCATTGTTGCCTCGCACCCTCGCCTCCCCGCCTCCCTTCGTGTCGGCCCGCGCCGCCTCCCTCCACGTCGCCTCCTCGGCTCCTCCCTCCACAGTCTGCGCCGTCGCTGCCTCCCTCCTCGTCGCCTCCTCTGTTCCATGCGGCCGCGCCGCACAACCTCCTCAGCCCCTCCTCTCTCAGCGTCGGAACCGCACCGCCTCACCTCCTCCCCTCCAGGCTCCCCTTCGCCCACCTCCCTCCGCGCCGCCTACCCTCTTCCTTTCCTCCCTCATCGCCGGCGCCGCGCCTCCTCCTTCTCCCTCCGTGCGGGCGCAGCGGCACCGCCCCGCCCGATCCTCTTGGCTCCTTCCTCGATGGCGGGCCAGATGGTTCGTGCCATGCCTGGCATAGCCCGACACTGTTCGTGACGTGCTAGGCCGGCACGGACCATGAACAGTTCGAGCCGTGCCTGGGTCGGGCCAACAGTGTCATGCCGTGAGACGGCCTAGTCCGCAGGTCGATATGGCCAGCTCTACAAATGGGCGGCACGGCCCATCCTGGCACGGCTATTAGATGGGTCGTATCGTGCCAGTCCACGTGCTGGGGAGGTGGCCCAAGAACGGCCCGTCGGTCGTTTGGCCCAGTGGGCCAAGGTCGACCTATTTAGCCTGTTAGGCCCGAAAAAAAAATCCAAAAAAAATCAGAAACTGTGTAGAATTTTAAAATAGATATGGAAATTGAAAAAAATGAGAATCATATTGAAAATGTAATAAAGAGCTTTATTAATGTTCAACTGGCTGCTTCGTTAAAACCTTCGCCAAGTAAAAACTCAAAATGAGAAAACCTTGGCAAAGGAAAAGGAGTACAACCTATAGCTCTACATACATGATACATGTTTGTTCTACGTGTTATTGTCTAAGTACAAATTTTCGAACACCTCCGACAACTCTGGATTTATCACAGAGTGTTGTGTTCGTGAATCAGCTTGTTCCCAGTCATTCACAGTTAGAAGTATCTCCTCCATCTCACTTGTGAGACTTGTTCTTCTCTCCTCCAATTGTTAATGGTGTAAAAACTAAACACAAGTGAGGGGGTGGACGTCGACCATGTTACGGGCCGTCGTCCACGAGAGCGAGAGTGATAGAGGGGTTTATACAGGTTTGGGGGTCTGAGAGGACCGCCTTACTCCTGCCGGTGGCCTACGGGGGTTCGAGGCACTACTACAGGAAGCCTCATCACGAGCGGTTGGAACCGTCATCACGAGCATTTTTCAACCGTCTATATTTGTTGGTCTGTGATAATGGCGGTTATCACGAGCGGTTCAAAACCATCTGTGATATGCACTATCACGAGCGGTTTTTGTTGAAACCGCTCAGGAAGGCTATTATCACGAGCGCTTCTTGTTCGAACCGTGCAGAAAAAAGCGAGCGGTTCTTGTTCGTAACCGCTCGTGATGAAGTTTTCATTTCGGTTACGAACAAGAACCGTCTGTGATGAGTTTCCTGAGCGGTTCTTGTTTAAACCGTCTATGATAGCCTTTTACATTGCAAAAATCGAAAACGGCCGCTAAAACTTCGAGGTCGTTTTGAGGCCCCGAGCGACCTTTTTGGGGTTTTCACTTTGTGCAGAGTCACCGAGCCTCGCGAATGAATTTGACATGGGCTTTATGGATTTTTGGATTGAACTTTTTGTTAACTTTCCAACGAGCCAAAGAACGTCGCAATCCGAGTTCGTATGCAAAAGTTATAACGATTTTACTGGACAGTGCGCGATCTACCATCTATATTTTTGCCCAAACCAAATAACTCAACATAAACTACACATGCACAGAGAGCCTCCAACAACAAACCACAGCATCACCCACATCACAGTATCATCAACTCAATCCATTTACAGAGCACTAACACTAGCTCTTAGTAATCCACATCACAAAGCAAATGGGGGAGTAGAGAGAGTAAGGTCGTGGAAGGCGGGCGGCAAGTGGAGGAGGCCGAGGCGACGAGGTCGTGGGAGGCCAAGTGGCGAGCAGGCCGGGTGAGGTGGAGGAGGCCGGGGCACAGTTCGGAGGAGGCCGGTGACGATGGGGCAGGCGAGTTGGAGGAGGCAGGCGACAAGCTCGAGGAGGCCGGCGCAAGGTGTGAGGAGAAAAGCAGCGAGAGGAGGAGATGGAGGTATGAGGTGTGAGGAGGAGAGACAGCAGAGGCGCAAGGTTATATAAAGCGAGTTTGAATGACCGCCCATTATGTCTAAATTTTCGTTTCCCGCCCAACAATCAGAGACGGTTCTTGTTAAGAACCGTTTGTGATACGTAACTATCACATACGGTTTTTTAAAAGAACTGTTAAGAACCGTCTGTGATACGTAACTATCACAGACGGTTTTTTTAAAAGAACTGTTTGTGATCATTCACAGACGGTTCTAGTTACAAACCGTCTGTGATAACGGTGATTATCACAGACGGTTTTTTAATAGAACCGTCTGTGAATGATCACATATGGTTCTATTAAAAAACCGTATGTGATAGGTGCGTATCACAGACGGTTCATAATAAGAACCGTCTGTGATAGGCTACGCCCGGTCCCGATAGACCCAACACAGACGGTTCCATAGGAACCGTCTATGATGAGGCATCTACTATAGCCTGTCTTGTAGTAGTGAGGGTTCCTCCTGGAGGCTCTCCTGATGTCTTTCTTTATATTTCTCAAGAGAGCTCCCCCACAAATGAGAGATACATGGGGTATTTATAGGCTCTTGGGCCTGTACAAATGACGGGAATACCCTTCAGTGAGATTGCTAGCCTAGGAGTACAAGCAAGGGGTATTACAATCTTTTATGAGTATAACAGTATTTCTTGGGTCTGTACGCGTGTCTTCTACAAGGCGGCCCCCGTCAGTGTGAGCAAGTAGAAGTATTAGAAGAATCACCCTATGAAGAAATAGCAATAAACTATGTGACCACGGGAGAATCTATGAATAGGACAACAGCCAATGTCGATATTTATTTTGCAAAAAAAATTGCCACAATCATCGATCTTGATCCAGAGCCTGCATCGCTCGCTGAATGTAAAAAAAAATCAGATTGAGAAGATTGAGAAAGGCAATAGAAACTAAATTATTGTCTCTGAATAAAATAGAG
This sequence comes from Phyllostachys edulis, assembly GCA_036346405.1. Taxonomy (NCBI): domain Eukaryota; kingdom Viridiplantae; phylum Streptophyta; class Magnoliopsida; order Poales; family Poaceae; genus Phyllostachys; species Phyllostachys edulis. Next base: position 7,778,774 of record CM070548.1, read on the forward strand.
GTGTTTGGGCCTATAAGCCACACACCTCCCCATATGCACCCCGTAGGGCATAAGTGGATATTTGTTCGAAAGATAGCTGAAAATAATGAAGTTGTAAACAAGGCTCATTGCACAAGGTTTCACTCAACGTTCAGGAGTTGATTATGAAGAAACCTATTCCCCGATCATGGGCGAAACTACATTTAGATATTTAATCTCAATGACAGTAAACTTCATTTAGAAATGAAATTGATGGATGTGGTAAATGCATACCTTTATGGAAATTTAAATTCGGACATTTATATGAAGGCACCTGAATGTATCCCTGTCCCAAACCAAGACAGAACAAATAGAAATCTGTACAATATGGAACTCAGAAAGTCACTGTACAGACTTAAGTAATCAGGCAGGATGTGATATAATCGCTTGAAGCGACTTTCTATGAGAATATTCCCTGTGAATTTATACGACAATCCCAGAATGGATTTTGTATAATCTCGGTGTATGAAAATGATCTTAATATTATCGGAACCTTAAAATAAATTAAGGAAGCAAGCTCTTACCTGGAGTCGGAGTTTGAAATGAAAGATTTGGGTAAAACCAAATATTGCCTAGGCTTGCAGTTTGGGTAAAACCAAATATTGCCTAGGCTTGCAGCTTGACCATGCCCCTTAAGGGATATTAGTGCATGAGTCAGCTTACACTCATGTCGGGACCCCGGCCCTATGGACCCGAGACCCTCTGTGTATATCTGAACTAGTCCCTATATCTGTAGCTAGCTCACACAGTGGCGTCATCAATGACAGTCATAACCATACAACGAAATATCGATGAAGCAGATAAATTAATATTATTTAGTAGCAAAATGACCTTATGGTATGTTCTTACAAAGTTGGCCTCGTCGGGCTTAATCAACAAAAGATAACTTGCAGTGGAAACCAAAACACCTCGTGGTGGTCACCCGACATGCTCACAGGCAATCGAGTGTAGAACGCGACCTAATTCGCTTGGTCTTCAAAATATTCTTCCTTGTAGAACTCTGTGTTTCCTGATTCTTCCTCGGTGACTGATCAACAAATGACGTATAGCTGTGATTATATAAAGTACTCAGCAAGTCGTAGGAAAATGTATGCAAATAGTATTCATGCAAGGCTCAACAAGGATAGCTTTATGGCTATTTTGCAGAAAGCAGTATTGACAGTAAATACAGTAAATAGATTGAAAAGCATAATTTGAAAGAGACTAATACATAAGTAAACAAGTTCTTTGAAATAACTAGTGGACAACCTGTTCACTTCCCAACCATCAACCAAAACCAACCACTCCAATCCCAACCAAACCATTCCAACAGTTTTATCAAAATCTACCCCTCGTGTGAAATCACCGGGCGTTGTCCATAACCGTTGACATGGCTATTCGAATAGTTTTACACTATGCAGAGGTTGTACAGCTTGACCCACAAGAGATAATTATCTTATAATATCAGACATTACACGCTTCCGAAGGCTTGTGACTAAGTGATTATCATAAGGCTTTTACAAAGTTCTGTTTTAACTCGGTTCTGCTCGCTAAGGATTCGTCATTCTGGGCCCCCTCTTGCGCCAAGTGTGAATGTCTAACCCAAGGTTCACACTTCCACCAAAACAGAACCGAATCAAAGCATTGCTAATTATTCAGCCAGCTCCACCCCATCCTGGACATATGGTTGTACGGTATAGCTCAGATCAATGGCGCACAAAGTTAAGTCCTTAGTGACTACTCAGGCGAGGCAACCACATCCAGAATCGTCCTTTTTACTGCACAATTACTCGCTTGAGTACGAAAATCATTTTTGGTTCCAAGCCCCGACCAAATGACAACCCTTACCATGACACGACAAGTTTTAACAACAGTGGCCGCGCCACAATTCGATATATCATTAAGTCAAATTTATCATTATTGAATCATGTGATCGAGAGACCATCGCATAACTAAAGCATGACTAAGTATATTATGCACCCATGTTGGTAATACAATAATGTCCAACTAAAATTTCTCAACCTAGGGTGTCCAAGGGTACATGTTAACATGTTATTCACAATTATTCAACGGAGTCATACTGCTAAGTATTATTCACAATTATTCAATGGAGTCATACCGCTAAGTAGGTATTTAACTATTCCTGAAAACCATTGATATAAAAATAGCAATGCATGCTGATATAAAACAATATAATTTTATAGAATGGGTACAATATGATCAAAGGTCTACGACTTGCCTTCGTTGACGGTTTGATATGCTTCGGTTGATGGGTCTGAGAATTCTTCGATAACACCAGAATCTACACGAGCGAAAAGAGCTAATTAAATACAACAACTCCAAATAAAATCCAAAAATTATCAAATTAGAACCACAAAAAAGCTACTGATTTTATAATAATATAGAAACGAGAATCGACGGATTCCGAGTTACCCTGCACATGCAAAGACCAAAGCAACATCTTTTTCCGGCACAAGTTATTCTCAACTTGACCGACATAAATCCACACATGCACATCACACGCCTCAAATAAACAGTAAGCAACATTGTCAGTCATTCATCAATAAAATTATTCTAGACTTAGTCACATAATCTACTAGCTTAATTTTAACATCCGAGCAGCCTTCTTTCGAATCAGACCTAATAACGCACTATGTACAAATTATACGGCTTAATCGGAAGACTTCAAAAGAACATTAATATTTAGTGAGAGCCTTGTCCTACATTCGTTTCTCTCTTCATGCCTATATGCCCCAACTCTCTTGCTTGACGTGGCAAATGAGAATGGTACTTATGACCCTTGGATGCTTAGACAACCATCAAGCTCCTAACCATGCCATAGATCTAGTTCCTATAAGGTTCACTGTAAATATCTAAATATTTACCACAACAGATTAGTTATTCTAGTATGTTCTAACTAATATCGTAGCCCTTGTAGGTCTTTAGATTTCCATAGAAGTTCGTATTGTTTCTTAAAAAAAAGTTTGTATTGCCTCGCTTCGATCAACGCCTTGGCCTACTGCTGTATGCTTATTTTGTGTGCTCGCTGTCAGGGTTTGTGTAACCGGTCTAAAATTTGTAGTGGGGGTTTGGTAGGATTGGTTTGGCTGAAAATCGGTTGAAAATATCAGCCAAAATTATTGAAAATAAATTTTGGCAAAAAAATTCTTCTATATTTGATACTCAAAGGATATATTTCAAAGTAGAGATCCCCAATATATGTGGATAAAAAAATATGGATCAATACTAATGAAACCATAAAACATAGAGTGAACTCCCCCTAAATGTGTGCATACACGAATGTGTAATAAAAACATATGCTCATATTCAAGTTAGACTTTTAGTAGAGTTCAACCTATATTTTGGATCTGAGAATGCAACAAGATATTGGAATATGATGCCTGATTTTCACCTTTTCATCCCAAAAAGACTAAACAATATCATAGTCAATAAACATATTAGTCTCACATTTAGATTTGTCATTAATCACCAAAATACTCCATTAACTCATAATGACGGGTCTAGATTCTTCAGGCGCGGTGCGAGAGCTCCGGTTGGGGGGAGGGGGGCTTCTGTGATGGAAGAAGGAGGCTAAAGGGGCGGAAGGGGGTAGAGGAGAGCCGGCACCGGCTTAAATAGGGAGAGGGGAGGTGAGCGGCTCGGTGGTGAGCGGCGTGGGCAAGAACGGCGAGCGCGGGCAAGGGGGCGGCCAGGGCGGTGTGGCACGCGCGGGAGAGGCGAGGTGGCGTGCGCATGACATCGTGGCAGCTGGGCGACGCGGTGGGGGCAACGTGGCTTGCGGTGGCGACGACAGCGAAGGCATTGCGTGGCGTCCACTGGAGAAGATGAGCAGAAAGGGAGGTGTGGTGAGACTGGCCGGGAGGGCCCACGCTAAAAAGAGAGCGGAGGGGGAAAAGGGCCGGCTGAGGTGGGCTGAAACGCGCGAAAGTGGGCCGACGCGGGCTACGCGAGGAGAGTGGGCCGAAATAATTCGGCCCAAAGCTGGAGGGAGATTTAGATTAGGTTTTTGAATTAAAGAAATTCTAGAAAACTAAAAAGGCTTTTAGAAAATAGTTAAAATAGTCCAAAAATTCTTTAAAAATTCAAATAAATTCCTTGAGACATTTTTTATTTAAATAAAATATTTGCAACCTAACATTGATATTTATATTTGCAAATGAATTATTTCTTTTTTAAAATAAATAGGAAAAATCTTTTTAAGATCCCGAAATTCAAGGAAAATATTTAAGTTTTATTTTTAACCAAAATCGAAACTTTGGGATGTTACAACTCAAAAGGTGTTAGAAATGTTCGGCTTTGAAAAGACATACCCTTCGAAAGTGCCAATGGTCGGTAGATCTTTGCAGCAAGACAAGGATCCGTACAGACCTAGAGAAGAGGGGGAGGGAGTCCTAGGACCGGAATTCCTATACTTAAGTGCAATAGGAGCACTCATGTATTTAGCAAACTGTACTAGACCGGATATTGCATTTGCCGTGAACCTATTAGCAAGGTATAGTGCAGAACCTACCAAAAGGCATTGACAGAGAATAAAGGACATCTTTCGATAGCTTCAAGGAAGCAAAGACCATGGTCTGTTTTACAGAAAGAACCAAGACATGTCTATGAATGGCTATCTGATCTTTGGGTACTGTCGGACCAAGATACGACCAAGTTGCAAACAGACTATGTATTCCTATATGGTGGAACTTCAATTTTATGGAAATCGTCTAAGCAAAGTCTTGTATCAAGTTCGACGAACCATTCGGAAATCGTAGCCATGTACGAGGCCTCACGAGAATATGCTTCGCTTCGGCGGATGATTCACCACATCCAGCAGTCGTGTGGATTGAATACCGCGCAAACCCCCACTATTATCTATGAAGATAATGCAGCTTGTGTTGCACAAGTGCAGATGGGTTATGTGAAGAGTCATCTCACAAAGCATATCAACCCCAAGTTCTTCCATGCTCTTGAATTGCAAAGATGGATGAAATTAAAGTACCACATACTAAGTCATGTGAAAATCTTGCATATTTATCCACTAAGTCACTTCCAGCATCTAGCTTTGAAAGTTGCATACGTGAAATTAGAATGATAAGACTTATAAAAGTGTAGAATTCAGGGGAAGAATCTTCACGAACTCATTATTGAAACTTGATCATGAAGATTGAGTACCCAAAGAGTAAATCATGGAGATTAAATGAAATTGGGTGGATTGTACTCTTTTTCGCTTGACGAGTTTTCCTGAAGTTTCTCAGCTAAGATTTTTAATAAGGCAATTCGTGCAACGCAGCAAAATGCGTATCATGTACTCTTTCTCCAAATTTTTCCCACTAGTTTTTATGAAGTTTTGACGAGACATGAACATGTGAGGATGAGTGTCCAAGGGAGAGTGTTGGGAAACCGTGGGGCTTGGCCCAGCAGCCGACCCATAGGTGGGTGCCCCATCCAAAACCCTAGCAGGGTTTGTAGTCTATAAATAGGTGGTGCTAGTCATTGTAAAAGACTGATCATGAGAAGAGAAATAAAGAGAAGAAAGAAGTCCCCCTATATCTCTGTGTTCAAACTTTTTTGGTCTCGTCATGGGAATAAAATGTGAGGCTCTTACCATCAGCCGTTGATCGAGTGGAATCAATGGTTGTTGGGAGGGCCTCACAGCAATAAATTTCCTTCCCTCGTCATGCGATCTTCTTTGTGCCCCTCTCCCAAATGAGCGCAGGAGGATTTTCTATGCCCCTCTCCCAAGTGAGTGCATGAGAATTTTCTTTTCCCGAGTGGTTTATCTGATATAGAAAGTTTTGGTGTTGGCAATTCCTTTAATTAACCAAGTTTAACAACATCATTAATATGTTGCCTTGGCTCATCCTTTCTAAGGCAGCTAGACCCAAGCATTGCTTCTTCAATTTCCTTGAAGCTTAATTTATTTAGTCCAAAAATTTCTATCCTCTTGGGCTGTTTCAAGTCCTAGTGTGACCTTTTGTGCTATGAAGAAGTGTTGCTATACACCCCCATTTTTTTTAATCTTTTTCAGATTTTTTTAATCTACCCTGTCGTAGGGAGTTTTGTATTGTAGATTTGACATGGGTCAATGGAGTTGATCACCAAGCATGGCTTTTACAACATCTTTTCAAGCTTGAGTTCTTCAGTAGAAAATGCTCTTTCCACTCGAGCTGTTTCAAGTCTATGTATGGCATATTGTGTTATGTAGAAATGTTTCCATATGTCCCCTATTTCTATTTTTTTTCCTTTCCACGTATTTTAGGCTCTTAACTCTCTTTTTGTCCTGGAGAGTTTGACGTGGAAGATATGACCAATATCCACTAGAATAAGGAACTACACATAGTTTTACACCAGCTACTTAACAACATTTATTAGACTTTTAATTTATATTTACTTAGTGCATTTTAAAAAACTTAGGTGGCGTCTCATAAAAAAAGACTTAGACAGCAATGTTGTACGTGCACAAATTACACGGCTTATGTAGGATCATTAATGGTAATCAGAGAGGTGAATGATTATGGAATTTTGTTTTTCAGTCCACAAAATCATTAAAGATTTTTCCCACCCTAACTCCCTCTCACGTGTAAAAGAAAAGCAATGCAAACTTTGTTCTTTAGCACACCAACCCGAGCAGGAAACAACACATGAGAGATAGTAGCGACGAGATAGAAATTTGATCTAATTTCAATTACTGAATCATCTTGTTTGTGACTACAAAATGCCCTCGGGGCATCCCTCAAACCTTCAGACGAAATTAGCGAGTCACTGCCGCTAGCTAGCATGACCATCCCACAAACCAATCGAAAACCCCAAAACGTCACACAAGTGCTCTTTTCCTACCACGCCAGCCCGCAATGCATGTAGCGCAATTAGGCTGGTCCCAATGGGTGGTTTCTTACTACAGTTTCTTATTGCATGAAAAGCATTTAGATACCACCTTCCCAATGCATGGTATCCTAGAGTGTGGTATCCTAGGCCTTTGATATAGAGTCTTTACTAGTATTTCTACCTAGGATACTGTGTATGAGTGGTATCTAAATAAGATATCAGTCTTCTCTCTCTCTTCCTTAATTACAGTACCACATCAGACTTTTGCCTATGTGGCAGTCTTAAGAAACTTGCCAAGGTGGAGCATTGGGACCAGCCTTAGCACCTGGCCACCTGCGTGTTTCACGTCCTGGGCAATCCAACCGTGGCCTTCTCCACAGGTCACGAAATTCCATGCGATTGCCAATGATCAAGGACCTGATACCCTTCCTAATACATAGGTTTTTCAATTTATCTCTGCTTTCTAATTTTGGACACCCTAAAATTGTCACATATCGTAGCATTCGAACCGCACATCTGTAGCTCCAACACACGTCATCCATTTTTTATCTCTACGTGCCCCAACTCGAGCTCGACCGTCGCCTCCGGCATCCTTGACCGAGATGACTTCGCATCAAGCCATCTCCCGATCCTTGTCGTAGACTACAATCGCCTCCGAATTACCCTGCACATGCAAAGACCAAAGCAATATCTTTTTCCGGCACAAGTTATTTTCAACTTGACCGACATAAGTCAACAAACGCACGCCACATGTCTTAAATAAACAGTAAGCAATATTGTCAATTATTCGTCAACAAAATTACTCTAAACCTAGTCACATAGTCTAACAGCTTAATTTTAACGTCCGAGCGGCCTTCTTTCGAATCAGACCTAATAACGCACTATGTACAAATTATACGGCTTAATCGGAAGACTACAAAAGAACATTAATATTTATTGAAAGCCTTGTCCTACATTCGTTTCTCTCTTCATGCCTATATGCCCCAACTCTCTTGCTTGCCATGGCAAATGAGAATGGTACTTACGACCCTTGGATGCTTAGACAACCATCAAAATCCTAACCATGCCATAGATCTAGTTCCTATAAGGTTCACTGTAAATATCTAAATATTTACCACAACAGATTAGTTATTCTAGTATGTTCTAACTAATATCATAGCCCTTGTAGGTCTTTAGATTTCCATAGAAGTTCGTATTGTTTCTTTAAAAAAAGAAGTTTGTATTGCCTCGCTTCGATCAACACCTTGGCCTATAATTGATAAAATTCATACAAAAATAAATATTTTGAGATCGGAACCAAGGGAGGAGAGTCATATGTCTCTTATCCCTAGAAGGCCTTCCTCCACTAGTAGGCTTCTTCGGAAAACTCTATCGATTATGGTGTGAGTACTCCCACCCAAGTTAATGGCTCCACGGTGATGGGTGAGCGCACGCAAAAGAAGAGAGAGTTGAGCCTGTGAGTCGGACGGCCAGCCCCGCGCGAAGCCATCCAGCTCCGGATCCGCGGTCCCAAACCACAAACCCGCCGGTCCTGACCCCCAAGACAGAAGAAACCGTGGAGTGAGTGCTGTGTTCGCATGCGACGCGAAATTCAGTGCGGGCTTTATCGGGCAACATATCTGGTGGACATAGGCTAATGTCTGAACATATGCACATGAGTCATCCTGGCCCTCCATCGTGAAATGAACGGCGCAGAGCGATCGAGCACGAGCGAGCGAGCGATTTTGCGTTTTGCCCCCCGCCGAGCGAGCGATTTTGCGTTCGCTATCGCTAGGGCTTAAACTATTCACCTATCCTCTCTCTATTGCTCTCGCTAGGGCTCGAGCCGCCTTTCGCCTCCGTCGTCTGCGCCACCCCCGGCGACCGCGACGCCGCCCCTCGTCTCCCCAGAGCCGCCGCCGCTCGCATATCCCGGTAGACTCTAGCCTCTAGCCATGTGCACTCCCTCCCAAATCGCAGCAAGGGTTTCGCCCGACGCGCACCCCCGCTGTAGAGGATCCGCACCGCCTCCAAGCCGTTGGGCGACGCCGTCGCAAGATGAGGGGTGTCCCCGCCACCTCTCCCCGTGGCCGCTACGCCTCCCCTGTAGGCCGTGCCGTTGCCCCCGTGAGATTGAAGGGAAGTTTGGTCCCTGTTTTCTCTAAACCCCAAATTGTCTGGTCATGATTTTCCTTCAGGGATACATCAGTTAGCATAGACATCAAATTATTCCATTCTGTTAGATCTTCTGAAGTCAATGTTTTGCAGCTACTGCTTGATCCATTTGGCAAATTCGTGACAAAATGGCCATTGAGAAGTTCATTAGAAGGCTGTGATGTGTGCATGTTCTGTTCAAAATCTTATCCTGCTTGCACCAATGGCGGCTACTTTTGCGGGTGGGGGATCGAAGTAAGGTACAAGCTTGGATGCTGAAGATGGATTCAACACATTGCAATGGTTGATATGTCTCCGTCCGGATGATTTAGGATGGTACATATTCTGCAGCTTTTGGCTTATGTCTTAGTTCCTTCAGGTTTTTTTTTTGTTAGTGGATGATGTCCCTAGTCTGTTACTCTTAGTGAACCTTGGTTTGTATGCTAGCTTAATGATGGCTGCTATCCCCAGCTGAGGTTTGGCTGTAACAGACCTTGTTAATTTGCTTTCAATAAAAGTGGGGTATCCTTTCTCTAAAAAAGGAAAGCTATATACTCAGCTTGCTTTCGTCAGTCGATAATTTCTTTTCCAACTCTTGCAATCAATCTTATCATTTGTGAATTGGTTGGAAGGACAATGAATTTGTGAATTGTATAAACTCGCTGGCATTTTGCTTCTATTGTGCAGTGTTTTCAGGTTTTAGCTGTAGATAGAGGAATTTTGGAATTTGGAACAATGGGCTTACAGAGGGAGCTGTTAATACGGAGCATCGCTATGTAATGTGTTCAGATGTTGTAAACGAATATTTTCTTTGTCGGAAGCTTTCCAGACGCACCCTGTCATCCTCAGAAGTGCCATGATTCACATTTTTTAGTTCTGGAGTCATGGATATGACATGTAATACTGTATTATTGAGCTTTAGAAATGTTAATGTAATGTACTGTTGAGCTTCTGGGGTAATGGACATGTAATACTTTTAATTTCAGAAATATGTGCATTACTTCTAATTCTATACTGTACTGTTGTTTGAGAGCTACGAATGGAATGGAATTGAATTGAATTGATGCATGAACAATATTCTTGGTTTGCATTCTTAATATTATGTTGGTATCAATAAATCTGGTACAATATATGATCATCTAACATCTAAATAATTAAAACTCATTTATTTGACAAGTTGTTGAAAGCTAGTTTATGGTTTCCTGAACCCAGGTTGAAAGAAGACAATGAATGAAACTTTTATGAGTAAGATCTTTGGCATAATATGATATACAGAAGGTTTCCTGCTAGACTGGGATGTAACATGCTACTGACAACATTTACCTGGGGACAGCACAAATACCATTCATATTATCAATTGTTTTTTTAAAAAAAAATAGTTGTGCTGTGAGAAACTTGTGATAATAGTAAAAATCTGCAGCAAGGTCATTGAAATGAGGAGAGGACCATTCTCCAGAAGTAATCATGATCCATACTATCATGAACATTCCAATGCTTTACACAAGAACTTAACCACATACAACAACCTGATACAAGAACCTGACACATGCTTCTAAAATACTAGTTGATACAAATTACAATGTCAAAACAACTCAAGAGGAAACTATCAGCTAAATGCTTCCTTTCTTTCATCTATGCAAATGTCTTGTTCACTTCACACCGAGTAGGCATCTGCCGAGTGCATGCTTCACATGTAAAAATGATAATCTGAGAACATCTGCATACAAAATGAACCAAAAAAATCACTAAAAAAATGATAAGATTGATTGCAAGAGTTGGAAAAGAAATTATCGACTGACGAAAGCAAGCTGAGTATATAGCTTTCCTTTTTTGGAGAAAGGATACCCCACTTTTATTGAAAGCAAATTAACAAGGTCTGTTACAGCCAAACCTCAGCTGGGGATAGCAGCCATCATTAAGCTAGCATACAAACCAAGGTTCACTAAGAGTAACAGACTAGGGACATCATCCACTAACAAAAAAAAACCTGAAGGAACTAAGACATAAGCCAAAAGCTGCAGAATATGTACCATCCTAAATCATCCGGACGGAGACATATCAACCATTGCAATGTGTTGAATCCATCTTCAGCATCCAAGCTTGTACCTTACTTCGATCCCCCTCCCGCAAAAGTAGCCGCCATTGGTGCAAGTAGGATAAGATTTTGAACAGAACATGCACACATCACAGCCTTCTAATGAACTTCTCAATGGCCATTTTGTCACGAATTTGCCAAATGGATCAAGCAGTAGCTGCAAAACATTGACTTCAGAAGATCCTTGGGATGCGAAGATCTAACAGAATGGAATAATTTGATGTCTATGCTAACTTATGTATCCCCGAAGGAAAATCATGACCAGACAATTTGGGGTTTAGAGAAAACAGGGACCAAACTTCCCTTCAATCTCACGGGGGCAGCGGCACGGCCTACAGGGGAGGCGTAGCGGCCACGGGGAGACGTGGCGGGACACCCCTCATCTTGCGGCGGCGTCGCCCGACGGCTTGGAGGCGGTGCGGATCCTCTACAGCGGGGGTGCGCGTCGGGCGAAACCCTTGCTACGATTTGGGAGGGAGTGCACATGGCTAGAGGCTAGAGTCTACCGGGATATGCGAGCGGCGGCGGCTTTGGGGAGACGAGGGGCGGCGTCGCGGTCGCCGGGGGTGGCGCAGACGACGGAGGCGAAAAGCGGCGCGAGCCCTAGCGAGAGCAATAGAGAGAGGATAGGTGCATAGTTTAAGCCCTAGCGATAGCGAACGCAAAATCGCTCGCTCGGCGGGGGGCAAAACGCAAAATCGCTCGCTCGCTCGTGCTCGATCGCTCTGCGCCGCTCATTTCACGATGGAGGGCCAGGATGACTCATGTGCATATATTCAGGCATTAGCCTATGTCCACCAGATATGTTGCCGCTTTAGCGGCAGTTGACCACTAGCTGACCACCTGTCAGCGACGTGCGTGTTCATCTCTAGAGGCCTCGGCCTCGTCCGGGACCCACCCATCATCGTTCATTTCGGGCCCGGCACAATTTGACCGTTGCGCGCAGCCATCGTCGTCTTTCCGCCTCCGACTTCCAAACCCAACAAATTCCACCTGTGGCGGCTTTGGATTTGCCCGGCGGCACGCAGGGCAAACGACCTACTCCATTTCAACTCCTCTCCGTTCCACGATCCTCCTTCTTCTTCCTTGCATGCATTCTCTCTCTCGTTTTTTTTTAATCCGTGCTAACAGTTTGGGAATGTTCCAGTAAGCTGTTGTTCCGGTGCCATCTCAGAAATTGACCGGCTCGGAAACTTCTCCGATCCCAGATTCCGCTACTGCATGCCGGAATTGCGCTCTGATTGTCTTCACGGTTCCACCCTCTCCTAGAGTGACAAGTGTGCAAAGACCGTAGGTCTGTATCGATTTATAGTATGTACAATACAGAGACTACTATGGTGCTTTAAATTTAATAATAAATTAGGCTACGTGCATCTTTGATGCAGAGGCCGAGAGATATTTTCTCTTTCATTATCTAAAAAAATGTACTTAGAGAGATGCTTAATAACTAAAAAAGCTTTTTTTTCTTACCACGTAAGACAGATAAAACGCTTATATTATAGCATTGATGCTTAAATAGGCAACAATGCTTAAATAGTGGTTATGTATATAACTATATCTAATTAATAGATAATACAACATGTAAGCACCTACCAAAAAGACAATTGCATTGGAGGAAACAAATTTTACATAGGTGTTTGATGAGGTGTCTATATTATCTCTCTAAACACTTGCGTATAAGCAGCGGCGAATCCAGGATAAAAATAGAGGGGGAGCTCTACCGTTGAGGCTATAACACAACATAAGTATACCAAAGCTACAGATCTTTTGTCATTTGAATGTCAAATTCATACATAAATAGAAAGAGATCAAATTGAAAATGTACAATACAATAAATTTATTACCTCGCTAATGGATATTGTGTCCTCAAATGTCCATAAATATGTGAGTACCGATTTGTAGATAAGAAATATCAAATTTAGTGATACAATATTAAATTGTGAATATTCATAAACATTAAAAATGAATGAAAATATATCACTAAAGCACTAAATCTGATTGCGACGCAATTTCACTCTACAAGTTTTCATATCTTAAAAACGCTAAATGATTCTTTTATTATCATGACTTCTAGTTCATTCACTAGTTCACTGAGCTTCTAGTTCAACATTCACTAGTTTATTATCAAGCGTTGAATCATTCACCTCACACAGCACTGCCTGCCTCACTTCATTCACTAGTTCATTGAGTGACTTGAGTCACTGCCTGCCTCGGTGCCTCCACCCTCCAGCATCCTCACAGCCACAGAGAGCTAAAGAGTCACAGATGACATACCTCAATACCTCACCCTCACTGTCTCTCCCGAAGGCAGAAGTCTGAACGCGTTGGCGACGCCCGAGTCGCCATGAGCTTGGCGATCTTGGCGATGCCGCTAAACACCACGCCCGACCATCGCGACCCCATCCACTTCTTGCCCGAAGTCACCGAGCCGCCTTGACCTCCCACTCCGCGACCAGCCGCCGAGGCGACAGACCTCCCGCCGCGTCCGGGCGCCGAGTTGCCGATCGGCAACCGCCTCCTCCGGCTTCGGCTCTGAAATTCTTAAGTCGCCGACGGCCGACCGCCTCCCCCTCAGACCTCAATGAGTCTCTCCTCCTCAGCTCTCTCGAATCTGGGTGTGTCTGCGTGTGGGTGTGGCTGAGAGTGAGAGTGTGAGACGGAGACCGTATCTGTCCTCTCTCTACTTCTCTAATTTGATTTGGACCAGCAACCGACTGGACCTTAAGCCACATGCCTCCATGAGACCATGATTCCAAGAAGGCAAGAACAGCCCACTGCCCACACGGCTGGCTCGGCCAGTTGACCAGACGTTCTTCAACCTCTGGCTTTCTTCAACCTCTGTCTGCCACAGTCCACAGAGCACCTAGCTAGCTCACTCTCACCGGTGCTCAGGCCTCAGTCTCAGTGGATACTAGGGGTACGGTGGTAGAAGGAGGGGGTGTTTGAGCACTTACTAGCACCCACGGTAGATTCATCCCTACGTATAAATATCTTGTATTGTATATACCTCGTACGATTTAGGACAATGTGTGTAAGCGTAATTCTTTTTCCTGAAAGAACCACCGGAACTCATGAGCTGCATGCCTGCCTGTGGGCTATCTAGGAGCTGTAGACTGTAGTAAAGCATGTGGCAGCAGCGAGACTCCCGCGACCCTGCCTGTCGATCTATCTGTCTGTCTGTCACGAGCCCGTCCTGATAGGGTTCATTAACAAGGTTACTTAGCCAATCGAGCAGATCAATTAATCAATCCCACTTTGCAGCCTCCGCACCTTACCATACCAGAAAGGCTAATTAATTCCGCTCAAAAGAAGCTGAAAGTCTAATTGATTTTGTACGATATAGTGTACCTCCGCCAACTAATCTTGCTGTACAGTGTCAGTGTACACTGACTTGAGTGTCAGTGAAGCCACTCCGTGTTGTTAATAAAGCTGATCTGCAGCTTGTTGCTGACTCCTCCCTGCTGCTGGCTTCCATTAACACGTACACGGACACTCGCAGATTTTTTTTTTTTTTTTTTGCATTTGTGGCCCTCTAGCAACTTTTAATTCCAAAAGTAGTATTTTTTTCGTCATAATTTGTTAAATTAGCCTCTAAATAGTGCTCCTACCACGAGTACCGAGGGCGGCAGCGATCTGCCCTCGCCCGGCACCAGTCTGTGGTCGCTTGCCCCCAGTAGTCTTGGCGGTGGTGGGGCGTCCGATGATAAGAGCTACGCGTTGCTTTCTTGCCAAAGCGGCGTTGGCTACATGTGGTTTTCATTTTTCCCCCCTTTAAATCGCGTCAAAGTCACATCGTTTCACATAGATGTCATTCGCTGTCTGTTTTCTCTGCGTATATAAACGAACGCGCGCGGCTGAATCGCTCATAAGCCGCAGCGTGCATTCCGATTAGATTAGCTAAGTACGTATTTTTTTGTTGCAATTTTTAGCGCTAAGTACGTACTTGAATTTCGCTAACTGTTAGTTTTTCTCTATTTGCAGCAATGGCACATACTCTACCACCCCTACTTTAGAAGGTATGGGACGCCCAGCATCGCTGTCACGCTTGGATCGGTGGCGATGGGCCGCCAACTCTGGTGACACGGGGACCAAGGGAGATCTGGTCGTTGGACGAGCGGTATGTTTCGAGGCTTCGTCAATCCGGTGATTATGTTCGCCAGATCTTGAACATAGGCGAACCTCTGATTGATGCCTCCTTCTTTCGCCTTGGTTGATCGTTGGCGGTAGGAGACCCACATATTCCACTTCCTGCAGGGGAGATGGTCGTGACATTGCAAGGCGTCGGCTTCATTACCGCCCTTCGCTGCTCTTGAGGTTGCGCTTGTTCCTCCGAGGTCACCGGATTTGAAGGCGTGTCTCTCCATCGCCGTCAGTGCCCTATCCCCGAGAGGTCTAAGGGCGTTCCATACGCTTGGCTGCGACAATTCATGCATTGCCCAAATGACGTAACGGAGGAGGTGGTTCGATGCCACCTAATTGCATATTTGTTGTTTATATTCGGGTGGGTCATGTTCCCTAGCACGCAGGGGGACATGGTGTACCCAAGTTATATTCACCTTGCGAGTCCATCGTGACTCAACAATGAGGACGTCTTGAAGATAGCTTGGGGTTGGTTATCTTGTCGCGCAATGTCTGCATGACCTATGCGACACTTCGCGCCGTCGCCACGAGACAGAACAAAGCTCGTGCTCTCGGGTTGCCATATGCTGTTACAGCTGTGGTCGTGGGAGCACTTTGCAGTCGGACGGCCGTACTTACGCTCCCCGGTCCACCCTTACCCGCGCACACAGCATTTCTACGGTTGGGCGGACGACGAGGATCCTATGGAAGGCCCAACCATGGGATCCCGATGGACTGTGGCAGTACTGGTGTGGACTAGGGAGAGAGCGCGTCGCATATACCCCGAGTTCCACAACAAATTCGAGGCCCTGCACAAGGACGACATAATATGGGCTCCTTGGACGGATGCCTTTGTGCAGGGCACGGCGCCCAACGGCTTGAGCTTACTATGCCACCAAGATGCGGCGTACTGGAGGACAACTTGTCATCTGGTGTTCTCCCACATGGTTGAGCCCTACAACCCACAACGGGTGATGAGGCAGTTCAAGCTGCAACAAGAGTCTCCACGACCATCTCTGTGGTCACCGCTGCTACTTCAGAGGTTGTAGCCGCTACCTTACTGGGTACAACAGGTACCTCATTGGTTGTCGTAACCACTTCAGGCGCCACGACTTCCTCTACCACTGGCCGAGGATGATCCTCGACCACTTCCTTGTTGTCTCTCCGGTAATTTGGAGAGGTAGCAATAGGCTTCTCAGGAAGCATTCTCGGGGCTAAAGGAGTCGGGCTAAAACAAAGAAAAGGAAAGCAATTCGAGGTTGTGAAAAGGAAAAAGGTAAATTCGTTCTTACACTTTAGTATATTTCACATACCTCTTGCTTTGGACCTAAGCAGAATTTGGGAGTCACTTTCCCAACGGAAGATTTCTTCTTCTCTACGACCACTTCTGGTCGAAGTTCGAGTTGAAGAATGGGCTTAGCCACGACCACGTCTGGTCGTGGATTTTGAACAGGGACCATCTCTCTGGTCTCCTGACTTTCTGGATGGCCGAGATCAGTCTCGACCACTCCAAGAGCAGCATTGCCATCAGCCATAGTCTCTACTAGAGCGGTATTATCCTTCACAAAAGACATAAAATCCTTCCAGTTCTCCTTTTCCAAGTGCTTAACAAAACCAGGAGTGGCAGAAACTGCGAAAGAATTTTTGTCATAATAGAAGGGTACCTTGGCCTTATGAGGTTTGCGCTTTAGAGGTTCACTACTTGACCTCCTCCACTTCGCTATTTTAGCCTCGGCCCGATTCTGGCTATATGCGCCACAAGCTTTGCGAGAGGATCCGTCGAAGGACTAGAACTCGAGCTCGCCCCTCCTTTGTCGTCACCCTTAAAAGTCGGCGTCTCTTGGGCGAAGGAGCCGAGCCTTTGTCCTTTGTCAACCCTGCACCGATGGTTATCGGTCTGACTTCTTCATCATCCCGACGATTTTCTTTTCCATGCCTACTTTACGTAAAGCAAAACAGAAGAGAAGAATTACTAAGCGGTCGTAAGATTTTCTCGACCAATATCAAAATCGTAAGTTTTTCTCGACCTTTCCTCGACAAGTAAGATTTCCTACGGTCACGACTAAGTTGTAAGTTTTTCTACAACATTTCTCTAGTCGTAAGTTCTTTCTCGACTATAAAGTCTTAAAGATAAAATCAACTCTTGATTACCTTTAGGCGAACCATCCTTTCCTCTGCGGATCGATCTTAAGGATTTTAGGAACCGCCACACTAAGTGGCGGAGACTTCTCACAAGCGAGTTTGACTCTAACGTCAATCTCCGCGGTGAAAGATCTGCTCAAACAGATAAAGGTATCTTTTAAACAACTGCGCGAAAAGATCAAACCGAGAGCTAAGTCGAAAATTCACTTACCCTCGTTGTAGTCCCCGGTTGGAGTGCATAGCCCCAGTATCTCCACATAGGGATGCTCGTTTCTTCAAAGGACTAATTCGGGCGTGTGATGAAATCTTTCACCACATGCCATCCGGCCGACCCTTCCTTCTTCAAGTCCTTGATAGCTTGAACATAAGGGGCAATCCTACCGATATCTTCGAGTCGAATCCCATGAAGATTTCTTTTAATGACCTTTCCCACGAAAGAGAGGATGTCTTCGAGGTGACTTTCGAAGAAAACCACCTCTTCCTCCATCCCTACCACGAAGACCGGGTGAAACTCTGAATATACTCCTCGACTTCCGTCGTGGAGTTTTAGACCACAACTTCCAAAGAATCCCGCTTGTCGAGACATTCCATAGAAATATTGGAAAAGCTCAAGGTCCGGAATTCCTGTGTACTCTCGCACAAATATCTGGCAAACGCTCGGCATGGTGATGGAGTTAGGACCAAGGTTCACTAACTCCACCCCAAAATGCTTTCGAGCACAACTGATGAAAGGGGTGAGCGAGCGTTCGAAGGCCACACTCACAATAAGCACGGAAGACGGAATTTGCCCATTCTCCTCGACGGCCAATCTTGCCCAATTGCGGAAACCATTTCACAAGAGTCTTCTCTGGAATCTTCCCACGACAACTAGGGCTTGAATCTTCGCGCATCCATCTCCGACTCTTCCCACTCGAAACTTTCTGGCCATCTCTCGGAAGCAGAAATTTTGGGTCGAAAAAGAGGGCACAATTGGAGTGGCGTGAGAAGGCAAGAACGACTTCGGTGGCGGAGAAGGCAAGAGCTTGAAGAACAAAGGGGAGCAATTTGGGGAAAAGTAAGATCTTAGGTTTTACCCTCAGGTGAGTATATATAACACAGCGTACCTTGAGCCGGGGCGTGACATTCAAAGGGTCGCCACCGTCTGGGAACCGTTTCAACAGAGCGAGGCTAACGAGCCGCGTTGAGATTCCCCAGTGTCCGCTCGAGAAATTCAGTTTGCGTTTACATCTCAAAAGCGAAATTACTTCCTTGGTTAGATCTTTTCAACCAAAGGAAATGATAATCGAAAGTTCCTTCTTCCGATCACTATACTCGACCACCTTGTGATCGTAATGCCGTTCGAGATCCGCAACACACCATTGAACACATCTACGGGGATCATCGGCATATGAATCAAAGCGATCGTCAAAGTCATTGACGCGAGGTAAACTCCATATATCCTCCTCTCGTCAATAAATTATCAAGTGGTGGAAGTCACCATTTCTTTCGAGAAGAGTATTGCCGATCCTTCGACTCGACAGTCGATACCCAATCGTGGTCGAACCCACCATCAACAATTGTCGGGTCAATCGAGTTTTGGTTGATGGTGGAAGCTCGTTAAATATTTTATTCTACGAGTGCCCCGATGACATGCAAGTACCGGGACCAAAGTAAGACCGATGCGATACTCTTTCCATGGGATTGTCTGGGATCTTCGCCAAACCAATTGGTCAAGTTTCTCTTCCTTTAACATTTGGTTCACCAAGTAATTTGAGACGAGAAAATCTCCTTTGATGTGGTCGATTTCGATCTGACATATAACGCCATACTCGGACGACCAACTTTGGCAAAATTCTAATGGCTACTCATTATGGATATCAATGTATTAAGATGCCAGTCCCAAAGGAGTAATTACAATCCATTGTGACAAGAAGATGGCGCATACTGCGATCACGATCCCTTGAGATGGTAGGACAAATACCAACTCGAGAAGAAAGTCGACCTTCGACTAGCAAGTCGGCCTAAAAAGTCGCACCAAAGCCGAACGACAAAGTCAAAGAGGTTCCTCACGACGCAGGGAGCCCTCGAGATCTGCTCGCATCGAGGATACTTCCGACCCCAAATAGGAAGACGCCTCATCACCTTCCTCCGAGCTAACGCAGATGTATTCGCGTGGCAAGCATCCGACATGCCCGAGTCCCCAGGAGGTGATCGAGCCAGCTAGCCTTACGGCCGACAAAGTACCGTAAAACAAAAAT
The DNA here is from genome assembly GCA_036346405.1 of Phyllostachys edulis. Taxonomy (NCBI): domain Eukaryota; kingdom Viridiplantae; phylum Streptophyta; class Magnoliopsida; order Poales; family Poaceae; genus Phyllostachys; species Phyllostachys edulis. The sequence continues at coordinate 7,798,328 of CM070548.1, forward strand.
TGCGGAGATTTGCCCTGATCGGCGAGATGCTATTAAATCGAATTGGATAAGCTACTTAAGCGGGCTTTATAAGAGAGTCAACCATCGAGAATGGTTGGCTAACCTGTAATGGTTAGAAAGTCAAGCGGCAAATGTCGTATGTGCGTGACTTTCTTGATCTTAATAAAGCTTGTCCAAAAGACGATTTTCCTTTACCTTGTATCGATCGGTTGGTTGACTCTCTGCGAGGTTGTGAAATGTTAAGTTTTTAGATGCATATTACGGATATCACCAGATTAATATGTGTCTAGACGATGAAGAAAAGACGCATTTATTACACCATTTGGTATATTTTGCTATGTCAAAATGCCATTTGGTCTAAAAAATACCGCGCTTCTTTTCAACGCTTGATGCGAGCAACTTTTTCATCTCAATTAGGCGAAATCTAGAAGCCTATGTTGATGACTTAGTTGTCAAAAGCATCAAGAAACTTAATCATATTACCGACCTACAAGAAACATTCGACAATCTCGTAAAACATCGCTTAAAACTTAATCACGAGAAGTGTGTGTTTGGAATCTCTTGAAATTGCTTGGATTCCTAGTATATATACGAGGAATTGAAGCGAATCAAAAGATAAAAGCCATTTTACAAATCGCCCTCAACTACGGAAAGAAGTCTAGAAACTCCTTTGGGTGCATGGCGGCTCTAAGTCGTTTCATCGCACGATCGGGAGAAAAGGACTACCTTTCTTTAAACTTCTAAGGAGACACGAAAGTTTTGAGTGGTCGAATGAGGCAAACGCGCCTTTGAGGATGTCAAGAGGTACCTTCTGAGTGCTCCTATTACGGTCTCTCGAGGCGGAAGAAGCGCTCTTGGTTTACCTAATCGCCACGCCACAGCAGGCGGTCGGTAGCGATCTTGGTTGTAGAGCGTGAAAATATACAGCGACCGGTTTACTACGTAAGTGAAGTTTTACGGACCTAAGGAGCGTTACCCTCGGGTCCAAAAGCTTCAGTATGCCCTCCTCATGTCTTCGAAGCTGCGGCATTATTTTCAGCGCACAAACTAGTCAGTCTTGTCTGAGTTTCCTTTGGGAGCGATCCTCGAGAATAGGGAAGCAATGGGGCGCATGGCAAAATGGTCGGTCGAACTTGGGAGTTCGACATCCATTCGTGTCGAACGGCCGTTAAATCGAGATCTTGGCGGACTTTGTCGCGAATGGACAAATCTGAACTGTTCAGGATCCCGATCTGATTCCCACGACCCGATGGGCGATGTACTTTGACGGGTCGCTTACTTTAAGTGGCTCGAAATTTGTGGTGGTCTGGTATCTCCTAACGGAGAGACCTTAAAGTATGCCATACAATTAAACTTTCGGGCCACTAATAATGTGGCGAAATCTGAAGGTTTGCTAGGTATATCTGAAAGCGTGGCGCTCTCGATTCGCCGACTAATCGTGAGAGGAGACTCTCAACTAGTCGTGAATCAAGTCGGTAAAAGTACCGGTGCTCTAACCCGACAATGTCTCGGTACTTATCGAATCGTAAGCTAGAAAAGCATTTTTAGGTTTGAGGCACAATTCATCCTCAAAGGATAATTTCCTCATGAGACCGACTTGCTCGAATAGCTTCTTCGGATCTGAAGTACCAAAAGGAGTCTTCTTGGAACAACTCGAAGCCTTCTCGGTCGAAGAGCGAGACACCTCCTATTGAGGCGAATTCTCTAGAATACGAGGATACATGGATGGCGCCATCTATGATTATCTTGAAGGGTTACATGCGAAGGCGATCTCGAGGCGGATCGCTTATCCCTAAAAGCCAAAATGTATACTTTGGTGAAGGAGTTCTCTATAAGCGAGGTACTCAAGGGGTGCTCATGCGATGCATTCGCAGAGCGAAGGATTAACACTCCTTCACGACATACATGGTGGCATTTGTGGAAATCATGCTTCCTCTGAGCGTTGGTCGGCAAGGCTTTTCGACATGGTTTTCTTGCCAATGACCCTATCGATGCTAAAGAGTTGGTTAAAAAGTGTGTCGATGCGGTTTCATAGCGAGCAAATACACCAACCAAACGGGCATTACAAACAATACCTCTATCTTGGCCTTTTGCAACATGGGGTCTTGATATCCTCGACCGTTTCCTAAAGTTCCAGGAGGTTTGAGTTCCTTTTGTGGCTATTGATCGTTCACAAAATGGATTGAAGCGAACACATGGATCGATAACAACGAAGCGACAAAGCGGTTTATGATGAGATGCGTAATTACTCGATTTGGAGTACCAAGTCGAATAATTACGAGATAATGGTAAGCAATTTTCGGCGCAAAATTTGAGAATTTTATGCGACGAGTTGGGTACCAAGTTATGTTATGCTTCGCATGGCCCATCCCCGAGTAATGGGGCGGTCGAGCGTGCAAGCGGCCAAATAATGAGAGGAATTAAAACTTCGAGTCTTGACCCGACTCATCAAGCGCTCGGGGCTTGGGTACAAGAATTACCCTCAGATTATGGGCGATTCGTACAACTACCGATCAGACTCTGAGAGAAACACCTTTCTTTTTAGTCTTTGGTCTTTGAAGCTATGCTTCCTCCTAACTAAAGATACGATCAACACGAGTCGAAACATTCACGGACTCCAACCAGAACAAATTGAGCAGATGATATTAATCTACTTGAAGAAAGGAGAAACCGGGCCCTAATTAGTTCGGCAATCTACCAACAAGCCTGCGAAGATACTACGATCGTAAGGTTCAACCTCGCAGACCTTCTTTGTAGGTGACTTGGTATTGAGGCTTTGCCAATCCAAGTCTAATCGGAACAAACTTTCTCCCAAGTGGGAAGGTCCTTACACGTGGTGAAGTTACTCGTCGAGGTCGATGACGATTGGCAATGGAAGGCGGCGAGTTCTCTCGAATTCTTGGAACATCGACCCGATTCACGCAAGTTCTATGTGTAACCGACCATTCGGACAATAAAGAATCGGGTTTTTCTTTCTCTATTGTCTTATTTTTGAGTAGTGCTTTCATTATTTTTCGACTATGTTTTAAACACCCGCTTTTCTTTACCTTGGCGGAAGGCGATAACATCACCTAGTCGAAGCCTCTCCTCTCTGCATGTGGTCACGCCCACTAGAAGGAGTTTCCTAGTGTCGACTCGTTACTCGCTTTTATGGCCAACACAAAGAACTCGGGTTTTATTTAGTCGAAATATTTTTGAGGGCCAACTCTTTTCACCTTAGTTTATTTCTTCAGTTAATTTGAAAAATACTCTAAGAAGAGCGCACTTTCTCGATTTACTTAACCGTCTTGGGTGTACTCGTTTCATCTCAAGCGGTCGAAGGAAGAGACACATCTAGTCGAAGTTTCTCCTCTCTGCGTGGTCTTGCCCTCGGAAGGAGCTTCTAGCTTTGTTCGGTTTCCTACTCTTGCTACGGGGCAGACTTATCGAGTCCAACCGGAGAAGGACGAGTAAATATTTTAAAGTCTTCTAGACGTTTGCTTAACTCAAGTTGCCGTTCTCGATTTGATTAAACTAGTCGGAGATGTTAACATTACCTAGTCGAAGCCTCTCCTCTCTGACGTGGTCACGCCCACTAGAAGGAACTTCCTAGTGTCAACTCGTTACCACCCTTTCGACCAAGGCATGACAATTGAGACCCAAAAACTACAAGTTAAACAAACCTCTCTGTTTTGAAACCCTTTCTCAGACTATTTACTTAGTTTGTCTAAACAAACTCAACAAAATAGTCGGGGCTAGAATAATTTGATTTCAATTCTTAGTCTTTATTTAGTTAATTATCTTTTGAGTTACTAACTACTCGACAAGATGATTTGCGAGAGACAAAACTATTTACTTAGTTTTCACAAACTAAGCAAATAGTCGGGGCTAGGATAAAGTCATTACATTTGACTTCATTTCTTAGTCTTTAAATTAGTTAATTATCTTTTGAGTTACTAACTACTCGACAAGATGATTTGCGAGAACAAGATGGATTACATCAACAAAAGACTATTTTTTACAAGTTCATTACAGACTACTCAAGAGGAGAGCTCAACTGCATCTCCTCTGAAACTTTCCTACCAGCGATTGCATCTCCTCCATCGAGGCGTCTTCCTTACGCTTGAGAGCGGTTGAAGTCGGCCGAGTGGTTGCACATTAAGGTTGGGGTCATGAGCTTTAAGTTTTGCTAATGCATAACTTCTGCGCAGCTTTTGACCGCCTCCTTTATCGATTGACTTGGTTGGCCTTGAGTGGTCACGGATCTTGCAAAATCGACTTGATCCCCAATGGTACTTGTGTGAGCAGCTATTGTATCATCTTGAAGAGTCTTTCCCTCACTATGTAGCTCACCAAGCACATTGTTCAGAGGCGTGATGTTTCCTTGAAGTTTAATCTTCATTGCTTCCATCTCTGTTGGGTACAAGTCGAAGCCTCATGAGCTTTTTGTTTCGACCACTTGCTCAAGAAATAAGATTGGTCAAACAAAAATAAACTCCTAGAGGAAAAAGAAGACAAAAATAATCACGGGTAAAAGAATTTCTTACCCACTAGTTGAGAATCAACTTCTTGACCTCTTCATTATGGGAAGCAACGGTCTCGGCATACTTTTTCTCCCATGATACAATATCCTCTACATTCTTCTTTGCAATAAGGACGCCAGTGCGGTTATAAATCACGGCTTTATCCGCGATTTCATCTCAAGTTCTCTCAATTTAACGTCCATTGCTAGAAAGGAAGTGGAAGTGAGAAAAGGAAATAACTTCGTAAGGATTGCGGTAAAGAATTACTTACTTGATATTCGAGTTCTCGGCGTCTCAAGGTTTTGATCTTTATTTTTGGACATACGAGTAAGCTCGTGAATAATGAAGTTTTCTCTCTAACTTCATTACGGAGCTTTTTCGTCTCGTCTTCTTTTTACGAAAAGAAGCAAGAGTTAGGTAAAGATCAAAGATATAAGCGGTCTTAAGTTCAAGCACTTCTTGTTTAATTTTTCCTGCGACTTCATGGTTGCGAGTTAGCTTCTTTAAGCTTTTTCCTGAGGTCTAATACCTCTTCCTAAACTTTTTCGACTCCTCTTTTTCATAATCGGCGAGTCGGCTAAGATCTTAAGCGTCACTGTTTAACCCGCAAAGGATAACAAAGGACATGAGCATGGGTCAATCGATTGTAAGTTCTTCTACAACCATTGACCTAGTCGTAAGTTCTTCTCGACAAAGCCACCGGTCATAAGTCTTTTCGACCATTACCTAGTCGTGAGTTTTTCCATGACAAATCCGTAAGCACTATATAAGTAGTCAAATCCAAGGTGACTATGAATAGCGGTGACTTACCACCTCTCTACTTTGTTTGCGAGTTCCTCTTTCTGTCGCGACTCTAGAAGTTGTCGATGATATTCACCGACAACGACAATTTGCTCTATGGCTTTACGCAATATGAAAAGGCGGTGAGAAACAAGAGAAGATTATACTGTATATATAAGTACGATTAAGTACTTACATTCATAGTTGATCGAGCAAACATCGAGTAAATCGACTCAGGATCTTGACTTGTCTACCCTCGTGACTTGGTCCCACCAAACCTTCTCAAGGCGTTCATTATCAAAGGTATCCCTCTATTGGGAATATCGTTGGGATGGGGACTTCGATCGCGAGATCTGGCGAAGACCCTCGATGAAGCGAGCCCAAAGAAGTCGGTAGCGAAGTTGAAATACTCTTCTTCTTACGATTCTATAACCCGGTTTCTCTTTGGATGCAGGAGGAACGTCGCAACGATCTCCTTTCCCACGCGGTGGGCGAATCGCCACCATCTTGACCAGAGGCTTGCGGTGCCTCTGTTCTATCCACGACCATCTCGGTGGTCGTGGCGACCATCTCGATGGTCGCAATGCTCTTCTTCAGAGTCTCCACGACCATCTCTGTGGTCACCGCCGCTACTTGAGAGGTTGTAGCCGCTACCTTCTTGGGTACAACAGTACCTCATTGGTTGTCGTAACCACTTGGCGCCACGACTTCCTCTACCACTGGGCGAGGATGATCCTCGACCACTTCCTTGTTGTCTCTCCAAAGAATGGAGAGGTAGCAATAAACTTCTCAACGGAAGCATTCTCGGTCAAGGAGTCGGGCTAAAACAAAAAAAGGAAAGCAATTCAAGGTTGTGAAAAGGAAAAAAGTAAATTCTGTTCTTACACTTTAGTATATTTCACATACCTCTGCACCTTGGACCTAAACAGAATTTGGGAGTCACTTTCCCAGCGGAAGATTTCTTCTTCTCTCGACCATACTTGAAGTTCGAGTTGAAGAATGGGCTTAGCCACGACCACGTCTGGTCGTGGATTTTGAACGAGGACCATCTCTCTGGTCTCGACTTTACTGGATGGCCGAGATCGGTCTCGACCACTCCAAGAGCGATTGCCATCGACCATAGGCTCTCTTTGGGCGGTTTTATCCTTCACAAAGACATAAAATCCTTCGGTTCTCCTTTTCCAAGTGCTTAACAAAACCGGGAGTGGCGAAGCTGCGAAGAATTTTTGTCATAATAGAAGGGTACCTTGGCCTTGCGAGGTTTGCGCTTTAGAGGTTCACTACTTGACCTCCTCCACTTCACTATTTTAGCCTCGGCTTGATTGCGGCTATATGCGCCTAAGCTTTGCAGAGGATGCGGTCGAAGGACTAGAACTCGAGCTCGCCCTCCTTTGTCGTCACCCCTTAAAAGTCGGCGTCTCTTGGGCGAAGGAGCCGAGCCTTTGTCCTTTGTCAACCCTGCACCGATGGTTGTCGATCTGACTTCTTCATCATCCCGACGATTTTCCATGCCTACTTTCTATAAAGCAAAAGCGAAAGAGAAGAATTACTAGCGGTCGTAAGATTTTCTCGACCGATATCAAATCGTAAGTTTTTTGCAACCTTTCCTCGTAGTAAGATTTCCCTACGGTCACGACTAAGTTGTAAGTTTTTTCTACAACATTTCTCTAGTCATAAGTTCTTTCTCGACTATAAGTCTTAAAGATAAAATCAACTCTTGATTACCTTTAGGCGAACCATCCTTTCCTCTGCGGATCGACCACAAGGATTTTAGGAACCGCCACACTAAGTGGTGGAGACTTCTCAAAGCGAGTTTGACTCTAACGTCAATCTCCGCCGGTGAAAGATCTGTTCAAGCAGATAAAGGCATCTTTTAAACAACTTTGTAGAAAGACCAAGCGAGAGCTAAGTCGAAAATTCACTTACCCTCGTTGTAGTCCCCGGTTGGAGTCATAGCCCCGAGTATCTCCACATAGGGATGCTCGTTTCTTCAAAGGACTAATTAGGCGTGTGATGAAATCTTTCACCACATGCCATCCGGCCGACCCTTCCTTCTTCAAGTCCTTGATAGCTTGAACATAAGGGCAATCCGGATATCTTCGAGTCGAATCCATGAAGATTTCTTTTCGTGACCTTTCCCATGAAAGAGAGGATGTCTTCGAGGTGACTTTCGATAAAACCACCTCTTCCTCCATCCCGCCACGAAGACCGGGTGAAACTCTGAATATACTCCTCGACTTCCGTCGTGGAGTTTTAGACCACAACTTCCGGCAATCCCGACTTGCCGAGACATTCCATAGAAATATTGGAAAAGCTCAAGGTCATGCCGAATTCCTGTACTCCTCGCACAAATATCTGGCAACTTCGGCATGGTGATGGAGTTAGGACCAAGGTTCACTAACTCCACCCCAAAATGCTTTCGAGCACTGCTGATGAGAAAGGGGTGAGCGAGCGATCGAAGGCCACACTCACAATAAGCACGGAAGGCGAGAATTTGCCCATTCTCCTGACGGCCAATCTTGCCCAATTGCCTAAGCCATTTCACAAGAGTCTTCTCTGGAATCTTCCGGCGACAACTAGGGCTTGAATCTTCACCGCATCCATCTCCGACTCTTCCCACTCGAAACTTTCTGGCCATCTCTCTGGAAGCAGAAATTTTGGGTCGAAAAAGAGGGCACAATTGGAGTGGCGGCGGAGAAGGCAAGAATGACTTCGGCGGAGAAGGCAAGAGCTTGAAGAACAAAGAGGAGCAATTTGGGGAAAAGTAAGATCTTAGGTTTTACCCTCCGTGAGTATATATAACCGCGTACCTTGAGCGGGGCGTGACATTCAAGGGTCGCCACTGTCTCGGAACCGTTTCAACAAACAAAGCTAACAAGCGTCGTTTGAGATTCCCAATGTGTCCGCTTAGAAATTCAGGTTTGTGTTTACATCTCAAGCGAAATTACTTCCTTGGTTAGATCTTTTCAACCAAAAGAAATGATAATCGGAAAGTTCCTTCTTCCGATCACTATACTCGACCACCTTGTGATCGTAGAAATGCTTTTACGACCACTTGATAGTCGTAAGCAATTTTCTTGACCAAGAACATTTACGGTCAAAGTAGTATACAATCGAAGAGTTTTTCCTTCGATTATTTTCTCTGATCCTCTCATGATCGTAAGACCATCTAGAACCCTTTACCAAGTAAGTTGCTTTCACTTGAAGTGGGGGCTAGATGGCGAGGATATAATAATCCTCATTTTACCTTTTATCTATAATTTTTATTATAGGTAAATATGGCGTCATGTGAACCACGAGTGTACCCTTTAATGTTATGAAGGAAGAACCAAATGGATGGTCGTAAGTTCTTCTCGACCCCCCCATAATATCGTAAGTTATGCTACGACTATCCCATAGTCGTAAGTCTTGCTACGACTACCTCATAGTCGTAGATTCCTCTCGACTAGGTCACCACGACCACCTTATAATCAAATGAACACTGCGGACAAGTGGGTCCTATTGATTAAGGGATTCAAACAAATCATCATACTTTGTTATTCTCGAGAATAATGGCACGTAATACCCCATTATCTACGGTATATAGTCATTGAGCGACGTGGAGGAATTAATACACCGTAATTACTACCAACATCGCCGAATTCACAGGAGGTGATGAGGCGCCGCTTTACTAGAGTAATCTATGCCTCGTTCACGTACTATAAAAGGCGGCAACTAGAGAAAGGGAGGAAGGATTGAGCCATCGAGAATACAAGCACTATCTGTAATAGTCTTAGTTTTTCCCGATTGTTCGATATACACTCAATACCATACACACACAGGGAGTAGGGTTGTTATTCTCTCCGGAGAAGGCAGAACTCAGTATAAAAATTCCCGTGTCAATCTCTCTGCATAATTCTATTCTAGGAGACCCCCCGAATCAAACAATCTTTACGTAAGTTCGGTTCTAAAACACCGACAGGGTCCTATGGGCGAGAGCAGTGAATAGCAGCGTGAGCAGTAGTAACATTAGAAGTCTATTATATGTTGTAACTTGTACTTCGGTTAGTGATTTGTAATCCAAGCAGAGTGTGGTAATTGGAATATAATTGGACACTTGTACTTCGTTATCTATCTCAGTAGAACAATTTTATGCTCATTCATCAAGGATTGCGATGCATAGATAAAGAGTTGATAGTAGAATCTGATTAGAACTGATGTTCTACTTGGCAAGAACAACATATAATGGAAGAAAGACCGCAGAACTAACTATGTTAACTAATTTCTGAAGTATCTTCTCAACTCTTTCCATCCTCTCATCCAGTCTTTTAAGTCTGTTCTCTTCATTTTATGTTGGTTGATCGGACGCTCAAGCCCTTTACATCTAATTACAACAACACCACGGAGTCTTCTTGCAAAGCGACAATTTGCATTGCAATATCTCGAAGCACTGGGACAGCTTCATCAGCCCACTGCCAAAACCTACATGTTGTGTTCTACAAAAAGAATTACAGCTTCAAATAAAAGTAAGAAAACCTGGTATCTACAATGCAATTCATTCGTGCTGATTTTGTACAAGTTACCGTAAGATTTGAACACTTCATGAACACTCGGGACGGATTCGTTGGCGTATGAGAGGTAAACACATTCATGGGATCCTCGCGAACGGGCAAACCAGTCTTTGCTTTAGTGATTGTAATTCTCTGCTCACTCGAAAGTTAGATGAGGCCGAAGATATCCTGTTTTACACTAGAAGAAAGGAGAAGAGGAAGAGAAGAGTGAGGTGAATGACAGCCAAAGCATCCATATATAGCGTTGAGAGCACGAAGGGGCCACTGTGTGCAAAGGAGGACGTGACCACACAGTGTGGAAAGTAGGACATGACCACTCTCTAGAAAGCAGGAAATGACAACTCTCTCGAAAGCACAAAGTGACCACTCTCTGGAAAGCAGGACGTGACAACTCTCTAGAAAGCAGGATGTGACAACTCTCTGGAAAGTAGGACGCGACTACTTTCGAGAAAGCACGACATGACCCAAATGAGGCAGATATACGTACTTATAAGCGGTAATAACAACTTATTACATCGTAGAAAGCAGTGCAGGTTACAGCGCAAATCACTACAACACTCATATCGCTACGACCAACATGACTCAATACACTGGATAGCTTGAGTTCCTGAATGAGTGCCCATGAGTCTTGCATAGCCTACACCTTATTGGTCTTGGTCGATCTCCACGTTGGCTTGCATCCATGTCGTTGCGGATGCACCTTGACTGACGCCTCCCACGGCCTGGATGCCGCAGTGCTTCATTCGGTGACCACTTCACTGCTCCCCGCCATAGGTCCCTATAGTGGCCTTCCATGCCGTAAGAGTTGAACTCCCTATTCCAAGTATCATACAGGTGTCGTATGTCGTAGTACTCCGACATGTACATGCTACAAGATTGGTGAAATACAGCACATGCAGCATATACGTGGGAGCAAGGCTTGTGCAGGAGTTGAGGCTTGTTGCAGGTGCAAACTGCCACATCGCCTATGGTGCAAACATGCTTCCGGTCACCTCTCATGTGGCCGCGAACGTACTTGTCCCGCAGGTGGATCTCGAACTTCCTCCTCACGCCATCCATTATGATAGCTACATGGGATCGAGCCTTGGTAATCTTCTTGTCCATGTAGGCAAGGGTAACATCCGAGTACTGCTTCCCTTCGTCCAAATGCTGCTTGGCCATCATTGCCCGATTGACAAAGTAACCGACCGTGCGGTTCCATATCTCATCGACAACAGCGGTGATGGGCAGGGCACGGACCCCTTTCAACACCCCGTTGTAGACCTCGGACATGTTGGTTGTCATGATGTCGTACCGAGCACAATAGGTGTCGTGAAGAAGGGACCATTTCTCATAGTCGGGGGCATGCACGCTCATCCACTCAGCGAACTCGCTTTGCGGTGCGCCTGGGCCAGAACCTCCACTTGCACGCTCGGTTTCAACCTCAAGCTTTCGCCACACGTCATCGAACTTGCACTTTTGGTTCTGTAGGTAGAGCTTCTTGAACTTCTTCATGAGGTCTTTGCTCTGGAAGCGCGTGTGGAAGTTGGTGGCTAGATACCGCATGCACCAACGTGTGCGCATGTCATTCCATTGGAAAGGCAGGCTTGTACCGTGCTGCATGGTGTGCAGCACGGACAACAAACCGGCATGACGGTCGGTTATGATGCACACATTCGGTCGGTCCCTTACAACATGTTGCTTTATGTTGGCTAGGAACCACAGCCAACTGTCAGTGTTCTCATTCTCCACAATTGCAAAGGCAACTGAAAGCAACTGGTCATTGCCATCAGCGGCAATAGCGGTGAGAATGGTGCCCTTGTACTTCCCACAAAGGAAAGTACCATCCATAGTTAGGACGGGACGGCAGTGGGAGAAGCCCTGGACTGTCGGGCCAAATGCCCAGAAGACTCGATCAAAAATTAGGGAATGTGGGATATTCGATGGGTGGGGCCTGTCCACCCTGTTGACGCATGTCCCCGGATTAGCATATGTAATTTGCTTCAGTATTCTGGGGACTAGATCGTACGCCTCCTTGTAGGTACCATACAACCCTTCGAGGAACTTCCGCTTCGCTCGCCAGGCCTTACTGTAGCTAACGGCATACCCTCAGATTCGCTCGTTAGCCATCGGGACCTTCAGTAAAGCGGTCAAATCGGCGACAACTTCATGGCTTATGATGCTCGCGATGTAGCTGAGGTTACATTCTTATGCATTTGCAATGGCTCTGAAGCTCATATGTGTGATCATGCTTGTTGTGATGCGGAAGGTGTTCTCCCCAAAGAATCTCTACGCACGGACTTTGCCAGGGCAAGAGCTAAGCACACACTTAACTATGTACATGTCAGGATTAGACCTGTAAGTAATGGAAGACATATAATAGCTAGTACGACTTACTGTAGATAGCTCAAGATGCAGCAAACAACGTTAAAACTCACCTGTAAACTTGGTAAGTTCGACTGGTCTTCACCGCGAAACTCATGATAGCTTGCTTGGCGGCAGCCTTGTGTAGGAAATGTTGCCCCACGAATAGGGTGTCTGCATTGAAGGCCCACGAAGACTCGTGCTCTTGGGCCAGAACAAGGGAAGAGGCCGCTTGGCAATCCAACCGACTTGGAACATAGTTCGTGCCGGTCGAAATAATGCCACCGACGATCCCATCCTCATCGTCGACTTCGTTCTCGCTGGATTGCGAGTCAAAGTCGTCCTCATCCTCGGTGGCAGTGCCCTCGGACATGCCATCGATAATCTCATGACAATCAACACGAGTACCCCGCCATTTATCCACACCTTCATTCAGTTGGAAACTACTAGAATCTCCATCAACTAGAGCATCCTGTCTAATGATGTCTGGCACTCTCGAGACCTCTCCCGTCGTCAACAAACCGAAGAGGGGCACAAGAGCATCGTTCCCCCCTTCAACGAAGCCCCCCAGAGGATTGAGCAGGATAAACAAAATGGACATGCACCATGGGTTGTCGATAGATCGGAGCATGGGGATTGCTAATGATCTCCATGTACTATGCCCACATGGCACTGCTGGTCACCTTTGCTAGGCCCCACAACATCTGCCCGTGTGGTGGGACCGTGGCAGCGGTGACCGCCTCTATTACTATCTTGTTCCTGGTGACATGCCTATCGAACAACTACTGAATGCATCGTCGTAGCTCGAGCAAATCGACGTGTGCCAGGTTGGGAACGTTTAGCAAGGTGCGCTGGCAGCTGGACAAATCAACTCCGTCTGGACCGGCACGCACATTACCATGGAACACGTACAGTGTCTCCAATTCTGACGAAAATAAGACAATATTTCAACCAAAACACAGCATAAAAACTATACGTACGTTGCAGAAATGAACTTACTATTACGACGTTACCGACTTTTAACCTCAGATACGGAAGACTACAAATTCAAACATGCATCACATTGGTAACGACTTCGACAAATGGTGCCAACAAGGGACAAACAAAAATGTTAAAATCACGGAGGCGGAGGCACCTCGAAAGAGGAGAGATTCACGAGGCTTCGAAGAATGAGTGTCTTGCGTAGCGTTTAAATAGCCGAAACAGGGACCGCATAGCGTGGCGGTGCCCCACGGTGCTGGTCACCTACGGCGCTGGCGGAGGTAGGTCCCCATGGCGTGGCAAAGGCGAGAGTCCTGCCGCCCCACACCAAGAGTAGCTTTGCGCGCGACGTGACCCAACGAAACAGCTTTGTGTGATGCCTATAATACTTTTGCGTTGTTATGTATCATTCATACAATGCATGTTTGTTCAATGCATATGGACACCTATAGCTTAATGCACGTGCCACATCAATACAACAGTCAACTCGATAAAAGGCAACCGCAATGACGCGTCCACCATTTAGTTACATACTTTATGAGATTGAACATAATTGCGTACAGAAGGGGAGACTATCAGGGTACAAGCTTCTCCGTCGGTGCCTAATGGTAGAACGTGACTCGCACTACCCACATAGAGTGTTCTACAGGGGGGCACCTCGGACGTGGCTGACAGTTGGTGTAGTGGCACGCACATACGCAGCTAGGGTTCGCGTAGCAGCATGTGGGATCATAGGAACTTCCTATGACCTCCTCATTGCCCCTCTCGCGCTGTATCTGTTGCTGGAGGTCATCATTTTCCTCGTTGAGATTGTCAATCCGCGCCTCCAACTCCAAGATTCGGTCCCACAATCTATCCACGTACATCAAAACATGTCGTTCATGGGGAGGATCGATCCAGCGGACAAAACCATATTTTGCCATCTGCTGCAGGGGATGGTTAGCATAGAGGCTGTATTAGCAGTATCATGAAACAAACTATTTGCTAATTGTACCCCAGAGTGTGGGCATCGGAAGAAACATCGTCCGTCATCGAAAGGGCCGGCCAAGACCTACATGATAGCGTCCTCCCTGCGTCTGCATTTCGGCCATACCGGTTGAGCACGCAACCCCATTCATGATTTTTTAAGTGGTATCTCTCTTCAAGTGATATCTCTCCAAGTGGTACCAAGTTACTACAAATGGAATTAATTATTCTTGGTATCATCTTTTCTCTCAAGTGAATTCTCTATTTCTCTCTTCTCTTTGGATGCATTCTTTGAAGATCTTTTGCAATAGAAGTTCAAGCACCTTGAGATTTCAAGTCTTGTCGACGCATGTTCTCTACAAGTGGTATCAACATGTGGATTTACAAATGGTATCTACGAGTATTATTTACAAGTGGTATCTCAATGTATTACCAACAAGTGGTATCATCGACTCATGGTATCTACAAGTGATGTTCAAGGATTATTTTACAAGTGAATACACATAACGATATTGGGGAAGAATGCTCTTGTGCTTAATGTTAAAAGAGAGAGTTTTTGGATACAAATCAAAGATCAAGTGGAAGAGGTTGAAGTCATCTTAAGTGTTGGATGGACATATTTCAAAAGGATGAAAAAGATGGAGATATGGAATGGATGGAAAAAGCTTTTGTGTGTCAAAAGCAAAGATATGGATTGGGCGAAGAAAACTCTTTGTGTGTCAACGAAGTATCGTCAAGAACAAAACCTTTGTGTGGCAAAGGAGAAGAGAAGTTTGTTAGGGGAGTTTTCCTAAAAAGTTTTTGAAAAACGTTTTAAGCTTTGTTTAAAATGGGTAATCTATTATATGGGAAAATTAATTTGAAAAGACTCCCTTAAGGCTTCGTTTTATTTTGGATTTCTGCTGTTTTATGCCAAAAGTGGTGTTTGTTTATTTGATAAAATAAAATGAGTTCTATTTGCCTAGCTCATATGTGTTGCAAAGACTCTCCTTTTGCTTAAGATTTGTTTCGGTTTTTTGTGATTAATGCCAAAAGGGGGAGAATTTGTATGAGCTACATTTGGATGATTGATTTATTTGATATTCTCTCTTGTGTTGCCTAAAGGGGGGAGAATCTCATGATGCCAAAAAGCAGGAGTTTGCCAAAAAGGGAGATTCTCTTATTATTTCAATACATACAAATAGTCAAATAAGCTTCATTTCTATCATATGTTGATTTATATCCAAATGTTGTCATTTATAAAGGATTTGTCATCAATCACCAAAAAGGAGGAGATTGAAGGATCTAGACCTGCCATTATGTGTTAATGGAGTTTTGGTGATTAATGACAAATCTAATTGTGAGACTAACACCTTTATTGATATACATATTGTGTAGTCTTATTTGGATATAAAGGGGATAATCATGAAGGCATGCATGTGATTAATGACAAATCAAATTCATTGGATGAACAAAAGGAAAAATCCAAACAGGTATGCATTTATAATGACAAATCTATTTGTGAGACTAACTCTCTTATTGTTATATCTCATGATTAGTCTCGTTTGGATATAAAGAACAAAAGAGGTATGCATTCTACTTTGTATTCTTTTATCTTTGTTGCATTCCTCGGATCCAAAATATAGGTTGAACTCCACCAAAAGGTTATCTTGAATATGTGCATATGTTTCCATTACACATTCATGTATGCACACATGTAGGGGGAGTTTATTCTATATTTTGAGGTTTCATTAGTATTGATCCATATTCCTTTGTCCACTTATATTTGGGATCTTTACTTTAAAACATATCCTTTGAATGTATTTAACTTGTATAGTTAATATATTCATGTGTGTATATGAGATTTGTGTAGTTCATATATCCTTGAATATATTTAACTTGTGTAGTTAATATATTCATGTGAGTATATAAGACTTGTGTAGTCTAAATATACTTATATGTGAGTATAACATAACTTGTGTAGTTCATGTGTACTCACATGTCCTGAATATATATAACTTGTGTAGTTAATATATTCATGTGTGTATATGAGACATGTGTGCTCATATATCCTTTGAGTATATATAACTTGTGTAGTTATATATATATTCATATAGTATATACAACTTGTGTAGTGCTTATATACTCATACCAATTTATATTCAATTATTTGTTATTGAAGTGATTATCATCAATTACTAAAGAGGGAAAGATTGTGATATCTTGTCCCACCATTATGAGTTAATGGTATGATGTGGTAATTAATGATAATAATATTGTGGAACTAACTTCTTCCATAAATTGGATAAGCAGGTTAGGTTCCATGGTAATGAAGACTTGGGATGACATCATATGTTGATGGTCATCAAGTCAAGAGGAGTTCCATCATGTGTTGGTGGAAGTCAAGTGAAGGAAATCATCGTGTGTCGATGATGTTCAAGAAGAGGAGATGATCATGAGTTGATCATCAAGTTAAGTGAAGGTCCATCATATGTTGATGGAGGCCAAATGAAGAGTGCATCATGTGTTGATGCATATCAAGACTCGGGATGGAGGATGTCATCATGTGTTGATGAGCATCAAGTCAAGATCCCGAAGTGAAGCTTCATCATGTGTTAATGAAGGTCAAGTGAAGAACTCGTCATGTGTTGATGAGCATTCAAGTCAAGAACCCGGACTTGAAGTGAGGATGTGCGTTATCAAGCTTCAAGTGGTTGCGTAAGGCAAAAGTATGACTAGCTAGGGCTAAGGATGTGTTCCTAGTCTTTTACTGGTCTCGGTGTTTGGTTGGGAGACCAGATTGCTAATATAGGTTGCTATACTATTAAGAGGGGTCTTGACTAGTAGCTTGAGTTAGTCATGTGTTGATAGCTCATTGTGTTTGCTCTAGCTCAACTTAACATGTTGCCAATATTTGCGAATGTGTTTTGCAAATAGGTGTGGCTCGTGGATAATCCTTGTAGCATGTGACTTTGGTTTGCGAATGTGTTTTGCAAACGGTATAAGTCCATGTACCTTATTCCTTGTAGTGTGATTCTATAAGTTGGCAAATGTGTTTTGCAACTTGTTGAGAATCTCACGTGAATCCTTGTTTGCATCGCGCGTCAATTTGGTGGCAAATGTGTTTTGCAAACTGAGTTGAAGCGGAGTGTAATTTGTGGTGTGATTCTAAAAGTTGGCAAATGTGTTTTGCAACTTGTTGAGAATCGCGCCTTTGAACCCTTGTTTGCATCACTTGTCAATTGTCAAATGTGTTTTACAATTGAACTTGTTTTGGATGCAAACTGTTGTTTTCTCAGGGAAATCGGTTGTACCGACGTGTTATGGGCGATACGACCGCGCTGCGATTCAACCGGATTTTGGTGCGGTATGACCGCACATCGGTTGTTTCGATTTCCAGTTGGCGGTTCAAATAAAACAGTATCGGTGTATTTTGGTTCGACGACTCTCTTGAAAATCGGTAGTACCGCGCTCCTTGAGCGGTACGACCAGACCAAGAGGTAGTACCGCGTGTTAGTTGGTGGTTGTACCGAACCAGTGCCCAACGGCTAGTTTTATAACCGTTGGAGTAAGTGCGGTTGTACCGCATCTTAGTTGGCGGTTGTACCGCATGTGCTGATTTTTCAGCAGACTTTTCCACAACGGCTAGTTTTTATGTGTGGGCTATAAATACCCACCTTGGCCGTGTGTGGGAATGGAGCTGGTGCCCCTAGACATTTCATTGAGCAAAGAGCAAGCCCTCTACTCTCATTTGTGCATGTGTTGCACTTGTTGAGTTTTGAGAGGCAAATCCTAGTGCATGTGTTGCATTAGGTGGTGGATTTAGTATCCATTGAGCTTTGACACTTGATTAGTTCAAGTGAGAGTTGTAGACTTGTTACTCTTGGTGTTTGCCGACACCTAGACATCGTGGTGGCGTCGTGCGTCGGTGATCTTCTCAAAGAAGCGTTTGAGAAGACCCGAGCGATTTGTGAGTGGTGTGGTGCTCGCCATCTCCGGAGTGGAGGAAGGAGCAACCTTAGTGGAGCGAGGTGTTGGTTCGGTTTGGAATCGGTCCAAGTGGTTAGACTTACCTCGGAGGTGGGTGCTCAATTCGTGGAGCCGGTCCAATTGGTTTGGGCTTGCCTCAACGTGGATTAGGAGAGACCGGTAAGTCTCCGAACACCACGGTAAAACATCGACATGTCTTTGTGGTGTGATCTCTTTTGCCTCACTATTGCATTTACATTCATTGCGTATGAATGCTTGATTTACTTTGTGCAATTTATATTCCTAAAATTAAATTGCTTATTCATTGTGTATGATTGCAATAGTTATTCATTACCTTGTGCTATTGTCTTTGCTTAAATTGAATTGTTTACAAGTCTTGCTTGATTGCTATATTTATCAATAGACTTGTATTATTGGTGTACTTAGTTGAACCTAGTTGATTTAGGCTTTAATTGTGCAAAACCGTATTTGTATTAGTTTCCGCATTAGAAATCGGTTTTAGCCAAAGAAGTTTTAAAATGCCTATTCACCCCCCTCTAGTCGGCCTCCTTGATCTTACAATGTGGCTACCGCAAGTGGATCGACCACGAGATCCACCCACATGACCGATGGTCTCGACATGGACGAGTGGCATCACCAAAGAGATGCGAGATCCTAAAGGAGCGACGCCAAGAACAACGAAAGCACTGTGGCGCTCGTTGGGAGAGCATAAGCTCATCTCGGCGTCTTGCGCGAGGAGCGCGAGCTCGCGAGAGGCGTGAGAGAAAGAGGTGCGGCCAATGCCAAAGAGGTTGGCGAGAGTTCAACGCCGAGCTACCAAGGAAGGAAAATGGCCCATCCATGCAATGAGGTCAGTCATTCCGTAGTAGTCCCCGTCCTACCGCTATATTTTTACTATCCCTAAAGGCATGTATACTTACATAGTGCGGATACTTAATGTCGCAGATGTATCCTAGTAGTAGCGAGGATGACTAAAGCAATTAGCCGAACCATCATGCCATGTGACTCGTGTAGCGTGCTTCGTCCATGGGACTCTAATGTATACGGTTCGTGTCTCGGCTAAGCCATTAAAGCAAGCCTATATTGCAAGTATGCCTCTTCTAGTGGAATCCCGAGAAAGAACCATTACGCACCGACATCGAATCCTCCATGTTTTAGGGCATCTTCATAATCACAACGGCGTTCTCGGCCCTTGATCATAATGCGCATAAGCTTCATAGAGTACTTCATCATTGCTGGCTATATATACGTTCGAGGCGACTTCATCGAGGAGAGACTCCAATAATCTTGGTGCCTTTTATCCCACTTCTAAAAGGCAACAAGTGTTTCAAAGAACAAAGTTTGTTTGGGCGACATCCTCGAGGTTATACATAAATCGATATGCCTATCGATTATTCTTTCTCTGAATGAATAAAATTATACAAAAATTACAAAAGCAACAACACTATGATGGGAGGCTCCACAAAAAGTTTCGTAATTTTCTAAACTCATTTGCTATATTTTGAATTTACTACAAACAACACTTTGAAACCACGATTTAAACCACGATTTGGAGAAAAAAACCCTAATTTACAAACCTCGGTGCCCTTATTTCTTAATGAAAGTTTTTTTAAAAAAAATCTCAGTGCCGATATTTTTTTTGAATAAAATAAAATTCAATAATGTTTAATGTTTAAATTTTTCTAATTTTTTTAAAATCGCTTTTTTTATTAAAAAAAACCATAACTTTCATGGTTGAGCACCACTTTGCGCGCCTAGGTCGGGCAGGTGCACTGCCACGCCCGGTGGCGAGGCGGTGGTGCACGCCCTAGTAACATGATCGAGCACTATGCAAATGCTAATTTTGTAAATTATGATGGAAGAAGGCGGCCAGAACAGTAAAATTTTCTACTCGCAGATGGGAAACGCATTTACAAAATATAAGTCATTGTGTTTTTCAATTTTGTTTGGATCGAAATACAGGGTGAGCATGTGGATTTGATCATCTTTTATCTCATATATCTTTCCTATCTCCAGCGTTTACGAGTAAACATTAACAGTAGGCATATTATGGATATTTTTATACCATTTTTTGTTGTTGTCTTATAGCCTCCTTTCTTCTTGTGCTTAGTGAAAATATGCTGTATAAAAAGAAATGAATGGAGTGCTGCTACGAGTTAATCATTTCATGCATGAAACCGGGCTAAGTGGAGCAGGATTAGTCAGCATTCCATTGTGTCTGATGGAGTGGAGCATAATCTATGCCATATACTAGTACCAGTGACAGTCTTATTAATAGTGATCAGTGTGATTAAGGTTCTCCACTTACATCCATTACATGTGAAGTCTTCAAAAGTACACATTGGGGAGGGAGATGCGCACACAGTTTTGTTGGCATTTATGTTAATCTCTGGGGGTCCAATCTGGTGAGTGCGCTAATTATGTATGTGTACAAAGCGCACAGGAAGCATATTGAGTGCATTTTCTTTTCATTTCTTTTGTGGTTTTAGTGTTTTACTACTTCATGAGAAAAACAAAAGAAAAGAAAAGAACCAAAAGGAAGACAGATCATGCAAAACAGAAGATGATGATGATGATCCTTAACTACTAGAGAAAAGAGGTCTGGTTTCGGATACATGTTATCAATTTTGTCATTTAGCATGATGGTAAAAGTATTTTAGCACTGTCAAAAATTGCTCATGGAACACAATACAATTTCTTAGAATTTTCGAGTACATGCAAGAATTCAGCACGACAACTGCACTACAAATCTCTACTACTTAAAAACTAGAGTTTGTGACCCTTTCTACTGACATGTGGACCACGTTATCATCAAACTATCTCCTCACATCGTGCGCTCCATGCTCCTCCTCTCCCAGCATCGCCTGCGACGCCGTCTGCCATTCCTTCTCCTCTCTGCTCTCGCCTCCGCCCCCGCTCTTCTGATCTGTTCTGTGCGCTTTGACGAATTGAGATGTATTGTATCTACTTAATTGATAAATAATTACATTCTTAAGATATTTTATAGTAATGTACGGGCACTTAACTTAACTTGTAGACAATAAAATGAGTATAAATTTCGAAAAGCAGTTTCTTCTTCTCTCTATTAAAAAAAACCCTTTCCTCATTTTTTTCCCTCTAAAGAAATTCACTCAAATTATTTTCTTTTTCTGCAACAGAATGAGACCACTGAGCCACCTGGCTTCTCTTCAGCAACAGCTCACTCACATTGATTTCTTTCTTCTCCACTACCTCCACTCCCCCACCCCGCCGTATCGATTTCTTTCTTCACTACCTCCACTCCCCCACTCCACCGTCTCTCTCTCTCTCTCCCCCCTCACAGTTCCTTTCCTTTTCTCCTCGCTCTCATGCTTTGACGCCACCATCGGGCTTTGGCTTTCTCTCTCTCTCCCATCTTCTCCTCTCCCACTAATTAAAGCTGAGGGAGAGGAAGAAGAAGAGAACAAAAAGGAGCACGGGAGAGGAGGAGGAAGGAGATGGGAAAGATGTTTGGTAGCTTGCTCAAATCCAAGTTCTACAACAAATGGTACAGTATTCTTCTCTGTTGGTTCAGTCTGGTTGATTGGTAGGCTTCAGGTCTAGTTTGTTCTTGAAGTTGGCTTGGCTGTTCTTCTGGACTGTCGAGCCAGAAATCGAATTCTTGACTTCTTTTGTTGTTGATTTGTTTATATTTTCAAGTTGGGTAACTTAAAAAAGGCTGAATTTCTCGAGGCCAGCAGCCAGTATTTGTTCGCTTACTGGCTTGTTGCGTCCGTGGTTCTTCAGTTGCTCGGATTTTGAACTGCTTAGCTCCGATTCTGACCCTTACCTGCGTACTA
Source organism: Phyllostachys edulis (assembly GCA_036346405.1). NCBI lineage: Eukaryota > Viridiplantae > Streptophyta > Magnoliopsida > Poales > Poaceae > Phyllostachys > Phyllostachys edulis. The sequence goes on from CM070548.1 coordinate 7,820,237, forward strand.
AAGGATTCTTTCTTGTACTCGCGAACTTTTCACGTCTGGTTCTTGATTTGTATTACTGTTGCTTTCTTCTGTTCGTTCTGCTTTCCTGGCTTTTAGAAGGATTGATGATTTTTCTCTTTGGAGATTGTGTAGCCGCGTCACTTGTTCGGATTGCTACATTTTCGATTTGGTTTGCATTTGGCTCCGATTCTGACCCTTATGTGTATACTGAAGGATTCTTTCTTGGACTCGGCGTCAACTGTTGTTAGCTAAAAAACTAGACAGATGGCTACGAGACCCTCCGCACAACGGAGACCCTCTGTACTCTTTGACCGATGGCTACGGGACCCTCCGCACAACGGAGATCCTCCGTACCCTTTGTCTTGGGTGAAGGACCGGATGGAGGGAAGCCAAAGACAAGTGTGTTTGTATGTATTGCTCATATGTGTTGATGAGGAGAGCTCCCATTACATGCCCATGGGGCTTTACTTATAGAGACAAGAAGGGATATTTACCTTCTTGCCCCATAGGCGAGAGAGAGAAAGGGCATTTTGGGTATATTTGCCTTAAAATCCACTATACAGACTAGATTTACATATGAGCAAAGATCCCCGAAGGCACGCCGATATTCCCGACGATCAGGGTGCGCGGCACCCTTGGTGTCTGCTACGACAACTCCTTCGTCTGCGTGGTCCGAGGTCGCGAGGCAGATCCGTGATCCCGAGGCGGCGGACGTGTCGTCGACGCCCCGCCCTGGGAGTCGGGATGCCCCGGAGAAGTTGGCGAGCCGCCCCACCGAGACATGGGCCTCGGGCGACGGCGTGTCGGGGCCGCCTCGCCGAGGCTATAGCCTCGAGGCGGGCGGTGGCGATGGAGCTGTGTGGGCGAAGTCGGCGTGGAGCCGCCACGCCGAGGCATGGCCTTCGGTAATGTGGCGTCGAGCCGCCACCGACCGAGGCTGACCTCGAGGTGGCGCGATGGCGGCGATGGAGCTGTGTGGTAGAAGTCGACGCGAGCCGCCACGCCGAGGCATGGCCTTCGAGTGGCGGTCGTCGGCAGCCTCGTGAGAGCTCTGACCTCGAGGCGGGCGCGTGGCGCGATGCTGAGCTGTGTGGGTCGACCGCCACGCCGAGACATGGCCTCGAGGCATGGCCTCGGTGGTGTCGGTCAGGCGAGGCTACAACCTCGAGGCGGGCGGTGAGCGCAGAGCCTATGTGGGAGAAGTCGGCGATGGGCCGCCACGCCGAGGCTCTGACCTCGGTGGTGTGGCGTCGAGCCATTCCGTAGAGGCTCTGACCTCGGCGGTGATGAGTGTGATGGAGCTCACTGTGTGGGTGAAGTCGTGGCGAGCCCACGCCGAGGTATGGCCTTCGAGGTGGTGGCGTCCGAGGCTCTGACCTCGGGCGGTGAGCAATGGTAGAGTCTGTGTGGGCGGTCGACGCGAGCCGCCACGCCGAGGCATGGCCTTCGTGGGCGGGCGTCGGGGTCAGCCATCGCCGAGGCTGACCTTGAGGCGGTGAAAGGCGGTAGAGCTCGTGTGGGGAAGTCGACGCGAGCCGCCACGCCGAGGCATGGCCTTCGTGGCGGCGTCGGGGCGCCTCCGAGGCTCTGACCTCGGTGAGGCGGTGAGTCGTGGCTGTCGTTGCTACCTTCGTGTTTGATTACTTCTTCGGTGTGACTGTTTGCGATGATCCTACTAGTGGCTGATACGAGTCCCCCATTCGGTACCGCTCTCGGTGGTTTGTGCCCATGACTAGAGTGGCATGAAGGGTTGATGCTCATCCGCTTAAGGAGGCGATTGCTTATTATGATGACATTTGGGTGCGCTTGCGAGGGGGAGGCGAAGCCGAGAACGCCGTCCCCCAACTTTCTTTTCGATTGGGCTCGCTTGCAGAGCCCAAGGCCAGCAAGAGGGAGGCGAAGCCGAGAAAGCCGTCCCCCAACTTTCTTTTTGATTGGGCTCGCTTGCGGAGCCCAAGGCTAGCGAGGGGGAGGCAAAGCCGAGAACGTCGTCCCCCAACTTTCTTTTCGATTGGGCTCGCTTGCGGAGCCCAAGGCTAGCGAGGCGGCGAGAACGCCGTCCCCCAACTTTCTTTTCGATTGGGCTCGCTTTGAGCCCCAAGGCTAGCGAGGCGAGCGAAACGCCGTCCCCACTTTCTTTTCGATTGGGCTGTTGCCGAAGCCAAGCGGCGAGAGGCGGCCGAGAATCTTGTCCCGACTTTCTTTTGATTGGGCTCGCTTGCGAGCCCAAGGCGAAAGGGAGGCGGCCAAGAATGCCGCCCCCTTTCTTTTCGATTGGGCTCGCTTGCGGAGCCCAAGGCCAGCGAGTGGGAGACGAGTATTGGCTTGTACCGAGGCCAAAGGCCACGGTGGCTTTGTTTTTTATTGTGGCATCTTGTTGCTTTTTCATTGAAGGGTTTTGTCGCGAGCGAGCGAATGTCTGAGTCTCCCAGCCGAGGCAAAGGCGCTCAGGCGGAGACTCCCTAGTCGCCGAGGCGGGGCCTCCGGAGCGACTAGGTTTTGCACTGAATGGCCTGAATGTGTGAAGTCTCTCCGTAGGGCAAGGCACTCGAGGCGAGAGACTCCCTAATCGTCGGCGGGGCCTCGAAGTCGTCGTCGGCGAGGCCTCCTAAGCGACTAGGTTTTGAGCAGATGGCCTTGAATGTGTGAAGTCTCTCCGTCGAGGCAAGGCACTCGAGGCGGGGACTCCTAGTCGTGGAGGCGGGCCTCCTGAGCGACTAGGTTTTGCACGAATGGCCTGAATGTGTGAGGTCTCCCGTAGAGGCAAGGCACTCGGCGGGAGACTCCTAGTCAATGGGCGGGGCCTCCCGGAGCGAATAGGTTTTGCACGAATGGCCTTGAATGTGTGAGGTCTCCCCGTAGAGGCAAGGCACTCGGGCGGGAGACTCCTAGTCGCCGGGCGGTGCCTCGAGCGACTAGGTTTTGCAAATAATGTGAATGTGTGAGGTCTCCCCGTAGAGGCAAGGCACTCGATGATGGATAAGTCTCTTTTGTGTTGGCTTTTCTTTGCCCTTCAAGGACAAACATCTCTTTAGACTAGCATCTTAGCGACTTTTGACTAGCATCTAGGGCTGACATCTTAGACTAGCATCTTAGCGACTTTTGACTAGCATCTTAGCAGCTTTTGACTAGCATCTAGGACAGCATCTTAGACTAGCATCTTAGCATATGCTTGGCTGGTTAACAGTCTATAAATTTGTATCCCCAACCCCTCAGGTGGGAATGGCGTCGTGTGAGAAATAAACAAAGAAAATTGCCCCATCTCCAAGTGTCATCCTCTCAATGAGAGTAAGGATCTTGTTATCACCAAGAGCAAGAATCGAGCGACTAACAAGTGGTATCAGAGCCGTACTATCCTGCAACCTGAGCATCTCCTGTTCAATCCCTTCTCGGCCATGGCAGACCCCAACCAATGTGTGAGCTCTCTCCACGCAGTGATTCCGGTGGCGCGCCATGTCCATGAGGCGATCTCAGCCTTCGATGCGCCTCGAAACCTTGGCGCAAAAGCGGCATTGTGGCGAGGAACGCGAGCGAAGCCTGACCCATTCTTGGCCAGCGAAAAAAAGCGTCAAAATTTGGCGGCGGAGCGTGGCAGCAATGAGCGGAGGCGAAGCGGCGGCAGCGGTCTGGCAGCGTCTTGGCGGCAATGAGGTCGAGGTTCTGCTGGCGGCAATAAAGAAATCATCTCTGGCGATGATGGCCGACGCGGACCTTGGCGGCCCAGAAGAAGGCAGAAGCGTAGCGGCGAGTGGCGCGATGAGCAACGCGCGCCAGCGGCGCAGCGGCGAACGGCCTTGAACCGCGGCGGTGCTCTGGAGAGCAGCGCCGAGCGGCGGCGTCTGGTCGGCGACGGAGAGCGCGCCTTCACGGCGACGCGCTCTCTCTCCCGGTTGATGCTGTGGTCACCACGAGTACCGAGTTGTCGTCGAGGGCGTCGGCCTGGCGGCGGTTTACCTCGCCAAGACCAACTTCGTCGAGTGAAACGCGGTGATGAGGTAAAGCTCAGTGCGGCATGTGGGATCTGATCCGTGCGGAGGCGTCGACTCGACCCGGGATCGGCGGGCGGATGCTCTCATCGCCGCAGCGATCACTTGAGATCACGATTCTCGCTTACCAACAAGCGATTTGCCAAAAAAGCTTGGGGCGCCATCATTGCGGCCGCATCGGCGGCCAGCGCCCGCAAGTCTACATTGCGGGCACTACGCAAGGAGTGGGAGAACACGGCCTTCAAGCGGTGAGGGCGTTGATGACTTTGCTCTCCGTCTCAACACTCTGTTGCGAAATTGGTGCGATTCGGCGGCGACACCTCTGGCGAGAGAGAGCGTGGAGAAGCTCTTCATTGCGTCCACGAGAAGTACAAGCGGATGGCTCGCTCGATCGAGTCTCTGCTGGACCTCTCCACGATGACGATCGAGGAGGCGTTAGGTCGCCTCAAGGTCGTTGGCGGCGATGAGCCCTGGCGTCTCTCGGGACCCGTCACCATTGGCGGAAGCTCCTCCTCGCTCGGGAAGCGGTGGGGCTGCCGCCAAGGTGACAGAAGAAAGAGCCTTCTTCCACGACAGCGACATAAGCGTGTAAGCGCAAGAAGCCGCGTAAAACGCCGGCGGCGCGAGGACGTCTTAGGGGTGATGGCCGTGGGCGCCAGTATGGCGGCTGGCAAGCAAAAGCGCGACGAGACGACTCTTGCCACAAGCTGCGGCAAGCTCGGTCATTGGGCAAGGATTGTCGGCGACACGACGCGGCGAGCCCAGCGTCGCAGCGTGAGGAGGAGGAGCGGTACGGCTCTGTTCATTGCTCATCGAGCATCGAACTACCTCCGGTGACCGCCGCCGCACGACTCTCCTCCACATTGACGAGCCAAAAGCACCGCCTCCTCGGCGGCAGTTAAAACGACAAGACCGACGGGTGGTGCCTCGACACCGCCACCCACCACATGACCGGGCGGCGGAGTTCTTCTCGAGCTCGACTCGGCGTTCGAGGCACCGCAAGGTCAAGGGCGACGCCTCGCCGAAGTGGAGATTAAGGCGTCGGCTCTGTCATCTTTGTTGCCAAGACAGCGACACCGTTGCTCACCGTGTCTACTACATTCATGTTGAGAACTCCATCATCGGCTTGGGGCGGTGGATGAAACGGATCGCGTGGAGATTGAGCACGAGTCTTCAAGCATCTGGGATCATCGTCGCCGGCTCTAGTCAAGGTAAACAGAGCAACCGCCTCTACGTCCTTCACGCTAGCGGTGGCGCAACCTCTTTGTCTTCTGACCGCGCGACAACGGCGTTTGGAGGTGGCACGGCGCTGGGCACCTCAACTTTGAGGCCACGAGGCGGCTCGGCGATGAGGAGATGGTGCGGGGCATGCCGCGCGTCGACCACGTGGAAGCGATTCTGCGACACTGCGTCTCACCAAGCTGCGGCGCTTCTTCTCGCCAGGGCGAGCTTCGCGCCAAGGAGAAGCGGGCTCAGACACGGTGACCTCTGTGGCCCGTGACACCGGCTACACTGGAGGCGGCGCTTCCCTCCTCCTCGTCGGCGATGTGTCCCGCTACATGTGGGGTGTCCTACTCGGCGTCAAAGCGGCCATGGCCAGGCGCCATCGAGTGCCTTCAAGGCTGCTGCGGAGGCGAGCGCGCCACAAGCTTAGGGTCCTACGCGACGGACAACGCGGTGAGTTCACGGCGGCCGAGTTCGCGGCGTCTTCGCGCCAACGAGGATCCATCGTCGCTTCTCATGTACACCCCGCGCAGAGCAGCGTCGTCGGCGCCGCAACCAGACGGTGGTGGCCGCCGCGCCTCCTCAGCGAGAGGATCTGGCATTCTCTTGGGGTGGCGATGATGGCTGCTCACTTCACTTAACCGCCTCCTCTCAAGGCCCTCGGCGGCAAGACGCCATACGAGGCACGCACGGGCGCAAGCTCATGCGGTGAGCCACCTCCGTGTCTTGGTGCTGGCCTTCGTCAAGGAGCTCAACCACGTCGGGAAGCTCGGCGACCGAACCGCCAGAGTCTTCATCGGCTACGGAGGCGCCAAGGCCTCACGCGTCCTCGATCCTCGACACAGCGTCGCATCACGCGTGGCGTCGTGTTCGACGAAAGCGGGCGGGCGTGGGATAAGATGGTGGATGGCGGCTCGACTCGACGACCAGCGATTTCGTTGTCGACTACGTTCACTTCGAGGCGGGGAGCCAACAGCTCCTCTTCACCGAGCTCGCCTACCCCACCACTCGTTCGCCACCACCTCCGTGAGTCGCCGCCACCGCCACCACGGCTCGGCAAGCCCACGAGCTCGGCGAGTCCACCGCCAAGATCACGCCCACGCCTCGTTCTCCCGCGCGCTTACTCCTTCAGTTTCGCGGACCGGCGGCCGGCCCACGACAGCGGCCTGCGGTGGAGTTCGCCACTCCATTGTCCAACAGCGAGGATCGCGTCGGCGCCTACCACGGCGGCGAGCCTCTGCGCTTCTGCGTCTGTGGGCGACCTCCTCGGTGGCGGCAAATGGTCCCTAAACCGGCGCAGCATGACCGAGCAAAGTTGCACCTCGCCGCAGATTTAGGCGAGCCTCGTTCCTTCGCCGAGGCGAGAGAGACGCCGGCATGGCGTCTTGCCGCGATGCGAGAGAGATGGGCGCTGTCGGCGAAACAAGACGTGGGAGGTGGCCGATCTTCGGTAAACCGCCACCACGCCATCTCTCAAGTGGGTCTTCAAGCTCAAGAAAACGAAATTTGGAGAGGTGATCAAGCACAAAGGCGCGTCTCGTGGCACGAGGCTTCGCCCAAAGAGGAGGAGTCGACCGACGATGCCTTGGCGCTGTTGCGCGGATGGAGTCCGTCGTCTCCTCCTCGCCTCGCAGACCCAGGGAGGTGGTCGTCCCATCACATGGACGTCAAGTCCGCTTTCCTCAGCGGCGACTTGAAGGAGGAGGTCTCGTCCTTGGCCGCAACGGATTCATCATCCCCAAAAAAAGCAAGGTCCTCACTTTCATGCAAAGCCCTCACGGCTTCGGCGAACCGCGAGCTTGAACGCCAAGTCGGACTCCACCTCAAGCAAATGGGATTCGGCAGAAGCTCCACGAGGTCATGGTCTCGGCGAACAAGGAGGCAATGCCTGGCGATAGGCGTCTCGTCGGCGACCTTATGATCACCGGTACCAAGGAGAAGGAGATCGAGGCGTTCAAAGCGGAGATGAAGGCCACCTTCCGGATGGCGACCTCGGGCCCTCTCTTTCTACCTCGGGATCGAGGTCCGCCAGACAACTCCCAAGATCTCTCTTCGCCAGACCGCCACGCCAAGCGCATCGTGGAGGCGGCCTCACCGATCGCGAACCCAAACCCCACACTCCTATGGAGGAGAGGTGGCTAAGTCGTGAGAGTCTGGCGGAGAGGTGGGCCTGCTTGCATCTGCGGCGCATTAATGGGCGCCTTCGCTACCTTGTCCACACGCCGATCGACTTGGCGTTCGCCGTCGGCTCGTCGGTAGGTTCATGCGGCGACCAACGACGGAGCACCAAAGAAGTAGTGAAAAGGATCCTCCGCTTCGTCGCGGGCACCTCCGACCACGGCTTGCACTACCAAGGTGCCCGTGGCCTTCTTCATCTGCATACGACAACGACCACGCCGGCGACATCGACATGAGCAAGAGCACCAAATAGATGATCTTTGACTTCCTCGGCAAGTGTCCGTCGGTGGCGATCGGTCAAGCGGCGGGTAGTGGCTTTGTCTAGGCTGCGAAGCAGAGTACATTGCGACCACTACCGCTTCTCGAGCTCAGTGGTAGGTCTGCACGGTACGCTGGCGATCTCCTTGGCGAGACGCAGAGGCGATGGAGCTCGGGGTGAATGACAGAAGTCCGCCTTGGCCTTGGCGAAGAACCCCGTCTTCCATGAGCGCAGACAAGCACATCCGGATGAGGTATCACTTCATCGAAAGTCGCTGGATGAAGGAGCGTCAAGACCAACTACATCAACACCCAAGACCACCACCGACCTCGACCAAGTCTCTTGGGCGGATCAAGTTCCAGGAGCTTCGCGCCAGGATCGGGATGGCTCAGATTCCTCACAAGGAGACACACAAGACTTAGGGGGAGAGTGATGGATAAGTCTCTTTTGTGTTGGCTTTTGCTGCCCTTCAAGGACAGCATCTCTTTAGACTAGCATCTTAGCAGCTTTTGACTAGCATCTAGGACAGCATCTTAGACTAGCATCTTAGCAGCTTTTGACTAGCATCTTAGCAGCTTTTGACTAGCATCTTAGCATATGCTTGGCTGGTTAACAGCCTATAAATTTGTATCCCCAACCCCTCAGGTGGGAATGGCGTCGTGTGAGAAATAAACAAAGAAAATTGCCCTATCTCCAAGTGTCATCCTCTCAATGAGAGTAAGGATCTTGTTATCACCAAGAGCAAGAATCGAGCGACTAACACTCGAGGCGGGAGACTCCCTAGTCGCCGAGGCGGTGCCTCCGGAACAACTAGGTTTTGCACGAATGAGCGCGAATGTGTGAGGTCTCCCCGCCAAGGCAAGGCACTCAAGGCGGGAGACTCCCTAGTCGCCGAGGCGGTGCCTCCGAAACGACTAGGTTTTGCACGAATGAGCGCGAATGTGTGAGGTCTCCCCGTCGAGGCAAGGCACTCGAGGCGGGAGACTCCCTAGTCGTCGAGACGGTGCCTCCGGAACGACTAGGTTTTGCACGAATGAGCGCGATTGGAGATGTCTCTCCGCCGGGGCGAGGCCCTGACGGCGGGAGACTCCCTAGTCGCCGAGGCGTGGCCGTCGGAGCGACTATGGCTATGCGCGAGGTCTTGTTTATACACGCGTGCCTGCGGAGGGCATTGATCTTGTAGCCGGGGCTCGGGGCCATCTTGCGACGTCTTTGTTTATACACTTCACACCTGGGGTGAGTTAGTGTCTGCCGGGGCTCGGAGCCATCTTGGCGGCGTCTTGTTTATACACGTGTGCTGCGGAGGGCATCGGTGTGCTGCTGGGGCTCGGGGCCATGAGCGGCGTCTTTATTTATACACTTCACACCCCGGGGGTGAGTTAGTGTGCACCGGGGCTCGGAGCCATGCGCGGCGTCTTTGTTTATACACGCGCGTGCTGCGGAGGGCATCGGTGTCTTGGCCGGGGCTTCGGGGCCATCGCGGCATCTTTGTTTATACACTTCACACCCCGGGGTGAGTTAGTGTCTGCCGGGGCTCGGAGCCATGTCGCGGCGTCTTTGTTTATCTGGCGTGTGCTGCGGAGGGCATCGGTGTCTTGGCCGGGCTTAGGGCCATCTGTGGCGTCTTTGTTTATACACTTTACACCGGGGGATGAGTTAGTGTGCAGGGGCTCCGGAGCCATCTTGGCGTCTTTGTTGCCACATGGATTTGCTTCTTGGCGTTGCCATCCTTGTGGGCTTTAGCCGCTTCGCTCCGGTCTGAGCTTTTTTGAAGGGCAAAAATCGTGAAGGCCAAAATTGGCCGACCGAGGCCTCAAACTTCTTTGGAGGCCCCTTTTTCTGGCTTGAAGCCTTGGTCCTTCTTGGCCGGCAGTGTTGTGGGAGGCCTCCGCCTTGAGACGGTGAGCTCGGGGTGAAGCTTGAGACGCCCCGAAGCCGAAGGGGCCCAAGACCGGAGCGGGCGGTGGTGGAGGCGAGGTGCTCCGGTCGGTGGCCTACATGGGCCTAGTCGGCGAGGCCGTGGTCCTTCGGGCGTGGTTCTCCGCGCGAGCTCCGGGCCTTGAGGTGGCGACGAAGGGGGTCAAGGCGCATCCGGCGAGGCTATGCTCCGGAGGATGTCGAGGCGCATTCGGCGGGGGGCTCCGGGTGAGGGCCTCCCCAGGCTGCTTCGGCGACGTGGTGTCCCGGGGGTCTTCGGTTGAGGGCCTCCACAGGCTGCTTCGGCGACGAGGTGTCCCGGGGGTCTTCACACCGGCGGCGGAGGGTGTGGTGGAGGCCTTCGGGCGGACAAAGGGGTCGGAGGGCTCCGTGCCGACGGCGGAGTGGTTTCCTAGCGGGGGCCCTCGGTGGTGGCCTGAAGGTAGAGGCAGAGCCGGTGAAGGGTGGGGGCAACCCGAGGCGGTGGCAGCGGAGTGGATCCACTTCCTTGGTCGCTCTTGGCCATCTTGATGCGGGTGGGCTTGGTGGAGGCGAGGTGCTCCGGGCCTTGAGCGAAGGGGGTCCGAAGGTTGCTGCGAGCGAGGGCTATAGAGGATGCTCCGGCGGCCAAAGGTGCTAGGTTGGCCGGGCCTTGAGATCTTGGCGTCGCCAAGGCGCCTCGGCGTCGAAGGTCCGCATGGCCTTAGCGGCAGGTCATGAGGCTCCGTGTGAAGTGTTAGGAGGCACTGCGTCACGAGGCCTCCTTCGCCAGAAGCGTTGGAGATGGTTGCCTTTCTGCGGTGATGGGGCTATCTTAAGGAGGCGAAAGTCTTTGTGGCGCTTTTTCTTTTTCTCGTGCTCTTGGTTTTTCCCAAGTGATTTGCTTCGTTTCTTCTCCTAGTCGCATGCGAAGGTGGGCTCTGGCAGCCCTCCGTGCCTCGGGCCAGCGTCAGAGGTTGGAGCAAGGGAGGCACCGATGTGGCGTGCTCCGGAAGATTAATTTGGTAGGCTTTAGCGGAGACGAAGGATTATCAGGGCTTTGAACCGAGGCGGGGTCTTTGTGGTGGCCAGCAGTGGTCATGGCGGAGGCTCTAGCGGTGGGGCGAAAGAGGCGTCTGGTGGCCTTGATCTGGCCGAAGGTCTTGAGGTAGGCTGCTGTGGTGGCGAAGGTGGGATGGAGGGCTTCGGCAAATTTTTTTTTCTGCCAAAGGTGCTGGATGGCTTCGGCTCCTCTCATGTAGCTTCTTGTTCGATCCGCACGGACGGCACCAACTGTCGTAGCTAAAAAACTAGACAGATAGGTACGGGGACCCTCCGTACCCTTTGTCTTGGGTGAAGGACCGGATGGAGAGAAGCCAAAGACAAATGTGTTTGTATGTATTGCTCATATGTGTTGAATCAGGAGAGCCCTCCCCCATTACATGCCCATGGGGCTTTACTTATAGGGGGCAAGAAGGGACATTTACCTTCTTGCCCCCATAGGCGAGAGAGAGAGAAAGGGCATTTTGGGTATATTTGCCCTAAAATCCACTATACAGACTAGATTTACATATGAACAGCATCCCTGAAGGCACACCGATATTCCCGAAGATCCGAGGGTGCGGGGCACCCCTTGGTGTCCTGCTACGACAAGGTCTGGTTCTTGATTTTGTCAGGATCGGGGACATGGCGCCATGAGGAAGAGGCACAGTACCTGATCCGGCGCTGCTGCTCTTCAGATGGAGAGATGACGGCGTTAAGAAGTAACGTTTCAGCCTTGAAGATCCGACGGTAGCTAAGGTGGTCCGATCGGCCCCGGGCATATCCGACGGTGGTCAATAGGGTCCGATCGGCCCAGGGGAGATCCGACGGCCCGAAAGACTGCGTGCGTGTTAGGGTTTAGCAAACGTGGTAAGACGTTGTTGGGCCAGGCCCATGTAATGGAATTGGTTGGCTTATAAGCCACAGACTGTTTACTTTCAGCGGATATCGAAAAAGAGATATACTCTACAGCTCTTGCTTTCCCCTTCCGAGTTCTTCTTCCCCTTTTGCTGTTCTTCCGTGCATCGACGAATTTGTCAGGTTGTGTCGCCGATCGTTCGCAGGCGACGGGTCCACGACAGATTTGTATTAGTGTTGCTTACTTCTGTTCGTTCTGCTTTCCTGGCTTTTAGAAGGATTGATGATTTCTCTCTCTCTCCTTGGAGATTGTGCAGCCGTCTCACTTGTTCGGATTGCTACATTTTCGATTTGAATTGCATTTGTTTGATTCGTCGATCTGTTTTTGTCTAATTGCTGGATTTGTTACTACTGTTTGATGCAGCAAGCACGCGATCAAGTGCACCCGGACTCGGCTGAATCTGGTTCAGCGGAAGAAGCAAGCGATTGTCAGGTTCCTGAAGAAGGACGTCGCCGACCTCCTCACCAATGGCCTTGAACCGCACGCCTTCGGACGGGTACTGTCCGCATTCTCAAGACCTCAACTTGCATTGTGTACTACTCTTAGAAGGATTTAACTTGGTTCAAACTGGGCAAAGTTGGTATTCTAGTATCTTTTTAGCATGAGATGTGTCGTGCGGTGAAAATATTGTCGCTTTGTCCAGAAAAAATCTCTGGTGAAATGTAGAACCATATGACAGTTCTTCAAGTGATATCTTTTTTTAGGTTTAAACAGTAGGAAAGGATCCTACTCTGTGTGTGTGTGTGTGTATTTTCTCTTTAAGCAAGTGAAGTTTTAAGCTCAATTGCTAAGCCATTCTGAAATTGAGGGAAAATATTTTCTCTTTGCTCTATGGATAAACAAGGCAAACTTGTGCTTGAACAATTGTTTCCAGGCTTCAAACGTTGGATCAATTCCTTGGAACACTTTCTGATTTCTGACAAGCCATATGCACCATAAAGTGAGGATGATAGTCTCCATATAAAAAGGCTTTGTTAAATTTTCTTTGAGATCATGAAGTGACTCATGAACCGACAGGTTCAAATTGCAACTAGGACATATATAGTTCCAGCAGGGTTGAACAAATGAGCATCCCCAAAAAAGATGATGTAATGTTTCCTCCACATCTTGTGTGCACAAAACACAAGTATAATCACCCATTTGGAAATTCTTTCGTCTCAAAATACTCTTATTGTTCAATCTATCATGCAAGATGAGCCAGAAAAAACTTTATGCCGAGTTCTGCATGTGCTTTTCCATAACCATTTGAATGCTACTGACGATGAGCATGACCCATGAGTATCTTGTATATTTTAGTTGAAGAATACTGCCCATTGTTCCAAATATATTCCCAACAATCCCCATCACTGTTTAGGTGTGTGTCTTGAATAAACTGCAATAACATCTCATACTGTTCAAATGCTGATTGCTGTTGTTGTTTGCTCCCCTTGATTACAGATGGAAGGACTGATTGTCGAGATGAACCAAGCATCCTGCTATGATATGATTGAGCAGTACTGCGAGTACATAGTGAAGCAGCTTAACAACCTGCAGAAGCAGAGGTATCTCTGATGTTTATCGCTGTCACAGGACATGGGGAACAACGTTGTGATACACCATTTTCAGCCTGCCAATTTCTGTTTTGGATCATTTGCTGCTGTATATCTCATTCGATCATTGCCAAGCAAATGCACGCTCTGCATTTGTTTGTGTATTCGTGGTAGGAATAAAAAGGCGGAAAGATCAGAATCCATCCACCTTAATTATAACGATTCTGATATTTTCCCCTTGAAATATCCATACACTCTGCTGTACCTAATTATGATGGCTTAGACATCTCCCCTTTAAATAATAGATCTTTGTGAATTCCTAGCTTATGGGGAATGTCTCCAAATTCTTGCTTTAGTGTATAGCCATAGCTTCATTCTCTCAATGACTTAAATCAGTTCTGCACAATGCATACCATACTCCAGTTTTGTCATGTGCATGCCGCATGTCTCCTACAAATTGAAAACCTAAATGATGTGAATTCAGTCATGGTAGCTAAACAAGGAACTTAGTCTTTGCTATTTTCTATAGCTGTTTGCATGGTGTTTCGAAAGTAGTAAAGGATCTGGAAACTGCAAAGGTGCATATACTAGCTTTTCGCTGGTTTTATGCTGTTATGTACATTTCCCAATGGCCACAGCTAGGGATAATTAAGAAATTTTGGTTGAAGTTTACCTGATCAGGGAATATATATTCCAAACTGTCATACTAGATGGGTTTGTTTTATGGTTTGCTGGAAAGTATGTGCGACTTGCAAAAGTTAGAAATAATTCTCGTTCCATTCAATTAAGATTACATAACTTTCTTTCTGCTGCAATTGATCACTAAACCTGTGATGGTCCATTAACAGTGACTGCCCTCAGGAAGCCTTGGAAGCTGTGTCGACTCTAATTTTTGCTGCTGCTAGATTTCCTGATTTGCCTGAACTGTGTGACCTCAGACATGTATTCACGGAGAGATATGGGAGTTCCATCGAGTCTTTTGTTAGTTCTGAGGTGCTTAAGACGCTGTCTTTTTTGTTGTGTTTGAGTTGCTCTCTTGTGTTGCACCTATGTTGATTAACTTAACCTTTCTGTGGACAGTTTGTTCAGAACCTTCAGAATAAGTCATTTACTAATGAAGAGAAGTTGCAAGTGATGCAAAACATTGCTGAAGAATTCGCAATCCCGTTTAATACCAAGGCAGTGGAACGGAAGATATCTGGTGTGCCTCAAAATAAACATGTAATGTTTTAGTGAACTTACTGAATTATCCATATCCGTTTTGTACTTCTAGGAGTATGTACTTCCACTTCAAATATACCACTTAAACGAATATACTATACTTTTTTTATCTCTTTCTGCATACTTAAATACCAATTATAATACACTCCAATGCGACTTGATTGAAAAAATTAATTGGAACCCCTTCTTTTCTATATACCCTTTTTCATATATAAAAAAGTATATACACAAATTTTGCTATATATTTTTTTATGGAACTCACTTTGGGTTATTTTATAATCATTATTGAAGTATGCTCAAATTGATAAAGAGGTACCATTATACGATTTAAGTGGTACATAAGAGCGTGCGTCTCTCTCTCTCTCTCTCTCTCTCTATATATATATATATATATATATATAGCGTCCGTTTAAATTTAGAATACATACTCCCACTTAGAATATACCACTTTAAAAAATATATTATACTTCTTTATCATTTTCAATATATTTAAATACCAATTATAAGATACTCCAATACGATTTGATTGAAAAAATTTCATTGGAGCCTTTTATTTTGCTATATACCCTTTTTCATATATAAAAGTATATACACGGATTTTGGTATAAAAGTGGATTTTCATGAAATTTTTCATGGAACTCACTTTCGGTATGTTATAATCATTATTGGAGTATACTCAAATTGATAAAATTGATAAAGAGGTATCATCATACGATTTAAGTGGTATATGAGAGGTGGGAGTACAGACCATATATATATATATATATATATATATATATATATATATATATATATATATATATATATATATATATATATATATATATATATATATATATATTCCTTTATTAACTACTCAAATAATCATTTACTAAATATATGTTGGGTCATTCACTTGTGATCTTGGATTCGTTTTTCATCAGGATTTTCTGAAGAAGGGTTCATTTAATGGGGTAGAGGTCGAAGCATCAGCACACAATGGACAAAAGTGCATAGGCATGCTGTGCGTCAAAGAAAATCCAAAGCTACACCTGAAGGGGATGAACAGAAGCAGGAAATGCAGATAAAGCAAAAAGATATTTATGTCATTCCTGATGGCATTGGTCAACTTGGGGAGAAAAGCAGGAAGAACTATTCAGATAAACCTAATGAGAAGAAGCATATGGATAATGACCTGCCTCCTATGGACAAGAAGCGAAGGAATGGTCAACAGGAGATTAAGAAAGATGACAAAAAGGACGGTCACCCTTGGAAGGAACTGATGAGTGCAGAGGAGTTAGATATCAATGGCTTAAAGAAACAGGAGGTTAGTGTAGTGAAACCTCATCAAGGAGAAATCAACAGAGTAGTTCCTCCATACACAGAACCAAAGGAAGCTGAGAAGAAAGACGCTACTGAAAAGGCTGATGGGAAAGGCTACCACGTCCGTCGATCACACACGGCTGGTGGCCCTGATCATAACTGGGGACATGCTGACTTGGGGCTTAAAACTCTGGGCCTAGAAAAGCAAAGAATTGAGTCAGCTAGCACCTTCAATGGTAAAGCAGTGAAAAGGGTTCCTCCTTATTCTAAGCCCTATAGAGCAATGAGTGAGAAGTCTGCTGAAGAAGATAATTATAGTTTGTCTAATAGAGCACAACATGTAGGAGAGTTTAGACAGTCGGTGCAAGATAGGCAGCAAGTACCAGAGAAGGCAGTCAATATGCAGCCTCCTTATGTTAAGCCAAACCTTAACATGCGATCTGCTCATGAAAATCCTACAAATCAACCTGCTAATGGTTACAAGCATACTGGTTCTGAAGAAACAGGTCATCAGAGAGATGGGCTGGTGGATGACGATGAACTTCGGACTGTTTCTGTCAGAAGGAAAAATGCAAAGCCACCTGCATATGGTGATCCTTATGGTGAAATAACTAATGAGGAAAAGATGACAAACCAAGCACCTGGTGGCCGAAGAAGGCATTCAAGCAAGAGGAATGGTTCCTATGATGATTATGACCAGAAAGGTGGTTATATCCAGCCCCTAGAAGGTGTTATTGGGGTTAATGATACTGTCAGCAATGTGAGGCATGTTCAGCGAATTCCTAGCAAACCAAGAAAACACGCAAGCAGGCAGAATGGATCAGCAAGTTGCAATGATTACCAGTCAGAGGAGGATGAGACTAACAATGCAATTGATTTTGGCAATCTTTTACCCCGAGCACCTAGTTCACATCGGAGACACAAGAGCAAGACTGCTCATGTCCTCAGTGGAGGCCGTGATGATGAGGAAAGGATGATGGATAAGCTTCTGATGCACTACAGCAAGAAAGGCATAGACAGGGAGGAGCATAAGACGAGAACAAAATCCCGGACCCCTCGACCTCGAGCTGATCAACCTGCTGATGGCATTGGAGAACGATCTAACAGAGAAGGGGCGCCCATGCACCCTCCAGAAAGAACTGCATCTCTACCTACAGAATCTTCTACCCCGGATGCGAAGCCGAAAGTTACTGCTCGGTCCATCTCGATGCAGCCGGACATATCTAGAGGGAACGTGCACCCACGAATGCCGGATTTCGATGAACTGGCTGCGCGGATCAGCGCTCTGAGGAAGGCATGAGCTGCGACAAGACTATCTTCAGGCTTCAGCATGCTCTGTGTTCTGTCAGGAAACTTCCATCACAGCATCTTATGATGCCGGTCACAGGAATGAGAGGATCTCTTGAGGCAGTTGCATGCTTTCTCTGTGGCCTTGCAACCTTTGCATTGCTCCCAGTGTGCGTCTAGATGGAGCATCGGTAGGAGCAGTTAAATGGCAACTTATAGGAATACCATACTATATTGAATTGGATGTGCTCGTTTGTTGTACTCATAAAACAATGCTTGTCAGTGTATAGATGCCGTTGATGAGGCTATAATGAAGTGATTAGGAATACCATACTATATTGAATTGGATGTGCTCGTTTGTTGTACTCATAAAACAATGCTTGTCAGTGTATAGATGCCGTTGATGAGGCTATAATGAAGTGATTATTGTTCTTTTTTGTTAGTATAGAGGGTTTGACCCCTGATTCTTTTATTAGAAACTAGAAAGCACCAGTACCGAATTTTCCTACTAAATTGAAACAGAAAGCAAGAAACAGAAAGCAAGCTAGAGGCTGGCATCTTCAAGAGAGGCTAAGTCTAGCTAACGTTTCTCATACAACAAAATGTAAGCGGTTCACCGAAAGAAGATAACAAAACAACAGGACTTCAGGTTTCCAGCACAACCACAATCATTTCCTGTAGAAAGCCATAAACTCGTTGTCTTCCGTCTTGCGGTCGTCTTCTTCTTTTATCTTGTAATCCTTCGCACTCCAGCCTGGTCTTGCTTGGAGCATTTCAACTGCAACCTGCTCCAACACCTTTGCCCCTGTCTTATGGATGACCTCTCTGCTTGCTTCTTTTGTCTATAGCAATGCCCAGAAGTTCAATAGCAGATCAGATAGAGTAGGCAATCTATTCTGAAAACAGGCAGTATTCCTACTTTTCCAGATTACCCAAAGGATAGCCGAGGCACCAACTGTGGCCAGCTTCTTTGTTTTGCTATCAAACTCTGTTAGCCCATTAGAGAACAGAAGTTCCATGCATGCTTCCAGGTTTGTTTGTAAAACCAAAAACACATTTCACAACCCTCCAAATGAATTTAGCTACTGGGCATAACAAGAATAGATGATCCATGTTTTCTTCAGCACCACAAAACTGGCATTGGGTAGGACCTTTCCACCCACTTTTCTTCAGTTTTCTTTTTCTTTTGTCAAAATGCTTGTTTTGATTATTAGCCAAAGAAACACCTTAATTTTCAAAGGTAGCTTTGTCTTCCACAAGAATTTATTATTGGAAGACCAACACAATGTGAAATACAGGTGGGCTATTAACAACTTTTTTTTACTAACAATTAACAACTTAAAAATAACTAATAGACAAAAAGAAACTTTTGAAAAACAAGAAACAACTTGATCAAAAAGCCAAAAACATTCTTAGCCTGAACACTAAAATCCAAATCTCAATTCATTCAATACATACCCTGTGGAGATACGTTTCTAAGTTCTTGGATATATATTCCCCTTGTAAAAAGATCTGCAAAAGGAAAGATAAAAGGTTAGAACCAGAGATCAAACGATCCATCCAGCTGTCTTAAAATAGAAAAAAAATGTCCAAAAACTAATATAACAGCTTTAGTCACCCTCGTATGTTGTTGACATCAAGACATTCATTGTTTGACCAATGTGTAGTGTCTAAAGTGTTCAAAATAAATGGAGGATTATTCAGATCATCTTAATATGTCCCAAATAAAAGAATCTTAAATCTCTAAAGTGTCCCTGTTACAACCTTGAAACCTTGTGAGTAAATGACTAAAATCATGTAGATACTCTTTCCCTTCTGATTTTGACTTTCTTTCAAGGTGCAATATTTATATTAGTTGCATCGATCATGTCTTGGCAAGCATATGGGTGAAAAAGACTCCGAAGTCCTGCATTAAAAGACATTAATTGTTAGAACAGTGGCTCCAGGTCAAGATTCCATTTCAGATAGTATGTCATGATTACCTAAAAGATTCAGAGGATAATATGAAATTTGCAAGTAGTAGGATATCATCAGGATGCAAAGTTGCCTTTTGTGCTCCCACAAGACTAATAACCTAAAAATTAACCAAGAATGATATATCAGAAACATGAACAAAACAGCTTTAGGTCAAGCATCTCTAAAGACTTGCAATCATAAATGGTACATTTGGCATTGATAAAGTTCCAAGAGGTCTCTAGAGCTCATTGTGCTTCATGATGGGATGCTAGCAGCACATAGCAACTAACGCAGTGAGCAAGGATCAATCTATAATGGACCCGTTTGTCAAGTTACAGAGCACAAAAGTTGTTAACTCTATTGGAGATATCAGAGATATGTGATACCATAGCAACTCAAGTGGCAAGCCTTATATAGAACTTCCCAAAAATATGGCATCTTGGCATGGATCAGGTGAAAGATAGATAATTCACAGATTGTCAAAAAAGGCGAGGTATACCATTGTATGAACCTCTAGAAGGTTCAAGTGGCACCTCAAGTGTGCCCAAAAACTAACTATAATAAGAACAGTGTTACATCTAAGCAGATAGGCAGGATTCAATACAGTATGGCTCAAAAGGTCATATAAATTAGTATCGCACTATTTGGACAAGCCTTGTGCTCACACATCAAATGTGCAAATAAAACTCCTGAATCAACAATAACGGTGCCTGTCGCCTACCTTGTCGATTGGGCAAGGGGAAGGAATGTGTATGCATGACGAAATGTAGCTGGATTCCTGTAGAACGGTTCAATTGATGTTTCAATTTAGCATTAAAATTAAAAAAAATGCATAAGATGAATTACAAGCAAAGAAAAAAATGCATCAAATGAATGCATGTAAAAGAGACAGAAAATCAAGATCTGCCACCAAGCAAAGGTGCCATATCAAATTTGGGATTCTTCTCAAAGCATCGGTTGACCGACTTTGTCAAAATAAGCAACATATGTGAATTCATGTTTTGAGACGAGAAATCAGGATAAGAATGGAGGAATAAGTTTGCACAAAGCCCATCAAATTTAATTATAATAAGATGAATGCAACAAAGGGTGCACGACCATACATGAGCTCTAGTTGTCCCTAAGTCCTTCGTATGACTCTTGAAAGGCAAACTTATACAAACCAAATATATTGGACCCTTGACGAGGAAAACTATCTCGAAGACGATGCTATATCAACTTAGTAGACTATAGTTAGTAGCTAGAAAGGTTTGCACATAAGATGTCGAGTTAGTCGTACTAAGTTATTCAAGCCTCAACGGAAGAAAGCATTTATCCTTCCTTCGAAATGAGATAAAGGAGTAAATTTTGGAAAACTAAGGCCACGACCGATGTTTTCCAAATTCACAAATTTGATATGGTCGCCAATCGATAAAAACAAAAAAGGTCACGAAGGGAACAATTCAACACAGCCAACAGAGAGAAAAAGTCAAGCCACAAAAATTCTAATCATTATTATCACCAAAAGTGGAAATGTATCATCACACACCTGTTCTCAACGAAGGAAATGGTCGCCTGCAATGTAGCAGAAAACCCAGCTAGCTTGTGCTCATCTCCATACCTGAATGTTTAACAAGATGAAGAAAATGCACAATCTTACAGTTTTGCTTGAGAAAATGCACCATTTTTTATCAACTCTTATAATGAATTCATCTGGCATAAGTGATATCACCTAGAGTATATTGGTTTGCCGGAATTGCTCAAAATGAAGAAATGATTTTTCCTCTTCCTCCATGAAGCTAAAGCATCATCATGAAACATCAAGGAGCGCATTTAGGGTGACACAAAACCATACTGCTTGCCAGGGATTTTTTCGGCCGATTTTTGACCGAAAATTGGCCAAACCGGTTCTGCCGAGTCCCCCAGGTAGGATTTCAAACCAAGCCCAAAAAAATCGGCCCAGTTTGAAGAAGCCCGGTCCAGTTGAGCTCAGTCACAGCCCAAGTCCCCTCTACCCTGCCCAGGCTCCCGATCCCCAATTTCCCGATCCTCTTCTTCGATTCTTCCTCCCCAATCCTCCCCAATCTCTGCAAAGCTCCTGCCCCCG
The DNA here is from genome assembly GCA_036346405.1 of Phyllostachys edulis. Classification (NCBI taxonomy): domain Eukaryota; kingdom Viridiplantae; phylum Streptophyta; class Magnoliopsida; order Poales; family Poaceae; genus Phyllostachys; species Phyllostachys edulis. Next base: position 7,841,121 of record CM070548.1, read on the forward strand.
CCACCTCCCCCACTAGCTGCCACCAAGCGCTCCCGGCTGTGAGCGCCTCTCCACTCCACCTCCTATCACCCACACCTCAGCTTGGTCGAGGACGACGACAAGGTGGGAGACGTGTTGTGGCAGCGACGAAGCAGGAATGGCAACAGCGACAACAATGGGAGCAGGAGCCCTCTTGGGGCCGGGGCGGGAGCAATGCCGGAGCGGCGCGCCGCTTATGCCTCACGGATACCAAAAGTGCGCCGTCGTCCATCTGATCTATGGGCAACCTATTCCACATCCAGCCCGTGCGGTGCCGGTGCTCTCTGATGCTTGTGTTGTCGGTAGTGTTTGATGAATTTATGTTCTTCTCTCTATTCTGACAAATTAATGTTCCACTCTGTTCTAATTTCTGATGCTACTCAAAAATTCCTATTATGTACTTTTCTCTATTCTGTCTCTATTCTGTCCAATTTCGGTCGATTATCTTTGATTTTCGATTGAAATTTATTTGAATTTTAAATTTTGGTTTGAAAATTTTGGCCGAAATATGCCAAAATTTTCTGAAAATCAGTTCTATAGGTAACCCCCGGTAAAATTTCAAAACCTATCAAAACCCTGCTTCCTACACCCATCCAGAAATAGCAGCTACGATGCAAACTTCAATGCCTGGAAAAATACCCAAGATACGAAAACAATCTAGTACATAATTAAATCCTGGAAATTTTGTACTGTCGGTTAGGTAGTTTGTAGACTTGTAAATAAGAGTGAACATAAATAGGCATCAGTACCAAAGCTAGACGTTACTACTTGATAATATCGGCAACGTCGTCTGATGTGCCATTGCGTCTATCAAGGCGGCTGCCTCGGCGACCATCACGTTGGGCTTCTTCACCTCCCCCTTCGGGCGCGGGGTCACCGCCTCGTCCGAGTCCTCATCATCGGAGTATGCCGCCGTGGCCGCGACGATCCGCGCGTTGGGGTCGGCCGCGTCCCGGGCCGCCTAAAGCGCGCGGTAGAACTCCTGGGAGGCGGAGGTCGTACTCGGCCCTACGGCGATAGTAGAAGAGGACGTGGTAGGCGTCGGAGGCTAGGGACGAGGGGATCGCGGCAGCGGGCGAGCGAGTCACAGCGAGGGGTGGGCGCGGAGGCGAGGGAGGTGAGCGAGGGGCGAGAGCTGAGGCAAGGGAGGATGGTTCAGGCGACTGTTTGGCATCTTATGTGGTGGTGTGGGATGTACATGCGCACGTAAGAAACCGAGAAAGAACGTCTACATCACATCCAACAGCTCACATCGCACGAATAAGGACGGATCCAACGGCTCACGTCGCACGAAGGAGGACGGACGACCACCAACTCTAATATTTAAGTAGTAGAGATATTTATAGTACATTCCATTGGTAGCATGAAGTGGTAATAGAAATCAGATCTGAGCATTGATTTTTTTAGGACATTTTAGACTTTTCGCTGTAAATCTAATTATTTTTTTCTAAGAGTATTAACGACATTTTTTCTAAACCTAATCTACCACATCACCACTGCCGAAATTACTCTCATTCCATGCAATCTCTTTACAATTTTACCCATATTAGAATCCTATTGCTCATATTGCCATGTGTAGTATAACTAAATCATAAGTAATTTGAATCATTGGATCAAAAGGAATGGACGACACATATTGAATTGAGTGTACCATAAAAGAGCTCAATTTTTTTGAAGGATTATGGGTAGGCTACGGTAGCACAAAACAAAAATTTACCACGCAACCAAGGAACCTCAACTAGTATTAGATCACGAGATTACCACTAGACGTGCCGACTCGTAGCAGAAATAGAGTCGATGTAGCGAGTTGATGCAGTAGTAGTCTTACTCGCTAGTGCGTCTCCTCCTCCTGCTCCTATGATCGTCACAAGTTGCAGATCGTCCTAGTGCTGATGCTTCGCAACAACACTTCCAAGGTATCTACATATACGTGGCAGGGACACCATGTGCTGGAGTGCTAGCGCCGACAGCATGGTATTAGATGAGGAAGGCGTGGGTGTTAGGGTTTCGGGAATTCTTCAAAAGAGCTAACCCTTCCCCATGCCACCGCCTCTCTTTATATATAGGCATCCATGATGGGTCTCGAACTTGAGGCCCATTAGAAACTTGTGGCCTACAAGAATTCGGATCACCATCCAAATCAAATCCTAGCTCTTTAAGTGTGCGACCCCATAGGTTCATGTGTAATCAGTTGTGACTCGGAAACTCTTTTCTGGCCACGAGTCGTTAGCGGTACCTAGCAGGACATAACGATTCCCGAACACATATAGAATATATCGGACAAACCTTAATACAATATGATCTACGACCAGGTCCTTATCACTTATAACCAACTCGTATCTAGTCACGACTAGTCCATATTTAGTTATGACCAGTTCGTAACTCCTTACGACTAGTTAGTGATTATGTTCGATCAGTCTACGATCAGCTCATATCTCCATACGATCAGTTCGCGACTATGTTCGACCAGTCTATGACCAGCTCGTATCTCCATACGATCAGTACGTGACTATGTTCGACCAGTTAGTATCTGGTCGAAATGAATGACCTGCTTGTGTATTCTTCCTTTGCCTCACGATATCTGGTTGAACTCCAGGTGAGATAATTTGTCATCCATAGATTGTTCAATACTTTCTCGATCAGGTGTCGAATAACTTCATGTGGTCGACACTTCGACCTCTGGTGGCATAGCCATGCACTTTCTTTATCCGACCACAATGAGGGGCCCAGAGACATCTCTCATGTTATGTTAGGAGGGGCAAATCCCATATGTGACCAGTCACATTTCTCTGCATGTTTCATAGCATACCCGAAAGCTACCTTTATAACTACCCAGTTACGAGTAGCATTTGGCAACCCCTAAGAGTGCTATTACACATGTAGAAAACTATGCTAATCTCAAGTCTAAGGATTATACGTCATCATTGCTTTTGACCAACTAATGACATATGAAATCATAGCAATTTCAACAGTGTCTCAAGGTGGGTCTTATCCAACACCTTGTTCTCTAACATGCGTCCATATTTTTGGTTTGATATCTTCATATCTATGACCTGTGAAATATAGTCATCAACCAATGTATATGCTAGTCTATTCATATGTGTTCTCATATGTTTTCGACTAGGATACGTTTAAGAATAATCATCGCAGAAATACAGAGTTTCACAATCAAGTCACATACTTGATAATAAATATTAACCATATTATTCCAGGGACAAGATAACATATTATCCAATATTATGAACATAACAAAATTGTCGGTGTTTTAAAACCGATCTTACGTAATGATTGTTTGATTCGGGGATCTCCAAGACTCAAATCACGTAGAGAGAATGACACATGGATTTTTATACAGGTTCAGGCCTTCTCCGGAGAGAATAACAACCCTACTCCTATGTGGATATATTGAGTATGCTGGTTACAAATCAAGAGAAAGACTCAGGTGTAATTTCTTGGGCTCCCGATTGCGCTCGCCCCTCCTACCGTCTGATGATTCCACCCTTTATATAGTGCTCGAAGTAGGCGGCGTGCTTCTCCAGTTCAAAGGGTGCCTCAACACTTCGGATGATAGAGCCGTTACTGGAGATTGTTGCCGCAGTAGCAACGTTCCCACGTCGCTAGACGGTTATCATCTGGATAGAGAGATTAATCATGCAGTTATTCTAGAGAATAATAGTGTAATTAACTACCCATATCTTTAAATATGGTGTAGAAGATTCCCTGGTTGACCAGGTCCACATGTCTGTAAGCCCCATTGATTAGAGATTGGTCGTAGAATAGCTTACGACCAGGTGGTGGTCGTAGTAAAGCTTATGACCATAGACTGATCGTATGAGGACTTATGATCAGGGGATAGTCGTAGAAAAGATTACGACTAGGGAATGGTCGTAGAAGAACTTACGACCACGAGGTAGTCATAGAAGGACTTACAACTATAGGGTGGTCGTAGAAGAGCTTACGACCTCCAGCTTCTCCCTCACTTACCATTAAGGGGTATACTCAAGAACCATATGACGGTTTTATTATCTCTAATAAGAATTACAGATAAATAATTAAATGAGGATTATTAGATCCTCGTCATCTAGCCCCCCAGCTTCAAGTGAAAATAATTTACTTGGAAAAGGAGCCGTAGATGATCTTACGACCAGTAGGTGGTCGTAGAATGGTGATCGAAGGAAAAGCTCTTCGATCGATATTTCATTTGACTAGAAATAGACTTGCTCAAGAAAGTTATTGGAAATCTTACGACTTACAAAGTAGTCGTAGAAAATCTTACAACTACAAAGTGGTCGTAGTACTGTAATCAGAAGTAAAACCTTTCCGGCTGTTGTTTTATTTGACCAGAAATAGACTTGGTCAAGAAGGAAATTTCACTTGAGGTGTAAACATAGACTCGGTTTTCTCGAACAGACAAATTCAAGAATCTCAATCGACTCTCATAGACCTGTCTGTTGGAGCAGTTCCCGAAGCGGTGGCAACTTTTGGGTTGCCACGTCTTTAACTCAGGTGCACGGTTATAAAAACTTACCGTGGGTGAGACTTAGGGTTTTTTACCTTTCCCCAAATCGCTTCCATTGTTCATCAAATTCTTGCGTTCTCTGCCGCCAACCAAATCGTGCACCCTCTCGAGACCTTTCCAAATTTAAATCTCCCTTTCTTGAGAAAAATGGCCAGATCTGCTTCCCAGTGGGCCGAATCAGAGATGGAGGCGACCAAGATGAAGGCTCTGGTCGTCGCCGAAAAGATCTCGAAGAGGGAGTTTGTCAAGTGAATTGAGGCTGCTGGGCAACATTGGCCATCAGGTGAGATTAGGCAGATTCCCGTCTTCCAGGCGTACTGTGAGTGTGGCCTTCAATTGTCTGATCACCCTTTCCTCACACTCGTACTCGAACACTTCGGGGTGGAGTTGGTGAACCACGTTCCCAATTCTATTACGATGTTGGGTGTGTTCGTTTACTTGTATAAGGCCAACCTGGTGATTCCGGCCGACTTGGAATTATTCCAGTACTTCTACGGGATGACTAGGCTAGTGAGAATCGTCGGTAGCTGTAGTCTGAAGCTCCACGACGGGAAGTCGAAGGAGTACATTCAGATGTTCACCCGGTCATCATGGCCGGGATGGAAGAAGAGGTGGTTCTACTGAGAGACGACCAGAGAAGACGGCCTCTCTTTCGCCAGGATTGCCACCGAGAAGAATTCTTCCTGGGATTCGACTCCCAGGGATCTTGACCGGATCGCTCGTTTCATTCAAGCTATCAAGGACTTGAAGGAAGAGGGACTTACCGGATGGCATGTGGTGAAGGATTTTATCATGCGCCGTATTAGCCCTCTGAAGAGGAGGGCTCACCCCATGTGGAGGTACTCGGGGCCAAAAGATTTGACTAGGGATTACGAGAAGGGTAAGTAAATTTCCAATCTTAGCCTTCTTTTTGTTGATTTCGAACTTGACTATTGAAAGTGACGAGGATCTAATAATCCTCGTTTAATTATTCATCTGTAATTCTTATTATAGATAATATTACCGTCATCTGGTTCTTGAGTATACCCCTTGACATTTATAAGGGAGAAGCTGGAGGTCGTAAGTTCTTCTACGACTACCCTATGGTCGTAAGTCCTTCTACGACTATCCCATAGTTGTAAGTCTTTCTACGACTATCCCCTGATCGTAAGTCATCCTACGATCAGTCTGCGGTCGTAAGCTTTACTACGACCACCACCTCGTCGTAAGTTCTTCTACGACCAGTCTCTAGTCGATAGGGCTCACAGATATGTGGACCTAGTCGATCAGTGAATCTTCTGTACCATATCTAAAGATATGAGCAGTCAATTATGCTGTTATTCTCTGGAATAATAACTCGATTTAACTCTCTGTCATGGTGATAACTGCCTAGCGATGTGGAAACGTTACTACTCCCACAATAATCTCCAGTAACGGCTCCATCATCTGAAGCATTAAGACGCCCTTTGGACTGGAGAGACAGAAGCATGCTCCGAGTACTGTATAAAAGGCAGAATCATCAGGAGGAGAAGGAGAGAGGAATCAGGAGCACAAGACACCTCACTCAAGTCTTTCTCTTGATCTTGTAATCCAGTATACTCAATACATACACACAGGAGTAGGGTTGTTATTCTCCCCGGAGTAGGCCCAAACCTGTATAAAAATCCCCGTGTCGCCTCTCTCTGTGTGATTTGAGTCTTGGAGACCCCCCGAATCAAACAATCGTCACATAAGTTCGGTTCTAAAACACCGACAGAAAGTTTATTTACTCCTACAGATCTCTCACAAGTAGAAATTGACGCTTAAGCCAAGCTCATTTGTGAGCAATCCCCGCCACCCAATGTGGTGGCGTCTCAAATCCTAGCAGTCATGTCCGTAGAGGACAAGATGGAACGCCTAAAGGTAATCAAGAATTGATTTCATCTTCAGGATCTTGTAGTCGTAGAAAAACTTATGACTTGATATTGGTCGTAGGAGAACTTACGACTAGGAGATTGTCGTAGAAAAACTTACGACTAGATACTGGTCGTAGGAAGACTTACGACCAGAGGATCATCATAGAAAAACTTACGACTTGATATTGGTCATAGAAAGACTTACAACTGCTTAGTAATATTTCTTTTTTCTGACTTCTGCAGAAAGTAGGCATGGAAGACCGTCAAGACGACGAAGAGGTCGAACTGATGGTCATTGGTGTGGAGGCAGAGCAAGCCAAGTTTCCTCTGGCCAAAAAGCGTCGGCTCGTGAAAGTCACCAACAAGGCAGGCGTAGGTTCAAGCTCTACTGCTTCGACCAGGCCTTTTGCAAAATTAACTGCGGACATGGCTGCTACAGAGAAGGCAAAGGCAGTCAAAGCGACTGAAGCTCTCAAACACAAAGCGCCTAAGACTAAGGTACCCTTCTACTATGACAATAAGACTTTCGTAGTTTCTGCCTCCCGTGGCTTTGTCAAGCAACAAGAAAAGGAGAACTGGAAGAGTTTTATGTCTTTTGTGAAGGAAACCGCTGCACCAGCAGTGCCTATGGTCGAGGACAGTGCTTCCCTTGGGGTGGTCGAGACAACTCTCGGCCATCCGGAGAGCCAGGAGGCTCAAGGAACGGTAGTGCTCGCTCAAAACCCATGAACAGACATGGTCGTGGCTGATCTCATTCCTCAACTCGAGTTTCGACCAGAAGGAGTCGAAGAAATCTTCTCTAGGGAAGGTTTCTTCCAGATTCAAAATCAAATCTGGGAAAAGAAGGTATGCGAAAAGACAAAAGTGTAAAAATAGCATTTACCTTTTGCGTTTTATCATTTGACGTGTTTTTATTTTTGTGATCTTAGCTCGACTCCTCCAACCCTCAAGGACATTCCTGTCGAAGAATCCACTGCTATTTCTCCGGCAGTCGGAGAAATGACAGTGGCGGTGGTCGAAGGGTCATCCACCATCCGAGTGGTGGAAGAAGTCGTTGCTGTCGAAGCAACTGCAACTACGGGAGTGATCGTGTAGGCCGAGGCGAAAACGGCGCATGATGCGGTAGTGGCATCAGGGCAAGGCAATGGATCATTGGGCCACCGCGCCGGAAAGGAAGTTGTCATAGACGTTCCCCCCAGTCAACAAGGAGGAGATGACGTCACCGAATCAGAAGAAGAAGAATACAACAACTTCTTTTCTGAGTTCTTCGGCCCAACTGGAGGTCGTAAGCTTTTCTACGACCACCCCATAGTCGTATATCCTTCTACGACTACCTTGTGGTCATAAGTTCTTCTACGACCATTCCCTAGTCGTAAGCTTTTCTACGACTATCCCCTGATCGTAAGTCCCCCTACGATCAGTCTGTGGTCATAAGCTTTACTACGACCACCACCTAGTCGTAAGTTATTCTACGATCAGTCCCTAATTAATGGGGCTTATAGACATGTGGGCCTATTCGGCCAGAGAATCTTCTACATCATATTTAAAGATATGGGTAGTTAATTAAGTTGTTATTCTCTAGAATAACTGCATGATTAATCTCTCTATCCTAATGATAACCGTCTGGCGACGTGGGAACGTTGCTAATGTGGCAATAATCTCCAGTAACGGCTCCATCATCTAAAGCGTTGAGGCACCCTTTGAACTAGAGAAATCGCCGTCTACTTCGAGCACTATATAGAGGGTGGACTCATCAGACGGCAGGAGGGGAGAGCGCAATCAGGAGCCCAAGATATTACACTTGAGTCTTTCTCTTGATTTGTAATCAGCATACTCAATATATCCACACAGAAGTAGGGTTGTTATTCTCTCCGGAGAAGGTATGAACCTATATAAAAATCCTTGCGTCATTCTCTCTGCATGATTTGAGTCTTGGAGACCCCCCGAATCAAACAATCATTACGTAAGATCGGTTCTAAAACACCAACAATTGGCGTCAACCATGGGGACCTTCTAGTCATCAGGTTTTCTTCATTTTTTTCCAACTCTAATGTTTCCATGGCGGGAGAGTGAAATGAGGAGAACTGGTTCGACTTGGCCGATTACGCAGATATCGACATGGATGCCGGTTTCGACTACGAGCCAAGTATTGTATCATCCGATGGTGCTGCCACCTCCGGAGATCACTCTCCAGGAGACCATACCACCAATGGAATTGAGGAGGGATCCTTATCCCCCACAACATTACGTCCAAACGAGGAACTAGCTTCCTTAGAGGGCAAGGGTCAATCTGACCATGATCATGACTGTACCAAGACAGGCTCGCAACATGACGAGGGTTCCCCCTCCAAATATTCAGGTCTGTCTAAGACAATCCGACCTAGTACGTCAAATCCTAGAAGACATCATTCAAGAGCTTCATCATCATCTTGTGGTCGTCTCTCTCCGGTTAGCCCCACAAAGGATGGGGTCGAGCACGCTTTTCCTGCGAGTTCGACCATCCCATCACGAACAGAGATGGTTATAATCCAGAATTCCCCTTCCTGGAGGGGTTTGCTCCTAGTCGCTAGACAGTGTCTTTCGGCTACTTCTTAAGCGAGGAGAACTCAAGTGCAAGTGGAGATCATCAACGGGAGATCTTCGTCCTTCCCTCCGATAATTATCACTCTCCTAGAGACAGGACTGAGAATGCTCCCCAACGATCACACACTGCGACCCCTCGTAGCGATGACGAGGACACCTTCGGTGATGAACAGGATCAACACTCTGATGGACGTGAAGGAGATTCTCAAAATACTCGCACTCCATTGAGGCAAACTCAAGGATCAAGTATGGACGTTCCTGAGACAACCCGACAGAGAAGAATCGTGGCTCAGAGAAATCTGCTTGGGCGCATTCACTATCAGTCGGAGGAAGCTCAAGAACTACAGCGCATCAATGATCTTCTAGAGAGCCCATCTCGGATACTTGCTCGAACGCCCGACTACAACCGTTTTGCTAAAGAGATCGTACAAAGGCTTAGAAGCACGATGGCCAGACTTGAACATCCTCGTCAGCATCGACCCAGAAGTCGTTGCGGTATGACTCCATCAGCTACTAGTCGCTCGAACAACTCACCACGTGGAGATCGGTGCGATGACAGGTCACGACGCTCTCTTGATGTTCACTCCAGTCAAAGGAGAGTTCCTCGAACGCCTGATGATCAACAAGCTCCCAGGAGAGGTGATCGCTCACCGCTCCAACTCAGAAATCTGCAACAGCAGATGGAATATGAGGAGTATTTCCCTCGTAAGGTGGAGACCTACCGTAGGTCGGGTCCACCTACGACCAGGTATCGTCGTGTACGATCACCTGATGACATCAATCCTTCTTTTGCGCAAAGAAGGCGTCAAGAAGTCATTATTGGGTATCACGCTTTTTCACCCGACCTCTGAGCAGTTCGCTGGCCGCCTCGGTTTCGACCTCTGAACATGGAGAAGTTTGATGGATCTCAAAACCCCATAGAATTCCTCTAGATCTACACAACCACTATCCGAGCAGCAGAAGGAGGAGAGTATGTAATGGCGAATTACCTTCCTACTGTGCTCAAGGGATCTGCTCGATCGTTGTTGTTAAATCAACCATTCGAGTCGATTTATTCATAGCAGCACCTCTGCGACCTGCTACTGGCCAATTTCCAGGGCACCTGTCATTGCCCTGGGAGGAGAATGACCTACACAGGATTAGATAAAATGACCACAAGACTTTACGCTAGTTCATTCGACATTTTAGTCAGGTTCGGAATTCTATTCCTGAAGTTTCTGACTCTTCTGTCATCAGAGCTTTTGACTAGGGAGTCTGTAGTAGAAGGATCATGGAGGATATCGCTTTAAATCCTTCTGCCACCGTTGCCGAGCTCTTTGAGATGGCCGATCGATATGCGACTACTGCTGAAGCAGTCGAATGGAACAATACTATTGACCGAGATGATAAAATTCCTCAAGAGACGGGCGAAAATGGCAAGAAGAAGGATAAAAAGACCAATAAATCCAAGAACAAGGTGAAGAGTCAAAAGCCTCAAGCCAGTAGTTCCAAGGAAGTCTTGGCCGTAAGCGATAAGAAGCCTCAAGGTTCCAAGCCATACTCCGATCGAGGTAAGGACAAGCACCCCAAAAGGAAGAACAACAAGCCTAGGTGGTGCCCTTTCCATAAAAAGAAAGGACATGACCTTCGTGACTACCAAGTTTTCCAACAAAAACACGAGGACTGTTACAACGACAAAGGACCACTTCCTACTCTCGAGGAGGTAGGGCAAGCTAGTGGTTGTATGCAGTCGAACAACAACGAGGAGATTCCATTTCAAGATCCTAAGCATACCATCGAGCATATCTATGAGGGATCATCGGCATACGAGTCAAAACAACAGCTTAAGGCCATCGACTGTGAGGTAAACTCCATTAACCCTCCTCTTGTCAATAAGCTGCCGAAGTGGTCAGAAGTCACCATCTCTTTCAAGAAGAGTGACTACCCGATCCCTTCTATTCGACCAGGTCGGTTTCCGATTATGGTTGAACCCACCATCAACAACTGCCGAGTAAATCGAGTATTGGTTGATGGTGACAGCTCGTTAAACATCTCGTTTACGAGTACCCTAGATGAGATGCAAGTACCTATGACCAAGGTAAGACCGGTATAATACTCTTTTCATGGTATTGTACCAGGTTCTTCGGCCAAACCTATTGGCCAAATTTCTCTTTCTTTAACATTTGGTTCTCCGAGTAATTTCAGGACAGAGAAGATCTCCTTTAATGTGGTCGATTTTGATACGGCATATAATGCCATACTCGGATGACCAACTTTGGCAAAATTCTTAATGGCTACTCATTATGGGTATCAATGTCATAAGATGCCAGGTCTCAAAGGAGTAATCACAATTCACTGTGATAAAAAGATGACGTATACGTGTGACCGTCGATCCCTCGAGATGGTTGGCCAGATACCAACTCGAGAAGAAAGTAAGGAGCAGCCTTCGACCAAGCAGTCGAAGTCTAAAGCTACACCTAAGCTGAACGACCAGATCAAAGAGGTTCCTCTGGATCCAACGGAGCCCTCGAAAACTGTTCGCATAATCCGATTAGCTTTCTTGATCTATCTCTATAGATCTTTATCCCTAAGATATATGCTGCCTCTCCTAGGTCCTTCAAACTATTTTTCAATGATGCCTTAATGGATTTCAGCATAGGAATGCCATTTCCAACCAATAATATGTCATACACATATAATATTAGAATTACAAGTGCACTCCCACTAACCTTCATGTAAACATAAGGTTCTTCTTTGTTTTTGACAAAACCAAACCTTTTGATCTCATCATCAAAACGTATATTCCAACTCCGAGATGCTTGCTTCAACCCATAAATAGATTTCTGAAGTTTGCATACTTTACTGGCATTCTTTGAATCGATAAAACCTTCAGGCTGTGTCATGTACACATCTACACTTAGGTTTCCATTAAAGAAAGCCATTTTGACATCCATTTGTCATATCTCATAGTAGAAATATGCAGCAATAGCTAGAATAATCCATACAGATTTAAGCATCGCTACCGATGAGAAAGTCTCATCGTAGTCAACTCCTTGAACTTGTCAAAACCCTTTTGCGACTAGTCAAGCTTTATGAATGTGAACATTTCCATCTATGTCAATCCTTTTCTTATAGATCCATTTGCACTCAATGGTTTTAACATCATCAAGTGGATCGACTAGGTTCCAAACCTGATTGTCTCTCATGGAGTTTATTTTGGATTTCATGGCTCCAAGCCATTTCTCAGAGTCTGGGTCCATCATCGCTTCCTCATAAGTTTTAGGCTCATCATTATTCAACAATAATACGTAATGCCCATACCTTATAAGCAATTGACGTGGCCTTTTAGATCTACGTGGAGCTGATGCCTCATCTACAGATTCAATAAAATTTTGTTCATCCTGTAGAGGTTCAGTAGGAGTTAAAACACTTTCAGGCATTTCTCGAATTTCTTCAAGTTGCACATTTGTCCCACTGACTCCTTTTGAAATAAACTCTTTGTCTAAAAAGACATCATTTCGGGCAACAAAAATTTTGCCCTCTTCTCAGTTGTAGAAGTAATATCCTTTGGTTTCCCTAGGATATCCAATAAAGAAGCATTTATCTGACTTGGGTGTGAGTTTATCAGACGTCAAACGTTTAACATAGACATCACATCCCCAAATCTTTAGAAAAGACAAACTAAGACTCTTCCCAGTCCATATCTCATATGGTGTCTTCTCTACTGATTTAGATGATACCCTATTTAAAGTGAAAGCGGTAGTTTCTACAGTATAACCCCAAAAAGATAATGGCAGATCCGATTGGCAGCAATCATCATGGAGCTTCTTCATATGTTTCTCACTTATGTGACCCAAACAATTAATGCCAAATAAAAGTGGAATTCATATCATTAGGTTGAAGCCTCTTCGTATTAATATTATAGATGGTTGCATCATCAAGATTTAAAATAAACAACCCATTCAAAATAGGAGCATAGCCATAAAACATTTTATTCAAAAATATAGAACAACTATTGTCCTCAATAATGAATTTATAACCCTCTGCCAACAAACATGAGGCGGAGATAATGTTTCTACTCATAGCTGGAATGTAATAACAATTATTTAATTCCATAATAAATCCTGAGGGCAAAAGTAATGGCAAAGTCCCGATGGCTAATACAGCAACCCTTACTTTATTTCCAACGCGAAGATCCGTCTCGCCTCTTACAACTCTCTTACTCCTTGTTAGACTCTGTATCGAATTGCAAATATGAGCAACCGATCCGGTATCAAATACCCAAGAGTTAACAGAAGAATCAGCAAGAAAAACATCTATAACATTAATACATGAAGTGAAAGGTTTAGTTCCACCATTCTTTGTCAGATCAGCCAGGTATTTCCTACATTTCCTCTTCCAATGGCCTGCCTCTTTGCAGTAAAAGCATTCTCTTGAGTCGGGCCAGACT